>CAJGYO010000010.1:6598807-7198807 GCA_904845875.1 Miscanthus lutarioriparius
TTCCGGCGTGGCATGAAGCCAACCCGGAGAAGATCTCGGCCATCACAAGGATGGGCACGATCCGAACATAAAGGGGGTTCAACGGATCACGAGGTGCCTTGCAGCCCTCGGGTCGATTCATTTCACGCCTCGGCGAATGAGAGCTCCCCTTTATCGACTCACGAAGAAGTCCGACCACTTCGAGTGGATAGTAGAGGCCGAGGGCTGGCTTGACATAGTCAAGCAATTTCCTACCAAACCCCTGGTCTGGTTGCAAGCAACGGAGAATCCCTCCTCGCATGCATAAGCGGCCACCACACAGAAGTGGTTAAGCGCCTAGTAGTAATGAAAGCGGGAAGAAGAGGCACACCTTCAAGGTGCGACGCCTATAGATTTCATCAAATGTAGGTATTGTCCAAACTCTAAAACCCGCTACTCCCAAATCCGAAACTCCTCTACACCCGTCCTCATCACCAAAAAAGGCTCGCCACTACTTGAGTCACACTGCATGATGATAGTCGTGATGTCGTTCCCCCATTGGTGAGGTCGTCCCATAGCCAAGACGCTAAGGTGAAGAAGCATAAAGTGGGCACTTTCCGAGCTAATGGATCAAGGCATTACTTATGCCTCCCGAGCAATGATCAAATCCCAGGTGTGGTGACTTCGTCGTGGAGTGGACCGAAGTCTAGATGCCACCAGCGGTCAAATCGATCAAAAGTCTTTAGACGATGAACCCGACGGATCGTGATGATGAAAAAGGCCGGCGTGGGACTGATCTTCATATCCCCCTTGGGGGTCCACATGAGGTACATGGTTTGGCTCCATTTCCCTCATCAAACAACATCGCACATAATCTGAAGCGCTCATCAATGGCACTGCGAATCGCCATCGAGCTAGGCATCCGACGCCTCGACATCAGGGGCGACTCCTAGCTGGTCGTCGACTAGGTCATGAAGGAGTCAAGCTGCCATAGCACCAAGATGGCAGCGTACTACCAAGAAGTCCGATGACTAGAAGAGCAGATTCGAAGCGACCTCGAAGCTCAATCACATCCCGAGGCCTCAACGAAATGGTAAACACACTTTCGCAAAGCGACATCTAGCCAAGAGCCAAGTGCGAGCGGGTGTCTTCGCCAATGATCAACACAAGCCCTCGTCGCGCTACAAGGAAAGTGAACGAGGCCAACAATGGCCCATTCGATCCGACCGAGGCCGACTTCCACCGACCGCCTCCACCCAACCCCGAGGTCATGGAGCTTGAAGAAGAAGGTCAGCAGCCAGAGCCCAACCCTCTCGGACGGTCGGAGAATGCTTTACCTCGACTACCTCCTCCGCGACATACTCTTTGGCTGGGACAAAATGGAAGCCCGATGGCTCTCGACGCCGCGCCAAGTCCTTCATTCTTGTAGAAGGCGAACTCTACAAATAGAGCCACATCGGGATCTGTAGCTCTACATCCCAGTGAGCAGGGAAGACTTCTGTGAGTGACATCCACGGCGGGGTCTGCAGGGTCACCATGTCAGCATGAGGACCTTGGTTGGAAGCGCATTCCGATAGGGGCTTCTCTTGGCCCACCAGTCAGAGGTATGACCCGACGAGCAAATTGTACGCACCTCTGAAGGGTGTGTTCGATTTACGCCGATGATTCACTTTTCGCCCAGCGCTCGAGATGATCCCCCATCACATGGCCCCTTCATAGTCAGGGGCTCGACACTGGTTGGGCACTCAAAAAAAAGGTACCTGGGGCTTCACCCATCTACTTGTCACCATTGACAAGTTTACAAAATGGATTGAAGCTCGACCAATCTCCATGATCAAAATTGAGCAAGGCCAGTGTGCTGTTCTTCCTCGACATCATCCGGTAACTTTGGAGTACTAAACTCCATCATCACCGCCAATGGCACGTAGTTCCTTTGGGCAGAGATTCATTCGATTCTGTGATGAACAACACATCCGGATCGATTAGGCAGCCCATCAGCGCTTTTGAACGAATGGGCGAGGTTGAGCGTGACAAATGCGGCATGCTCACCGCAAGGCCTTTAAGCCAGGATCTTCAACCGGTTGAACAAGTTACAGCGCCTGATTGGCTCAGTTGAGCTCCGTGGTGCTCTGGAGCCTGAGAACTCCTAGCCAGGCCAACCGGCTACACACCCTTCTTCATGGTCTCACGGTTCTAAGGCCGTTCTCCCAACGGACCTTGACTATGGAGCACCAAGAATCGAGCATATGATGCATCGAGGGCCGAGGCATCCCACCAAGACGCCATGGACCAGCTAGATGAAGCCTCGCGACATCGCCCTCCTCCGTTCGGCTAAGTATCAGCGGCGGCGCTATGATGGTACCACGGTGGCGATTTGCGGGGAACGGGCCTTCAACGTCGGGGACCTCGTCCTCCCGCCTTTCGTGCGAGCAATAAGGACCGCCACAAGCTCTCCCATACAGGAGGGGGCCAGACGTCGTCAATGGAAGTACTTCCACCCATACGCCTACAAGTTGAAAACCATCAACGGCAGAGATCTTCACCAACGCGCCGGAACATTGAGCGCCTACATCGTTTTACCCTTAATAAACGCATGTTCCTTCTTATCAGTTTTTGTCTTTACAAATCCCCGATCTTTAGTGACATCCGACCCCTGCAAATCACGAGGGGCCAGACCTCACTCGGGGGTTGATACAAATGATACAAGTACATTGTGCAAACACTTCCTGTGGTTATCTTTGCAAACTTTATCTAAGTTTTTCGGTTCTCCTCAAGTCCTAAAAAACTAAGATTTTAGAACAAATTCTGAGTACAGGCTGGTAGGACTACGGAGACCCACGCCCGGGGTTACAACCTCTTTGCTCACCAAAGATAATCAGAACTAATTCACCACCTTCCTAGTTTTTTGCAACTTGGGCCATGGGAGGGCATGAAACCTCTTCACAAAAGAGGAAACTGAAAAAATATCTTTTGTTAGTAATAAAACATGAAAACTTGTTCATTTTTGCACAAATTCACCACTTACAAAGTGATTTCATCACAAAGGACTAGTGTACTCCTAAAATTCAAAAGGATTTGTTCACTCGGGGCTCCCCAAACTTATTTGATTCTGAGTCTCTACTTTAGCTTTACTCTGAGTACTCTTTGCGGTCGCCGCGCCAAGCTCTCCATCGGCATGACGTCGGGCATGTACATGTACGGACGGTTTGTCTCATGTGGTCGCTGCGCATATGCTCTCCATCGGCGATGTCCCACCGCTTCTGCGGATCTTGAAAGCACCATCATACGCAACAATGAGCACCATGCGGTTAACTATGGTGTCCCTCGTGGGCGCCAGGGGACTACGCCATCGTCATCGGCCGCAACCCGACAATGGCGCCTCATTTGCGGACTCCGGGGACTTCACGCCATCATCATCACCGCAACCACGACAACGGCGTTAGGGTAGAAAAGTGCCTCCCGCTTAAGGAAGGCGCAACCAACGATTTACAAAATTGGCGGTAGCTTAGGACCCCGAGCGCCTTTCCTTTTTTTGGCGGCGACCCTCCTCAAAGACGGTAAGGAACCATGCCATCTCATCTCGTTGGATGACTTGCGACTTTTGACATCACGCTCTAGATTCACATGCGAGATATGTGAGTTCTTCTCTCCTTGGCATTACCCTCTCTTACTTAGGAGCCGATGCATTGAGAGGAAAGGAAGGAGAAGAGGTGGCGGTTCGAAGTCAAGGGGAGGAGGGGGCGAGAGGCTCTTTTCCCTCCCCTATTTAAAGAGGGGGCTGAAGCATTAAGGAAAGGTGAAAGGTTCCAAATGAAAAGCTCTCGCCTTCCCCTATTCATTGCAAATGTGAAATCAATGCTAACAATCTGAGGGGACACACCGAAAATGACAGACGACAGCCTGTAAGCCAAAGCGTCACGGGCATGGCCCCACCACTAATCGCTACCTGGACACAAGAACTAGACACACTCACTCTGCAGCAACTTTCTCGCTTCCTAAGGGGACCATGGAACGACCCAACAGCGGAACCTCCTCTGCTGGGGGAGTCCAGTAGGCCTCTGGGTCGATCAGGGTGGTCGGTGCAAAACAACGAAGCTAACGACCAATTAAAAGATAAGCACCCCCTGTTTACTTACTTTGAGTGTTGAATTTTTCTTTGAGCCTCCGACCCTGAAGAAGCGAGGCACGGACATCACTCAGGGGCTCATGAGGGCGCTGTTTGTTTAAACACCCTCTTAGCTCGACCCCTCCTTATGTTTGGGAGACCAAAAGCACGACATGTGGGAATAAAGCTTGATGAGTACTAAATTGGACGTAACCACGGACCCTCGCCCCGATGGCTATGTTATTTTTGGTTCACCTGACATAATCGCGTTCATAGTTCCTCACACTACTAGCCTTAGCTCTCGCCTTCCCATAAGGAGTTTGGAGGGGTCCACCTGTAGAACTTATCCAGGTTATGCTGGCCTCTTCAAATATCAGGACCCAAACACAGCACGGACATATCTCGTAGGAGCTTCCATGGCTCATACCACCAAGGTAACGATCATCAGCACCCGCTTTTGTTTCGATTAAACTATATGCTAAATCCATATATCCGGATGCCACATATGCAAATCCTTGCATCTTAACGCTCGATGTCAATAAATCCGCGAGCGGCAACCACTCTCATTCAATATGAGGACGCTTTGGCGGTCGGGTTCAAGGTCGGCCTACGAGAAGGCTCGAGGTCACGCCTCGTGTCAAATAGAGCCAAGGAGAAAAACCAAAATGAGCTAATGGCCCCTTGAAACCCCGTTTAGAAGCGGACGGGGACATCTTGACCTTTCTCGTTCGATTCAACCTCGAGCCAGACCCACAGTAATCTCCGTCGAGGAGAGGCCAGCAGGGTCAGCCTGAGCCCGCAAACGGCTCGAAAGCATCTGCTTGGGAGGTGGGTTAAGAAGTAGTGGAATACCACATGAGGGCTCACGACACCCGTCGCTGAATGATGGATCCGGATTCCACACGAACATACCCATTAGCGAGCTCATTGAGCGCGACACTCGAGCCGTCGAGGCAAGTGTCATCAACTCGGCCGCTTCCGCCTGCGGAAACCGAGGATGGGGAGTGGCAGTGGAAATGACCGACCCAAGCAGCACCTAAAGGGCACGGGGCTCGAGCCGCTTCGATCCAAGATCGAGAGACCGAGGTTCAAAGGCTGATTAGTGAAGGTCCGGCCACCTCACGTCAAACAAGAGCCGGGGAGAAAACACAGATGAGCCTCAAGCGGCCTTTGCCCAACTTTTGCATTAAGGCGGTAGGGTCGTCTCAACCTTCTTGTTCAAATCCACCTCTAGCCGAGCCCATAGAAACCCCATTGAGGGGAATCTGTTGGAAGGTGGGCCAAGGAGTAGCGGAACACCACCCGAGGGCTTCACCGACCTGCTGCTGGCAAGCAAACGGGATTGGATTCCGTCCGAACATCCACATTAGCAAGCTCATAACGCACGGTCACGCAGCAATCATCGAAGGTATGGGAGCGTGGATTCGCCTCCTCGCTCAGGTCTCTAGTAACATCCAGAATCCTAGCAAACCGCCAAGGGCCGGATATCACTCGGGGCTGATAAAGGTATGGGAACCTCCTTTCTTTTATTTTAGAGAAAACATTACATTAGACTTCCTCTTCGCATCAAGACCGGTGGCAAGGTTCGGTAGGAATAGTGGTAAGACCACAAAAAGCCCACGCCAAGACAGACTATGGTAATTTTGCTCACCAACACAATTAAATTTTCCTCTACAAAACTTGGGCCCTACTGGCCTTAACAAATGAAAGGGTAGATTGTCTAAATCTTTTTCATCGCATAAAAGAGAAGGTAAGATCAAACAAACGAAATAAAAAATTATGAAATGCGTTGTGAGGACAAAAAAAATCGCGACACTTGTTCACATATTACAAATAAGTGTTTATCAAGCTAACTACTTCCCGAAGGAAGGACCTCTTCTTTCAACCTGTTCGCATGGGTTCCACGCGACGAGGAGCCACTTGCCTTTTCCATCTTGTCTAGCTCATCGTCATCATAGGCAGACAAAGCTGCCATGGCCTCATTACCTCTAGGTTAATCTCCCAGCATAATGGGAATGAGCGATAGCAAAGGCTTGGGTGATCCCGGTGTGAAAGGCGATCCTCCTCAAAGTTATTCCACCTGCGGTTGCGGATACCCACGCAGCACGAGCCGCATGAGCTGAAAGCTGGTTTCCATGGTTGCTCCACCCTCGGGCATCGATGACCACCCCGGCAAATGGCTTGCAAAAGGTCATGCTAAATGCGCTCCGATGCCGGAGGATCTCTCACACTTTGTAAGCTCCTTCTCTAGCCCTGGCAGCTGCATCTCAACATCCAACCTTCGGTTCACCATGACACCAAGATCCGCCGGGTCGAGATGGCCACCCACGTGCGTCGTCCAGCGCCGCCCAGATGGCCCTGGTCACAATCCTCACGAGTGCGCACAATCGCCGAGTGAAGTCTTTCCTCACCGCGTAGCTCATCCCTCCTCGCGCAGCAACGGGTGATTGACATGGCGTCCCGGTCCGCCTTCTCGTGCAGAACGCTGCGAACCTCTCCTCAACCTTTGGCTTGAGGTCTCGCTCATCTCTGGCTCCGCCAGAGCGAGCTTACCCGCCACACTGGCTACGGCATCTTCTTCTGGCAGTACGTCTGCTCCTTTCGAAGCTTGGCGGCATCCTCCTCGCCCGGCTTCACCTCGCCAACCAGATCCTCAAACATTCCATGTGCCTCCTCGCATCTCGCCGCGCCTCGGCCTCTCATTGCTCTGCAGTAGCGAGTTACGCCTACATCTCCTCGCAACTGGCCTCCTCGGTAAGGTGGTCCCATTCGCCTTTTTTGCTCATGAAGGAACCGGGACTTGTCTCTGCTACGAGCAACAATGTTCTAAAAAAGGACGGAATCAAGACACGACAAAAAATATGTGAAGAAAGAAGAAAACAGCGAGAAGATCAAAGCGGATACCCGGCTAGAAGGAGCGAGATTTCGTGCAAGGCACCACTAGCCTCATTCAAGGCATTCAATGACCGAGAACCCGATGTCCAGATTCTCCGCCCAGGGCTCGGCATCATCGGAAGCGAAGCAGAGCCGATGATGGGTCCTCGGTGGCCATCCATCAAGCGGTAGCTCTCCCCTCATGGGAGAGCGGCCACCTCCCGACAACAGGGCCAAAGGCGGCTCCCTTCGGGTCCTCCCCACCACCGTCATGATGACCGAAGACCCCCCGGCCATGTCCTCCTCCATCCGGCCTGCCCCAGGCGCCACGGCCTAGACCACCGGTGGCGCAGATTGTGCCACCCCCTCGGACGCCACCACGGCGATGCAGATCCCACCGCCCGAGCTTATCGCGGTGATCGCGGCCACCTCGGTGGGCCCCTTGCCGCGTGAACTACGCTGCTCCGTCGAACGCCACCGTGGCGGCATCCAACTCCGCTTGGCCCACGTCTGGTGCCGTCACTTGGGTCACTTGGGGCACGGAATGCACCACCCCCTCGGACGCCACTGCAGCTGCATCTGGCTGCCCTGGCTTGTCACGGTCGCGGTCGCCTGCTCGATAACCACCAAGGGCACGAGCGCCACTACGGAAGCTGCCGGACCAGCCAACGAGGCCGCAACGGCAGCATCACTCCTGCCCGAAACAGGGGTGACGCTGGGCAGCGTGATCCGTCCCTCCTAAAGGGCATGGCTCTTCCTAGGCGCCGGCCCCAAAGGGTGGCCCCGTCGCAAGAATCTGCAAAATGGAAAAAGGGCATAAGGTCAGAACAGAAAAATAAAGGAAGAGAACGAGGGGAATCGGCGACGTACTCTGGTGCTTTTGGTCGATGGGTATGTTTTGGGGATGAACCCTCAGACCCCTGCTCCAACTCATGTGGGCGGGACCGTTTCAAGCCTGCCCCAGCTGCTCGGACGCAGGGGGGCTCATCTGTCTTACCTCCGAGGGCGCGGCACCAGAGCCGCTCCCCTCCATCGACTCATGGGGCGCAGCGCCAGAGCCGCCCCCCTCCATCAGCTCACGGGCCACGGCATCGGAGCCGCCTCCCTCCGCCAGTACCTCGGGGATGGCCTCGGATCCATCCCCTCCCATCCACTGATCCACCGCCGGCACCCCGCGGGTGACGACGGATCCTCCGGCTCTCGCCGAACCTAGAGGCAAGCCCGGCTCCACTGTCCCCGCGGACTCACTTCCCTCCGTGTGGAATGGAAGGGGTCCCTATAGGGACAGTGAGTCCTCATTCACCAGGTCACCCCAATCCACGCCGGCTGCCGTCTCATCATCGTCGTCGTCATCATCATCGTCGTCATCACTACTAGTCTCCTCTCCTCGATCGTGAGCTTGCTGCTTCCATATCGCCTTCTTCTTCGCAAGCTCCCTCGTCTTCTTGTCCCAACCGACTAGGGCGTGATTTGCTGCCACCCAGGCTAGGTCCTTCGGCAGTGGAACTGGGCTGTTCTTGAAGAACAGTCCCCCTGGCTGATCTCGCTATCCCACGGTTAGCATCAGAGGATAAAAAATTTCAAGCGAAAGAAGGAGCAAGGGAAAAGAAAACTTACAAAGTCAACAAACCCCGGCTCCAGCCGCATCGGAGGATGTCCCGGCACCGGGTACACAAAGTCGAGGACGGCCCCAACAGAGTCCTTCATGGGCTCCATCGTCTCCTTAATACGCTGTGCCACCTCGGAAGGAGGGAGCGCGTCATCGGCAAGCGTCGTCCCTTCGAACAATGCTTCAGGCACCATCTGATACAGGGGAAGCGCGCGCACCATCAGCGGCGCAACCCTCCTCGCGTGGTAGGCACCAATAATCCCCGACCCCTTCACACCCCTCTCCTTCAGGGTTCGGAGGGCAGCGAGAAGGCCATTGAGATGCTTCTTTTCCTTGGCATGAACGCCCCATCCCCATGACTCCGGGGCCTCCAAGATGTAGCGCCCAGTGAAGGCTGGCAAGGGAGCGGTGGCGTCGTTCTTGATGTAGAACCATTGCGAATGCCACCCCTAGTTAGAGGTGGTCAGACGCATCAACCTGATACGCCCGCCTGCGGGTGCTACGGAGGTGGATCTTTGGTGCACCCCACGGCGCATGTAGATCCTCCTGCAAACCCGCCTCTTCACGAGATTGACAAAGAAAGAGGTAATCGCCACAGTCAAAGTGGGATCGATCCTCAAGAACCTCGCACGCAGCGACAAACGTCGTAATGTCTTTGAATCCCGCTGGGGTAAGGTGTTGAAGCTCCACTGGTAGTAGTCCATCGGTCCCGAAGGAACTGATGGGTGGGCGTGGCGAATCCTCACTCGTGGAAGTGGGCGAAAGAAATAGCGTACCCTTGGTGGCTGGTTCCGCCTCTTCATGCGGCGGCCGCCACTCACGGCGGGCGGTCATCCATGGCGAAGGAGGCCTCGGCCGACGAGGCCCTCTAAGCGTTGACGAGAGATGTTGGATTTGTAACCCGGGTCCATTGTGACTATAGGAGCAGCACGGGGAACAAGGCAGCAGCGAGTTTGATGGTGGAGGCAGTACGGGTGCGAGAGACGTAGGCGAGGAGGCAAAATGCGGAACCCTAGGGGCGAACCCCGTGGTTTTATAGGGGCGACAGATGCGAGAAGGGCAACCATCCCCCTCGATCTCTGAGCCTGCCACGCGCACCGCCGCGTCACCTCGTGGGATACGCGCACACGATCCCTATCCCTTCCCGAAAAATCGCACCGGACGGTTCGCCTTCCCCCAGTGGACCGGGACTCTCTCTCCATCGAGGGGACACCTCACAGAGCTTTTCCCTCCGGCTCACCTAGGGTCCCAAATCCAAAGACCCATCCCAACGAGGGATAGGCCCGCAAACTACCGAGACTCAAGGGCATAAGCGTCACCGGGGCCTTGATCCGTAGTCAGGTCCCAAGCCAAAAGGCGCACACTAACTAAAATATCCCGTCGACAAAAACCAAGTCTTTCACCTTACCCACGAAGGGTCCGATACTACCCCGGAGATTCTACTCAAACCACCCAGGGCTCGGGCTACCCCCATCCAGAGGTGCCACAAGCACCCTTTGGCAAATTAACTCCGATGAAATAAAAAACACCCCCCGAGCGATTCTGTCCGAATCACCCGGGGGCTCGGGGGCTACTTTGGGGACCTAACACCGGGGTACCCTAGGAGGTGGAACCAATAACCATCGAACGTTAAAAACTCCCGGACGGACAAGGACGCCGCTGCTTTTCTTGCCCGAATAACGGGGAGTTTGGTTCCACTCGCCTGGGACGCCCTGGGCCGCCTCGCCCGAGGGCTAAGGGCTAGACTCCACCTCGCCTGACCCCGAGGGCTAGGCTCTGGTCTCGCCCGAGGGATAAGGGCCAGCTCCGCCCTTGAGGGCTTAGGGATAGACTCCGCCTCGCCTTGACCCCGAGGGCGGACATTCCCGCCCAATGTCCAAGGACTGGTTTTGTCTCTCCTGTCAACATCTCCCCCCCTTATGATGATAGGTAGAGTAGGACAAGACGCTTAGGTCCTTCAAGCTTGAGGACCATACCTGCGCCCGGGCAGAAAAGTACTGCTAGAGAGAACGACGGATGGGTGCTTTAGACCCTCCTAGGCGAAGCGTGAGCCTAAAAAGTATTATGGGTGCGTGTCTTCGCCCCTCTGAGTTGTAGGCGCGCCTTGACTCTCGGACATGGAACCAGCGTGAGACATCGACAACCACTACAGTTCAGAAAGGACTCGCGTCCTCCACAAATGACGGATGTGTTGTCACCACGTTATGGTCCCAAGGGAGCGGCGCCCGCTTCATGGCCCCTCGGGTCCACCAGATCGGAGCACTCGCTTCAGCCTCCGGACGCCCTCTCCGATCGGAAGGCCTTGCCTGGCCGCTACACATTGCACTGACCCCGCATCCCTCCGACGGGGACTCATAGGAACCAGAAGGCGTGCGGAGCAAGGCTAGGCAAGGCTCATAAGTCAAAACTACTATACCAGAGTCCATACCTGCGGCATGAGCAAGTACTCTGAGCCATCCCGACATTCTCTGATGGCATCAATTGATTGTAGGCGCTTACCATCCTCTCACACCCTTGAGAATGGTCTACAAGGCTTGGTATACGTGAACAACAAGGCTAGGTAGCATACACGCATCCTTGCCCTCTCACTTGTAATGCGCTTCATCTATAAAAGGGGATGCGCTTCCTCTAACAAGGGGACGGACTGGGTACAACACGAAACACATCACACACAGTCAAGCTGCTATCAAGCTTTTGGCATCCTTTCGACCCTTCCATCAGAGACTTGGGACCAGTCCCTCTCTCGACCATTTGTACCCCCTACTACGAACTATTTTCGGTGCTAATAACACGAGCAGTAACAGACTGGACGTAGGGACATTCAGCCCGAACCAGTATAAATCTTGTGTCCTTTAGCGCACCATCCGGGCCTAACACGCATCACTAAAAATTTACTTGCTGGTGCTTGTACGAAACACCGACAAAATGAGTGTATGTAGGATTTTTTTTTGTTGACTTTGAGATGGAACAAAATCAAAGAGTGGAAAGTAGTAACATCTCGGACATGCAGCTTTGACTCGATTCTAGACTTGAAAACCATGCTCAGATTTTAGGCTACTACTATATTCACAAATACAAAATAATTGTTGTCTTAAGTGACGTAGGAAATAACAACACGATATACTGATTATAAAAGTGGCGTTGACATCTCAATTAATACTTTTCCAGTGACATGACAATAATATATAGGGAAAATTGGATCCTGCACACTGAAAGTGACCACGCTTTACTGCTGGACATGCAAAATGAAGCGATTTGCTGGACAACACTCTGGTTTTTGACAATTTGCCGGTGGACACTCCGCCTAATAAAATATTAATTTCTAGCTTTTGAGGAGAGAGAAGGGTGGTAAAATGTCATTTTTGCCCCTGCCCCTTTCTTCTACCTCGGTCCGGCACCAGCGCGACGTCACGGTCCAACGCCTCCCCATCCTCGCCCTCCACCAGCTGCGCCGCAATGCCACCCGCGCCCAACCTCCGTCCGAGCGTCTGCACACCGCAATGGCTGCGCGTCGTCCTCCACCCGCTGCGCCGCGATGCCACCCGGGCCCAACCTCCACCCGCGCGTCCGCGCGCTGCCATGGCCACGTGTCGTCCTCCACCCGCTGCGCCATGACGCAACGCGCAAGGCGCCCTCCGCCGCCGCGACACCGCCATGGCGCGCATCGCCGGGCCGTGGAGGGAGCCGTGCTGGTGGGATGTGGGGGAGGGGCGCGGCCACTGCCGCATGGAGGAGGGTGCGCCGCCGTCGTTGGGCGCGCCATGGTGGCCCGCGTCATGCTCGCCCTCGCCGACGCTTGCCCCTCGCCATGGTGGCTATGACGCGGCGAAAGCACCAGCACGCTGCAGCCCACACGCGCCAACCCTCGGACCTGTGGTACCGGCGTGACGACGACGGGCGCGCCAAGCGAAGTGTCGGGCGCGATCGAGCAAAGCGGCCGCCGGGCACTGGGGAGTGTGCCAGCCATGGCGGGTGCGAGCACGATCGCCGGGGCGTGGGCAGCCGCGCCCATCGTGGCTCCGGGTGGGGCGGGACGAGGACGGGGGCTAGGGCTCGGCTCGACTCGGGGCAGGGAGGGGCGGCACGCCGGCGAGGCCGCTGGCAAAGGCGGGGCAGAGGAGCAGGCGAGGCCGCCGGGGTTCGGCTTGTGGCGGCAGTGGGTCAGGGCGTGGGCGACATGGGAAGAGGGACAAGGAAAAAAAAAGGAAAAGAGAAAGAGGCAGGGGTATTAAGGACATTTCACCGCTCTTCTCTCTCCTCCAAACCCGGAAATGAATATTTTATTCGGTCCGGTGTCCACCAGCAAATTTGACAAGAAGCATAGTGTCTATCAGTAAACTGCTCTATTTTGCATGTCCAGCAGCAAATAGAGGTCACTTTTAGTGTCCTGTAGCCATTTTCCCTAATATATAAGTACAGCACCATGATACAATAATGCACTGCTTCTCATAGTAGATAAAAAGTCAGGGTCTGAAGAATCTGCCGCAAGAAGAATCTCCTGATCCCCTCTAGATTCTCTGTCCTAAGTGTAAAATGGCATGTATGACATTGAGGCTAATGATAGCTCATTTGTTGACTGAATACAAGCTGAAAGCAGTGATGCACTGTCCCAGAACAGCCAATCACTGCCTGGTGTCAACAGCTCATCACTGTCGGAAAATGAAACTACTTTGGCATGTGATAGTGATGGAGTTGCCCCATCACTGTCGGGTTCTACGAATCGACGGTGATGAGCCACATCACTGCCGGGTCCTACCAACCGGCAGTGATAAGTGGTAAAAGGTCTTACGAACTGGCAGTGATAAGCCCCATCACTGCTGGGTTTTCTACGAACCGACAGTGATAAGTGGTAAAAAAAACATGTGTTTTTTAGATTCAAACTCAAGATCCCAACGTTCATGTTCCCTCGATAAGCTACGTGACACATGTGACTATACAGCTGACACTATTCTTTTAACCACATAATTTTAAATCTTATACTGTATATTTGACACTCCAAACAATCTCAAATAAAAGTTGTTAACAGCAAAACTGTAGATCTCATCAAATACTACAACTTTGAAGTTGACTTTGTCTCCATTCGACATTGTTAATCATCTCAAATCTGATCCGAGAACTTATATTGAATATTTGGACTTGTAAACAATCTCAAATTAAAAATTTATCAACTACAAAGTTTTAGATTTCATTAAACTTTACAATTTTGATATAAATCTTACCTTCAACCAACCTCATATGAAAATATTATGATTTTTTTTGTACAAAAAAAGTCTATAATTGCCAGTTCAAGGCATGACCCAGCGGTGATAGCTGACCTATCACTACCGATTCGTGGCTTCAACTGGCAGTGATAGGATGTGTACTATCACCGCTGGTTGAAGCACAAACTAACAATGATAGGCTACCTATCACTGCCGGTTGTCCTAAGACTGCTGGTTGAAGCCATGTACCGACAGTGATGCTCTATCACGGCCGATTCTAAAATAACCGGTAGTGACACTCTGGCAGTGAAGGTATTTTTGGTGTATTGTGGTACTAATTTTTTAGTTTGTTTAGTAGGAAGTTCATTGCATTAATAACTGATCCATAGAAACATTCTCATTCTCTAAAATACAATGAAATCTAGATGGATACAACCAATCACCCAATCATAACTATATCATATATCACGCAATCACCCAAACATTCTCATCACACAAATCATCCATATCCATGTCACTCCTTGAAGAACTCCCTTCACCTATAGCATCACACAAAGCACCCATATCCATGTCTTCCCCTGAAGAACTCCCATCACCTATGCTAGATTCAGTTCCATGAGTACTATCATCTTGGATACTTGACTAAAAATCAACATCATTAATGTTATTGTCTCTAATGAAATTGGGATGGGCCATACAAGGAAATTGAGGCATGTTTAAGAGAATACACTTTCATCTTTAGGACTCCAAATGACCATTTAATCACATTCCTCAAACTCGAATGTGCACAATTGAACACTTCCTTCAGTCCCACCGGATTACAACCATGCCGCCATTCAGAAACATGGTACATTTGTCCTTTGTATGGTGCAAGATATCCTTTCCTGTTAGGATATCCATAATCGACAAGATAATATTTTCCTACATGCTAATTAGATTTCTAAGTTTTATGGTTCAATGTACAAAGTGTACTTGAAAAATAAAATGGAATGTATGTGATACATAACTGTAGGAGGGTGTGGGAATCGTTCCTTGTATGTGGGCAGAGTATCTAATAATACACGAGTGTCCATGCGTAGGCCAACCAATGACAACAAATGTTCACCCCATATCAAAGTCACAAATTGGCAAAACATTTTGTGAAGCATACCCATGGTAATCAATATATTTAAGTTGTTCACTTAATGGAACAATTACTCGATATATGTGCCATTAGTTGCACCAATGCAATCTTTTGAAACGAGGCCAAAACCTAGTTTTTGTAGCTTAGGATGTATTGTACAAAATTATGGATCTTTAGGCCTAACAATGTCGAAAGCCAAGCCCATGACAGATTCAAGCACCTCTTTGAATTTCCTACCTACAGTTTCTAAAGAGTGGCCAAACTTGTTCTTTACTTGCCTTAATGATTGAGGTGCACCACATGCCCACAAGAACATTCCTAGGGCTTCCTTGGTACATATTCTCTACTTTCAAGCCATAATCTTGCACCAAGGTGTCATGAAGGTGTAGAAAAACTGACCTTCTCATTCTAAACATGTTATAGCATTAAATTGGATATTGTAGACATCTCATCTCTAACATGATCAACAACTTGGTGGCTCAATGTTTGCTACTTTGTTGCTTCATCTCATGATATGCATCCACCAAAAGCTTCATGTATTGGTCTCTAAAAGTTTCATTTTTCTTTCCCTTAGGGAATAATTAGCTGGCCTTTTTTCTACCTACCTCTCATAAGTGGGTGTGTCATCTCCCTCAATATTTCCCTCGGCATTAGGATCATCCTCACTCTAAACATCTACAATAGCAGCACCACTTGTACACTACTACATAAATGTTTTTAGGGGCGGCTTGTAACCCTTTGTAGGGGCGGTTTGGCCAGCCGCCCCTACCAAACCGTCTCTACAAATCATGCATTTGTAGGGGCGGTTCTCAGGCCGCCCCTACAAATCGATTTGTGGAGATGGCGACGGCGGATGAGGAGCGAGGCGGCGGCAGTGGATGAGCTAGGTGGCGGCGGTAGAGGAGTGCCCAAGAGCGACCCCCGCGTCGACGTCGACGAGTTCGGTGGTCGATGTTGGAGAGGGAGCGCGGGCGGGCCGGCGAGTTCGGTGGTTGAGGTCGGAGAGGGAGCGCCGGTGGCGGGGACACCAGCTAGAGCACGCGGCCGAGCTGGTGGAGCTCAAACCCTAGCCCCGGCGGCCTACGGAAAGGCGGTGGTTGGGGAACGGTGGACAGAGGTGCAGTTAGGTGAGGATGGAGGAGGTGGGAGAAGGCGGTTGTAGGCCACGGAGACGGCGGCGACGGCAATGGGGGGCGACGGAGAAAAAAATCGGCAGCCTACCGACGTCCGAGAGGAAGAAAGCGCCCAGGTCATTTCGGCCTCCCGTGAGCTCTTTCTTATATATCGCAGGTCATTTCTAGGGGCGGTTCGTGAGCCAGCCTCCCCTACAAATCGATTTGTAGGGGCGGTTCCTGATTAAGCCGCCCCTACAAATATTTTTCAATTTATTTTAATTAATAATTTTGTAATTTATATATAAAGAAAACAATGTAAATTTATATAATACTTTTTTTATTCTATATATGTATAAATAAATATAAATATAAACAATTTCATGATATATAAATATATATATATATACAGATATAATTTTATATTTTCTTCTTTACAAAAATAATATTTTAAAAATTTAAAATTTGAATTTCAAAACAACAAAGAGAATTTTAGGACACTAAATGACCTCAAATAAAAATTTTGTAAACATCAAAGTTGTAGAACTCATCAAGATGTACAACTTATATTTTGGTCATATTTTCATTTGACCAAATTTGAACAGTATATATTTTGAATTTCAATAAATGTCAACTTCAAATAAGAATTTGAAACCTTAAATGGTTTCAAAAAAGAAAGTCATAAACATAGAAGTTGTTGAACACATCACTATCTACAACTTTTATTTTGATCATCTTTTCATTTGACCAAATTTGAATAGTTGAATTTTTTAATTTCAATAAATGACAACTTCAAATAAGATTTTGAAACCTTAAATGCTTTGAACTTTAAAAGTCGTGAACATAAAAGTTGTTGAACTCATCACTATATACAACTTTTATTTTTGTCACTTATTCATGTGACAAAGTATTAGTAAACATTGTTCACAAATTCACATATGACTCATAGTTTCATGAACTATACGAGAGACATGTTCATTTGTGAACAATGTGTATTCATCACTTTTTCAGCTGAAATCATTTAATGGTTAAAAATCTCGTTTGAACTTGTTATTTTTTTAAATTTGAAAATTTAAAATGCTCAAACTTTGTCAAATAAAAAGAATGACCAAATCAACACAGTAACTTGATAGGTCATGATTTTAGAAAATTTTAGGAAAAAAATCATCATATTTGGAGTTAGTATGAGGGAGAAAGACTAGTTACAAATTTTACCCAGAGATTAAAAAGAAAAATCACAACTGTTCAAAATGATCAATGATGAACAAGTGTGATTTCTCTTTTTAATCTATGGCTGAAACTTGTAACTAGTTTTTCTCCCTCGTACTAACTCCAAATGTGATGGTTTTTTTCCTAAAATTTTCTAAAATCATACTCTATCATTTTAGTCTAGTCATTTATCTTTGTCACTAATTTTAAACAATTCAAATTTTAAATTTCAGAAAATGATAGCTTCAAACTTGATTTTCAACCAATAAATGATTTCAGCTGTAAAGGTGACGAATATAAAAGTTGTTGAACACATCACTATCTACAACTTTTATTTTGGTCATCTTTTTATTTGATAAAATTTGAACAGTGTTAAGTGATTTCATAAAGTTTTAGTAGTAATAGAGTTGATATTGAAATAGATTCATCTAGATGTTGTAAAGGGTAGTCTCACACACAAGCATAAATGTAATCTCACACACATACAAAAATATGTAGTCTTACACACATACATAAATATATAGTCTCATACGCATGCATAAATGAAGTCTTATAAACACACTAACACAAACACTCCACGTTCAACAACTAGCTAGCCCGCTGTAACGACTTTCCCCTTGACACCTTTTCGTTCCCATGGCAATATATCTTTGGGTAGGTTTTTTTTCATAACACTAATCTTCTTAGGAAAGTCTGTGAATAGCGACATCTTATCGTAGTTACTGTAAGCTTCAACATCGTCCACGCCATCAACTCCAATGATGTGTTGTTTCCCAGAGGCAACCACGTGCTTTGTCTTCTTCTTCGGGGGGATGTTACTTTGTGGGTCAGACATATAGAAAACTTGTGCGACATGTGAAGCGAGCACCCAAGGGTCATCTTGGTAGCCTAGATTCTCGAGGTCCAGGACTCTCAATCCGATCTCGTTCAGTTGGTGTTGTTTGATCCAGCGGCACCGAAATAGGGCCACCGTTATATCCCTTCCATAGTCAAGTTCCCATATCTCTTCAATGATGCCAAATTATTGGATCTTTCGCCCCAATCCATCGAAAGCCTCTATTCGAACGCCGTTGTTTTGGTTCACATATTTACTATCCTTTGCGTGGGTATAGTATGTATACCCATTGATGTCATAAGTATTCCAAGATGTCACTTGTCTCGATGGCCCCTCCGCCAACCTACTGATGGTAATAGTCTATGGTTTCTCCAGGCGGTATGTTTTAGTCCTTCAACCATGTAGTTAGTCGTTGCTTGTGTTGTTTCATGACCCAATCATCCGAACGGCCATTTCTCTATGCCATAATGATAGCCAAGTGTTCATTAATGTATAGTTACATCAGTGTGTACTCTGCAAGACACTGTAATGTGCTCGACTCACCTCTTTGTAATCATGGTCGATGAACACTTTTCTATCATTGGTGCCCTTCCCAGCCAGCCTACCCTTGTGACGAGAATTGGGTTTACTAATCCCTTTCTATACTTTTAGGTACTCTTGATAGCACTCGACGACTTCTTTAGTATTGTAACCCTCTATCATGGAGCCCTCTAGGTATGCTCGATTATGCACGTATCGACTTAGAACCGACATGAACCGCTCGTAGGACCATATTTCATGCAAGTAGTAAGGGCCCAGTGCCTGTATCTGATGAACCATGTGAATCATGAGATATGGCATTATATCAAAAAAAGCAGGAGATAAACACATCTCTAGTTGGTTTTGTGTCTCCACCACAAATTCATGTAGGTCACTCAGCTCTTGCTTACCAATCATCTTCTGTGAGATCTTCGAAAAGAAGTAGCACATGCGGGTGATGGCCATTTTCAAGAACTCTGGCTTTATAGCCCTGATTGCAATAGGTAGAAACACTGTCAGCATCACATGACAATCGTGAGCCTTGTAGTGTGTTATTGACAAGTCATTCATCGACACTAGCTTCTTCACATTTGCTGAAAACCCAGTCGGGACTTTGACACCCCTCAGGAAAGTGCATATAGCTCTCTTCTCGTCTGGTGTTAGGTTGAAGCACGCCGCGGGTAGAGTGTATTTTCCATTAGCCTTAGGTACCGGGTGAAGCTGTGACATCATGTTTACCTGCACCATGTCTTTCTGTGCTTTCAGACCATCCTTTGACTTGCCTATGTCCATTAAGGTAGCAATGAGACTATCAAAGACATTTTTCTGCACGTGCATAGCATCAATGGCATGGGGGACCTCCAAGTCTGGCCAATAAGGCAGATACTGAAGAAGATCGATTGTTTCTTAAAAGGTACGCCTTCGACAGGAGGTGTGCTTCTATCTCTGTTCGTCCCATCCAAATTCTTCTTTCCATAGACGACGCATATGTTTTTCACCATTCTATACACGTGTTCTCCATTATGACGTCTCTCCGGAGGGGGTTCAATCTCCGGGGTGTTGTCATAAAATCTAAAGATCAATTTGCTGCGGTACTTGTGACTTGTCTTTAAGAAGCGTTGGTTCCTTAGGTAAACTATCTTCTTGGATGCATCTAGGTACACCCATGTAGTACCATCCAAGCAAACCAAGCATCACGTCTTCCCTTTGATCTATCCAGACAAAGCAAACAGCGCGGGGTAATCATTGGTAGTAACAAATATTATTACTCTACATATGAAGTCCTCCTTTCGAAACGCATCATACATCGGCTCCCCATGCCTCCATAGCCTCTCTATTTCTTGCATCAAAGGCTCGAGGAACATGTCTATATCAATGCCTGGTTGTTTAGGGCTAGAAATAAGAATAGTGAGGAGAAGGTACTTTCTCTTCTGACACAACCATGTTGGGATATTGTACATGGTCAAGATCACTGGCCAAGTGCTGTGGTCGCTCATCCTCTCATTGAAGGGATTCATTCCATCGGTGCTCAAGCCAAAACGTACATTCCTTGGGTCATCGCTGAATTATTTATGCTTCTCATCGAACCTTTGCCACTGACTATAATCAGTCGGGTGTGCAATCTTATCATTATCCACCTTGCGCTCATCATCCCACCATGTCATGAGTGTGGCTTCTTTAGGGTTTAGGAAGATACGTCTCAAGCGGTCGGGCACTGGCATGTACCACATTACCAAGGCAGGAATTCTTCTCTGCTTTGCATTGTTGCCTAATGGAGTGTCCTCTGGGGGCTAAGATTCTTGTGCCACCTTTTTTGTACCCTTCTTATTCCTCTTTTTCCCTGTGGAGGCTTCGTCCCCACCGTAAAGGTCATTGTTCTTGTACCGGCTGGCCCCACACCGGGGACATTTATCCAGTGACTTGAACGTTTCGCCATGAAAAAGTATACAATGATTGGGGCATGCATGGATTTTTTAACCCCCATTGTCAATGGACTTATGACCTTCTTCCCTTGGTATGTGTTGGCGGGAACAGAGTTTGGTTGTGGTAGCACCCATGACAGGAGATGCAATAGATCATTGAAACTACAGTCTAACCAGTCGTACATAGCCTTCAGGATGAGTAGCTCAAGCACAAAACGTAGCAATGTCCAATGTATCGGACAACCCTTTTCAACACCATACACAGTCTCCTTCGATGCTTTTGTCATCCTTTCCAAATTTTCTAGACCTTTCGAGCTATTTAGTAAAATCTCTAGTCCAAGGGCTCGAATCATGTCCTCCAAATCATCTTCATCCCGGACATGTGCTCCACCATCATTATTGGCACCACCTTCGTCGTTACCATCCCAACCACCAGCATCACCACCTCGTTCATTGTCAAACTCCGAATCCATTCGTGCATCAAGCTATGCTGAATATTGGGACAGGGATTCTAGGGTTTCATCGTCGTATTCCTCCTCATCCTCGTCGTTAACAATAACCGTTTTCACCATGATGAATCCACACTGTGTAGTCCTCAACAAATCCTCGCATAATCAAATATGATCTAATGATAGTCACATCTGTCCATGCCATACGGTTCTTGCAATCTTTACAGGGATAAATAATTGTATCCTTATTCTTTGTCAATGTCGTTGCATACTTCTTTGCGGCTTCAATAAATTTATCCACCTCTTCACGGAAACCTGCCTTAAACCTTAACGAACCATACATCCAAGAGTTCCTGTATTCCATCTTTTACAACAACAACAAAACAAACATTAAAGGACTACTTATTCAGATATATATATATATATATATATATAAATGAATCAAATTAATAATTACTTGAGAATAATTGTATATACTTCAGATATATATGAATATAAATCAAATATAATTACATGAAGCATACAAACACACCATGGTAGAAGAAAAATTATTAATGACCCATTTATCCATTAATAATTAAAATACATATTTGTTGATTACAATAAACAATTTCAAAGACAACAATTAGCAACAATTATATTTTACCCAATATCTTTCATGCAAACCCTAGTCCAATTTCATCAAACACAAATTTACAAAACTGAAATTAATAAAAAACCAAACCCTAGATCTAGATCTACATGCACATGAAACATCCATAAAACTAACTAATTGTTCACTAAAATCAAAAAACATGGACCAAATAAGGGTATGATCTTGTTCCCCTCCCTAATTTACCCTAGTACATTCAAAACTTAGGTCTAATTTGCTTCATAAGTAGCTCAAGCACCATAGAAGAGAGAGAAAAGCAAAACTCTAATTACTCACTAACCAACCATTAAAACTTCAAAAAAAAGTGTGGAATAACATTTTCTTACTATCTATAACCTCTCCACCAAAGGATTTAAGACCAAAACCTTCCTCCCTTAATAGAGCAATTTTTGGGAGGTGCCCAAAGCCTCCCCACCTTTCTTTCACGGGTTGGAGTGAGTGACCCGAGGAGGAAGAAGGTGGTGCAGTTTGCTTTATATGTGGGTCATTTGTAGGGGCGGTTGGTGATGGAACCGCCCCTACAAATCGGAGGTATTTATAAGTGGGCATTTGTAGGGGCGGCTCACTGACCAGCCGCCCCTACAAATAACAATACCAGGGGCGGCTGGTGAGTGAGCCGCCCCTACAAATCCGACCCATTTGTAGGGGCGGCTCGTATGACCAGTCGCCCCTGCTGTTCCATTTCAAGGGGCGGCTGGTCTCTGGGCTCCCGAGCACGCCACTGTAGGGGCGGCTCCATCACCAGCCGCTCCTACAAAAAAATTACCCTGTTGCTACAAACCGTTTTTTACATAGTGGTAGCAACAAATGAAGTCTCATTTGTCACACTAATTGCTTCATTCAAACATGACACATTGCTGGTCTTCATGCTCAAGTAGTACATCTTTGAAAGACATACAACCTAGTATAGCCTAAAAAATATATGAATAAATTAGTTATATAACTTTTGGTAACACAAGACAGCTGCCAAATTAGTAGCGAATTGTGTGGGTTCATGGTGTTCCCAACTCGAGCTAGTGTGGGCAGCTGGTCTTACCAGTGGGGGCAAGGCTGCACAGAGCTTGGACAGCTCAAATCTGTGCTGGCAGTGTTTTGCCGGACTGTTCACCAGAGCAGGTGTTCGTGCAGACTGATAAGTCTGAAGTTGTGCATTTTAGAACGGTCCAGGGTGTTCTATCGGATTGTCCGTGGATGCACGATAGAGCCCAGAAAATGCAGAATTTTGTTTGCAAGTTTTCCAAAATTGAGATTAATGTCATGTTCGCTTTGCTTGTAAGCCGTACTTTTTCAGCCAACAAACAATATTTTTCTCTCACAACAAATCAGCCAACATCACTTTTAGCCATGGCTTATCAGCCAAGTGAACATGGCATAAAATGCTAATGATGCAATGCTTATGCATTAGTCACGACCGGGTCGTGACAATAGGCCTCTAACCTAGCCCCATCCAAAGAGTTCCAGATAGCACTGGAAGCATTCGGTGAAGCATAGCTATTTTTGTAGTAGCTATTGACATATATGTTTTGCATTAATGAATAAGTCTAATGTAAAATCTTCTGTCAATATTTCAAGGCAAAGTTAAAGCCAACTAGACAAAATATTTAATAAAGTCAGGTGAAATATGTAAATGTTTACGTTATATACACTTCATACAAGCATAAATAGTAAAAATAGTGACAAACATATTCGATTGCTGTGTTTTTGCCACTGAATATGGCACTAGACACTTAACTGGTTCATGAATAATTATAATGGATGACTGGCCAATGAAGCTTGAGAGGCACATCTAACGTGGCAAACCAGCACTTGACAGAAACTCTTCTTCTAAGCTGTAGAACTTTTTGCTTTGTTGAGATGATGCACATCTATGTTTTTTCCAAAATCCATACTAGACAATTGAATGCTACCTATATTCGTTTTTGTTAACAAGGTTTGTCTTTCTTCATCTATTCCAATGTTAGCTTCATTTATTTCGACTCGTTTTGACCTCAAAAATTGTAATGCCGTCTCCACTTGTTTCATAGTAGGCCTTTTGTCACTTTGGAGTCTCAAACACATCTCCACGAGTGAGGCAACACAATTGATTTCTTCCTCATATGCTTCCCTCAAGAACTTGATGAGCCACTATCTCTGAAATAGGCCTACCCTTCATCTCCCATAGAAAGTAGTTTGACAAGTTTTGCTTCAGACCTGACTCAGTTGTGATAATAGGATCCATTCTTAAAAGCAATTCCAGGAGTACCACACCAAAACTATAAACATCACTCTTGTCGTTTAACTGCCCAGTATGGTAATACTCTGGATCCAAGTACCCAAATGTGCCTTGGACATTTGTAACAACATGTGTTTGGTCAATTGGAACTAATCTTGAAGCACCAAAATCTGACACTTTAGCCCGTGTAGTTAGAATCAAGGAGAATGTTGGATGACTTAACATCACGATGGAAAACTGATACTGAAGCTGCAGAGTGAAGATAACAAAGAGCGCCAGCAGCTTCTGCCGCAATTCTGAGACAGCTATCCCATGATAAAACAAATTCATTGCTTGATTCAGCATGAAGTATCTCGTATAGTGAACCATGAGGGATAAAATCATAGACCAATAGTGGGACTTCAGTCTCAAGGCAGCAACCAAATAGCTTAACAATATTCCTATGATTTATTTGGGAAAGAATTGCAACTTCATTGATAAACTGATTGATCTCACCTTCCTCAATGATCTTAGACCTTTTTATTGCCACCACACGTTGGTCAGATAGGATGCCTTTATAAACTGTACCATGTCCTCCACGGCCTAGGATGCGAGTGGAATCAAAGTTATTTGTTGCCTTTTCAAGCTCCTCCAAGGAAAAAATCTTTGTCTTCTCGGTAGCATTTACGTCAGTTAATATTAATTGTTCGAGAAGAAGACCTTTGTTTCTTCGGAAATAGTTCCTTCGCATTCGCTTTTGAATGTTTCTTCTCCATCTGCGGGTAAGGTATATCGCACTTACACTTAGAAGTAGAACAGTAAGACCACTGCTCACTCCAATGACAATACCTGAAATTTTAGGTTGATAAGTTTCAGTTTAGACATAATTCCTCCTATGCCACTGTTAAATTTCATAAATTGGGATGTGCCGTTGCATGTCGTATTTAACCATATAACTAGGTCAAAAGCATGGCTTACCTACGAGAACATTCTGTTGTTTCACTGAGGAGCACTGCAATTTTGTTGGATCATATACTGTCTTCTGGGGGCATTCCGTGCAGTTGTAGCTTCCTATAGTATTGTAGCACATCATCCCATGGCATTTGCTTGGATCCTTACATTCATCAATATCTACAAATTAACGAGATAATTTTTTCCTTAAATATTAAAGTTGTATAAAATCATTCCTTTGTTTCACTTGCTGAAATTACTCCCTCGGTTTCCTGATGCAATATCTAGAAATTCATAGGATCTGTAATTGTCTCAAGAACATATGTTGGACTGTCATGGTAAAGATCCAAAATTTTAAATGCGATAAATGTCAACATTAATTGAAAAATATGTTTTAGGTTGATCCAGCTCAATGCAGCAGTATTTTTGAGAGAGTTTCATTATGGATGTTATTATCAATAGTGCATATCTGTGGAAAAAATATATTAAAAATCATATCAGATATTTATTTTTGTAGTGTTTGTTTTCTAGCTGGTGGCTAGGCAGACTTATAAAAATGAACAAAGCTGTTCTTTTTAAAACATATATATTTAGCCCCTATTAGAACAATTGTGCAATGAGATCCAAATAAACTTTGCGAAACAAAATAAGGTATAGTTTGATTACCTTGACAACCATTTTTGACGTAAGGATTTCCCTCAAAGCCGTTGGAGCATTTGCATTGGTAGCCAACATATCCATTATTGGTAGTATTGACTGGGATGCAATTGCTATTGGTACTGACACATGCGTATCCAGATCTATTTGCCTGTGCGTCTTGACAAGTTAGATTAGCAACAACCCATTTCAAAGAAACGGACTCACCGGAATCAACGAAAACACCAGGGTCGTCACGAGTTACTGACACAACTGATCCTTCGTCTATATCTGGGAATATGAATTTTATGAGCCCGTTCTCAACATCAATTTCTGTCACCACAAAAGAGTATCCCAGTAGGAGGGTGGAAGACGTCTCATTTGTGCAGTTCAAATAAAACTGTTCCCTTGCATAACAACCTTCTTCAATTCCAAATGGAAAAGGAACGGTGATGTTTCCACATAAACTGCGGCAATTGGGTTTTTGTTGAGCTGGGTTGTAACCTATATCACAAAAGTTGTTGCAAATGTTCAAAAAGGATAAATCATATATATGTGTAGGATACATCATACTTATAGCTAGCCGTCAGTCCTTGATATGGATAATGCACCGTACCACGAGGTATGCACCATTCTTAATTATACACACAGTGCAGACATGGTCTCGGTAAGGAATGTCCTCTGATATCACGAAAGTTATCATAAGTCGTGGTTTATTCTATCAGAAAAATCTAACTAGATATGACTACACGTTGACGCCTTGAATTGAGTCACACACCAGCAAGGGCTAGCGCGCCGAGTGGTCACACACGACCTAGATCGCAGCAAGAACGCAGTAAATCAGCGAAACCGACTAGCAAGCCGGTTAGGCCGATTCGATGCCTGTTCTTTGCTTGGTAGACTCTTGAACACCTCCTGGGAAGACCCGTCGGGGAGAGACACAACGAGGTTGTGTTAGGGTCGGCAAGGCCACCTAGAACACCGCCAAATCTCATCGAGGGCATGATGAACAATAGGGGTTTAGAGAGAGTAATGGTAAAAGAATAGTATATGTGTTTTTTGACGATTGGAAGTTGGATTCCTCAATTGGTCGTGATCTTCTCGTTTATATAGAGGGGGTGGTCTTATCCCAATAGGAAACAACTCCAAGACATGCCAACATATTTCCTATGTGAAAACACGTTCCAAAACCCAGTTGGAGTCCAACTGGTCTCGGAATAGCAGTAAAACCGGCCTGGCTGATTTTCACGGCGCCTGACCACTTTGCCGGGCCAGCTACAGGGGAACCAGCCTAGCCGATTTGGCCTAGTTTGGGCAGGACTAAGCCCAAATCCGTCCTTTCTTCGCTTGGGCTTAAGTTCTTGTTGTGCCAAATATTTTCCTCCATCGCCTTGACGTCAGGAACTTATTAGTGGGGCCCAATGTCCTCCTTAGCACAATTTTTATCGTCAACACCACGGTAGGATATAGTTGTTGGCTTTTGATCTAGCTTATTCTCAGAATACTAGATCACATACTGGTTTTGTTTTCCTACTTGGTGGAACCTTCTCGTGAAATCATCAAAAGAAACTTTAGTAGCTATTTTCACTGATTATTTTGAAATAATTGGATTATATGAAGCATCAAGACAATGCGTATGCCTTAGTAGAATGATTAACAATTATAGATCATGAAACTCCCTACTATTATTTACGTGATAATAATGCAGCTTGTGTCGCTCAAGTAAATTTAGGTTATGTAAAAGCAATATTGTAAAATATATTGCTCGTGCATTATTTTATCTACATGAATTGAAAGGGTGGGGAAAATATTACCAATATTGTTAAATAGAGTATATCTATTGACAAGCTTTACCCAACCGGTAACATTCAAAAAATATCTTATTTGGTATGGGATGACTTCGATGATTGTCGTGGTTAGGGTTATAATAAACTCCTAAGTTATGGCGTGTTAATGATCACTAAATCATGAAAACCCTCTCTCCCTGTCCAGATCTCCCTTCCAAGATCTATTTCTCCCTCTCTGTAGGTCTCCCTTGTAATTTGAGAAGCCTTTTATATTAATCGTATTGTTGTCGATAAAGTATTATGCTTGAGTTAATGATCCTTTGAAGGATTATGCATTCTCCCATTGTTGTTGTTGAGAAAATGTTTGTCCATGAAGGACTATTCGTCTAATTTTAAGGGGCAAGGCTGGTTTAGATAATGTTGAGGATTAAAAGGAGAGAAATGATGCATTACAAGATTAATAGAAGGGCTATGATAACGAGTTTATGGTGTTGTGTATGGTGATAATGCTTCTAACAAGGTTGAAGGCTAGGAGTGGATAGTGGCACAAGTGTTTCTTGGATCCATTGAGGCTCTTGGCAAACATACTTCCGAACACTAACTCTTCTCCCACCAACACTTATCTCACAGAAAAGGTTTACTATTCCACTATCAATGGATATGCGAAAGATACATGATGGATATGCAAAAGATACACACATGTCTAACCCTATATATCCTCTACCATAAAGAGTATGTAGACTTGGGTAGATGCCTAGTGTTAAGGCATGTTGGCATGAAAATAATGGCAAGTATGATGAGGATGAGATGATACTTCCAGCAACACAAAGAAGTACTATTTGTGAAGAAGAAGACACTTCTTCCAATGTAGAAAAGAAGAAAAGAAGCCCTTCCATAGTGATGTAGTACTTGCCAATTATCCCCCACCTATCTTGTTTGTTCTTGAATGACATTAACTATGAACTAGTCTATTGGCATTCTTTTGACAAGCACAAAAAGGATGAAAGATTTGACACCCTAGCAATGCTAGATAATGGAGACATATAAATCATAGTATCTAGCTATCGTTGGAGAAGCAAAATGTCTTAGTACTAATGGAATGTGTTGGTGTTTTGTCACTAGAATATTGATAACAAGGCAATGTGCATGTAGGGAAGCTAGATGGTGGAACAAAACTTAGATAGGTTCAAGCCCTCATAAGGAGGTAGTAGTACCATATACTGTATTTGTAAATGTATTGCTTGTGTTAGGTATGCAAGGTAGAAGATATAGATGTGTTGCTATACTATCAAGAGGCTCCCAATCCACCATATATAGGATGGGAGTAGGGTTACAAGATCCTCCCTCCTATGATTGGGTTTATAGATATGTTTTCTAATTAGTCACAATAATAGTATCCCGAGATATCTAGGAATAGTGTTTGTCAAAGCCTTGCTTTCCAAACTAGTTGAGATACACTGACATTATCTCGGGCCTCCGGTACTCGACCTAGGCCACCCACCATAGCAGCCCCAAATCCTTCACATTCAAGCTATCTTGCAATCTTCTTGATGTCCCTAGTGGATGTGTGTCGGGTTGAGTGGTTTCAACTTGCTCCCTGTAAATGTTTTCTAGAGTGATGTCCTCCTGGCATGCCGCTTTTTCTTTTAGGGAGATCACAAAGGATTTAGTGAATCTAATGTTCTTGAGTGATAGTAGCCCATAATCGGGTGTGCCCTCAAGAATGCATTAGTTTTGGGGATGTTCAAGTGGTATCCAATCTCTAGCAATTTGTGACCAACCTGGGACCCAACAAATGGGTGTACCATAAATTCCAATCAAACTCCCAAGTGGTATCTAGTTCCCGAGTGGTTTTGGGTCAACTATTGGCCCATAGAGAGCATACCCTCATAATTTGAGCCAAACCCAAACGTAGACTATAGCATTCAATCTCAAGTGGTTCGATAATTTACTAGTGACTCAATAGGGAGCATCCAACAATTAGCCTTTTTCTAGGTCTATCCGAGCAACTTAGAACATAGCAGGGGGTCAACACCTGAAACCTTGGTCAAATGGGAATTGAAGTTGAAGTGTTGCGCCCGGCCCCTTGGTACTATTTTACTTGAAATAGGGGTGACGTTCCCACCCCCTCCATAGTTACTTTTGTCTACATAACCCCTTTGAGCTTCCACATGATTTTCCATCGTGATTCCATGCCACGACCACTCAATCCCTCCCATGCTCCAATGCATCCTCCGCTCTCGGCCTGTAGCCTCCTTGCACCTCCAATCCAGCATAGCACAAACCATAGATCCATTTCAAGGTGAGAGGCTCCTTCAAGATCCCATTGCAAAGTAGGCTCAATCCATCATGACCACGACCAAGTTATAGATGCTAGTCGATATGGGGCTCCTACCACCACTGAGCTTCATCGACTGGTGTCCAACAGCAGGAAAGGCGCTCCCTGCACCAAACACTTGTGATAGAATTGTATTTGTCTCCTATTTCGAGAGTGGATTTTCACTCTCGATGTACCTTTTCTTTTGTGGTCACCTTCATTAATATGGTCTTGATCTCGTCAACATCAACTCGAATGGGATTTTGCACATTCTTTCCTCATTACATTCTATGAATGTTTTCTCAAGATCGAGACCCACTTTGGATTGTTAAAATACCTTTGACATGTCAAGACATGACCCAAGAAGACTAACCCATGAGTTGTTGGAGGCACTTGTATCCAACTCTAAGGCTAGGAAGACAATAAGTAGTTCCTCCTCCAATTCCTAACCTCCACAAGGGTTGGCACTCAGTGTTGTACTATTGCTCCAATGTTGCCCTAATGCTCCAACAGTACATCAGCCTCTATCCAGAGGCCAGTCTATCATGGATGTTCATGCTAGAAACCAAGGATATGTAGTAGGTGGACATGCTCCTTGGTGTGATTGAAGACCTCCAAAGCAAGGTCATGCATGGAGTCAAGGTCATTGCTAGTTTTCTCGGTCATCATATCTAGCCCATCAATCTCTAGGTCCATCCGATGCTCGAGTACACAGATGTGCATGACTTGACATGAAAGTCTAGGGCCTAGATATCATCTGTAAAGCTTGAGAAATGTGACACCATGTTTTTTTGTGTTGAGCACATACCCAAACAACCAAGGGCACCTAAAACCTCCGCGTTGGCCTTTCCTCCAACCAGGTAAATAGCTTCCTTTAGTATTCGACTTGTTTTCTCCTTACGTCCAAGCACTAAAACAATCTGGCCATTGATTGCAAGAGCTAGATGGATAGGTCTCCACGGTTCACCTCCTCGAGTAAGAAGAGAAGGAGCCAAAGAATAGGTCGGGTGGGTCTTTCACTAACTAGCTACCTCTAAAGAAGGCAAAGATGCTTGTCGCTGATACCACGAAGGAGTTAGAGAAAAAGAAGTCCTCCACTAGATAGCCAAGTAGCAAGCAATCGACAAAAGAGCCATTAAACAAGGTGCCTTCGCCCCATAACTCCAAGGAGCCCCTCATCATCAAGAGGGTGGATGGTGAAAGATGGTTGATGGTCTAGAATAATTAACTCATTCGAAGCTATATATATTGAATGATAAATATGCCAAGTTCAAGATGGTTGATGGTGAAAGTGTGCCGGAATTGTTCCACCGATTCAATGTGATTGTGAATGAGTTGAGGAACTTGGGATTCAAGGTGGATGACGAGGATTTATCACACAAGTTCTTACGAAGATTGCCATCAAGATTCAAGGGCCATGACTCTTGTGACCATCATTGTGAGAGGAGGATTGAAGGATCTCACTCCTACTCAAATTCTTGGAGAGATAGTCACCAAATATACATTTGATCAAGACGAGTCACCAAATATACATTTGATCAAGACGAGGTTGATGAGGTGAAGGAGGATGACAAGAAGAAGAGTATTGCATTCAAGGCCTCTTCCACTAAGGGAAAGAAGAATAAGGAAGAGTCAAGTAATGATGAAGAGGACTCAAGCTCATGCATTGACAATGGGGAGATGACCATATTTGTGCACCGGTTTGGAAAATTCATGAAGAAGAAGGGCTTTGGTGGAAGTAGAAGAAGAAGATCATCATCAAAGAGGAAGGAAGAAAGGAGATGCTATGACTGTGGGGAGGTTGGTCATCTTGTGGCCAATTGCCCTAACAAGATGGACAAGTCTTCCAAGAAGGAGAAGTGCAAGAGCAAGGAGCTGAGGATAAGGAAGGCAAGAGCATGAACTTCAAGAAGAAGAAGAAGAAGAAGGAGCATGCATATTGTGTTGAGTGGGATTCTGATGCTTCCGCAAGTGATAGCGATGATGAGAAGACATCTTCCAAGTCACTTGTAGGCATCACTATCAACAAGAAGCACTTTATCTTTGAGACTCCCACTTGCTTCATGACCAAGGGCCCCAAGGTATAAAGTGATGATGAAAGTGATAGCGGAGTGATAGTGATGGTAAGGAGCCGTCAAAGGAGGAGGAGCCATCAGTAAGAGATAGAGATTATAGAATTTATAAATGGTTATTATTGTGTTAGGAAAATAATAGACAGAATAAACATAAACAATTTTGATTAGTTGTACATACTAGCTAGATTTTTTCACAAAACTTTTGATACTTTTATGTAACATAAGATTCTATGGCATGCCCGAGCACGAGTTGATGGGCTACTGATCATAACAAACTTACCGTGTGATAGTATATATTTCCAGCTTTTTCCATACCATGTATGATTCTACGTACATGGTATTTGGGTTTTAAACTAGTAAAAGAAAACAAAAGAAAGTGGTACTAGTCTACTGACTATTCCACATGCAGTCACAGTCAATACAATTTGTAAGATTAATATTAGGCCATACTGTGGAAATTTGTAAAACAGCTAGCTATCCAGCATTTAATGGTAATTATGATCGACGGACACACAATTGTTGGTACTGTGGGTTCTTTTTTATGATGCAGTTCTGAGTTCCTAGAAAATCAGTAAAAAAAAGGAGAGAAAAACCTACAAACTTAACAGTAAATCAAGGTGGAAGAAAGACAGATATTGTAGTCACTACAGTTGCTTGCATAACAAGTACACAATATATGTTTTTTTCTCAGCCAAGTCTAGCTAAACTCTAAAGCGTAAATAATATATAGTTGATGCAATTAACATTTGTAACGGAAGAAAATTTATCGAGACGATGATATATACCTGCGCCTTTCAAGCAGCCTCCGAGAATATAAGGATTGCCAACGTAACTAGGATTGCACCGGCAAGAATACCCGAAATCCAATGATTCTTCGTTGTCAATACACCGGCTGTTATTGGCAACACAAGCATAGTTGGTAATATTATTTTCTTTGGCGCTGGCGCAGCTTGGTTGATCGATGATGTTCCAACTGAGGTCGGCATAAAGTGTAGTTGCGTTTATGTAATCCCATAAAGAGCTCCGATTAGGCTGCACCTGATGAACGACACTGCTCTGGTTGTGTCGTACGAAGTTGAGCCCAAAGGCTCGAATAAGATTTCCCTCCAAATTTATGGTGCAGCATCCAGTACCATTGCAGTTTTGCCTGGCCACCGCCTCCGTGATTTGCTCAGGACATGTAAGCGTGCAGCGGCGCACCATTGTGTTAGTATCCCTATCATCAAGGTACACATCAAATCCGCAACCAGTGACATTAAACCATGCGTAAGAAAGAGCGAAGGATTTCCCAGGAGAACTCCACGAAATGTTGTAGACATCAAGACTACTTGTAATAGGGATGGTGTAAGTTAGGGCGATGTCAATTTCACCACTGTCATCGTAGCGAGCCCCGGCATCGGCAGTGACGATATTATAGGTCACCCGGGTGATGCCATCGCGTAAAGAAAGCACAGGGGATCGAACAGGAACAGAGTCGTTGCAGATGAGCTCGAAGTCTAGGTTCCGGAAGCAACCAGCACCGATGCCGAAGGGGTAGTCGAAGGTTAGGTTGCCGCAGCTCGTCGGGCAACTGCCGAGGGTGGCGGCGGAGGGCCCCTGTTGTTGGCCTGCAGCTGCCAGGACGACGCTCGATGCCAGCAGCACCGATAGTGTTCCCAGCAGTGCAAGTAGGAGCAGCTGAATCATGACTCCTAGAGCAACGGAGCGATTCATGAGCTTTGCCATGTCGGCTCAGCTCCAACTTCTTCTTTGCCTAATATAAAATCTGTGGTTTATGTAAGGTAGAATTGCTTTGAGCCTTGGAGATTGCAAAGCAAACTAGTCTCTCGATCTATACAGCCGCCCAGACCCAAGCATGCATTTTGCTTTATACAACGATGTGAAGGCAGGGCTATATGAGCCATTAGCTCAGCCATGTGTGCCGAATGTCAATTGTCTTCGCTGTGGAAGCACGGTGGAAATGATGGCAAAGGTTGCCAACCTGCCATAAATTTTTCTACGGTGTACTATTCTTCACGCGGTCAAGTCTGTCGACTAACCTACACATATTACTATAGAAACTTCATCACCGCTGGTTCGTAACTCTCTTTCACTGTCAGCCTACGTCGTTGTTTGTGGAAGATTTCAAAACCAGTGGTGATAATATAATAAATCATCTTAGCCAATCGGATGTACGACCCCATGGTGCGTGATGTCCTCTTTATCACACGATCCACAGCAGTGACGAAGGATGAAAGGCTCATCACCACCAATCCAGCATACGATCCACCGGTGATAAAGTGCTCATTACCACTAGTGTGTCGTTTGATCCGGTGGTGATGTCTTGATCATCAATACCGGTCTACCATATCACCAACAGTTTATTAGGGCCGACGATGATGATCCTTATACACTAGCAAGTATGCTATGCATTGTAAAATATATAGTTTGTTGCGTGGTCACCCAGTCAACTTGCACTCGGAGATTTATGCAACAATTATGTCATTTGTCCTAATACGTCTTGGAATTAGACTCCATATCATGGCTAGATCTAGATGCACATTGTTCGAAACACGGTCTCATGTTGGATTTGAATTGTACTGGCTTTGGGTCAGAAATCTAGTCTCACGTTGGAATTTTTTTTGAGCAAAACGTTGGATTTATATTGAAAACTTGAAGATGGCAACAGTGAGATGTAGATAGGAGATAGTGAGATGCATTGCATAGCCTGATGGACGAAAAAGTGACTCCCTCCATCCTAAAAAATATATTATACTGTTTTTAAAAAGTCAAGGTTTTAAGTTTGATCAAATATATAAAAATATTAATATATCTATTAAGTATGATTAAATTAATTTGGATAATAAATATATTCGAGATATATTTATGATTCTCATAACAAAAATGTATAAATATTGATATCATATTTTTATAAATCTAAGTAAATTTAATTCGTTTTGGGATGGACAGATATTTTCATCTTCGGTCAAATATATCACATGGTGCGGCAGCGATAGTCAAATAGTCAAACACACCCTTCTCCCTGGGCCCCGCCGTCACCTCCTCTCTGTAGATGGAACCACAAGCCATCAACTCCTGTCTCTTCTTCCTCGCCGATCCGGCTTTGCGTGACCCAAACGCGATCTCTAGGTCAATACCACTAAGGTAGTAGTAGCTGAGAGACGAAATAGTTACTTTGATCTCTCAAGTATATATCATCCAAAACTTTGTTTCATCCTGAATTTTTTAAATAGCCATTTAGTTCTCAAAATTTTCTTTTAGGATCAGTTTCAACACATGACTACTAAGGATCTCTTTGGCACAGTTTCCAGCTCCAGCTTCACTCTCAGCTTCCGCAGAGCCCTGCCAAACACTTTAAATGCAACTAGATTATGTGGGGAGCTGACAAGAATCACTTCTTCATTTATACTACAAGCGCTGGGAGCTAAAAAAACTAGCTCTCCACTGCTTTCCACTGCTCCCCGTTCATTTGCCACAGGAATCACTTTAGAATTGATTCTCACCTGCTTCCCACCTTGCTCCCCACCAGAATCACTCATTCGGAGAATCAAGAAGTGAAGCTCTACCAAAGTGGCCCTAAGGTAATCGTTTTTGTGTTTAAACTTTGTATTTTAAACACACAATTTTCTCCATAAACTATTAAAGTGCCTTTTAGTTTTATTTTAGATTAACTTCACCCCTTGTCCTACGTGGAACACCGTATTGTTACGCTTGGTTACCTTCAGCACCACCCGTGATTCGAAATGGGTGATCATCATTAGGTACCAATATCCCTGACGTCATCCATAGATTTGGTATTAAATCGGATAGCACATTATTAACATTTATTTATACACACACAAAATGACTGTTCCAGGCTGAGGATGCGTTAAACAGACTAAACTAACTAGTCCTATGCACAAATAGAGATTGAAATTTTTCGAGTAAAATATACTTGGAGTACTCACAAACTAAAAGTCAAAAGACCGGCCTGTAGATATGGACGGATACCACACGATAATCAACGACCACACAACTCTTGGCGTGAAAGACATGGAAGCAATGAGTGTGAGTTGTTGACGGAGATGACATGGAAGCAGCCATGAAAGCATGATGCTCGTATTTCTCGTTTTGGACCTACGTACCCCAAGTCAATAGTAACCTCAAAGACTTGAGTCATTTCTCTAAATTCAGATCGGACGAGCTCAAGACTTGTCATTTCATCTAGTCTAGAATATAATGATTCCTCGAATAAAAACAAGCCCAGAATTATTCTAACCCACTGAACGGGGCAGCGTTATTCGTGATTGGGACACCTCTCATCAGAGACAGGTAACAGCATTATTGGACTTTTTTGTGTGGTTCAGTGGTTCAGAAGGAAAGAGTCAATCAAAGAAGAGACTAAGTTTCTTTATATAGTACAATGCTAATTTTTTTTGAAACTAGTACAATGCTAAAAATTAGTAGCAAAAGACAGAGTTGACGTAAAGATTTGCCCCACACCTTAAAGAGTTAGAATGCTTGGATCATGAAACAACGCTTCGTTGGTATAGATGGGCAACGGGCCAGCCCAGCCCGGCATGGCACGGGCCCATGCCAGGCACGGCACAGCAGGGCCCGGCGTGCCACCGGGCCGTGCCGCCCAGGGCTTCGTGCCTGGGCGACGGCCCATGCACGGCACCGGGCCACCACCCTGCCTCCCACTAAATTGCGTAGCCCGCGTGCATGGGGTGCGGCCCAGGCACGGCCCTGTGTATCGGGCCGTGACGTGTTTGGGCCGGGCCAAAAAAACCGTTCTTTAGGCCGGGCTGCCGTGCCCCGAGCTACATGCTCATATATATTCGTTGGTGCTCCCTGCGAAACCTGCCATATATAGCCAGGTTTGGAACCCAGCCGAGCTGACCTAAACCCATCCTTGCATATACTTTGCAACTCAGCCCAGCTAGGTTTCCCATATTTCGTCCGTGAAAAATAACTATCATACTTATATGGTGAAGAACGGTTAGGTTTATGCAAACATGCGAATGATATCTATTGCACTTACATGACAAAGAATAGCTAGTTTGATAAGGCCGTGAGAAGCATGCAGAATTAGTGTTATATTTCGTGGCTTCCTGGCATCAATTTCAATGGTTTTAGAATTCATATGCTATATCATTGGAAAGATATGTGAGTCTAGTTTCCAACGCAACAAACGGTGCATCTTTTGGGCTTCGGAGCGAGGAGTTATGGCTATTTTAGTGGAGGCTGCACACGGTGTTAGTGGCTGCGCGAGAATGAAAGAAGACTCTTCAATTTCTCCACCAAGATGATCTTCCACTTGCTTTTATTTATGCTTGTGTTCACACCCAAATAGGAGGAATGTTCCTAGTATAAATAAACAATGCAATTCATCATTTGAAGGGAGTTGATATTGATATATGATATGAGAATTGAGCATGGCTCTTCTTTGATAAACCCGTCGAGTAATCTTCAGTGCTAGTTGATCTTGTTGAGTGATCTCCTAGTGACTCTAGTTTTATCCTATCCACCACATGCCCTTCAGTGAGTTGATCCTTATAATAATTTGTTTTAGCTAACTAGAAAAGAGACCATCGAAGCTCTCGCTCGAGGGACCCTGTCAGGGCGAGGATGTCAAATGGTTGTCCTAGGATAACCAGCAAGCCTACTTCCTCATCTTTAGTATTCGGATCAAGAGATGGACAACAACATGAAGGTTAGAAGAGATTAGGGCAAGATGTGTAAAAAGTAAGATTGTAGATTGATTTGTTCTATTGTATTCAACTCAATGGGCCGTGACCCTTATATATACAAAGAGCGGTGGTCTTATGCCATGGGAGGTCGAAACCTATTAGAAACTATGTAAAATAGAAATTCATACTTGTAGTAGTCTGCGAAACTCGAAGCAACAACATGGAACTACAGCGGCTGCTCGACGGGCTCGCTAGTGGGCTTTTTTATTTCCTGTAATTTATTTCTAGAGACGGGCATTTGTTGCTAACTCCAAAATCAGCCTTTAACAGTGACTTTGTCTTAGAGAGGTTTTGGCTGCCTCTGAAAACGTGTTTTGCCCATCTCTGAAAAAGGGTTTGGTAGTAGTGTTTCAACCATGCAAACTGCACATCTTCTTTGATAAAAATGGTATTTCTCATCATGTTTCTTGTCCACATATGCTTCAGTAAAATGGATTCTTTGAACGCATAAATTCCTTTTGTTGATGCTACCGGCCTAGTAGTCGATTACCAAAAGTTAATGATGGTAACCATAAATGCATTTGAACTAGTTGGATCTCCTTAGACTAACCTTTGGTTGCTCAAAGGGGCCATTACCATTCATATACATGGGTTTACCTATTGGCCTAACAAAACCCAAAGTTGAAAATTCCTTCCTTTTGATGCGCAGATGTGAAAGAAAAGTAAAAGAAGATTGGCTAGTACTTCTTTCTTTCTTTTCCAAGCTGAAAGACTGGACCTCACAAATTATATTTTCTCTTCCTTGCCTACCTTCTACATGAGCATTCTATCTCTACATGACACTACCATTAAATTACCTACAAGCACAGAATGAAAACACTGCCTCCAGAAAGGAGCTAAGCAAATGCTAGTAAACCACCCAAAGCTACATATGGAAAATGGTCTGCGGCACCAAGGAAGGAGGCCAGGGAGTCCTAGACTTGAAAACCCAAAAATGTCCACATATTGTACAATATAATGGACATTCCTTGGGTCTCAGACATTATTCCAATGATAATTAAATATTCAGCCAAACAAAAAGGGCTCCTTGTGGCAAGACATACTAAAGCTCATTGACAAGCAGTATAAGGGCATGGCGTCAATGTTAATATCAGATGGTAAGAGCTGCTTTCTTAGGGAAGATCTTTGGGGAACTGGTGTTCCCAGACTGCTATCCCTGAATTGCATCCCTACGCACAAAAAAAAAAAGCACATTTCAGTGCCCAAGGTCTCTGCTCATTTGAATCTGTTTAGCATCTCTTAAACCTCCCCCTGTCCCAGGGGGCTTCGAGCAACTCAACACTCTACTAGAAAACTTGGCCTTCACACAAGACGTTGATACTTGATCTTACATTTAGGGACGTACTTTTTTGAGAAAATTCCCTATATGACAATGGCAGACTCACTTTCCTTGGATGACCCTCAAAAGTTTAGATTAATTTCCTTATTTGACACTACCTTCAAATTTTATGCCCTATCTGGCACTTTCTGTGAGCTAACACTATTAACTGACGTATCAAGAGACAAAATTTCCCCTATTGTGACGATGAGCAGTTCACCCTTCAACGCTTATCTATCGGCCATCATGCTTTCACCCAATGGTGGCTGCCCTACTTTCACCATGGCACCCCTAGTCTCCAACCATTGTGCGTCGGGCCGCTCCAGCTGCATTGAGTGTTGGGGCACGCTCCGTGATGCTATGGCACCCATTAAGGATGACTCCGCTGCCCTAGTCACGGCCTCTCATGACGGCCAATGCCTGTGGGTGAGTGTCCGCATCAGTATGACTACTGCTTCTTGCCTCACCCCCTAGCCAAATGAGAATGACATGGCCTACGTCACCCCCACAGAACCCTAACCTCAATCCTCTGTGCAACCTTGGTAGGACCATGCGTACACTGCGTCCATTGAATCATGGCTCAAATTGCGGCCTTCTACTTCTTAAGACAGGTCATGCATCTGCCTTGTGCTCGACCACTATCGATTGCCCTGGCCCGAGAGCCACGTCATTCACCTCAAGTTGTTGCGCCCCAATGTTCACCTTGAGCCACTGTGTCATGCCGTCCACTTGATAGCGGGTGTCGTCCTCCTCGAGCAGCCTACCCGAGCGTCACACCATCTGCCAAGAACCGATGCATCGTGGAGTGGTAAGTGCCATCTCCTTCTTGTCCGTAGCCTCCTCGGGGATCTGTCGCCGTTGCTGCTACTTCCAGCCACAAGGAGGATGAGAGAGGAGACCCGAGAGGACGAGAGAATGAATACAATGAGAATCATGGCTCGCAGGTGTTTGGATAGGGCCACAAAGATATATACGACTCCTTCCATGACTGCTCACGAACATCATTATGGCTTGGCACTGCCGGTCATCATCACGAATATCTACTCTATTTTCATGTATCCTCCCGTTGTTTTGCTCACAAGCGGAGGGGGGTGAATCCTCTTATCTACACAAAAATTTATTACCATGTAATACAACGAAAATTGGTTTTGCACTTGCACATCTAATAATTTATTTGTCTTTATTTAAGTATTTGGCGCCCCCCTCGTTCGTATTTTCTGACTCTGGTCCTGCTTCTGCTGCTAACTCATTTGCATAGGTTGGGTACAATGCAATTTATGCGTCTCTCATGATTAATCTGCTTGTTTTATATTATCAATTTTAATACAAATTTCATTATTATGCTGTGGTTACATGATTATGCTTGTCAATCCATTTATGTTCATGATTTATGTATTGACTCAACTGAACCTAAAAGTGCAACTGTTCCATAGTCCATACACAACAAGAGACATCCGCAAGCACAACAGCAAAAACGCATCATAAATCTTGATCATTAATCACTTTTCCTTAATGATGAAGATACATGCCACAATGATGAGACTTTGAATGATTTTTTTACTAAATTGTAGATGTTTTTTACATATCACATCACTGCCCTTCGGCCCACGACCTGTCCAGGAAGGAAAAAAGAGTTAATAATATTTTACTCTATCTTTATCATCACTCGGATATATATTTCATAGTACCAAATAGTATGAAAGGATCAGTAGTTAATGATGGATTATTTTACCTGCTGATGATGAGGAGCAGCAGGAAGTTCGCAGAGCCCATGAAGCGCCAGGATCTTAGATATGCTGTACTTGTCCTTCTCCTCATTTGTGAGTAGGAGGACAACGTAGTCCATCAGCCTGTTCGGTTGGCTGGTTCGTATCATTGCTGGTTCGTGAAGAAGTACTGCTGGCTGGTTTGTGCGAGAGAAAAATACTGTTCCGGCTGAAAATTTACGATCGTTTACGACAAGCCACAGCCAAACGAACAGGCTGCATGTCTCTGTTTTCAACCGCCCTCACAGCATCGTAACAGGGACTATGCCGGGATACAACATAAATAGGATACCCTAGACGGATGAATTTGTCACATTCTTCTAGGATCTTATCCTTCTGTTACTTTCTTAGACGGAAACATCTCTTATAGCGCTAATCTCGGCAGCTAGTGAAGAAAATATAGGGCTCAAACGACCTGACCTTCTATGGCCCTGTTCGCTTCGCTGAAAAAACAAGCCGAAACATTGTTCCGGCTGATTTGTTGTGAGAGAAAACACTGTTTCGGCTGAAAAAACAAGCTGAAAAAAACAGATTATAAGAGAAGCGAACATTGCCTATATATCTTGAACATGACACAAGTTCTCCTATATATAGCATTTAAAACAGCTGCCAACTCTTGTGTCAATTTAATGCTCAAATTTGTTGATATGATATCAGAGACAGGTAATACTATGTTCAGGGCTAGATATGGTATAATTTATGAAGATATAAGACACTACCGGAGAAGAGGTTTTTCCTGTCGCTTTCGGTTTCTCCTGTCGGTTCTGTATAAACCGTCAGGAATGTCTAGAAATCCTATCGATTGCTAAGAACCAACAGGATTGGGATGAGATTATTCCTGTCGGTTGGTCAAAACCCATAGGAAAAGTAAGTCGTCAGATTATTCCTGTCGGCTCTTACGACAGGACAGGACAAAGACATTCCTGTCGGTTTATGGTTTGATTCCTGACGGTTTGGCTGCTAGGTTTCGGGTTTGACTGGTCAACCGTAAGCCGTCAGGAAAAGATTCTTGTCGGCTGGCCGTCAGGAAATATCAGTTATTCCAATCGTGTTGCTCCTGTCGGCCCTTTCCTGACGGCTGAGCCGTCAGGGACTATATTACTGACGGTTTTTGTCTTTCCTGACGGTTTCCAGCTGTCAGAAAAAACCCTAGGTCTGGTAGTGAGAATAAGCAATCACGAATTTATGAGCTCAATGTTTGGATGCTAATGATATTATTATTTCCATCATGGACACTAAATGAGTGTATGTAGGATTTTTTTTTTGTTGACTTTGAGATGGAACAAAATCAAAGAGTGGAAAGTAGTAACATGTCGGACATGCAGCTTTGACTCGATTATAGACTTGAAAACCATGCTCAGAATTTAGGCTACTACTATATTCACAACTACAAAATAATTGTTGTCTTAAGTGACGTAGGAAATAACAACACGATATACTGATTATAAAAGTTGCGTTGACATCTCAATTAATACTGTTCCAGTGACATGACAGTAATATATAGGGAAAATTGGCTCCTGGACACCAAAAGTGACCACGCTTTGCTGTTGGACATGCAAAATGAAGCGATTTGCTGGACGACACTCTGGTTTTTAACAAATTTACTGGTGGACACTACGCCTAATAAAATATTAATTTCTGGCTTTTGAGGAGAGAGAAGGGCGGTAAAATATCCTTTTTGCCCCTGCCCCTTTCTTCTACCTCGGTCCGGCGCCAGCGAGACGTCACGGTCCAGCGCCTCCCCATCCTCGTGCTCCATCCGTTGTGCCGCAACGCGACCCAGGCCCAACCTCCGCCGGAGCATCCGCGCGCCGCAATGGCTGCGCGTCATCCTCCACCCGACGCGCCGTGACGCCACCCGCGCCCAACCTCCACCCGCGCGTCCGCGCGCCGCCATGGCCACATGTCGTCCTCCGCCCGCGCGCCGCCATGGCCGCACGTCGGACTGTGGAGGGAGCCGCGCCGGTGGGATGCGGGTCGGGGCACGACCGCTGCCTCATGGAGGAGGGTGCGCCGCCGTCGTTGGGCGCGCCATGGTGGCCACGACACGGCCGAGTACCAGCACGCGTGCCCGCACGCGCCCAGCCTCGGACCTGGGGCACCGGCGTGACGATTGGGGCGCGGCCAAGCAGGGGCGTCGGGGCGCTTCGAGCAGGCGGGGCCGTCGGGGCACTGGGGAGTGCGGTAGCCGGGGCACGCTCGAGCAGGCGCAGCCGCCGGGGCGAGGGTGAGCGTGGGCACCATGGCATGGGCCGCCGCGGCCGTCGTGGCGCGCGTGAGCACTGTCGCCGGGGCGCGAGCAGCCGCGGCCACCGTGGCTCCGAGCGAGGCAGGATGAGGATGGGGACCAGGGCTCAGCCCGACTCGGGGCAGGGAGGGGCGGCGCGCCAGCGAGGCCACCGACAAAGTCAGGGTGGAGGAGGAGGCGAGACCGCCGGGGTTCGGCTTGTGGCGGCAGCGGGTCAAGGCGCGAGCGACGTGGGGAAGAGGGAGAAGGAAAAAAGGAAAAGAGAAAGAGGCAGGGGTATTAAGGGCATTTCACTGCTCTTCTCTCTCCTCCAAACCTGGAAATGAATATTTTATTCGGTCCGGTGTCCATCAACAAATTTGACAAGAAGCAGAGTGTCTATCAACAAACTGCTCTATTTTACATGTCCAGCAGCAAATAGAGGTCACTTTCAGTGTCCTGTAGCCAATTTTTACCTAATATATAAGTACAGCACCATGATACAATAATGCACTGCTTCTCATAGTAGATAAAAAGTCACGGTCTGAAGAATCTGCCGCAAGAAGAATCTCCTGATCCCCTCTAGATTCTCTGTCCTAAGTGTAAAATGGCATGTATGACCTTAAGACTAATGATAGCTCATTTGTTGACTGAATACAAGCTGAAAGCAGTGATGCACTGTCCCAGAACAGCCAATCACTGCCTGGTCTCAACAGCTCGTCACTGTCAGAAAATGAAACTACTTTGGCATGTGATAGTGATGGAGTTGCCCCGCCACTATCGGGTTCTACGAATCGGCAGTGATAAGCCACATCACTCCCGGGTCCTACGAACTGGCAGTGATAAGTGGTAAAAGGTCCTACGAACCGACAGTGATAAGCCCCATCACTGCTGGGTTTTCTACGACCCGACAGTGATAAGTGGTAAAAAAACGTGTTTTTTAGGATTCAAACTCAAGATCCCAACGTTCATGTTCCCTCGATAAGCTACGTGACACATGTGACTATACAGCTGACACTATTCTTTTAACTACATAATTTTGAATCTTATACTCTATATTTGACACTCCAAACGATCTCAAATAAAAGTTGTTAACAACAAAACTGTAGATCTCATCAAATACTACAACTTTGAAGTTGACTTTGTCTCCATTTGACATTGTTAATCATCTCAAATCTGATCCGAGAACTTATATTGAATATTTGGACTTGTAAACAATCTCAAATTAAAAATTTATCAGCTATAAAGTTTTAGATCTCATTAAACTTTACAATTTTGATATAAATCTTATCTTCATCCAGCCTCATATGAAAATATTATGATTTTTTTGTACAAAAAAGTCTATAATTGCCGGTTCATGGCATGACCCAGCGCTGATAGCTGACCTATCACTACTGATTCGTGGCTTCAACCGGCAGTGATAGGATGTGTACTATCACTGCTGGTTGAAGCACAAACTAACAGTGATAGGCTACCTATCACTGCCGGTTGTCCTAAGACTGCTGGTTGAAGCCACGTACCGGCAATGATGCTCTATCACTGCCTATTCTAAAATAACCGGTAGTGACACTCTGGCAGTGAAGGTCTTTTTGGTGTATTGTGGTACTAATTTTTTAGTTTGTTTAGTAGGAAGTTCATTGCATTAATAACTGATCCACAGAAACAGTCTCATTCTCTAAAATACAATGAAATCTAGATGGATACAACCAATCACCCAATCATAACTATGGCATATATCACGCAATCACCCAAACATTATCATCACACAAATCATCCATATCCATGTCACTCCTTGAAGAACTCCCTTCACCTATAGCATCACACAAAGCACCCATATCCATGTCTTCCCCTGAAGAACTCTCATCACCTATGCTAGATTCAGTTCCATGAGTACTATCATCTTGGATACTTGACTAAAAATCAACATCATTAATGTTATTGTCTCTAATGAAATTGGGAAGGGCCATACAAGGAAATTGAGGCATGTTTAAGAGAATACACTATTTCGTCTTTAGGACTCCAAATGATCATTTAATCACATTCCTCAAACTTGAATGTGCATAATTGAACACTTCCTTCAGTCCCACCGGATTACAACCATGCCGCCATTGAGAAACATGGTACATTTGTCCCTTGTATGGTGCAAGATATTCTTTCCTGTTAGGATATCCATAATCGACAAGATAATATTTTCCTACATGCTAATTAGATTTCTAAGTTTTATGGTTCAATGTACAAAGTGTACTTGAAAAATAAAATGGAATGTAAGTGATACATAACTGTAGGAGGGTGTGGGAATCGTTCCTTGTATGTGGGCAGAGTATCTAATAATACACGAGTGTCCATGCGTAGGCCAACCAGTGACAACAAATGTGCACCCCATATCAAAGTCACAAACTGCCAAAACATTTTGTGAAGCAAACCCATGGTAATCAATATATTTAAGTTGTTCACTTAATGGAACAATTACTGATATATGTGTGCCATTAGTTTCACCAATGCAATCTTTGAAACGAGGCCACAACCTAGTTTTTTGTAGCTTACGATGTATTGTACAAAATTATGGATCTTTAGGCCTAACAATGTCGAAAGCCAAGCCCATGACAGATTCAAGCACCTCTTTGAATTTCCTACCTACAGTTTCTAAAGAGTGGCCAAACTTGTTCTTTACTTGCCTTAATGATTGAGGTGCACCACATGCCCACAAGAACATTCCTAGGGCTTCCTTGGTACATATTCTCTACTTTCAAGCCATAATCTTGCACCAAGGTGTCATGAAGGTGTAACAAAACTAACCTTATCATTCTAAACATGTTATAGCATTAAATTGGATATTGTAGACATCTCATCTCTAACATGATCAACAACTTGGTGGCTCAATGTTTGCTACTTTGTTGCTTCATCTCATGATATGCATCCACCAAAAGCTTCATGTATTGGTCTCTAAAAGTTTCATTTTTCTTTCCCTTAGGGAATAATTAGCTGGCCTTTTTTCTACCTACCTCTCATAAGTGGGTGTGTCATCTCCCTCAATATTTCCCTCGGCATTAGGATCTTCCTCACTCTAAACATCTACAATAGCAGCACCACTTGTAGCAACAAATGAAGTCTCATTTGTCACACTAATTGCTTCATTCAAACATGGCACATTGCTGGTCTTCATGCTCAACTAGTACATCTTTGAAAGACATACAACCTAGTATAGCCTAAAAAATATATGAATAAATTAGTTATATAACTTTTAGTAACACAAGACAGCTAAGACAGCTGCCAAATTAGTAGCGAATTGTGTGGGTTCATGGTGTTCCCAACTCGAGCTAGTGTGGGCAGCTGGTCTGACCAGTGGGGGCAAGGCTGCACAGAGCTTGGACAGCTCAACTCTGTGCTGGCAGTGTTTTGCCGGACTGTCCACCAGAGCAGGTGTTCGTGCAGACTGACAAGTCTGAAGTTGTGCATTTTAGAACGGTCCAGGGTGTTCTACCGGATTGTCCGTGGATGCACGATAGAGCCCAGAAAATGCAGAATTTTGTTTGCAAGTTTTCCAAAATTGAGATTAAAATGCTAATGATGCTCATGATGCAATGCTTATGCATTAGTCACGACCGGGTCGTGACAATAGGCCTCTAACCTAGCCCCATCCAAAGAGTTCCAGACAGCACTGGAAGCATTCGGTGAAGCATAGCTATTTTTGTAGTAGCTATTGACATATATGTTTTACATTAATGAATAAGTCTAATGTAAAATCTTCTGTCAATATTTCAAGGCAAAGTTAAAGCCTAGACAAATTTGCATTTTTAGGAGCCAAAATATTTAATAAAGTCAGGTAAAATATGTAAATGTTTACGTTATATACACTTCATACAAGCATAAATAGTAAAAATAGTGACAAACATATTCGATTGCTGTGTTTTTGCCACTGAGTATGGCACTAGACACTTAACTGGTTCATGAATAATTATAATGGATGACTGGCCAATGAAGCTTGAGAGGCACATCTAACGTGGCAAACCAGCACTTGACAGAAACTCTTCTTCTAAGCTGTAGAACTTTTTGCTTTGTTGAGATGATGCGCATCTATGTTTTTTTCCAAAATCCATACTAGACAATTGAATGCTACCTATATTCGTTTTTGTTAACAAGGTTTGTCTTTCTTCATCTATTCCAATGTTAGCTTCATTTATTTTGACTCGTTTTGACCTCAAAAATTGTAATGCCATCTCCACTTGTTTCATAGTAGGCCTTTTGTCACTTTGGAGTCTCAAACACATCTCCACGAGTGAGGCAACACAATTGATTTCTTCCTCATATGCTTCCTCAAGAACTTGATGAGCCACTATCTCTGAAATAGGCCTACCCTTCATCTCCCATAGAAAGTAGTTTGACAAGTTTTGCTTCAGACCTGACTCAGTTGTGATAATAGGATCCATTCTTAAAAGCAATTCCAGGAGTACCACACCAAAACTATAAACATCACTCTTGTCGTTTAATTGCCCAGTATGGTAATACTCTGGATCCAAGTACCCAAATGTGCCTTGGACATTTGTAACAACATGTGTTTGATCAATTGGAACTAATCTTGAAGCACCAAAATCTGACACTTTAGCCGTGTAGTTAGAATCAAGGAGAATGTTGGATGACTTAACATCACGATGGAAAACTGATACTGAAGCTGCAGAGTGAAGATAACAAAGAGCGCCAGCAGCTTCTGCCGCAATTCTGAGACAGCTATCCCATGATAAAACAAATTCATTGCTTGATTCAGCATGAAGTATCTCGTATAGTGAACCATTAGGGATAAAATCATACACCAATAGTGGGACTTCAGTCTCAAGGCAGCAACCAAATAGCTTAACAATATTCCTATGATTTATTTGGGAAAGAATTGCAACTTCATTGATAAACTGATTGATCTCACCTTCCTCAATGATCTTAGACCTTTTTATTGCCACCACACGTTGGTCAGATAAGATGCCTTTATAAACTGTACCATGTCCTCCACGGCCTAGGATGCGAGTGGAATCAAAGTTATTTGTTGCCTTTTCAAGCTCCTCCAAGGAAAAAATCTTTGTCTTCTCAGTAGCATTTTCGTCAGTTAATATTAATTGTTCGAGAAGAAGACCTTTGTTTCTCCGGAAATAGTTCCTTCGCATTCGCTTTTGAATGTTTCTTCTCCATCTGCGGGTAAGGTATATCACACTTACACTTAGAAGTAGAACAGTAAGACCACTGCTCACTCCAATGACAATACCTGAAATTTTAGGTTGATAAGTTTCAGTTTAGACATAATTCCTCCTATGCCACTGTTAAATTTCATAAATTGGGATGTGCCGTTGCATGTCGTATTTAACCATATAACTAGGTCAAAAGCATGGCTTACCTACGAGAACATTCTGTTGTTTCACTGAGGAGCACTGCAATTTTGTTGGATCATATACTGTCTTCTGGGGGCATTCCGTGCAGTTGTAGCTTCCTATAGTATTGTAGCACATCATCCCATGGCATTTGCTTGGATCCTTACACTCATTAATGTCTGCAAATTAAGAGATAATTTTTTCTTTAAATATTAAAGTTGTATAAAATCAATCGTTTGTTTCACTTGCAGAAATTACTCCCTTGGTTGCCTGATGCAATATAAAATTCAAAGGATCGCTAATTGTCTCAAGAGCATATTTTGGACTGTCATGGTAAGGATCCAAAATTTTAAATGCGATAGATGTCAACATTAATTGAAAAATATGTTTTAGGTTGATCCAGCTCAATGCAGCAATATTTTTAGACAGTTTCATTGTGGATGTTATTATCAATAGTGCATCTGTGGAAAAAATATATTAAAAATCGTATCAGATATTTATTTTTGTAGTTTTTGTTTTCTAGCTGGAGGCTAAAACTTGTGAAAATGAATAAATCTGTTTAAAAAAAAACTATTTAACCCCTCTTAGCACAATTGTGCAATGAGATCAAAATAAACTTTGCTAAACAAAATAAGGTATAGTTTGATTACCTTGACAACCGTTTTTGACGTAAGGATTCCCCTTAAAGCCGTTGGAGCATTTGCATTGGTAGCCAACATATCCATCATTCGTAGTATTGACTGGGATGCAATTGCTATTGGTACTGACACATGCGTATCCAGATGTATTTGCCCGTGCATCTTGACAAGTTAGATTAGCAACAACCCATTTCAAAGAAACTGACTCACCAGAATAAACGAAAACACCAGGGTCGTCACTAGATACTTCTACAATTGATCCTAGGTATATATCTGGGAATCTGTATTTTATGAGCCCGTTCTCAACATCTATTTCTGTCACCTCATAAGAGTATCCCAGTAGGAGGGTGGAAGACGTCACATTTGTGCAGTTCAAATAAAACTGTTCCCTTGCATAACAGCCTTCTTCAATTCCAAATGGAAAAGGAACGGTGATGTTTCCACATGAACTGTGGCAATTGAATTTTTGTTGAGCTGGGTGGTAACCTATGGCACAAAAATGTTTCAAATGTTCAAAAAGGATAAATCATATATATATATATATATATATATATATATATATATATATATATATATATATATATATATATGTGTGTGTGTGTGTGTGTGTGTGTGTGTGTGTAGGATACATATATAGCCGTCAGTCCTTGATATGAATAATGCATCGTACCATGATGTATGCACCACTTTCAGTTATTTTAATTTGTTGGCTACACACAGTGCAGAGATATGGTATGGGTAAGGAATGTCTTCGGATATCTCGAAAGTTACCATAAGCCATGGTTTATTCTATCAGAAAAATCTAACTAGATATGACCACGCTAGGACATAGTTGTTTGGCTATTGATCCTATTCTCACAATACTAGATCACATACTGGTTTTGTTTTCTGACTTGATGGAACCTTCTCATGAAATCATCGAAAGAAACTTTAGTAGAATAATGATTGGATTATATGAAGCATCAAGCCAACGTGTATGGCTTAGTAGAATAATGATTACCAATTATAGGTCATGAAACTCCCACTACTATTATTTACGTGATAATAATGCAGCTTGTGTTGCTCAAGTAAATTCAGGCTATGTAAAGGAAATATTGTAAATATTTCTCCTGCATTATTTTATCTACATGAATTGAAAGGGTGGGAAAATATTACCAATATTGCTAAAATAGAGTACATCTATTGATAAGCTTTACCCAACGGTTACATTCCAAAAATACCTTATTCGGGGGTTGACGACTTCAATAATTTCCACGGTTAGGGGTAAAAAAAACTCCCAAATTATATAGTGTGTTAATGATCACCAAATCAAGAAGACCCTCTGCCCCTCTGTCCAGACCTCTCTTCCAAGATCTATCTCTCCTCTGTAGGTCTCCCTTATATTTTCAGAAACCTTTTTTTATTATTTAACCTTTAGATTTCATTTTCTGGTTGAAGTTTTAGATGAACAGTTAATGGGTGTGCAATACGCTAAGACATGCATGAAGACATATTCCTCAAAAAGTTTAATGGTTTTATCAAAGAAGATGATAATGGGCGCCTCGACAAAGAAGGGAAGGGAAGTACATTGTCCAAACAATGACAGCACGAACAAGGTAGCATGAGAATACTCAAACATAATAAAATCATTCTTCATTGTGAGAGATGCATGTTGGTGCAAACATGGAAAACAATATACATGTCAATCAAAAAATGGTGTATTCATTGATAAAGTAGATGATATGAGAAGGTCCAAGGCGACACTGATGTTATGATGGATGATGCTTGACTTTATGATACTTTGATGGATTATGCATCAAATCATTGTTGTTGAGGAAATTGTTTGACCATGCAACCATTAGTCTAAATGGTCACAGCACCAAGAGATTGTGGGCTTCATGACACGGCAGCCCGACTGTCACATGCCAGTGACGCCAGCCACGCGCACGCCCCAGCGCGGGATTTGAGGGGACGCGCCTCCTCTCGAGCCCTCCGCGCGGGATCGACGCCCTAGATCCACGTGTTCAAAATGCCGCAGCACCTCAGCCCTAGCATCATCGCCGCATGGCACAGCGGTTTGCACCTCACGGAGCATGGGGCACCGAGCGCGTTAACTTAACCTGCCAGTGCGACAACCGAGGAATATCAAAAGACTGCACTGAGCGTCAGCGGGAAGGGCGCTTGGAGAAACCGCCCCTCCAACTGATAAACTGGCCCCATGACGGCCTCGGGAGTTGCACCAGCCCCTCTGACAGGAATTTTGGGGCCCGACTGACTGGCGTCCTGTGACCGCTCACGGGCGTAGAAGAGGTAAGAGCAAAGGACACTTAGTGACGGGCCCACCAAAGGCTATCGAAGCCTAGGGCATGTAGAGCACCCGCGACCATTGCCTGGTGTGACTTGAGCCAAGGAGGCCTGTCATCGACTCGACAGACAGGTGTGGCGTGACGAGCAACGAGTTGGCACTGAGCCAGGGCTAGAAGCACCATTGCCCGACCCACAACATACCAAGGTAAGCAGGGCACCTCATACGGGCCCAGAGCTAACGACCCCTCGATGGGTCATCCTGGCCCTCGCTCGGGTCTCCCTAAGCAATGCTCAATCCCAGCATCAACTGGCTCAGAAGCCGGACCTACGCTTAAAGCCTCGGGTGTCCATAAAGGGGAGTCCGACCAAGGGCCACCAGGACTCGGGGTACCCCGACCAACCTGTTCAACAAACGTCAGATACAACCCCTCATTTCCATCCCAAAAGCGACCTACAACGCCAAGAAGGGCTCGGGGCCACCTGATGAGAGTCTAGCATTGGGGTATTGATAGTGCAATCAAGCCCTAATTGTAGGTTTTGGTGATAATGACCGCTCAATTAGAGGACTAATGAGATTTATCAAGATGACAAGCAGGGAATTTAGAATTGAGGATGTCATACAAAACGGAGGAGCCCCCAATTACAAATGTTGATGGCTTCAAACTCAAAGTAGGTTTATATTCATTTATATTTCGAATTTGAGTATAGGAAAAGCCATATTATAAATGGGAACACAATGCTTAAGCCAACTTGTGCTACCAAGTGCTCAATCTTACTCACAAGCATCCTCAAAAGTTCAACCTTGACAGCTTGCTCAACATTCTTTTATCTCTGCTGTCATGCTTTTTGCGGCAGTGCTGCACTTGAGGCGCGGCTATGCCGCAGAGCGGCATTGCCATGGGTAAGACTTGAGAACAAGGAAGGGTTGCAAAGCCCTAAGCCTTAGTGGCTAACCTCAATAACATGGACTTAGGCAAGCCTTGGTGGCGAGCTGAACCATGGGATAAATCCTTGTGTCACTTTGTGCTCGATTTACTTCACTTGCATTTCAAATTGTTGTTGAGGTGATTTCTAGGGTTTGTGGCTGATCTACTTGTGTATTGTGTTCCTACCACTTCTAGTTGTCGATCGGTGAACTACATACCTGCAGGAACCTCAGTGATTTCTCTGATCTAAGTTTCCATACACGGATTTTGAATTGTGCCTTGAAGTTGTCTGCAGGTGAGGTGCCACGGGCTCAGAGCGATAGTGCCATGGAGTGGAATTTAACATTTGCTTAAGTTTGTTTTAACAGGCCTACTCACCCCCTCTAGGCTAACCAGAGATCCTACAGGTATGTTAAGTCTCCGGGAGAAAGGAAACCGATGACGGACCCCCGACCGATCCCATAGATCGCTCGAGGGCTCGAGAGCTTGCTGATGCTCCTTAAACATCAATTTTGTACCATTAACCATGCCTAATTTGGTGATATTATAGGGCTTATTTCTAACCATTTCCACAAGTTGTGATGACCATGTGAGTGTAAGAACAAGATGGCTATATACATGGTAAATAGACTTCATCAAATTCCCATTTTGACTGCACCATGTCAAAGTGCTCGTCGAGATACATGAAATGAAGTTTTGATTCACCCAATTCGGAGTCCGGATGACAAAGTTTTGCCTTCCGGAAGATCGCAAGATGGGTCGGGCTGGATTTGGGCACTGAGGACGTCGGGCGACGTGGACACACGTCGGGCGACCCTAACCTGAGCCCAAACCTTGTCAAACTTGGTCTAGGGCCTCTACACTAACCCAGGAGTCCATGGGAAGCCTTGTTCACCACATTGGATCACATGGGGTCCGGGAAAGCCCAGACAAGGTGGCCCAATCCAACACAAGCAAAGATGAGTCCATAACCGGAGGAAGGAAATTCCAAACTGCACCATACTTCGTATCAACATTCCAAAATATCGTAGATGAGCACACCGCCTCAAGATCGATGGCAAAAGGCTCCAAGCCACGTCGACCACGCCCAAGGTGCACCAAACCGCCTCAGACAAGGAACGTTGGCTTTCAACAGCCATCAAGAGTGCATCCACGCCGTTGCTTTGCAAGGTCGATGGAATGGAGCATCGGCCGACGCTCCACTTTCACCCCACCGCCTCAGCTTTGGATGCAAACAAGCACAAATTAGAGCAATCCCAAGCATTGGTTTGAGGCGGTTTGATCCAAGGGTTGCGAGATGCTCACCCACGGATCCATGACGTGGCGAAGGAGTAGCCCCTACTCCACCTCTCCACTATAAATAAGACCCTCACTCCTCACTTGTAACACACACCACAAGAGAAACTCTCTCTACTCTCAAGGTGTAGACTTAGTGTGAGCTTTAGTGGGAGTTAGAGTGAAGAGGAGCTCTTCCTAGAGTCTGGAGCGGTCTTCAGGAGTCTGGTATAGCTTTGTATCTCTCTTGTAGTACTTTCCTTATTCCAATATGTTACTTTCTATGCAATATATTTGTATCTTCTTTATTCACTTATCTTGCTAGCATAAGTGTTACTATACCTTTATTGTAGTAATACTTTTGGTTGCGTTACTGTAGTCTTAGTAGTATATATTTAGTATAATTAGAGTAATGTTCACACCTTTGTGTGGGTTCACTGCTCTTAGTTGAGTGCTCTAGTTTGATCTTCCTTAACTAGGGAACTAGAGTAGTATACGATAGTGTAAGCGTGGTGCTTAGGCTAGAGTATACCCGTGTTTGCGGCTTGCTCCTCGGATGTGTGGTAGCTAGTGGGTGGTGACAGCCCCATCTTGTCTCTGTAATCCACCACGTGTTTGGGCAAGTTCTTAAAGCGTAGGGCCTGAAGCTGTAACGGCACACGTTATCTTTTGTGATGCTTGACCGAAACAGACCTTCGAAGTGCTTTGTGTGTGCTCATTAATCTTGTTATGCCAAGTTATGTTGCTAAGCTATATCTAATAAAGAACCTTTGTGATAGAGAAGAACTTAGGAAACTCCCTCACCCGTTGTCCTCCCATTTAGCTATCCTTTCATTTTACCTTTCCATGAGTAGAACTTCTTGTGTGTCATCCTATCTTATCGTATATCACTTACCCCTACTTTAGTTTAGTCGGTATACTAGTTAGTAGATACATGACGGTTAACTATCACCTTTTTTAACCAATGCTTCCCTGTGGATAAATACGATACCCTGGAATACTCCTGGATGAAATGCTGCAACAGTATTTTGTGCGCTTGCAGAATATTGTACATGAGCATAAGAAATACTAACAAAGCTATGCCCATCGGGTCCACTCATGCATACCCTTGGGAAGGAGTCAGGGCGATCCCGGGCATGCTCACAGCCACTGCTCAGGGCTTGGGGGCTTGGCCATGGCCTTAGGCCGTCGAGCGACGGCAGCCCGAGCCTGACCTCGACCTAGCGCATACTCAGGCCAGCATTTGGATGACAACCGGCGGCCCGAACCTTTGGTCGGGGTTTGGCTCAGGAACCTGCCAGGCATCCGGAGAGTGACAGGTACGGAGATGCTACACCATCTGCCTATCCAACGGATGCAAGGCCCTACCGGCCACTCTCTCCCTAGGGTCACGCAGCGAGCGTGACGCATTAGGACAAATGACTTCACCAACTCTAGGGTAGAAGGGCTCCGGGCCCACTCATCAGCCCCTCGGGGTGGGAGCTCTTGCAGGCTAAGGAAGCCTCGTGAAGGCTCACCTGGTGGAGACAGCGCCGTGGCAGGCAGCCCTTGACGGTCAAGTGCCAGAATGGAGACAACAACGGCATCAGGAGGCGGTTGCGGCAGCTGCCGGCTCCCCCTACACGTCAAGGCGAGGTCTAGCAACGCCGCAGCAGAGGACTCATGCACCCGGTGCTTAGATCATAGACTAGAACGAAACTGACTTGTACACCGTGCCCTCCTTGGAATATAAGGGGAAGAGCGACTCCTGTAAATGGGGATGACTCCCAGAAGATAGAGATAGAACAAGCGAGCAAAACCCAAGATAGTTAGAGGGTTTCGATTCATCCCATACCGAAGGATCGAGGAGGAACTCCGGTGAACTCTAGGATAGCACCGAGCGATCCCCTACCAACCTCACTCGATTTCCACTGCTGTAATCCCCGATTGGGCATTCCGTACATGAAGATCACTGTACTGCTAAATTTAGGGCTGAGAAGCTCGAACCAGGATAAATCGAGCTATGCCCCTTCCATGTTTTGAGTGTCCGAGCCACCAGAGGACCACACATCGACTTCCGATGGACAACCACGATGCTCGCCGCGGTTACGAACCCGCGACACTCAGCTAGTATGTGCCCTTGAGGGAACATGCCTGTTGAGGTCTCAAGTTCGAATCTTGAAAACAAACATTTAATTCCGGTTTTTTCGACAAATATAATATTGGTTAATTTTGTTTCAATATTAGATGATTTAACATTATGTACGGTTTGTTTTTATTTCTCAGATAAATCTACCTAGACTCTGAAGCGTAAACAATAGTTCATGCATGTAATATTTGTTATGGAAAAATTATAGAGATGATATACCTGTGTCCTTGGAGCAGCCATTATGAATGTAAGGATTTCCAATGTAACCAGGATTGCACCGGCAAGAATACCCGAAATCCAATGATTCTTCGCTGTCAATACACCGGCTGTTATTTGCAACACAAGCATAGTTGGTAATATTGTTTTCTTTGGCGCTGGCGCAGCTTGGTTGATCGATGATGTTCCAACTGAGGTCGGCATAAAGTGTAGTTGCGTTTATGTAATCCCATAAAGAGCTCCGATTAGGCTGCACCTGATGAACGACACTGCTCTGGTTGTGTCGTACGAAGTTGAGCCCAAAGGCTCGAATATTTGCCTCCAAATTCACGGTGCAGCATCCAGTACCATTGCAGTTTTGCCTGGCCACCGCCTCCGTGATTTGCTCAGGACATGTAAGCGTGCAGCGGCGCACCATTGTGTTAGTATCCCTATCATCAAGGTACACATCAAATCCGCAACCAGTGACATTAAACCTTGCGTAAGAAAGAGCGAAGGATTTCCCAGGAGAAGTCCACGAAATGTTGTAGACATCAACACCACTTGTAATAGGGATGGTGTAAGTTAGGGCGATACCAATTTCACCACGGTAGTCGTAGCGAGCCCCGGCATAGGCAGTGACGATATTATAGGTCACCCGGCTGATGCCATCGCGTAAAGAAAGCACAGGGGGTCGAACAGGAACAGAGTTGTTGCAGATGAGCTCGAAGTCTAGGTTCCGGAAGCAACCAGCACCGATGCCGAAGGGGTAGTCGAAGGTTAGGTTGCCGCAGCTCGTCGGGCAACTGCCGAGGGTGGCGGCGGAGGGCCCCTGTTGTTGGCCTGCAGCTGCCAGGACGACGCTCGATGCCAGCAGCACCGATAGTGTTCCCAGCAGTGCAAGTAGGAGCAGCTGAATCATGACTCCTAGAGCAACGGAGCGATTCATGAGCTTTGCCATGTCGGCTCAGCTCCAACTTCTTCTTTGCCTAATATAAAATCTGTGGTTTATGTAAGGTAGAATTGCTTTGAGCCTTGGAGATTGCAAAGCAAACTAGTCTCTCGATCTATACAGCCGCCCAGACCCAAGCATGCATTTTGCTTTATACAACGATGTGAAGGCAGGGCTATATGAGCCATTAGCTCAGCCATGTGTGCCGAATGTCAATTGTCTTTGCTGTGGAAACACGGTGGAAATGATGGCAAAGGTTGCCAACCTGCCATAAATTTTTCTACGGTGTACTATTCTTCACGCGGTCAAGTCTGTCGACTAACCTACACATAGTACTATAGAAACTTCATCACCGCTGGTTCGTAACTCTCGTTCACTGTCAGCCTAGGTCGTTGTTTGTGGAAGATTTCAAAACCAGTAGTGATAATATAATAAATCATCTTAGCCAATCGGATGTACGACCCCATGGTGCGTGATGTCCTCTTTATCACACGATCCACAGCAGTGATGAAGGATGAAAGGCTCATCACCACCAATCCAGCATACGATCCACCGGTGATAAAGTGCTCATTACCACTAGTGTGTCGTTTGATCCGGTGGTGATGTCTTGATCATCAATACCGGTCTACCATATCACCAACAGTTTATTAGGGCCGACGATGATGATCCTTATACACTAGCAAGTATGCTATGCATTGTAAAATATATAGTTTGTTGCGTGGTCACCCGGTCAACTTGCACTCGGAGATTTATGCAATGATTATGTCATTTGTCCTAATACGTCTTGGAATTAGACTCCATATCATGGCTAGATCTAGATGCACATTGTTCGAAACACGGTCTCATGTTAGATTTGAATTGTACTGGCTTTGGATCAGAAATCTAGTCTCACGTTGGATTTTTTTTTGAGCAAAACGTTGGATTTATATTGAAAACTTGAAGATGGCAACAGTGAGATGTAGATAGGAGATAGTGAGATGCATTGGATAGCCTGATGGACGAAAAAGTGACTCCCTCCATCCTAAAAAATATATTATACTGCTTTTTAAAAAGTCAAGGTTTTAAGTTTGATCAAATATATAAAAATATTAATATATCTATTAAGTATGATTAAATTAATTTGGATAATAAATATATTCGAGCTATATTTATGATTCTCATAACAAAAATGTATAAATATTGATATCATATTTTTATAAATCTAGTTAAATTGAATTCGTTTTGGGATGGACAGATATTTTCATCTTCGGTCAAATATATCACATGGTGCGGCAGCGATAGTCAAATAGTCAAACACACCCTTCTCCTTGGGCCCCGCCGTCATCTCTCTGTAGATGGAACCACAAGCCACCAACTCCTGTCTCTTCTTCCTCGCCGATCCGGCTTTGCGTGACCCAAACGCGATCTCTAGGTCAATACCACTGTCTAAGGTAGTAGTAGCTGAGAGGCGAAATAGTTACTTTGATCTCTCAAGTATCATCCAAAACTTTGTTTCATCCTGAATTTTTTAAATAGCCATTTAGTTCTCAAAATTTTCTTTTAGGATCAGTTTCAACACATGACTACTAAGGATCTCTTAGCTTCATGAATCCTGCCGGACACTTTAAATGCAACTAGATTCTGTGAGAAGCTGCAAGAACCACTTCTTCATTTATACTACTAAAGCGCTAGGAGCTAAAAAACCCAGCTCTCCACTGCTTTCCACTGCTCCCCATTCATTTGTCACAGAAATCACTTTAGAATTGATTCTCACCTGCTCCCCACCTTGCTCCCCGCCAGAATCACTTCTTCGGAGAATCAAGAAGTGAAGCTCTACCAAAGTGGCCCTAAGGTAATCGTTTTTGTGTTTAAACTTTGTATTTTAAACACACAATTTCCTCCATAAACTATTAAACTGCCTTTTGGTTTTATTTTAGATTAACTTCACCCCTTGTCCTACGTGGAACACCGTATTGTTACGCCTGGTTACCTTCAGCACCACCCGTGATTTGAAATGGGTGACCATCATTAGGTACCAATATCCCTGACGTCATCCATAGATTTGGCATTAAATCGGATAGCACATTATTAACATTTATTTATATACACACAAAATGACTGTTCCAGGCTGAGGATGTGTTAAACAGACTAAACTAACTAGTCCTATGCACAAATAGAAATTGAAATTTTCGAGTAAAATATACTTGGAGTACTCACAAACTAAAAGTCAAAAGACCGGCCTGTAGATATGGACGGATACCACACGATAATCAACGACCACACAACTCTTGGCGTGAAAGACATGGGAGCATTGAGTGTGAGTTGTTGACGGAGATGACATGGAAGCAGCCATGAAAGCATGATGCTCGTATTTCTCGTTTTGGACCTACGTACCCCAAGTCAATAGTAACCTCAAAGACTTGAGTCATTTCTCTAAATTCACATCTGACGAGCTCAAGACTTGTCATTTCATCTAGTCTAGAATATAATGATTCCTCGAATAAAAAACAAGCCCAGAATTATTCTAACCCACTGAACGGGGCAGCGTTATTCGTGATTGGGACACCTCTCATCAGAGACAGGTAACAGCATTATTGGACTTTTTGTGTGGTTCAGTGGTTCAGAAGGAAAGCGTCAATCAAAGAAGAGACTAAGTTTCTTTATATAGTACAATGTTAAATTTTTTTTGAAACCAGTACAATGCTAAGAATTAGTAGCAAAAGACAGAGTTGACGTAAAGATTGGCCCCACATCTTAAAGAGTTAGAACGCATGGATCATGAAACAACGCTTCGTTGGTACAGATGGGCAACGGGCCAGCCCGGCCCGGCACGGCACGGGCGGGCCCATGCTGTGCACGGCGGCACAGCAGGGCCCGGAGTGACATCGGGCCATGCCGCCTGGGCTTCGTGCTGACCGGACGGCCCATTGCGAGAGAGGTGGGGGGATGGAGGCGACAGCAGCGAGCCAGGAAGGAGAGGTCGAGGCCGGTGCGCGTGGTCGTGGAGGAGGTGACCTGATCCGCGAGGATGGAACAGTAGCAGGCACAGTGGAGGAGGCGATTGTGGAGAAGGCAGCCGGACCTGCGAGGCTGAGAGCAGCAGTAGGCTGGACGAGCTGGGGGCATGGAGGAGGCGGAGCTCTACGTGGCGCGGGGAGTGGAGGAGCCTGACGGTGATGCTCGAAGCCGGCCGCGTCGATGAGGCGACTGGCGAGCCGGGGCGGGACACGGCCACACGAGGCGAGGCGAGCGCGGTCGCTGATGCTGTGAGTGCGGCGCAGCCGTGCGGGGGGAGTGGGGAGTGGGCTGGGAATAGGAAGTTAGGGTTAGGAATAGAGTGGGCTGGGCTGAGGGGTGGGGATCTTTTAGCAGGCCATGCCAGGCACTGGGCCACCACCCGGCCTAGGTCGTAACTCTCTTTCACTGTCAGCCTAGGTCGTTGTTTGTGGAAGATTTCAAAACCAGTAGTGATAATATAATAAATCATCTTAGCCAATCGGATGTACGACCCCATGGTGCGTGATGTCCTCTTTATCACACGATCCACAGCAGTGATGAAGGATGAAAGGCTCATCACCACCAATCCAGCATACGATCCACCGGTGATAAAGTGCTCATTACCACTAGTGTGTCGTTTGATCCGGTGGTGATGTCTTGATCATCAATACCGGCCTACCATATCACCAACAGTTTATTAGGGCCGACGATGATGATCCTTATACACTAGCAAGTACGCTATGCATTGTAAAATATATAGTTTGTTGCGTGGTCACCCGGTCAACTTGCACTCGGAGATTTATGCAATGATTATGTCATTTGTCCTGATACGTCTTGGAATTAGACTCCATATCATGGCTAGATCTAGATGCACATTGTTCGAAACACGGTCTCATGTTAGATTTGAATTGCTTTGGATCAGAAATCTAGTCTCACGTTGGATTTTTTTTGAGCAAAACGTTGGATTTATATTGAAAACTTGAAGATGGCAACAGTGAGATGTAGATAGGAGATAGTGAGATGCATTGGATAGCCTGATGGACGAAAAAGTGACTCCCTCCATCCTAAAAAATATATTATACTGCTTTTTAAAAAGTCAAGGTTTTAAGTTTGATCAAATATATAAAAATATTAATATATCTATTAAGTATGATTAAATTAATTTGGATAATAAATATATTCGAGCTATATTTATGATTCTCATAACAAAAATGTATAAATATTGATATCATATTTTTATAAATCTAGTTAAATTGAATTCGTTTTGGGATGGACAGATATTTTCATCTTCGGTCAAATATATCACATGGTGCGGCAGCGATAGTCAAATAGTCAAACACACCCTTCTCCTTGGGCCCCGCCGTCATCTCTCTGTAGATGGAACCACAAGCCACCAACTCCTGTCTCTTCTTCCTCGCCGATCCGGCTTTGCGTGACCCAAACGCGATCTCTAGGTCAATACCACTGTCTAAGGTAGTAGTAGCTGAGAGGCGAAATAGTTACTTTGATCTCTCAAGTATCATCCAAAACTTTGTTTCATCCTGAATTTTTTAAATAGCCATTTAGTTCTCAAAATTTTCTTTTAGGATCAGTTTCAACACATGACTACTAAGGATCTCTTAGCTTCCATGAATCCTGCCAGACACTTTAAATGCAACTAGATTCTGTGAGAAGCTGCAAGAACCACTTCTTCATTTATACTACTGAGCGCTAGGAGCTAAAAAAACCAGCTCTCCACTGCTTTCCACTGCTCCCCATTCATTTGTCACAGAAATCACTTTAGAATTGATTCTCACCTGCTCCCCACCTTGCTCCCCGAGAATCACTTCTTCGGAGAATCAAGAAGTGAAGCTCTACCAAAGTGGCCCTAAGGTAATCGTTTTTGTGTTTAAACTTTGTATTTTAAACACACAATTTCCTCCATAAACTATTAAACTGCCTTTTGGTTTTATTTTAGATTAACTTCACCCCTTGTCCTACGTGGAACACCGTATTGTTACGCCTGGTTACCTTCAGCACCACCCGTGATTTGAAATGGGTGACCATCATTAGGTACCAATATCCCTGACGTCATCCATAGATTTGGCATTAAATCGGATAGCACATTATTAACATTTATTTATATACACACAAAATGACTGTTCCAGGCTGAGGATGTGTTAAACAGACTAAACTAACTAGTCCTATGCACAAATAGAAATTGAAATTTTTCGAGTAAAATATACTTGGAGTACTCACAAACTAAAAGTCAAAAGACCGGCCTGTAGATATGGACGGATACCACACGATAATCAACGACCACACAACTCTTGGCGTGAAAGACATGGGAGCATTGAGTGTGAGTTGTTGACGGAGATGACATGGAAGCAGCCATGAAAGCATGATGCTCGTATTTCTCGTTTTGGACCTACGTACCCCAAGTCAATAGTAACCTCAAAGACTTGAGTCATTTCTCTAAATTCACATCTGACGAGCTCAAGACTTGTCATTTCATCTAGTCTAGAATATAATGATTCCTCGAATAAAAACAAGCCCAGAATTATTCTAACCCACTGAACGGGGCAGCGTTATTCGTGATTGGGACACCTCTCATCAGAGACAGGTAACAGCATTATTGGACTTTTTGTGTGGTTCAGTGGTTCAGAAGGAAAGCGTCAATCAAAGAAGAGACTAAGTTTCTTTATATAGTACAATGTTAAATTTTTTTTGAAACCAGTACAATGCTAAGAATTAGTAGCAAAAGACAGAGTTGACGTAAAGATTGGCCCCACATCTTAAAGAGTTAGAACGCATGGATCATGAAACAACGCTTCGTTGGTACAGATGGGCAACGGGCCAGCCCGGCCCGGCACGGCACGGGCCCATGCAGCACTTGCACAGCAGGCCCGGAGTGACATCGGGCCATGCCATGCCACTGGCCGATGCGACCGGACGGCCCATTGCGAGAGAGTGGGGGGATGGAGGCGACAAGAGCGAGCCGGGAAGGAGAGGTCGAGGCCGGTGCTGCGTGGTCGTGGAGGAGGTGACCTGATCCGCGAGGATGGAACGATGTTGAGCCTGCAGTGGAGGAGGCGATTGTGGAGAAGGCAGCGGGACTGCGAGGTGAGAGCAGTGATAGGCTGGGACGAGCTGGGGGCATGGAGGAGGCGGAGCTCACGTGGCGCTGGGAGTGGAGGAGCCTGACGGTGATGCTCGAAGCCGGCCCGCGTCGATGAGGCGATCAGGCAGCCAAGGACACGGCCACACGAGGCGAGGCGAAGCGCGGTCGTGATCTTTGTGAGGCTTGGCGCAGCCGTCTGGGGGGGAGTGGGGGAGTGGGGTGGGAATAGGAAGTTAGGGTTAGGAATAGAGTGGGCTGGGCTGAGGGGTGGGGATCTTTTAGCAGGCCATGCCAGTGTACTCGGGCCACCACCCGGCCTAGGTCGTAACTCTCTTTCACTGTCAGCCCTAGGTCGTTGTTTGTGGAAGATTTCAAAACCAGTAGTGATAATATAATAAATCATCTTAGCCAATCGGATGTACGACCCCATGGTGCGTGATGTCCTCTTTATCACACGATCCCACAGCAGTGATGAAGGATGAAAGGCTCATCACCACCAATCCAAAGATACGATCCACCGGTGATAAAGTGCTCATTACCACTAGTGTGTCGTTTGATCCGGTGGTGATGTCTTGATCATCAATACCGGCCTACCATATCACCAACAGTTTATTAGGGCCGACGATGATGATCCTTATACACTAGCAAGTACGCTATGCATTGTAAAATATATAGTTTGTTGCGTGGTCACCCGGTCAACTTGCACTCGGAGATTTATGCAATGATTATGTCATTTGTCCTGATACGTCTTGGAATTAGACTCCATATCATGGCTAGATCTAGATGCACATTGTTCGAAACACGGTCTCATGTTAGATTTGAATTGCTTTGGATCAGAAATCTAGTCTCACGTTGGATTTTTTGAGCAAAACGTTGGATTTATATTGAAAACTTGAAGATGGCAACAGTGAGATGTAGATAGGAGATAGTGAGATGCATTGGATAGCCTGATGGACGAAAAAAGTGACTCCCTCCATCCTAAAAAAAATATATTATACTGCTTTTTAAAAAGTCAAGGTTTTAAGTTTGATCAAATATATAAAAATATTAATATATCTATTAAGTATGATTAAATTAATTTGGATAATAAATATATTCGAGCTATATTTATGATTCTCATAACAAAAATGTATAAATATTGATATCATATTTTTATAAATCTAGTTAAATTGAATTCGTTTTGGGATGGACAGATATTTTCATCTTCGGTCAAATATATCACATGGTGCGGCAGCGATAGTCAAATAGTCAAACACACCCTTCTCCTTGGGCCCCGCCGTCATCTCTCTGTAGATGGAACCACAAGCCACCAACTCATGTCTCTTCTTCCTCGCCGATCCGGCTTTGCGTGACCCAAACGCGATCTCTAGGTCAATACCACTGTCTAAGGTAGTAGTAGCTGAGAGGCGAAATAGTTACTTTGATCTCTCAAGTATCATCCAAAACTTTGTTTCATCCTGAATTTTTTAAATAGCCATTTAGTTCTCAAAATTTTCTTTTAGGATCAGTTTCAACACATGACTACTAAGGATCTCTTAGCTTCCGCGGAATCCTGCCAGACACTTTAAATGCAACTAGATTCTGTGAGAAGCTGCAAGAACCACTTCTTCATTTATACTACGAGCGCTAGGAGCTAAAAAAAAACCAGCTCTCCACTGCTTTCCACTGCTCCCCATTCATTTGTCACAGAAATCACTTTAGAATTGATTCTCACCTGCTCCCCACCTTGCTCCCCGCCAGAATCACTTCTTCGGAGAATCAAGAAGTGAAGCTCTACCAAAGTGGCCCTAAGGTAATCGTTTTTGTGTTTAAACTTTGTATTTTAAACACACAATTTCCTCCATAAACTATTAAACTGCCTTTTGGTTTTATTTTAGATTAACTTCACCCCTTGTCCTACGTGGAACACCGTATTGTTACGCCTGGTTACCTTCAGCACCACCCGTGATTTGAAATGGGTGACCATCATTAGGTACCAATATCCCTGACGTCATCCATAGATTTGGCATTAAATCGGATAGCACATTATTAACATTTATTTATATACACACAAAATGACTGTTCCAGGCTGAGGATGTGTTAAACAGACTAAACTAACTAGTCCTATGCACAAATAGAAATTGAAATTTTTCGAGTAAAATATACTTGGAGTACTCACAAACTAAAAGTCAAAAGACCGGCCTGTAGATATGGACGGATACCACACGATAATCAACGACCACACAACTCTTGGCGTGAAAGACATGGGAGCATTGAGTGTGAGTTGTTGACGGAGATGACATGGAAGCAGCCATGAAAGCATGATGCTCGTATTTCTCGTTTTGGACCTACGTACCCCAAGTCAATAGTAACCTCAAAGACTTGAGTCATTTCTCTAAATTCACATCTGACGAGCTCAAGACTTGTCATTTCATCTAGTCTAGAATATAATGATTCCTCGAATAAAAACAAGCCCAGAATTATTCTAACCCACTGAACGGGGCAGCGTTATTCGTGATTGGGACACCTCTCATCAGAGACAGGTAACAGCATTATTGGACTTTTGTGTGGTTCAGTGGTTCAGAAGGAAAGCGTCAATCAAAGAAGAGACTAAGTTTCTTTATATAGTACAATGTTAAATTTTTTTGAAACCAGTACAATGCTAAGAATTAGTAGCAAAAGACAGAGTTGACGTAAAGATTGGCCCCACATCTTAAAGAGTTAGAACGCATGGATCATGAAACAACGCTTCGTTGGTACAGATGGGCAAGGCCAGCCCGGCCCGGCACGGCACGGGCCCATGCGTGCACGGCAACACACAGCAGGGCCCGGAGTGACATCGGGCCATGCCGCCTACGGGCCGTGCGACCGGACGGCCCATTGCGAGAGAGGTGGGGGGGATGGATGGGCGACAGCAGCGAGCCAGGAAGGAGAGGTCGAGGCGGTGCGGCGTGGTCGTGGAGGAGGTGACCTGATCGCGAGGATGGAACGATGAGCAGAGCTGCAGTGGAGGAGGCGATTGTGGAGAAGGCAGCCGGACCTGCGAGGGTGAGAGCAGCGATGAGGGCTGGACGAGCTGGGGGGCATGGAGGAGGCGGAGCTCTACGTGGCGCTGGGAGTGGAGGAGCCTGACGGTGATGCTCGAAGCCGGGCCGGCGTCGATGAGGCGATGGCGAGCAGGCGGGACACGGCCACACGAGGCGAGGCGGCGCGGTCGCTGATCTTTGTGAGTCTTGGCGCAGCCCGTCTGGGGGAGTGGGGAGTGGGCTGGGAATAGGAAGTTAGGGTTAGGAATAGAGTGGGCTGGGCTGAGGGGTGGGGATCTTTTAGCAGGCCATGCCAGGCACTGGGCCACCACCCGGCCTAGGTCGTAACTCTCTTTCACTGTCAGCCTAGGTCGTTGTTTGTGGAAGATTTCAAAACCAGTAGTGATAATATAATAAATCATCTTAGCCAATCGGATGTACGACCCCATGGTGCGTGATGTCCTCTTTATCACACGATCCACAGCAGTGATGAAGGATGAAAGGCTCATCACCACCAATCCAGCATACGATCCACCGGTGATAAAGTGCTCATTACCACTAGTGTGTCGTTTGATCCGGTGGTGATGTCTTGATCATCAATACCGGCCTACCATATCACCAACAGTTTATTAGGGCCGACGATGATGATCCTTATACACTAGCAAGTACGCTATGCATTGTAAAATATATAGTTTGTTGCGTGGTCACCGGTCAACTTGCACTCGGAGATTTATGCAATGATTATGTCATTTGTCCTGATATCGTCTTGGAATTAGACTCCATATCATGGCTAGATCTAGATGCACATTGTTCGAAACACGGTCTCATGTTAGATTTGAATTGCTTTGGATCAGAAATCTAGTCTCACGTTGGATTTTTTTTGAGCAAAACGTTGGATTTATATTGAAAACTTGAAGATGGCAACAGTGAGATGTAGATAGGAGATAGTGAGATGCATTGGATAGCCTGATGGACGAAAAAGTGACTCCCTCCATCCTAAAAAATATATTATACTGCTTTTTAAAAAGTCAAGGTTTTAAGTTTGATCAAATATATAAAAATATTAATATATCTATTAAGTATGATTAAATTAATTTGGATAATAAATATATTCGAGCTATATTTATGATTCTCATAACAAAAATGTATAAATATTGATATCATATTTTTATAAATCTAGTTAAATTGAATTCGTTTTGGGATGGACAGATATTTTCATCTTCGGTCAAATATATCACATGAGTGCGGCAGCGATAGTCAAATAGTCAAACACACCCTTCTCCTTGGGCCCCCCGCCATCATCTCTCTGTAGATGGAACCACAAGCCACCAACTCATGTCTCTTCTTCCTCGCCGATCCGGCTTTGCGTGACCCAAACGCGATCTCTAGGTCAATACCACTGTCTAAGGTAGTAGTAGCTGAGAGGCGAAATAGTTACTTTGATCTCTCAAGTATCATCCAAAACTTTGTTTCATCCTGAATTTTTTAAATAGCCATTTAGTTCTCAAAATTTTCTTTTAGGATCAGTTTCAACACATGACTACTAAGGATCTCTTAGCTTCCGCGGAATCCTGCCAGACACTTTAAATGCAACTAGATTCTGTGAGAAGCTGCAAGAACCACTTCTTCATTTATACTACGAGCGCTAGGAGCTAAAAAAAAACCAGCTCTCCACTGCTTTCCACTGCTCCCCATTCATTTGTCACAGAAATCACTTTAGAATTGATTCTCACCTGCTCCCCACCTTGCTCCCCGCCAGAATCACTTCTTCGGAGAATCAAGAAGTGAAGCTCTACCAAAGTGGCCCTAAGGTAATCGTTTTTGTGTTTAAACTTTGTATTTTAAACACACAATTTCCTCCATAAACTATTAAACTGCCTTTTGGTTTTATTTTAGATTAACTTCACCCCTTGTCCTACGTGGAACACCGTATTGTTACGCCTGGTTACCTTCAGCACCACCCGTGATTTGAAATGGGTGACCATCATTAGGTACCAATATCCCTGACGTCATCCATAGATTTGGCATTAAATCGGATAGCACATTATTAACATTTATTTATATACACACAAAATGACTGTTCCAGGCTGAGGATGTGTTAAACAGACTAAACTAACTAGTCCTATGCACAAATAGAAATTGAAATTTTTCGAGTAAAATATACTTGGAGTACTCACAAACTAAAAGTCAAAAGACCGGCCTGTAGATATGGACGGATACCACACGATAATCAACGACCACACAACTCTTGGCGTGAAAGACATGGGAGCATTGAGTGTGAGTTGTTGACGGAGATGACATGGAAGCAGCCATGAAAGCATGATGCTCGTATTTCTCGTTTTGGACCTACGTACCCCAAGTCAATAGTAACCTCAAAGACTTGAGTCATTTCTCTAAATTCACATCTGACGAGCTCAAGACTTGTCATTTCATCTAGTCTAGAATATAATGATTCCTCGAATAAAAACAAGCCCAGAATTATTCTAACCCACTGAACGGGGCAGCGTTATTCGTGATTGGGACACCTCTCATCAGAGACAGGTAACAGCATTATTGGACTTTTTGTGTGGTTCAGTGGTTCAGAAGGAAAGCGTCAATCAAAGAAGAGACTAAGTTTCTTTATATAGTACAATGTTAAATTTTTTTTGAAACCAGTACAATGCTAAGAATTAGTAGCAAAAGACAGAGTTGACGTAAAGATTGGCCCCACATCTTAAAGAGTTAGAACGCATGGATCATGAAACAACGCTTCGTTGGTACAGATGGGCAACGGGCCAGCCCGGCCCGGCACGGCACGGGCCCATGCCAGGCACGGCACAGCAGGGCCCGGAGTGACATCGGGCCATGCCGCCCTGGGCTTCGTGCCTGACCGACGGCCCATTGCGAGAGAGGGGGGGGATGGAGGCGACAGCAGCGAGCCAGGAAGGAGAGGTCGAGGCCGGTGCGCGTGGTCGTGGAGGAGGTGACCTGATCCGCGAGGATGGAACAGTAGCAGGCACAGTGGAGGAGGCGATTGTGGAGAAGGCAGCCGGACCTGCGAGGCTGAGAGCAGCAGTAGGCTGGACGAGCTGGGGGCATGGAGGAGGCGGAGCTCTACGTGGCGCGGGGAGTGGAGGAGCCTGACGGTGATGCTCGAAGCCGGCCGCGTCGATGAGGCGACTGGCGAGCCGGGGCGGGACACGGCCACACGAGGCGAGGCGAGCGCGGTCGCTGATGCTGTGAGTGCGGCGCAGCCGTGCGGGGGGAGTGGGGAGTGGGCTGGGAATAGGAAGTTAGGGTTAGGAATAGAGTGGGCTGGGCTGAGGGGTGGGGATCTTTTAGCAGGCCATGCCAGGCACTGGGCCACCACCCGGCCTAGGTCGTAACTCTCTTTCACTGTCAGCCTAGGTCGTTGTTTGTGGAAGATTTCAAAACCAGTAGTGATAATATAATAAATCATCTTAGCCAATCGGATGTACGACCCCATGGTGCGTGATGTCCTCTTTATCACACGATCCACAGCAGTGATGAAGGATGAAAGGCTCATCACCACCTATCCAGCATACGATCCACCGGTGATAAAGTGGTCATTACCACTAGTGTGTCGTTTGATCCGGTGGTGATGTCTTGATCATCAATACCGGCCTACCATATCACCAACAGTTTATTAGGGCCGACGATGATGATCCTTATACACTAGCAAGTACGCTATGCATTGTAAAATATATAGTTTGTTGCGTGGTCACCCGGTCAACTTGCACTCGGAGATTTATGCAATGATTATGTCATTTGTCCTGATACGTCTTGGAATTAGACTCCATATCATGGCTAGATCTAGATGCACATTGTTCGAAACACGGTCTCATGTTAGATTTGAATTGCTTTGGATCAGAAATCTAGTCTCACGTTGGATTTTTTTTGAGCAAAACGTTGGATTTATATTGAAAACTTGAAGATGGCAACAGTGAGATGTAGATAGGAGATAGTGAGATGCATTGGATAGCCTGATGGACGAAAAAGTGACTCCCTCCATCCTAAAAAATATATTATACTGCTTTTTAAAAAGTCAAGGTTTTAAGTTTGATCAAATATATAAAAATATTAATATATCTATTAAGTATGATTAAATTAATTTGGATAATAAATATATTCGAGCTATATTTATGATTCTCATAACAAAAATGTATAAATATTGATATCATATTTTTATAAATCTAGTTAAATTGAATTCGTTTTGGGATGGACAGATATTTTCATCTTCTGTCAAATATATCACATGGTGCGGCAGCGATAGTCAAATAGTCAAACACACCCTTCTCCTTGGGCCCCGCCGTCACCTCCTCTCTGTAGATGGAACCACAAGCCACCAACTCCTGTCTCTTCTTCCTAGCCGATCCGGCTTTGCGTTACCCAAACGCGATCTCTAGGTCAATACCACTTGCTAAGGTAGTAGTAGCTGAGAGGCGAAATTGTTACTTTGATCTCTCAAGTATCATCCAAAACTTTGTTTCACCCTGAATTTTTTAAATAGCCATTTAGTTCTCAAAATTTTCTTTTAGGATCAGTTTCAACACATGACTACTAAGGATCTCTTTGGCACAGATTCCAGCCCTAGCTTCACTCTCAGCTTCCGCAGAGTCCTGCCAAACACTTTAAATGCAACTAGATTATGTGGGAAGCTGACAAGAATCACTTCTTCGTTTATACTACAAGCGCTGGGAGCTAAAAAAAACAGCTCTCCACTGTTTTCCACTGCTCCCCGTTCATTTGCCACAGGAATCACTTAAGAATTGATTCTCACCTGCTCCCCATCTTGCTCCTCACCGGAATCACTCCTTCGGAGAATCGAGAAGTGAAGCTCTACCAAAGTGGCCCTAAGGTAATCGTTTTTGTGTTTAAACTTTGTATTTTAAACACACAATTTCTTCCATAAACTATTAAAGTGCCTTTTAGTTTTATTTTAGATTAACTTCACCCCTTGTCCTATCTGGAACACCGTATTGTTACGCCTGGTTACCTTCAGCACCACCCGTGATTCGAAATGCGTGACCATCATTAGGTACCAATATCCCTGACGTCATCCATAGATTTGGTATTAAATCGGATAGCACATTATTAACATTTATTTATATACACACAAAATGACTGTTCCAGGCTGAGGATGTGTTAAACAGACTAAACTAACTAGTCCTATGCACAAATAGAGATTGAAATTTTTCGAGTAAAATATAGGCCTGGTTTAGTTCCCAAAAATTTTCACCCCAAACTATCACATCGAATCTTACGGCACATGCATGGAGTATTAAATATAGACGAAAAAAACTAATTGCACAGTTTGGTTGGAAATCGCGAGACGAATGTTTTAAGACGAATTAGTCCATGATTAGCCATAAGTGCTACAGTACTAACATGAGCTAATGATGGATTAATTAGGCTTAATAAATTCGTCTCGCAGTTTCCAGGCGAGCTATATAATTAGTTTTTTTTATTAGTATCCGAAAACCCCTTCCGACATCCCCGAAACATCCAATGTGACATCAAAAAAATTATTTCGCGAACTAAACACACCCTATGGAGTACTCACAAACTAAAAGTCAAAAGACCGGCCTGTAGATATGGACGGATACCACACGATAATCAACGACCACACAACTCTTGGCGTGAAAGACATGGAAGCAATGAGTGTGAGTTGTTGACGGAGATGACATGGAAGCAGCCATATGAAAGCATGATGCTCGTATTTCTCGTTTTGGACCTACGTACCCCAAGTCAATAGTAACCTCAAAGACTTGAGTCATTTCTCTAAATTCACATCTGACGAGCTCAAGACTTGTCATTTCATCTAGTCTAGAATATAATGATTCCTCGAATAAAAACAAGCCCAGAATTATTCTAACCCACTGAACGGGGCAGCGTTATTCGTGATTGGGACACCTCTCATCAGAGACAGGTAACAGCATTATTGGACTTTTTATGTGGTTCAGTGGTTCAGAAGGAAAGCGTCAATCAAAGAAGAGACTAAGTTTCTTTATATAGTACAATGTTAAATTTTTTTTGAAACCAGTACAATGCTAAGAATTAGTAGCAAAAGACAGAGTTGACGTAAAGATTGGCCCCACATCTTAAAGAGTTAGAACGCATGGATCATGGAACAACGCTTCGTTGGTACAGATGGGCAACGGGCTTTTACCCATGTGATTACATGTGGAGATGTCTGGCTTTTATGTATCCGACGTCACAACAAGACACCTCGACAAGTTTCGTGATTTTCGGATTTCGTTTGGATTTTATATAATTTAAATACACTTTTCCCGCAAGTACATCGTCATGTTACGACAACAAGATCCTCGTAATTTCATGCGAGTTCCTGGATACGGCCTCAACATACGCCAAACATCATGAATACCATTTTTTGAATGACCAAATTCCATTATTTCATGTACATGCAGTTCAAATTTGAAATAGTCGAAAAAATTCAACGAAACAAAATAATTAAGGAAATATAGTAAAAAAACTCAAAATTGTCCCAAATTTTGAAATGGAGTTTTAATTACTGTAGCAAGGCCCTAGAAAAAAATGGGGCGAAAAAACAAAAAATAAATTAATTTGCCGAGTGCCAACCTTGGCACTCGGCAAAGAAGCCTTTGCTGAGTGCCAGGTCACAGAGCACTCGGCAAAGAATTAAAAAAAATTAAAAAAAAACCTTTGCCGAGTGCCGTTGGGCCCCGCACTCGGCAAATCTTTTAACCTAAAGGCCCAGAACGGGCCGGCCCAACCACCCCCTCCTCACTCCTCTCCCACCTGCCCCTATGTTTCCTTGCCTTGCCGCCCCCCCGTCGTCCCCCTCCGTGAGGTCTGCCGGACCCGCCTGGCGCCCTCGTCCCGCGCCCCCCGCCATGGCGGCCCTGCGCCCCCGCCCGCGCCCCGGGTCCCCGGCCGCCGCCCCGAGCTCGCCGCCGCCCCGGGCTCTGAGCTCCCCGGGGACAGCGACCCGGCCGGCCCCGAGCCGCCCAGAGCTCCCCCGGCCCCGAGCTCCCCCGCCGGCCCCAAGCTCCACCGGCCCCGCCGTGCCCTGCGGTCGGCCAGCAGAGGGAGAAGGAGAGGAGCAAGAGGAAGAAAGAGAAGGGGGAGGAGGAAGAGGAAGAAAGAGAAGGAGGAGGAGGAAGAAGAGGAAGAAAGAGAAGGGGGGAGGAAGAAGGGGAAGGTGCCGACCCGACCGCCCGTCGATCCTCGCGCCGTTCTGACCACCCGTTGATCCTCGCGCTGCTGCGGTCATCCCCGTCGTCGTCGCCGGCCCTCGCTCTTGCCATTCTTGCCGCCAAGGTAAGCCCTACCCTTGTAGTGTTAGTAGTAGTAGTTAGTAGTGTTAGTAGTAGTTAGTTGTAGTGTTAGTAGTAGTAGTTAGTAGTGTTAGTTGTAGTGTTAGTTGTAGTAGTTAGTACTGTTAGTTGTAGGGTTAGTAGTAGTAGTAGTTAGTAAGTAGTAGTGGTTAGTAGTAGTAGTTAGCAGTGTTAGTTGTAGGGTTAGTAGTAGTAGTTAGTAAATAGTAGTAGTTAGTAAGTAGTAGTGGTTAGTAGTAGTAGTTGTTAATAGTTAAGTAGTTCTTAGTATTAGTACTGTTAGTAGTTAAGTAGTTGTTAGTAGTTGTTGTAGGGTTAGTAGTAATTGTTGTTGTACTACTTCAATACTTTCATCTGCATGGAAAGAGAACTAAAGTACATGTCTCCTCTTGATATATTGGTGGTTGTTGGCCTTCGTGCCTATGTTTGGTATATATGTGGTTGTTGGCCTTTGTGCCATGTTTTTTGCAGGTTTTGGGAACCACCCCATGCAGAGGAGGTGCTGCCGAAATTTTGAGTCGACACTAACCATTTTTGCCCTTTTTTGCAGGAGGACCCCAGATGTCACCTTCACCCTGGATGACCCGCCCGAGTCCTACAGCAACCCGAGCTTCCACACCCGCATCAGTTCGTACGCGTCGGAGGCAATGTCGGTCCATGGGCCAGACTAAGATCCGAGCACCGACGACATCGATGGGACGATGGTCATGAGGCTCGGACAAGGCAAGAAGCATGGGCGGTACTGGATTGGCGATAGCACCCTCGAGCCCAGCGAGATTCCCTCCCTCTCCCAGATCCGAGCACAGACCCCGAGCGGAGGCCCGGCCATACGCCAACGGTCGTCCCCTTCACAGCAGCGGGTTGATGCACTCCAGGTTAGTCCCGTTTAACTCTTCGTACATTGATCTTTAAATAACTTAGTTACCTTTGCGTTACTGAAACATTCGATTGAAATGCTGCAGGCCGACAACGAGAGGATGGCTCAGAAGCTGCGGGACATGGCGGCAAGGACTAAGCAGGCCGAGCGGGCTGAGCGGGAAAGGCAGGCCAAGCAGCTAGCGGAGATTACGACGTTCCTGCAGAACTTTGGGCAAATGCACGGTGTAGCTGTGCCGCAGTTCGCTCCACCGCTGTCGTCAGTTGTAACTAGTCCTGTGAGTATGAAACCAAATTGCTTCGACTAGTGCTTTCATTAGATGACCACTCTAACAGATGCAATCTCTTGTCCTTTATGCAGCCTCCGTCGGCGGGTTCGAATAACCCATCTCAGACGCAAGCAGGCGACGGCACTTTTCCTTCACCAGGCACTCAGTTTCCTCCCCACCTGTAGTTTGTATCTCTTTTTCACCGCTTGATGGACATGTGATGCACTATGATCGACTATCGACTTGTTTCGATGGATATTGGACCTATTATGCTTGTGATGTCGTGTATGTGAGATATTGTGTGATCGACATGTGATATATATGTGGTATTGCCTTTGTGATGACATGGATGTGATATATATGTGCTATATTGTGTTTGTGATGTCACAGATGTTATATATATCTATTATATGCTGTGTTTGTGAATATAGAATCAAAAAAAAATTAGCCTCTTTGTCGAGTGCCATGACCCTAGCACTCGGCAAAGCTAGGAAGGGCCAGGGCACTCGGCAAAGATTTTACGAAAAAAAATTAAAAAATATTTGCCGAGCGCTGACCTGGCAGGGCACTCGGCAAAGAAATTATTAAAAAAAATAAAAAAAATCTTTGCCGAGTGCCTCCCCGGTAGGGCACTCGGCAAAGAAATTTTGAAAAAAATTAAAAAATCTTTGCCGAGTGCCTCTGACATGGCACTCGGCAAAGCATGTACTAACGCAACTGGCGCTGTGACGCTCACTTTTCTTTGCCGAGTGCCAAGATTGCACTCGGCAAAGACTTTGTCGAGTGCCCGATAAAAGGCGCTTGGCAAAGAATTCTTTGCCGACGGATTTTTTAACGGAGGCTCTTTGCCGAGTGCTGCCCTCGGCAAAGGCTTTGCCGAGGGCAAAGTAGCCTTTGCCTGAATCTAGTAGTGTTTGTTGGTATAGATGGGCAATGGGCTAGCCCGGCCCGGCATGGCACGGGCCCATGCTAGGCACGGCCTGACCAGGCACGGCACAGTAGGGCCCGGCATGCCATTGGGCCCTGCCGCCCTGGGCTTCGTGCCTGGCCGACAGCCCATGCACGGCACTAAGGGCTATTTTCTGTGCCAGGCCAGCCCAGAAAGCATGGCCAAAATGACGGGCCGAGCCAGCCCAAGGCCCATTGCGAGAGAGAGAGGCAGGGGGGAAGGGGAGCCAGGAGGCTAGGGAAGGGAGGCGACAACAGCAAGCCAGGAAGGAGAGGTCGAGGCCGGTGCATGTGGTCATGGAGGAGGTGACCTGATCCGCGAGGACGGAACAGTAGCAGGCACAGTGGAGGAGGCGATCGTGGAGAACGCAGCCGGACCTGCGAGGCTGAGAGCAGCAGCAGGCTGGACAAGCTGGGGGCGTGGAGGAGGCGGAGCTCTGCATGGCGCGGGGAGTGGAGGAACCTGACGGTGATGCTCGAAGCCGGCCACGTCGATGAGGCGACTGGCGAGCCGGGGCGGGACACGGCCACGCGAGGCGAGTCGAGCGCGGTCGCTGATGCTGCGAGTGCGGCGCAGCCGTGCGGTGGGAGTGGGGAGTGGGCTGGGAATAGGAAGTTAGGGTTAGGTATAGAGTGGGCTGGGCTGAGGGGTGGGGATCTTTTAGCAGGCCATGCCAGGCGTCGGGCCACCACTCGGCCTCCCATTAAATTGTGGGCCGTGCCGTGCCACCCCGCGTGTTTGGGGGTGCAGCCAAGGCACGGCTCTGTGTATCGGGCCGTGCCGTGCTTGGGCCGGGCCAAAAAACCATTCTTCAGGCCGGGATGCCGTGCCCCGAGCTGCATGCTCATATATATTCGTTGGTGCTGCCTGCGAAACCTGCCATATATAGCCGGGTTTGGAACCCAGCCGAGCTGACCTGAACCCGGCCTTGCATATACTTTGCAACTCAGCCCAGCTAGGTTTCCCATATTTCGTCCATGAAAAATAAGTATCATTCTTATATGGTGAAGAACGGCTAGGTTTATGCAAACATGCGAATGATATCTATTGCACTTACATGACAAAGAATAGCTAATTTGGTAAGGCCACGAGAAGCATGCGGAATTAGTGTTATATTTCATGGCTTGCTGGCATCAATTTCGATGATTTTAGCATTCATATGCTATATCATTGGAAAGATATATGAGTCTAGTTTCCAACGCAACAAACGGTGCATCTTTTGGGCTTCGGAGCGAGGAGTTATGGCTATTTTAGTGGAGGCTGCACACGCTGTTAGTGGCTGTGCGAGAATGAAAGAAGACTTTTCAATTTCTCCACCAACATGATCTTCCATTTGCTTTTATTTATGCTTATGTTCACACCCAAATAGGAGGAATGCTCCTAGTATAAGTAAACAATGTAATTCGTCATTTGAAGGGAGTTGATATTGATATATGATATGAGAATTGAGCATGGCTCTTCTTTGAGAAACCCGTCGAGTAATCTTCAGTGCTAGTTGATCTTGTTGATTGATCTCCGAGTGACTCTAGTTTTATACTATCCACCACATACCCTTCAGCGAGTCCTTATCATAATTTGTTTTAGCTAACTAGAAAAGAGACCATCGAAGCTCTCGCTCGAGGGACCCTGTCAGGGCAAGGATGTCAAATGGTTGTCCTAGGATAACCAGCAAGCCTACTTCCTCATCTTTAGTATTCGGATCAAGAGATGGACAACAACATGAAGGTTAGAAGAGATTAGGGCAAGATGTGTAAAAAGTAAGATTATAGATTGATTTGTTCTATTGTATTCAACTCAATGGGCCGTGACCCTTATATATACAAAGAGCGGTGGTCTTATGCCATGGGAGGTTGAAACCTATCAGAAACTATGTAAAATAGAAATTCATACTTGTAGTAGTCTGCGAAACTCGAAGCAACAACATGGAACTGTTGAGAATCAGCAAGCGAACGGCAACGTGATGGCAAACTTGTAAAAATAACCGGCCAAGTTTTCCCCAGTAGTCCAGAAAAATATCAAAAATACCCCTCCCATCCGCAGCCCTAACAAACCGATCCCCTTCTTCCTCCTGCCCCTGCGCCGCCGCCGCCGGCGCCCCCTACCGCGCCCGCCTCCTCTCCCGGTCCGGTCCAGTGGGGGCGGCGATTGGTGTCTCCTCCTCCTCCTTGTGCTAGTATGTCTCCCAAACCCCTTGCTTGCTTGCTTGGATTCGATGCACGCATTCCTTAATCTGTGCGCGAAGTCATGGTTCGGTTCCATTCTCAATCGAACCCAGCAGGTCCTTCTCTCCCGCTCAGTTTGATGGTTCGTTTTGGTTCTTCAGCTTCGCCGGTTTCACACCGCGCCAGTGCAGTTTATTTTCCGTGAAATTTGGGGGTTTATGTGAATTCGGCGCCTCTCCTAGGAGATTCCACGTTTTCCCCCCTTTTCCGTGCCTGCCCCTTGGCGTTGGTTATTTAGTGGCGGCTGCTGTTCTTCTTGGTCTCGCACTCACTCCTATTGTGATTTGTGCAATGGCAGGGGATTCTTGAACAAAAGTTCCAAACTTGACACCTTTATATGTTTATTCACTCCTGATTCATCATTACACAAAGATATATACGACTCCCTCCATGACTGCTCACGAACATCATTATGGCTTGGCACTGCCGGTCATCATCACGAATATCTACTCTATTTTCATGTATCCTCCCGTTGTTTTGCTCACAAGCGGAGGGGGGTGAATCCTCTTATCTACACAAAAAATTATTACCATGTAATTCAACGAAAATTGGTTTTGCACTTGCACATCTAATAATTTATTTGTCTTTATTTAAGTATTTGGCGCCCCCCTCGTTCGTATTTTCTGACTCTGGTCCTGCTTCTGCTGCTAACTCATTTGCATAGGTTGAGTACGATGCAATTTATGCGTCTCTCATGATTAATCTGCTTGTTTTATATTATCAATTTTAATACAAATTTCATTATTATGCTGTGGTTACATGATTATGCTTGTCAATCCATTTATGTTCATGATTTATGTGTTGACTCAACTGAACCTAAAAGTGCAACTGTTCCATAGTCCATACACAACAAGAGACATCCGCAAGCACAACAGCAAAAACGCATCATAAATCTTGATCATTAATCACTTTTCCTTAATGATGAAGATACATGCCACAATGATGAGACTTTGAATGATTTTTTTTACTAAATTGCAGATGTTTTTTACATATCACATCACTGCCCTTCGGCCCACGACCTGTCCAGGAAGGAAAAAAGGGTTAATAATATTTTACTCTATCTTTATCATAACTCGGATATATATTTCATAGTACCAAATAGTATGAAAGGTTCAGTAGTTAATGATGGATTATTTTACCTGCTGATGATGAGGAGCAGCAGGAAGTTCGCAGAGCCATGAAGCGCCAGGATCTTAGATATGCTGTACTTGTCCTTCTGCTCATTTGTGAATAGGAGGACAACGTAGTCCATGTCTCTGTTTTCAACCGCCCTCACAGCATCGCAACAGGGACTATGCCGGGATACAACATAAACAGAATACCCTAGACGGATGAATTTGTCACATTCTTCTAGGATCTTATCCTTCTGTTCCTTGGTGACCGGTGGCTTGCTCATCACGAGGAGGCCATGAGAAACCACGATACAAACTACCACAAGGAGAACACTGTTACTTTCTTAGACAGAAACATCTCTTATAGCGCTAATCTCGGCAGCTAGTGAAGAAAATATAGGGCTCAAACGACTTGACCTTCTATATATCTTGAACATGACACAAGTTCTCCTATATATAGCATTTAAAACAGCTGCCAACTCTTGTGTTAATTTAATGCTCAAATTTGTTGATAAGATATGGTATAATTTATGAAGATATAAGACACTACCAGATAAGAGGTTTTTCCTTTCGCTTTCGGTTTCTCCTGTCGGCTTTGTATAAACCGTCAGGAATTTCTGGAAATCCTGTCGGTTGTTAAAAACCGACAGGATTGGGTCAGATTATTCCGGTTGGTTCGTCAAAACCCATAGGAAAAGTAAGCTGTCAGATTATTCCTGTCGGCTCTTACGACAGGACAAGACAAAGACATTCCTGTCGGTTTATGGTTTGATTCCTGTCAGTTTGGCTGCTAGGTTTCGGGTTTGACTGGTCAACCGTCAGCCGTCAGGAAAAGATTCTTGTCGGCTGGCCGTCAGGAAATATCAGTTATTCTAGTCGCGTTGTTCCTGTTGGCCCTTTCCAGCCGTCAGGAACTATATTCCTGACGGTTTTTTGGTCTTCCCTGACGGTTTCCAGCTGTCAGAAAAAACCCTAGGTCTGGTAGTGGGAATAAGCAATCACGAATTTATGAGCTCAATGTTTGGATGCTAATGATATTATTATTTCCATCATGGACACTAAATGAGTGTATGTAGGATTTTTTTTTTTTGTTGATTTTGAGATGGAACAAAATCAAAGAGTGGAAAGTAGTAACATCTCGGACATGCAGCTTTGACTCGATTGACTTGAAAACCATGCTCAGATTTTAGGCTACTACTATATTCACAAATACAAAATAATTGTTGTCTTAAGTGACGTAGGAAATAACAACACGATATAGCGCGTGTTTAGTTGGCCCAAAGTTGGAATTTGGGCTACTGTAGCACTTTTCGTTTTTATTTGACAAATAGTGTTCAATCATGGACTAATTAGGCTCAAAACGTTCGTCTCGTAATTTCCAACCAAACTGTGCAATTAGTTTTTTTTCGTCTACATTTAATGCTCCATGCACGTATCGCAAGATTCGATGTGATGGTTACTATAGCACTTTTTGGGATTTTGGGGTAGGAACTAAACACGTGCATACTGATTATAAAAGTTGCGTTGACATCTAAATTAATACTGTTCCAGTGACATGACCGTAATATATAGGGAAAATTAGCTCCTGGGCACCGAAAATGTCTACGCTTTGCTGCTGGACATGCAAAATGAAGCGATTTGCTGGACGACACTCTGGTTTTTGACAAATTTGTTGATGGACACTTCGCCTAATAAAATATTAATTTCTGGCTTTTGAAGAGAGAGAAGGGCAGTAAAATGTCCTTTTTGCCCCTGCCCCTTTCTTCTACCTCGGCCCGGCACCAGCGCGACGTCACGGTCCAGCGCCTCCCCATCCTCGCCCTCCACCCGCTGCGCCGCAACGCCACCGACGCCCAACCTCCGCCCGAGCGTCCGCGTGCCGCTATGGCTGCGCGTCGTCCTCCACCTGCCGCGCCGCGACGCCACCTGCGCCCAACCTCCACCCGCGCGCCGCCATGGCCGCGTGTCGTCCTCCGCCCGCTGTGCCGCGACGCCACTCGCGCTCGTCCTCCGCCCGCGCGCCGCCATGGCCGCACGTCGGGCTGTGGAGGGTGCCGCGCCGGTGGGATGCGGGGGAGGGGCGTGGCCGCTGCCGCATGGAGGAGGGTGCGCCGCCATTGTTGGGAGCGCCATGGTGGCCCGCGCCATGCTCGCCCTCGCCCACGCTCGCCCTCGCCATGGTGGCAACGACGCGGCCGAGCACCAGCACGCGTGCCCGCACGCGCCCAGCCTCAGACCCGGGGCACCGACGTGACGACCGGGGCGTGGCCAAGTGGGGCCGTCGGGGCACTGGGGAGCACGACAGCCGGGGCGCGCTCGAGCAGGTGCGGCCGCTGGGGCGAGGGTGAGCGTGGGCACCATGGCGTGGGCCGCCGTGGCGCGAGCAGCCATGGCCACCGTGGCTCCGGGCGGGGCGGGATGAGGACGGAGGCAGGGAGGGGCGGCGCGCCGGCGAGGCCACAGGCAAAGGCGTGGCAGAGGAGCAGGCGAGGCCGCCGGGGTTCGGCTTGTGGCGGCAGCGGGTCAGGACGCGGGCGACGTAGGGAAGAGGGAGAAGGAAAAAAAAGGGAAAGAGAAAGAGGTAGGGGTATTAAGGATATTTCACCGCTCTTCTCTCTCCTCCAAACCCGGAAATGAATATTTTATTCGGTCTGGTGTCCACCAGCAAATTTGACAAGAAGCAGAGTGTCTATCAGCAAACTGCTCTATTTTGCATGTCCAGCAGCAAATAGAGGTCACTTTCGGTGTCATGTAGCCAATTTTCCCTAATATATAAGTACAGCACCATGCTACAATAATGCACTGCTTCTCATAGTAGATAAAAAGTCACGGTCTGAAGAATCTGCCGCAAGAAGAATCTCCTGATCCCCTCTAGATTCTCTGTCCTAAGTGTAAAATGGCATGTATGACCTTGAGGCTAATGATAGCTCATTTGTTGACTGAATACAAGCTGAAAGCAGTGATGCACTGTCCCAGAACAGCCAATCACTGCCTGGTCTCAACAGCTCATCACTGTCGGAAAATGAAACTACTTTGGCATGTGATAGTGATGGAGTTGCCCCATCACTGTCGGGTTCTACGAATCGGCAGTGATAAGCCACATCACTGCCGGGTCCTACGAACTGGCAGTGATAAGTGGTAAAATGTCCTATGAACCGACAGTGATAAGCTTCATCACTGCTGGGTTTTCTATGAACCGACAGTGATAAATGGTAAAAAAAAACATGTGTTTTTTAGATTCAAACTCAAGATCCCAACGTTCATGTTCCCTCGATAAGCTACGTGACACATGTGACTATACAGCTGACACTATTCTTTTAACTACATAATTTTGAATCTTATACTCTATATTTGACACTCAAAACAATCTCAAATAAAAGTTGTTAACAGCAAAACTGTAGATCTCATCAAATACTACAACTTTGAAGTTGACTTTGTCTCCATTCGACATTGTTAATCATCTTAAATCTGATCCGAGAACTTATATTGAATATTTGGACTTGTAAACAATCTCAAATTAAAAATTTATCAACTATAAAGTTTTAGATCTCATTAAACTTTACAATTTTGATATAAATCTTATCTTCATCCAACCTCATATGAAAATATTATGAATTTTTTTGTACAAAAAAGTCTATAATTGCCAGTTCAAGGCATGACCCAGCGGTGATAGCTGATCTATCACTACCGATTCGTGGCTTCAACTGGCAGTGATTGGATGTATACTATCACTGCTGGCTGAAGCACAAACTAACCGTGATAGGCTACCTATCACTGCCGGTTGTCCTAAGACTGCTGGTTGAAGCCACGTACCGGCAGTGATGCTCTATCACTGCCGATTCTAAAATAACCGGTAGTGACACTCTGGCAGTGAAGGTCTTTTTGGTGTATTGTGGTACTAATTTTTTAGTTTGTTTAGTAGGAAGTTCATTGCATTAATAACTGATCCACAGAAACATTCTCATTCTCTAAAATACAATGAAATCTAGATGGATACAACCAATCACCCAATCATAACTATGGCATATATCACGCAATCACCCAAACATTCTCATCATGCAAATCATCCATATCCATGTCACTCCTTGAAGAACTCCCTTCACCTATAGCATCACGCAAAGCACCCATATCCATGTCTTCCCCTGAAGAACTCCCATCACCTATGCTAGATTCAGTTCCATGAGTACTATCATCTTGGATACTTGACTAAAAATCAACATCATTAATGTTATTGTCTCTAATGAAATTGGGAAGGGCCATACAAGGAAATTGAGGCATGTTTAAGAGAATACACTATTTCGTCTTTAGGACTCCAAATGATCATTTAATCACATTCCTCAAACTCGAATGTGCATAATTGAACACTTCCTTCAGTCCCACCGGATTACAACCATGCCGCCATTCAGAAACATGGTACATTTGTCCCTTGTATGGTGCAAGATATCCTTTCCTGTTAGGATATCCATAATCGACAAGATAATATTTTCCTACATGCTAATTAGATTTCTAAGTTTTATGGTTGAATGTACAAAGTGTACTTGAAAGTGATACATAACTGTAGGAGGGTGTGGGAATCATTCCTTGTATGTGGGCAGAGTATCTAATAATACACGAGTGTCCATGCGTAGGCCAACCAGTGACAACAAATGTGCACCCCATATCAAAGTCACAAACTGCCAAAACATTTTGTGAAGCATACCCATGGTAATCAATATATTTAAGTTGTTCACTTAATGGAACAATTACTGATATATGTGTGCCATTAGTTGCACCAATGCAATCTTTGAAATGAGGCCAAAACCTAGTTTTTTTTAGCTTAGGATGTATTGTACAAAATTATGGATCTTTAGGCCTAACAATGTCGAAAGCCAAGCCCATGACAGATTCAAGCACCTCTTTGAATTTCCTACCTACAGTTTCTAAAGAGTGGCCAAACTTGTTCTTTACTTGCCTTAATGATTGAGGTGCACCACATGCCCACAAGAACATTCCTAGGGCTTCCTTGGTACATATTCTCTACTTTCAAGCCATAATCTTGCACCAAGGTGTCATGAAGGTGTAGAAAAACTGACCTTCTCATTCTAAACATGTTATTATAGCATTAAATTGGATATTGTAGACATCTCATCTCTAACATGATCAACAACTTGGTGGCTCAATGTTTGCTACTTTGTTGCTTCATCTCATGATATGCATCCACCAAAAGCTTCATGTATTGGTCTCTAAAAGTTTCATTTTTCTTTCCCTTAGGGAATAATTAGCTGGCCTTTTTTCTACCTACCTCTCATAAGTGGGTGTGTCATCTCCCTCAATATTTCCCTCGGCATTAGGATCATCCTCACTCTAAACATCTACAATAGCAGCAGCACCACTTGTAGCAACAAATGAAGTCTCATTTGTCACACTAATTGCTTCATTCAAACATGACACATTGCTGGTCTTCATGCTCAAGTAGTACATCTTTGAAAGACATACAACCTAGTATAGCCTAAAAAATATATGAATAAATTAGTTATATAACTTTTGGTAACACAAGACAGCTAAGACAGCTGCCAAATTAGTAGCGAATTGTGTGGGTTCATGGTGTTCCCAACTCGAGCTAGTGTGGGCAGCTGGTCTGACCAGTGGGGGCAAGGCTGCACAGAGCTTGGACAGCTCAACTCTGTGCTGGCAGTGTTTTGCCGGACTGTCCACCAGAGCAGGTGTTCGTGCAGAATGACAAGTCTGAAGTTGTGCATTTTAGAACAGTCCAGGGTGTTCTACCGGATTGTCCGTGGATGCACGATAGAGCCCAGAAAATGCAGAATTTTGTTTGCAAGTTTTCCAAAATTGAGATTAAAATGCTAATGATGCTCATGATGCAATGCTTATGCATTAGTCACGACCGGGTCGTGACAATAGGCCTCTAACCTAGCCCCATCCAAAGAGTTCCAGATAGCACTGGAAGCATTCGGTGAAGCATAGCTATTTTTGTAGTAGCTATTGACATATATGTTTTACATTAATGGATAAGTCTAATGTAAAATCTTCTGTCAATATTTCAAGGCAAAGTTAAAGCCAACTAGACAAATTTGCATTTTTAGGAGCCAAAATATTTAATAAAGTCAGGTGAAATATGTAAATGTTTACGTTATATACACTTCATACAAGCATAAATAGTAAAAATAGTGACAAACATATTCGATTGCTGTGTTTTTGCCACTGAGTATGGCACTAGACACTTAACTGGTTCATGAATAATTATAATGGATGACTGGCCAATGAAGCTTGAGAGGCACATCTAACGTGGCAAACCAGCACTTGACAGAAACTCTTCTTCTAAGCTGTAGAACTTTTTGCTTTGTTGAGATGTTGCACATCTATGCTTTTTTCCAAAATCCATACTAGACAATTGAATGCTACCTATATTCGTTTTTGTTAACAAGGTTTGTCTTTCTTCATCTATTCCAATGTTAGCTTCATTTATTTCGACTCGTTTTGACCTCAAAAATTGTAATGCCATCTCTACTTGTTTCATAGTAGGCCTTTTGTCACTTTGGAGTCTCAAACACATCTCCACGAGTGAGGCAACACAATTGATTTCTTCCTCATATGCTTCCTCAAGAACTTGATGAGCCACTATCTCTGAAATGGGCCTACCCTTCATCTCCCATAGAAAGTAGTTTGACAAGTTTTGCTTCAGACCTGACTCAGTTGTGATAATAGGATCCATTCTTAAAAGCAATTCCAGGAGTACCACACCAAAACTATAAACATCACTCTTGTCGTTTAACTGCCCAGTATGGTAATACTCCGGATCCAAGTACCCAAATGTGCCTTGGACATTTGTAACAACATGTGTTTGATCAATCGGAACTAATCTTGAAGCACCAAAATCTGACACTTTAGCCGTGTAGTTAGAATCAAGGAGAATGTTGGATGACTTAACATCACGATGGAAAACTGATACTGAAGCTGCAGAGTGAAGATAACAAAGAGCGCCAGCAGCTTCTGCAGCAATTCTGAGACAACTATCCCATGATAAAACAAATCCATTGCTTGATTCAGCATGAAGGATCTCGTACAGTGAACCATTAGGGATAAAATCATACACTAATAGTGGGACTTCAGTCTCAAGGCAGCAACCAAATAGCTTAACAATATTCCTGTGATTTATTTGGGAAAGAATTGCAACTTCATTGATAAACTGATTGATCTCACCTTCCTCAATGATCTTAGACCTTTTTATTGCCACCACACGTTGGTCAGATAAGATGCCTTTATAAACTGTACCATGTCCTCCACGGCCTAGGATGCGAGTGGAATTCAAAGTTATTTGTTGCCTTTTCAAGCTCCTCCAAGGAAAAAATCTTTGTCTTCTCAGTAGCATTTTCGTCAGTTAATATTAATTGTTCGAGAAGAAGACCTTTGTTTCTCCGAAAATAGTTCCTTCGCATTCGCTTTTGAATGTTTCTTCTCCATCTGCGGGTAAGGTATATCGCACTTACACTTAGAAGTAGAACAGTAAGACCACTGCTCACTCCAATGACAATACCTGAAATTTTAGGTTGATAAGTTTCAGTTTAGACATAATTCCTCCTATATGCCACTGTTAAATTTCATAAATTGGGATGTGCCGTTGCATGTCTTATTTAACCATATAACTAGGTCAAAAGGATTGCTTACCTACGAGAACATTCTGTTGTTTCACTGAGGAGCACTGCAATTTTGTTGGATCATATACTGTCTTCTGGGGGCATTCCGTGCAGTTGTAGCTTCCTATAGTATTGTAGCACATCATCCCATGGCATTTGCTTGGATCCTTACACTCATTAATGTCTGCAAATTAAGAGATAATTTTTTCTTTAAATATTAAAGTTGTATAAAATCAATCGTTTGTTTCACTTGCAGAAATTAGTCCCTCGGCTTCCTGCTGCAATATCTAGAAATTCATAGGATCGCTAATTGTGTCAAGAACATATGTTGGACTGTCATGGTAAAGATCCAAAATTTTAAATGCGATAAATGTCAACATTAATTGAAAAATATGTTTTAGGTTGATCCAGCTCAATGCAGCAATATTTTTGAGAGAGTTTCATTATGGATATTATTATCAATGGTGCATACCTGTGGAAAAATATATTAAAAACAGTATCAGATATTTATTTTTGTAGCGTTTGTTTTCTAGCTGGAGGCTAAAACTTGTAAAAATGAATAAAGATGTTGTTTTTAAAACATATATATTTAACCCCTATTAGCACAATTGTGCAGTGAGATCAAAATAAACTTTGCAAAACAAAATAAGGTACAGTTTGATTACCTTGACAACCATTGTTGACGTAAGGATTCCCCTCAAAGCCGTTGGAGCATTTGCATCGCCGGTAGCCAACATATCCATTATTCTTAGTATTGACTGGGATGCAATTGCTGTTGGTACTAACACATGCGTATCCAGATCTATTTGCCTGTGCGTCTTGACAAGTTAGATTAGCAACAACCCATTTCAAAGAAACTGACTCACCGGAATCAACGAAAACACCAGGGTCGTCACGAGTTACTGACACAACTGATCCTTCGTCTCTATCTGGGACTATGAATTTTATGAGCCCGTTCTCAACATCAATTTCTGTCACCACAAAAGATTATCCCAGTAGGAGGGTGGAAGACGTCACATTTGTGCAGTTCAAATAAAACTGTTCCCTTGCATAACAACCTTCTTCAATTCCAAATGGAAAATTAACTGTGATATTTCCACATGAACGGTTGCAATTGGGTTTTTGAGCTGGGTTGTAACCTATATACCACAAAAATGTTGCAAATATTCAAAAAGGATAAATCACATATATGTAGATAATATAGGGTAAAGTACATTTTCAACCCTAAACTTGCACGAGAGTATGAATTTGACCCTCGAACTACGAATCAGACAATCTAGGCGTTCCAACTTACAAAACCGGACATTTTACCCAATGAACCCATTCCACCTAGGTTCACACTGACTCAGCAGTCTATGTGGAACCACTTGCCACATTGGCACTAGGTCCGTCTAATAATGCCATGCAAAGACGTTGGCGCAGTCTCTCTCTGCATTCCCGCTCCTGCCACTGACCCCCACGGTGAACCCTAGATCTCACCGACGGTCACCCAATTCTCCCTCCGTTCTCTTCCCTCTAACGCCGCCCCACTATCCTCCGCCCGCCTCTGTTCCACCATGAAAGCCCTAAGTTTGGTTTTGATAGTTGAATGACAACTAGTGGACTACAGGGTCCACACCAAGGTGGTGAGCAAGGCTAGGAAATGGTTGTGAGGTTATCAAGCCATATGGAGCAAGCTAACACTTGGAGAGAAGAAGAGGAGATGAAAACAAGCCCGAAGGCAAAGGTATAGCCTAGGGGTTTTCATTTTGCCGATTGAATCATAAAAGAGTGCGTAGTCGGGTTTAGGATAGATAGCCGTACTATTAAGAGAACTCTAATGCAAAATGGTTATGTAAGTGCCACTAGGTATGAACTAACATTGCATATGCATTAGACCTAGTGATGTGGTGAGATGCAAGCGAAAAATGTTTCTGAAAAGTTAACTCAGTGCCTAAGATGAAGCTATTCATGTTGGAACACATTGGAGTTAGCGCATTTGAAACGCTTGCGATAAATGGGACTTCGAACACATTGGAGTTAGCGGATTTGAACTCTTGCGAGAAATGGGACTTAGTGAAGCTTCACTGCACTCACCAAAAAATATGTTGCCCCCTAGGGGAGGTCATTGGAGAATGCGGTGCAGAGGGAGCAGTTAACTGAGCCAGGGTTAGTATCAAAAAAGTTTGGTGCATACCCTATTGACAGCACCGGAGGATGCGGTTGCACTGTTCATCGCACGGGTTTTTAAACGAAACACCAGATTTTCGGTGGTCATCATTGGAGTTTTCTAGTGGCGGCTTGGAGCTTTTAGGTGGCTCACATGAGAGGTTCAGGGGAGAGGCACCAGAGTAAACATGATACTCCCCTAACACTGCTCCGTTCTTCCCCTGCTTCATCGGCAGGTCGAAGAGCATGCGTTGGGAAGAGGACTTCTTCTCAGTCTCCGATGACTCTGATGGTGAGAGCTCCCCCACCCCGTACCTGTCGGCCGCTTGACGGGCTCTCTCAGCCGCCACCATCACGAAGAGGCCTCCTCAGGCCGTTGCGCAGCCGGCCCCCAACATCTCCAAGCCATCAGCGCTAGCATGCGAGGCCTGCAATTTTGGCAGGGAATGGAGGTGCTGCCGGTAGGATCCCAGTGCACCAGTGTCTGGGGCCAAGCGTAGGATCTCCACATCGAACACCAATTGGGGGCAGGAAGTACTGTCGCAAGCGTAGAATCATCGCTCCGGCACCCAAGGGCATCACCGAGGAGTTGAGTCTCATCCTGCCCTTGGCGACGGACCCCATGGCCTTCCCGTCGAGCTGTAGGAAAGATGCCTCAACTGTCTCACCCAGTCTCATCGGCTAGCCACCTGCAGGCTCCCTCGCCGCTGCTTGCGCTGCCACAGGTTCCGGCTCATGCTAGAGGGGTGGGTTGGAGGTGAGGTGGCTACAACACTCATACACTACCCCGCCGCTGCTTGCGCTTGCACAGGAACCATCTGTCATCATTTCTTTCAAGAACAAGTCGAGTTTCTTCAAGTACCTATCATACTGGAAGGATCTAGATATGCCCCATGCCATCGACTGCATGCACCTGGAGAAGAATGTCTTCGAAAGCATGATCGGCGTCCTGCTAGACATCAAGGGAAAGACGAAGGACGGTCTAAAGTCATGGATGGATCTTGTCAACCAGGGCATCAGGCAGGAACTTCACCCGGAACCATCGTAGAATGGGAAAGTCAACCTCCTAGGCGCTAGCTACAACCTGACAAAAGATGAGAAGAGGATTGTGTGCTAGTGGCTTAGGGGAGGTCAAGGTGCCGACCGGTTTCTCTTCCAACATCAAGAGCTTGGTCTCGATGAAAGACCTCACAATGACCAACTACAACTCACATGACTGCCACATCATGCTGACGGTGTTCCTTCCAATTCTGACCAGGACTATCGGTCCAGAGTATGTGAAGATGGTCATCACATGGATGTCCTACTTCTTTAACTACATCACCTAGAAGGTCATCGATGTAGCTGAGCTGCCAACCCTGAAAGCCTTCATCCCGGAGACTCTTTGCCAGCTCGAGATGTGCTTCCCGTCGTCTTACTTTGATATTATGACACATCTGATGATGCACATGGTTGATCAGATACAGGAATTGGGCCCTGTGTACCTACACCAGATGTGGATGTATGAGCGGTTCATGTCGACCCTCAATAGATACGTCCTTAACCGTGCTCACCCGCAGGGCTCTATGGAGGCCATGAACTGCTGCACCAAATACATCCGATATGGAAGGGAGATTTGGTTGCACGAAGGCATAACCTCGGGAATGGGGTGCATGGGGAGGAAAGTACACACCGATGTAGAGTACAAAATGGTGCAACAGGCTCATCACAATGTCCTTCATCAGTTAGTGGTCATGGAACCCTACGTTGACAAGCACTTGGAGGAGATCCGCGCCGCCCATGACGGAGATCACAAGGAGGCATGGGTCCAGAAATATCACAAGATCAGTTTCATGACGTGGATCAAAGAGCAGGACATACCCCATGGAGGATTCGATGATGATGAGACCGCTACGAGGCTTGCGTCTGGCCCATCCACCCAAATCACCTCGTGGCAAGGGTATGACATGAATGGATACAGGTTCCACACAAAAGAGAAGGACAAGAAGAGCGCGACACAAAACAATGGTGTTCAATATGAGGGCATCGACGAGTCCACGGGGCAGAGCAGGACATACTATGGTTAGATTGAAGAGATATGGGAGCTTGACTACGACGGTGACCTACAGATACCTATCTTCCGGTGCCAGTGGGTCAAGCCAAAGAGGGTTGTCATGGACGAGTATGGGCTAACCACCGTGGAGCTCCACAGTTACAAAGATGATCAGTGGTTACTAGCAAGCCGTGTCGTGCAAGTAGCCTACTTTGGGATGCCCAAGGAAACAAGAGGCATGTGGTTGTGATAGGAAAGCAGAGGATTGTGGGAGCTAATGGGGTTCAGAGTCCCAAACAATACAATAACTATGTAGAGCTAGGGCTCTTTACCGGTCATCCATAGAGGATCAAGGTCGTCGAAGCCCGCTTCAACCGGACCAAGATGATGCCCTGGGCCCACAACGACGGTGAGAAGATGACTGTAAAAGCGCCTCCACCAAAATGATATGTATGCCACACATATATGTAATAATGTAGTTAACGAGGAGTTTTGTAACTTATTATTATAATGGAACCATATATGCCACACATTTATGTATATGCATCGTTAAGTGCTACTCTACTACTCCTACATTACTACTACTCCTACTGTACTACTCCTACTGTACTACTCCTACTTTACTACTCCTACTACTACTCTACTACTCAAACTACTATACTCTACTACTCCTACTACTACTACTACTCTACTTCTACTAGTACTCTACTACATCTACTAGTACACTACTACCTCTACTCCTACTATTATTAAATTTTAACAAGCATTTCAAAATAAATATCAATTTTAAAAAGCACTTATTTTCAAAATATATGAAAATCTCAACCGAGGCGGGCAAATAAGGATGTCCGCCTCGGTTAATATTTACGGAGGCGGCAACATAAGTGACCATCTCGGTTAATCCTTGTCTATATAAACACCGGCTCACCTCCAAATCAGCTCAGTCTTTTGTCGGTCACTCATACACGACCCCAAAGGGCTGCCAAAATTTTTTCCCACCCCCCTGGCTCCACCATCATCGGCGCCAAGCTCATCCGCACCCATCCCCGACCTCGCGTGCTTTGAGCTCTGCCCCGTTGTCTTCGTCGTCCGTCCGCCACCTCAGGAACCCTAGCTCCACCGTCTTCCTTGTTGTCGAGATCGACCACCCCTTGCGAACCCTAGGTCTGCTCTATGCGGGCCCTCTCCTCGTCGTCGAGCTTCTCTCTGTGTAGGTCCTCTTTGTCCGTGCGGGTCCTCTCATCATCGTCAAACCCTAGCTCCGCTCCGTGCAGGTCCTCTTCATCCTTCACGTCGAGCTCCGTGCGGGGCCCTCCCCTCATCGTCCTCCGTGTCGAGCTACTCCGCCAAGGGCCACTGCTGAATCCTAGCTCTATCGCCACCATCTTCGTCCTCCCTACGCTCGCGCCATGGTCTGCCCCTGCACGTTGAGGTCCCTACTAGTGATTATGACGAACCCTAGCTTACCTGTTATGCCAATTTTTTTATTTTCATTGCTGTATGTGATGCTAAGTTTCATTGCTGAGCAAATGCCACTGCCTGTGATGCCAATTTTATGATGATGTTGAGCAAATGCCAAATTCTGAACTCTGAACTTGGTTTGAACTTTCTAAACTTTGTTTGAACTTTCTGAGCAAATGCCAATTTTTTGAAGATACAAACCCTACAATCTGAACCAAATCAATTTGGGGGAAAATCAGAGAGGTAAAGATGAAATTACAAAAGAAAAGAGAGGAGATCAGTTTACTACTACTGCCTATTTCAGTTTACTACTATCCTACTACTACTTCTATACTATTGTCCTCCTATACTACTACTTCTATACTATTGTCCTCCTATACTACTGTCCTACTACTACTCCTATACTATATTGTCCTACTACTACTTGTCTACTACTAAGTGGTTGCTGCTCTTGTACTACTACTTCTACTACTACTTACTCTACTCTTACTACAACTTACTCCTACTCTATGTACTACTACTCTACTCTTACTACTACTTACTCCTACTCCTCTACTACTCCTACTCTACTCTCTTTGTCCTACTACTTGCTTCAATCTGTCTTACTACTTAACTATTACTTAACTACTCCTACAACTACTTGCTGGCTGGTGCTCCTACTATTGCTCTTACTACTTGCTACTCCTACTACTACTTGCTACTCCTACTACTACTCTACTTAATTATGGCAGTTGGCCGCTCCTGCTACTTAACCATGCCTTGTCTGAATTTGATCTGCTGCTATACTACCCCTATACTACCATGACTTGCTGCTGTCCTACTACTCCTACACAATTCCTACTCCTATACTAATCCTACTCCTATACTACTACTCCTACTACTACTCTACTCTATGGCATATGCAACGATGAACTTTTTAAACTTTTAAAAATGTGCTAAGGCAGTGGCATATGCAATGATGTGAACCCTTTTATGCTGAGGTAGCGGCTATTATGATCGAATGCCCCCTACTTGTAAGCTGGTAAACTAGGATGGCTTGTATACCATATACAAGCAACCAGTTTAGAAGCGATGTGATGACAATGGGGCAAATCTAAGCCAACTATGTACATGGAATTTTTTTGATTCAACAATTTTGTACTTTTCTTCTATTTTTGTACTTTTCTTCTATTTTTATACTTTTCTTCTATATATATACTCTTCTTATATTTTTGTACTTTTCTTGTATATATATGTACTTTTCTTCTATTTTTGTGCCCCAAGTCCCAATGCAATGGAAAAAATATGTAATTGGAGTTTTGAGATGAATATAATGATTACATTGTGTTTATACTTATGAAATGTCCATATAACTAAGTCGTATATCTGTCTAACTCTCTTAATGATAGCTTCCAATGGCGAACGAATCGGAGAACACCTTGCCTATTATTAGAGACCTCGTGGAATGGCGCGAGCCTACCCCTGATGCGAGTGATGAAGGCTCATCAGACTCCGATGGGAGCGTAGAGTACGAGAGAGAGAGGAGCCCCTAACACCGTGGCCGCAGAAGAGACCTCATGGAGAGGAAGAAGACGATCTGAACTTCGATCCGAGGGCCAAAACATGAGATTCTCGCGTAGTGCCACGAGTGAACGATCCGGATGAGGATACCGAAACAACAAGGCTTGAGGTACTTGCAGCAGTGCACGTTAATTAGCACAACATTCGAGGGCCTATTGCAAGTACATAATTAATGCGAGTTCTTGTCCTCGACAGGTACCGATGGTGCCTCAACGTTTGGAGTACCCCGAGGAGGAAGAAAGGGCGGAGGAACCACCTACTCCCTCCACGGGGACTTCTTTGACCGCACCGACCGGTGGCGAGCCGAAGAGGAGAAGGGGCCAACACGGGAGGCACAAGAAGCACTATGATATGCATGTGATATACTAGGTGGGGGCACAGGGAGAGCCCATGCAGTCAACTAGCGTCATCGGCACCTTCAGCAACCAATGCTCTTGTATAGTCAGGGAGAAGGTGCCTATCACATATGAAAATTGGAAGACAATCCCAAAACTCCTCAAGGATTTTGTGTGGGCGAGATTAAGATGAGGTTCACATATCCAGAGGGATATGGTGAAGAAAATTGCAAGCAGCATGTTATGTACCTTGTAGGCAAATCGCATCGCCAGTTCAGGTTCATCCTCAATAAGGAGTACGTGAAGACAGGGAAGACACCCTTCGACCATTACAATTTCATCATGCGTGACATCTGGAAAGTCTTCGCCAGCCAAAAACAACGTGAAGAAGCAAAGGCCAAGGGCAAGAAGTTCTCCAAGCTCGCACAGAGGAACGTGCACCACCACCACCTAGGCATGACAGGGTACGCCGTTAAGAAGCCGAAGTGGCAAGAGGAAGAAAGGGCGGTAGCTGAGGTCGGACTGTCGGATGAGTACAAGGGCCTCGATGAGAGGGCATGGGACTACCTCAAAGCCTGCAAGCTGAAATGGCTGCAGGAGGGCAAGACCAAGTTCAATGAGCCACAGATCGAGGAGGCAGAGAAGAAGATCATGGCGGCCGCTGCGGCCTAGCAAAGTGAGTCATTCAAACCTTGTAGAGAAAGGGACCAGCTGGCCGAGGCGCTGGGAAACCCTGAGCACCGCGGCCACGTCTGTGGCATATCCTTGAGAAAGAGCAGGAAGACTGTGGAGTCCTAGGCATCTAATGTGAGCTCGTACAAGATGAGGCGGGCGTACAAGGACAGTCTCATCCAGCAAGGCCGCGATGAGGCAATGAAGGATTTTGTCATGGGCAAGATTGCAGACGTGTTCATGAGCAGTGACCCCAAGATGGTGGAGCTAAGGTCGCAGATGCTTCACCAGGCTAGCATGGTGCTGCCACAGACACAAGCAGAACTACAAGGGCAGACCACATAGGCGACCGGAGGAGATGCGAGGAGGTACTCGGTCGATGATATCATCAAAGCAATGCCTTGCCACCTCACGGTCCCCTACGGCAGGAAGGTGATAAGAACGATTGTGGTGGCCGAGGCAATGTCATTGCTGGGACGCATGTACCATAACAATCCGATCCCGGCCGACTATGCCTGGGTGAAGGTGGCTTGGATCCACCCGGAACATGTCGATGATGAAATCGACATAGAAACTCTAGATGGGACCAAGTACCTGCGAGCTTGTATCGGCAAAGAAGTACTCTAGGCTCGGAGCGACATTTATTTTGACAACGATCTTCATCCGTCACCGCCCTCGCCGTCTCTCGTGGGTCAAGACTCTGACGACGATGACAGCAATGAGCCAAGCACTCCTCCGAGCACTCCTCCCAGCACGAGCAATCCATAGGAAGATACTTGGGAAGCACCGGGCATCGCTATACCTCCTGCAAGTGATTCGAAGGAGCAGAAAAAGCAATGTCCTCCCCCGCTGACAAAGGGTACACAAGAAGAGCAAACCACAACATCCGTTAACTACACCAAGGTGAATAAGCCGGTCACCGCAATAGCCAAAGAGTACGAATGCTCAACTAAGTATGAAAGGTATGATTCTAGAAGCCATAGTCATAGTAGAACATATGCGGAGGTGCTAGCAGATTTTTTCACTCTCGAATCTCTCAACTACAGGATGCCGCCACCAGCGGCGGGTTGGCCCCTTTTGGATGATTGCCCCAAAAACTACGAGCATGGGAAGTTCATGTTGCCCGTGGGCTAGCTCGTAGAGGAGTCGTGGGAGATAAGGAGGTTCCATCTCTAGTACATGGAAGCGCATGCGGTCTTTCATTGTAAAGGTTCTAAAGGAGTACTTCAACTTGATTGACAATGCTCAAGTCATCGTAGATTTCCACGACATGCACAGGCTACTACGGCGCAAAGACCTCGACATCGCTCAAGTCACCTTGTTTGCCCTGTAAGTGAATTACGACTTTAATTCCATTGCATCGCTGTAGGTACTTTAGGAAGAAGCTAATAATACCATGACTTGTCTTTGTAGGATGTAGTCCCATGTATCCAAGGAATTGGGCCAAAAAATTATTTACCTCTCTCCGATGCACATTAGCCAGAGAACCATCGTGGGTTATGACGTACCGGATACCCATGAAGATCTTTGGAACTTGAACCCAGAAGAGAGAGTGGCAGCCCGGAAACGTCTGCGCAACGAATTCAAGTTTAAGGCGGGAGCGTACGTGTATAGATCCATGAAGAAGGTCAGGGAACATGGGTGTATCCTTGCTGTCCGCCAGTTTGCGTAAGTCAAAAGGATACTTGGAACATATATGTAGCTACTAGGATCACCACTTTTCATATACAGTGTTTTCCTAAACGCTAAACGCTAAACAGTCGGTCACCTACCGTTTAGCCATTATTCGGGCAAAACGTCCCATTAAACGGGCTAAACAGCCAATTAAACGGGGTAAACGGGTGATTAAACGGAAACGGTGCACCACCGTGTAACGTTTACACGGTGTTTAAACGGGCTAAACAACTGTTTAGGCGAACAGTGTTCATATATATTCGAAGATTTGAAATCTTTATTGTTTGAATGGTGCAGCGAGGGCATCATGGGACACTGGATTGCATTTCTAATCTATCCTCAGGATGGAAGGGCCATTGTATTCGACTCTTTGGATACTCCAAGAGAAGGGTACAAGGAACTTGAAAGCGTATTGAGATAGTAAGTGACGGTACTCATTCTTTTACATTTAACATATGTGTTAAATTTGTCGTTGACACCAGTGGTTTTCGTACAGTGCTTACTGGCAGTACTTGGAGGATCCCGATTCCACCGATCGTAGATCCGAGGAGGAGGAGGAGAAGAAGAATGGCAAAACACTGAAAGTCAGGCACAACTTCCCGGTACGTATCAAATTCGTTTATGCTATTATATCGTGCATGCTCTCTATATGTTCTAATCGATTATGTATTATATATCGTGAAGTGCTCCAAACAACCTCATGAATCAGTATTATGTGGATTCTACGTTTGCAAGTACCTCAGAGCGTGTGGCAAATTCAGCATCAGCTACAAGCAACTCAAGAAATCACTAGATTGGTGGCGAAAGGAAAGGGTCACCGAAAAGAACTTCACTCAAACTATAGCGGACATATGTTCATTCATCTCGCACAGATGTGTGCATGTCGGGGCAAAGCTCTTCAACGAGGAGAGTGAAGAGAAGTACGAGAACATCAGAAACTGGAGCACCAAGCTACACGTCAAGGATTACAAGTTGCCGGACCTCTTTTCATTAGGTTGTAATGAGCGGCGATCTTAGTTTCACATGTTCATATATGACATGCATGTAATTAACTTCAATGTTGGTTCGTGTTATGATAAGGACGAGACATGAATGATTGTGGCATATGTATATCTATGTTTGTGCTATGCATGCATATTTTCTACTTTGTTTGTGTTTAATTCGCGAAAACAGATTCAAATTCAAATTTGAATGGAAACTATTTTTTTTAATTTGGAAAATCATTAACAGAGGCGAGCAAGTAATAACCAGTCGCCTAACGGAGGTGGGCGCCTTAAGGAAACCAGCTCGGTTAATCTATTAACGGAGGCGGGCTGCGTAGGGCGACCGCCTCCGTTAATAGGCATTAATCGAGGCGGTTGTCTTAAGGTGTCCGCCTCCGTTGATCTTTTAACCGAGAGGTGGTTGCTTTGGCCGCCTCCGTTAACCCAAAAGGCCTGCCTCCATTAAGATTTGTGCAGTAATGGTATGAGTGGGGCTAATAGTGGGATGTGCACATATTGTGGTTGAGCGAGATGGGATAGGAGGAGGTAGTTGGGCGGGAGAAAATGAGGTAAGTAACAAGTTTTTATTTTATTTTATACAGGGTTTAGTAGGCCTTAAATGGGTTGTCTTTAATAAGGCCATGCCCATGCGCTAGCGTGTCGTTCTGCCCCACCAGATCAAGCACGGCACAGGGTGGTGGGCCGGGCTAGCACGAGCAGGACTCGTAGTAAGCCGCGATAGGCTTGTGTCGTGCCAAAAAGGACGGGCCTCGGGCCAATCTGCTAAGCACAGCCCATCTAGACATATGTGATTGTGGATTCAATATTTAAGCCTTGAAGTACTTCTACGGGAAAAGTACTTACAGCATCATTGTGCGCTTATGGTATAAGTAGGTTATCATATTTTAGCCCAATAGAAATATAATTATAGGTCACAAATGAGGATATGGTATACCAGTGATGAACTTATATATGTATTGATCATGCTGGAAAAGCATTTTTGAAATTTTCTTATAAGATTATTACATGATACAAGTATAGAGTACAAGCTTACATAGCTTAAAGCGAAGGTTTCAGCCGAATGCATAACAGCACATAGAGATGCAATGCAAAGGATGAAAATGTGTTTGGAGTAATTTGAAAAATTTATCACTTCAGGATAGGGATTATAGAGTTTATAAGGGCATGTTTGGCACAGCTTCACCAACAACTTCATGAGTTATTATGCGCTGTTTTTTACAAAGCACCTTTTTTTTAAAATAGCTTCAAAGGTGAAACTGTTTTTCTCTCCTCTCACACAGAGATGAGTTGGGATGAAGCTGAAAAAAGTAGCTCATCCCAACTTCACACAAGTGGGACCGTAGGCCTAGAAGACTGCAGGCCACCGCTGGAGCAGGCTCACGGCCGCCTGGCAGGCACGCGACCGCCGGGGGTCGCCGCCGCCTGGGCAGGCGTGCGGCCGCTGGGGCAAGCTCGTGGCCGCCCAGACGTGACGCCGGTGTAGGCGCACGGTCACGGACCCGTGGGCGGGCACGAGCGTGGCCCTCGCCGGGATCTTCCTCCTTCCTCACGGATCTTTCCCTCGCCGAGAGGTGCCACGGGCTCGGCCATCGGGGCTCACAGCCACTGGGCGCGCGCGGGGGCTCGCAGCCTCCGGAGCGCGGCCGCCGGGAAGGGCAGTGCGGTCGCCTCCATGGGGGCACACGAGTACGCGGCCGAGCGGCCCTTGAGCAAGACAGCCGCGGAAGAAGAGATGCCCGTAAGGAGTTGGAAAAAAATAGAAAATAAAAAAAGATAAGATAAGGGCACTATGGTAATTTGATCTTTTCGTCCATCATATGAAGCTGTTTTGGCAAACAGGAAGAGAAAAACAGTTTAGCTTCACCGGTAGAGCTGCTCATTAAGCTCAAAACAAACAAACAAAAAAACAGCTTCACCGGTGAAGCTGAGCTGTGCCAAACAGGGCCTAAATGGTTCTTATGTTAGGAAATTAATATATAGAATAGACATAAATAATTTTGATTAGCTGTACGTGCTAATTTTTTCTAGAAAACTTTTAATACTTAGGTAACATAAGATTCTAGAGCATGCTTGGGCATGAGTTGATGGGCTACATACTGGTCATATATAACAAACGTACCATGGTAATATCTCCAATATTTTACATACCACATATGATTCTACATATATGGTGGTTTTGGTTTTAAACAGCAAGTAATAAAAGAAAACAAAAGAAAGTAGTACTGATCTACTGACTATTCAGTCACACTCAAAACAATTTGGTGTCGTTGTGAGACATGACAATTTGTAAAACAGCTAGCCGTCGGCTTAATTTTAATGGTAAATTATGACCAACGGATATGATGGTCCAATAATTGTTGATACTGTGGGTTTGTTTGTTTGTTTTGCACTTTTGCTGCAGTTTTGAGTCCCCAGAAAACCGATGAAAAAAAGGAGAGAAAAATTAACCTACAAACCTAGTAATAGTAAATTAAGGTGGAAGAAAGGCAGATATATGTTCTAATCATTACAGTTGCTTCAAATACAATATTATTGTTTAATTTTTTCAATATTAGATGATTTAACAGTTATGTAGGAAATATGTTTACTTCCTCAGCCAAATCTAGCTAAACTCTGAAGCGTAAATAATAGTTCTTGTAATTAATATTTGTAATGGAAAAATTATAGATCTAGATGATACCTGTGTCCTTGGCGCAGCCACTGAGAATATAAGGATTGCCAACGTAGCCAGGATTGCACCGGCAAGAATACCCGAAATCCAATGATTCTTCGTTGTCAATACACCGGCTGTTATTGGCAACACAAGCATAGTTGGTAATATTGTTTTCTTTGGCGCTGGAGCAGCTTGGTTGATCGATGATGTTCCAAGTGAGCCCGGCACCAAGTGTAGTCGCGTTTATGTAATCCCATAAAGAGCTCCGATTAGGCTGCACCTGATGAACGACACTGCTCTGGTTGTGTCGTACGAAGTTGAGCCCAAAGGCTCGAATATTTGCCTCCAAATTCACGGTGCAGCATCCAGTACCATTGCAGTTTTGCCTCGCCACCGCCTCCGTGATTTGCTCAGGACATGTAAGCGTGCAGAGGCGCACAATTGTATTAGTATCCCTGTCATCAAGGTACATGTCAAATCCGCAACCAGTGACATTAAACCATGCGTAAGACAGAGCAAAGGATTTCCCAGGAGAATTCCACTAGATATTATATACATCGACACCGTTTCTCATGGGGATGGTGTAGTTTAGGGCGATTTCAATTTCGTCGTTGTCGCCGTAGCGATACCCCGTATCAATGGTGACGATATTATAGGCCACCAGGGTGATGCCATCACGTAAAGAAAGCATAGGGGGTCGAACAGAGTCGTTGCAGATGAGCTCGAAGTCTGGGTCCCGGAAGCAACCAGCTGCACCGATGCCGAAGGGGTAATCGAAGGTTAGGTTGCCGCAGCTCGTCCGGCAACCTTCCAGGGTGGCGGCGGAGGGCGCGCTCGATGCCAGCACCGATTGTGTCCCCAGCAGTGCAAGCAGGAGCAGTTGTAGAACAACGGAGCGATTCATGAGCTTCACCATGTCGGCTCAGCTCCAACTCCAACTTCTTCTTTGCCTATATAAAATCTGTGGTTTATGTAAGGTGGAATTGCTTGGAGATTGCAAAGCAAACTAGTCTGTCGATCTATTACAGCCGCCAGACCCAAGCATATGCATTTTGCTTTTTTATACAACGATGTGAAGGGCTATATGAGCCATTTGCTCAGACATGTATGCCGAAATGTCAATTGTCTATTGCTGTGGAAACACGGCGGAAATGATGGCAAAGGTTGCCAACCTGCCATAAGTTTTTCTACGCTGTACTTTTCTTCACGAGGTCAAGTCTGTCGAGAACTACACTACTATAGAAACTTCGCAACCGTCGCTCTCGGTCGTTGTTTATGAATGAGTAAAATACGTTGGTGGTCCATAAACTTGAAAGACGGTGTCATCTAAGTTCTAAACATTTATTTTTTTTAATTTCTGGGTCCCTAAACTTTTCTTGGGCTTCAACACAGGTCCAAATAGGTTTTAACCCGCTCCATACGCCAACGTGGCATGATGACTCAACGCTGACGTGGATCTGACTTGTTCGGTCCAATACTACCTAAACTTGCACATAGATGTCATCTAGGTCCCAACCTTCCAACATTGCATATCGAGGTTCCCAAACTTGTTGAGTAGGTCACATGAGGTACCTAAACTTGCACGGCAGCGCCATCTAGGTCTCTAACTTCTAAAACCGTAGTCTAGGTCTCCAAACTTTCTAATCGGGCTACACAAGATCATAATTACCATTGTTTGCAATAAGCCGTATGTGTGGCTACTGACCGTGCACCTAACATGTGGGGCACGCATGTCATCCCTCTCTCTCATCTCCTTCCCACTCCCTCTCATGCCGCAACCACCATTTTCACTTGCATCAGTGAAGCCTGAGCACCAACACCAGCATCAATAGCAACCCACCAACAACATTTGCAGCATCTCTGAGCAGCAGAAGAAGCACCGCCGCCAGGACAAGTGACGGTGGCTAGCCTCCACACACTCCCTCCTGCCCTCCAACACACACGCTGAGCATGGCCACGGCCAAGCCCGCCGGTCATGGGCGAGCCACGCTTCTTGCCCTTAGCTCTTTTAGCAGCCGTATCCATGCTCTGGTGGGGCTTCGTTGTAAAGTGTTGTCTGGAAGCCACTGGACCAAGGGCAAGGGAGTATTGTCCGAATGGTGATAGGAGGGAGGGGAAGGAGATAGAATAGAGGGGTGATATATGGGCCACACCCGAGGGGTGGAGAAGGAGATGAGAGGAGGGATGACAAGTGGTCCCACATGCCAGGTGCACCGTCAGTAGCCATGCAAGAAGCTTATCGCAAAGAATGATAATTTGGACGTCATGTGACCCGATTAGCAAGTTTGGAAGTTGGGGACCTAAATGGCACTACCGTGCAAGTTTAGGTACCTCGTGTGACCTATTTAACAAGTTTGGGGACCGCGATATGCAATGTTGTAAGTTTGGGACCTAGATGACACCGCTGTGCATGTTTACTTATTGGACCGAACATGTCCAATCCATGTCAGCGCTGAATCATCATGCTACATCGGCATATGGAGCAGATCCAAACCCGTTTGGACCTATGTTGGAACCCGGGGGGCAAGTTTAGGGACCTAGATATTAAAAAATGGAAGTTTGAGACCTAGATAACACCGCTTTCCATGTTTAGGGACCGCTAGTGTATTTTAATCTTTATGAATAAAAGAGTTCAAAACCGGTGGTGATAATATAATAAATCATAATCACCGGTCGGATGTATGACCCGGTGGTGCGCGCGATGTCCTCTTCGTCATCGTCAGGGTGCGACATACCATCCGTCAGTGATGAAGAGGATGTCACTGCCGGTCCGGCATATGGTCAGACAGTGATGAAGGACTCATCACCATTGGTCCGGCGTACGATCCGTCGATGATGAAAGGATCATCACCACCGGTTTGGCATACGATCCGTCGGTGATAAAGTGCTCATCACCACCAATGCGGCGTTTGATCCGATGGTGATGTCTTGATCATCACCATGGGTTTACCATATCACCAATTGTTTATTTAGGACCAGCGGTGATGACCAATATACACTAGCAAATATGCATATGCATTGCAACAAAATATAAAGTTTGTTGCGCAGTCACCAGAACGACTTGTGCTCAAAGATTTATACAATGATTGTGTCATCTGCTCCAATACGTCTTGAAATTAGACTGTGCATCGTGGCTAGATGCACGTTGTTCGAAATATGGTCTCATGTTGGATTTGAATTGTGCTGGCTTTGGATTGGAAACCTAGTTCGCGTTGGATTTGGATTGAAAACCTGTAGACGGCAAGATGTAGATAGGAGATAGTGAGATGCCGTGGGATAGCTTGATGGACGAAAAAGTAAGGGAGAGAAATATCCCTCCATCCCAACACACAGTATATCGCTGTAAAAAAAGATTAACTAATTAAGTTTAATTAAATATATAAAAGTATTAATATTTACGATGTGTAATAAGTATAATTGAATTAGTACTGAAATATATTTTTGTAGTAAATATATTTGAAATATAAATGTTGATACTATATTCTATAAATCAAGTTGAATTTAAAGAAAATTTAAAAAGATATATACATTCTTTTTTTTTAAATTACACAGTATAATGTAGACGTTCACAGCGCTCGCACACTCGTCCACTATGAACGTACACACACAAACCATATCAATATGAGCATCTTCGAAAACTGGGCCGACGAATCTTCGAGATTAACGAAGTCACCACAGTCACTTCGCTGTCGATAGAAACATCGCCTACCACTGAAAGCATAACGCCGTTAAATCCTAAAGTATTCACGGGAAGTTGAACACACAGACCTGAGATGCTACTAAGCCTCTTATAACCACTGGGCTACAGACTCTTTGGGTATATACATTCTTTCTTGGATGGACAGATATTTTCATGTTCGGTCCATATATATATATATATATATATATTTTGGACTCTCATCTCTAAGTACAGCTATAGTATCTGTTCGGATACAGACATACACTACCACACACACGGACATCTCACACACACACGGTATACAAATAAACGTACAACTATACTTAGACAACGTAGCTGAGAGATGCTTGAAGATCACCAGACTCCGAGCGTGGCGGGCACGTCACTTGACCATTGTGGCACATGTGCGTGAGAGACAACTAAAATTATTAACAGAGAATAAATCAATGAGGTAAGGCTCCTAGGTTGATCCATGAATCGAACTCAGGACTGGCTGCTCAAACCACAGCGAGCAAGCCAACTGAGCTACGGCTCGTCCTCGGTCCAAATATATTTCACATCGTGCGGCAGTGATAGTCAAACACCCCTTCTTCCTGGGCCCCGCCGTCACCTCCTCTCCGTAGTTGGGACCACGCGCCGTCAACTCCTGTGTCCTGTCTCCTCTGTCTATATTCTTCCACGCGTGATCCAAACGCGATCCCTCGGTCAATCCCACAATCTAAGCCAGTAGCTGAGAGCCGAAATAGTTACTTTGATCTCTCGACTATATCATCTAAGACTTTGTTTCATTCTGATATTTTAAAATAGTCATTTTTAGTTCTCAATTTTTTCTTTTAGGATCAGTTTCATCTCATGACTTTTAAGGTCATGTTTAGTAGGGCTTCTCTTTGGTTCCTACTCCTCCAGAAGAGCTCAACCAAATGATTTAGTAAGAGGAGTTATTTAAAAGAGGAGCCGCAGTCGTCGTGGCTTCTCTAAAATAGCTCCGCCTCCTCAAAAAAGCCCTCCCAAACACATAAAATGACGGTTCCGCCTGCTGAGGCCTGGGGATGTGTTAAACAGACAAAACTAATCCAATGCATAAGTAGAAATTGAAATTTTGCGAGTAAAAAATATGTGGAGTACACACGAACTAAAAGTAAAATGTCCGGCCTGTAGATGTGGACGATAGCACACCATAATCAACGACCAGACAACTCTTGGCGTCAAAGACATGTTTATCACAGGGCAATGACCAATGAATGTGAGTTGTTGACGGAGATGACCAGCTGGAAGCACCTATGAAAGCATGATGCGCGTATTTCTCGTTTTGGACCTACCCAAGTCAATATTAACGTGACTAATGGTTGACGGAGATGTTTGTTTAGCTCCATTACCTTTCCGCTTCTCTTTTTTTTTTGGTAGTGGAAAGTACAAAACTGGTTGATCCATCGTCATTTCCCAAAGCTAATAATAATTAATATAAGTATGAAGACTTGAGTCATTTCTCTAAAATCATCGGATGAGCTCTTCTCATTTCATCTAGAATAAAATGGTTCCTCGAATAAAAACAAGCCCAGAATTATTCTACGCTCATAAAATTCATGTCACATCGAATGTTTAGATACTAATAAGGACCATTAAATATAGATTAATTATAAAACCAATTATATAGATGGAGGCTAATTTGCAAGATGATTTTTAAGCTTAATTAATCTTTCATTAGCATATGTTTACTGTAGCACCATGTTGTCAAATCATAGACTAATTAGGCTTAAAAGATTCATCTCGCAAATTAGTCATAAGTTGTGCAATTAGTTTCGTAATTAGTCTATATTTAATATTTTATATATGTGTCCAAACATTCGATGTGACAGGAATTTTAGAACCAAACCGGGCCTAACCCACTGAACGGGGCAGCTTTATTCGTGATTGGGACACCTCTCATTAGAGACAGGCAACAACATTGGACTTTATGTGTGGTTTAGAAGGAAAGCGTCAATGAAAGAAGAGACTAAGGCCCTGTTCGTTCTCGATCCTAAACTTTAGTCCATATCACATAGAATATTTGGACACATGTATGGAACATTAAATATAGACTAAAAAAATAACTAAATACATAGATTGAGACTAATTTGTGAAACAAAATTTTTAAGCCTAATTAGTCCATGATTTGACAATGTGGTGCTACAGTAACATATGCTAATGACGGATTAATTAGGCTTAATAAATTCGTCTCGCGGATTACTGATGGATTCTGTAATTTATTTTTTTATTAGCATCCGAAAACCCCATGCAATACCCCCATGTGACACTCGATGTGACACCGCCAAACTTTAGCCCCTGGAACTGAACACCCCCTAAGTTTCTTTATACAGTACAGTAGTAAAAATAAGTAGCAAAAGACAGAGTTGATGTAAAGATTGGCCCCACACCACACCTCAAAGAATTAGAACGCTTGGATTGTGAAACAACACTTCGTTGGCGATGCATGCAAAACCTACCATATTTAGCCGGGTGTGGAACCTAGCCTAGCCGACCTGAACCTAGTCCTTGCCTATACTTTGCAACCTAGCCTAGCCGGGTTTGCCATATTTCGTCCGTGAAAGAAAACTATCATACTTATGTGGTGAAGAACGGCTAGATTTACATGCAAACCCGCGAATGATAGCTCTTGCATTTACATGGTGAAGAATGGCTAATTTTTTAGCAAACTAGTAAAGAGACGATCAAAGCTCTCGCCTAGGGGACCCTGTCACGGCGAGGATGTCTAAGGGTTGTCCTAGGACAAGCAACAAGCCTAGTTTGCCATCTTTAGTATTCGAATCAAAAGATGGGCAGCAATATGGAGGTTGGAAGAGATTAGGGCAAGATGTGATTGTATTCAACTCAATAGGCCATGACCCTTTATATATAGGGAGTGGTGGTCTTATGCCATGGGAGATCAAAACCTATTACAAACTGTGTAAGAATACAAATTCAAACTCGGCGCGGCATGGAACTGCGGCGGCGGCTGCTCGACAGACTCGCTAGTGGGTTTTTTGTTTTTTTGTAATTTATTTTCAAAGACGGGCATTTGTTGCTCAATCCGAAAATCTATGATTAACAGTGACTTTGTCTCAGAGGTGGAGAGGCTGCCCGCCTCCAAAAACGTGTTCTGCCCGTCTTTGAAAAAGGGTTTGGCAGTAGTGTTTCAACCTCGCAAACTGCACACCTTCTTTGATAAAATTGGTATTTCTCATCATGTTTCTTGTCCACATATGCATCAGCAAAATGGATTCATTGAACGCATAAATACCTTTGTAGATGCTACCGGCCAAGTTGCCAATTACCAAAAGTTAATGATGGTAACCATAAATGCATTTGAAGAGTGGTTGGATCTCATTACACAAACCTTTCTTTGCTCAAAGGGGTCATTACCCATCACATAAATGGGTTTACCTCTTGGCCTAACCAAACCCAAAGTTGATCAGCAGATGTGAAATGTGAAAGAAATGTAAAAGAAGATTGGCTAGTACTTCTTCCTTCCTTTTCCATGCTGAAAGACTAGAGGTCTAGAGCTCACAAATTATGTCTTCTCTTCCTTTCCTACCTTCTACATGAGAATTCTATCTCTACATGACACTACCATATTAAACTGACAAGCACAGAATGAAAACATTGCCTCTAGGTCGTCCATATGGTGACTCAGGGGGCGACACAGCCCCGCCGCCGAAACACCTGCAGCGCCTACCACCTCGGCCACCGCCGCCGCTCTTTGGCTAGTGGTGGCGGCGGCCAGCTGTGGCGCCCAACAAGGCTACACTGCAGTAGCAGCTTCCCTCTCCTCCCTCCACTCCCCCTTCCTCTTCCGTTGTCGAGTCTCTGTTCCCCGGTGACATGGCCAGCCTCCCGGCGGCGAGCTTGACGCAGAACCGGTGTCCTCCGCCCTGGATTCGGCGTCATCCGCCTCGGATCCGGTGTCGCTTGGGCTGGTGGACGCGGTTGCCCCGCCCCCACCCCCACAACACACATGCCGGATTGAAGGGGCTGGCGGCCGGCGGATCTGGCCGGGCAGGGACTCGGCTGCCGGCGGATCTGGCCGGGCAGGGACGATGAAACCTGTGACTGCAGGGGCTGGCGGCCACTGCCGTGACCCAGCCAGCCCGTGGTGCTGCCGGCCCCCCTCCTCATCGCTGTTGTGACATGTTCCCCAGGTCAGCAGCGCGTGGCGTTGTCGTGGACTCCTCAAGCCTGGATCCGCGGTCCCTGTGTGGCGGCGGCCGACCCCCACCCCCCTGCGCTTCTACCTCGGCCATGGTCCACCATCCCCGTGTGGCGGCAGCAGGCACCACTACCCCCAGCGTGGTGCACTGCAACCCGCCACGGTCGTGTCACGGGGCCCCTTCCATCTAGCGTGGATGCTTGTCGGTGCGCGCCTCCCACCATTGCGGCCGAGTCCAGGAACGGCTCTGCGTGGTGTGGTGGCGGCCAGCACCCCCCCTCCTTCTAGGCGTGAAAGCTTGCCGGTGCGTGCCTCCCACAATCGTGGGCGAGTCCGGAAACGGCTCCGCGTGGTCTGGTGGCGGCCGGCACCCCCCTCTGTCCAGGTGTGCAAGCTTGCCGGTGCACGCCTCCCACCATGGCAGGGTGAGTCCAGGAACGGTGGCACCCTCCGTCCATACGCGGACGCTTGTTGGTGCGCACCTCCCACCGCTGCTGGCGAGTCCGAGAACGGTTCTGCGTGGTGTGGCGGCGGCCGGCACCCCCCTCCATCCAGGCGTGAAAGCTTGCCGGTGCGCACCTCCCACCGTTGCGGGTGAGTCCGGGAACGGCTCCACGTGGTGCGGCGGCGACCGGCATCCCCACCTCCGTCCAAGCGCCGGATGCTTGTCGGTGCGCGCCTCCCTCCGTCGTGGGTGGGTACTACAAGAGAAACCCCCCTCTTTTGCAATGGATAGGTGGCAACGCTTAATTTGTTAGTTGCAAGGGATAAGATTGCAACGTTTATTAAACCGTTGGAAGCGTATCCGTGCTCTTGTGAGCTAATGCGGGACTTGTGCTCTTTGATGCGCAGGTTGCTGATTAATAAAATCAGGTTGCTGCTCTTTAATAATAATTAATTAATAAGCGGAAAAAACAGTCAAACACAGGTTTTGAACCTGCGACCTCTTCGAACCAGTCAAGCCATTACCCTGTTGCGTATTATTTCCTCACTAAATTTTACTTATATAATAAGAACAAGGCCAGATGCAGAGCTTATAACCCATCGCTCCTATTATCCTGTACGCACCCTAATCACGGCCGCCGCCTCTATGCGTGGTGGTACCACGTCCGCCGCCGCTCTGTTCAGTTTTTGACAATTTTAGATTTAAAAATTCAGAATATAATTCCATGGGTTCACAAGTTGTATGGTGTTAGCAAAATAGAGATCACATTTCAAATTTGAGATTTTCACAATATAATTGTTTATATGTCCTTTATAAATCCAGTGGCAACAGGCCCATCATCTCAGTCGACATGAAATATATTGAAAAAACAATAAAAAATAGTAGCACTGTGAAGGTATAAGACTGAAATTAAATGGCTATAGATGCGCCACCGCTTATGTGTGATTTCTAAAATAAAAAAAAAACACCTTTCAATATTTGATTTCTAATAAACAAAAAAGTATAAGACTGAAATCAAATGGCTATAGGTGCGCCACAGTTTAGGTGCGATTTCTAAAAAACAAAAAAAACGCCTTTCAACATTTGATTTCTAAAAAATCAAAATCAACCCCCCCCCCCTAAAAAAAACAGCTTTCATATGGATTTGAACCCATGACCCCTAACAAACTAAACAACTCTTTACCTTTTGACTTTGATTTTTTTATCACATTTTGTAACCTTGTGATAGGCTGCACGAAAGACTTCGTAACTTTCTTATATGACGTCCGATGAAGACGAACTTTGTATCAAAGTTATAGTACTTTTCGAGATCTACAACTTTGTAGTTCAATTTTTTTTATTTGAGGTCGTTTGGATATCCAAATATGTATCATAAGATTTTATAGAGTTAATACCAGAGTTGTCGATATGCTTTAAAGTCACAAGTGAGTGTGTAGTGGTAGAAAATGATCTCGGATGGAGAAACAACCAAAATAAAAGTTGTAGATCTTGAAAAGTTACAAAACTTTATAGTTGATAACTTTTATATGTAAAGTTATTTTGATACTGAGTTATTTGTTTCACCAAATTTAATAGAAGTCAATACCAAAGGAATACATATGCTCTATAGTCATAAGTGAGTGTGTGGTTGTAGTTAAGGATGTCGGATGAAGAAGCGACCAAAACAAAAGTTATAGATCTTGAAAAGTTATGAAATATTGTAGTTGACAACTTTTTGTTTGAAATCGTCTATCCAATGGAGATTACATTTAAATTCTAACGTTTCAAATTTGAATTTTTTAAACAACCTCGGATGGGGAAACGATCAAAATAAAAGTTGTAGATCTCGCAAAGTTATGCAACTATGTAGTTGACGACTTTTTCATTTAAAATCATTTATCCAAGGAATTTATGGCTGAATTTCCTCATATTTGAAATTCAAATTTTTCATACGACCTCGGATAGAGAACTGACCAAAACCAAAGTTGTAAATCTCGAAAAGTTATAAAACTTTGTAGTTGATAATTTTTTTCATTTGAATTCGTTTATAGTCCCAAATACTCATTTAATTTGGATATAGCACTATTAACCATATTTTATTTTCTTCTTGCGCAAAGAAAAACCATATTTTAATTTAGATTCGATTTGCTTGATAGAAAGCATCAATTTAATGTAATTTAATTTGTTAGGCCCGATTAAATGCCTGGATAATTTTTAGATGTCTTACTTTATTAGCTATCGGATTTAAATGATAACACTACACTAATAATATAAATTCAGCGTAATCACAAGTTTTTGTTTTGCCTTTTATGGCTCCCGCCATTCTTTCCCTCATAATTTTTTTTTGTCATGTTTCGCTCCCACCATTCTTTCCCTCCATTTTTTTTATTTCGTACCTTTTTTTCTCCCACACAGCTAATCTATTTTTTTGTTACTCACGCTAATTGTTGAGAAGCCTAATAGTGGGCCCACCCTTCATAGAGACTAGCTAGAGAGGACTGCGTGAAAACAGTATGGGAACCACCCCCTAATTGTGGATCTCATCAGTTATCCCAGCTGAATCGTGGTTCCTTTTCTATTATTCTTTTCCATCGCACAAGCACGACTCCATACCTCTCATCTCCTTGCTGCAAACCACTACGCCACCACCGGTGCAGTAGCGGCGCCGCGTCCCCGCACCAGCGCCAGTGGCTGCACCGCGCCGCCGCAGGACAACGCCCATGTGCCCCCGCACCGTCGCCGGTCCCTGTTGCCGCCTCCAGAGGTCACCGTCGTTGGTCCCTGTTGCCACCTCAAGAGAACGGCGTTGGATCGATCCCTTCTTCCGTGCAGCACGGCGATGATCTGAGCTCACTTCTTGTCCGCAGGTTCGTATCACTCTCCCGCCTTCTGCCTACTTCCGCTTCTTCACCGCTCGCGACGAGTTCGTGCCGCCGCAGTGTGCGCGGCTGGTCGATTCCGTGCGTGGCTCGACGATTCCTGAATTTTTAGAATTCTACTAGAAACCAAGCGCGGTGTTGCTGCGCGTCTCCCTGTGTCAGATCAGCCCGTGATGTGAGATGAGTCGCCCAGCCTTTGCGCCAAACTGACCAATGGATCTTTTCATGTTTGAAATGAGTTGATGATGTCTTGTTTGGCGCATGCTTGTCTGAAATCAAGCTCAAAAGTATAATAGCAGTTCGTACAATAATATCTAACATTTCCTTAAACTAATTACTCACATTGAGGCACATTTAAATTTTTTTAGAGTCCAAGGGCGGCACCCCGGCCTTTATAATGCAAAGACCAACAGTTAAGCATTCATACATCATGCGTCACAGTGTAAAGCACCCAACACCACACTGAACCCCAGATATTGAACATCTAGAAAAGGTAAACAGGCGACACAAACTACATGTTCCAAGCTTCGCGCATGCCAGCAAAACTGATCCATTTTTTCTCCAGTTTTGCCTTCTCCAGATCATCCACCACCATAGCACTTGCTTCTTCAGACAGCGGCAGCGACTTCCAGTCACCACCTGTTTGATACAGAAGACGCTCCCATTTGTTGCTTATCTGATTAAGCCAGGCATCCTGTGAGGCCTTGTTGCCAGGAACTTCAACTTGTCCAGGCACCGTAAGAAGTCTGGGACATGCTCCTTTGGGCACAAAGCACTCCAGTTCTGCAGCATGCTAGCTACCTTCAGTAGCAGCACACGCCCATCCTTCCACAAAAGCCCCTGAAAACACCAGCTATTCCTTAATTTCCAAAGCCCCCACAGGGCAGCAGCACAAAAACTATTGGCAACTAAGAACTTTTTGTTACTTAACCACATAGTAGTACCTAAAGACAAGAGATCAGAACCAACAGATCTATCTAAAACCTCAGAAATAGAAGACCAAAGCTGTCTAGCAACTGCACAGTCAAAGAATATGTGCTGAATAGATTCAGCTTCTGCACAGAACAAACATGAGGGATCATCAACTTTTCTTCTAATAGCTAAATTATCCATAGCGAGAAACAGCCGGCACAAAAACAGGAGTCACACCTCTAAAGTTGATGACTTTGTTGGCCCCTGTATCTTCGGAACGGATGAGCCGAGCACTCACCGGCGTTGCCGACCACACACTATGGCTAGAGATAGAAGAAGATGGATGAAGACAGAGCACACACACTACACAAGCGCCAGCGTTGGCCTGAGCTCACCGCTATATCTTTGAACTAGAGCCACTCTGAACCAGAGCTCTGTAGTCTGAGTGTGGCAACTGAACTTAGTATTCCATTGCCCTTTCGATGGGATATATACAACTCTAGCTGTACCTCTACCAGGTACATAGTTGTTGGTCAACTACCTACTCCTGAGTACAAGAGTACACCAACTACCTACTCCTAATGTACAGGGTACACCAACTACCTACTCCTAAGGTACAGGGTACACCAACTACTCCTAGCAGTACAATGCTTACCTCATCCCACTACAAAATCATGGCTGATGTAATAGCTACCAACTAATGTACTACAACTACAGCTACATGAACTGTTCAGCAGAGCCAAGCAGTCCTCAACTCCGAGCAGGGAATGGTCGGCTGAAACGACCAGTCTCCCACCAAGGAGAAATGGGGAGCAGCAGATTATGTCTAACAGTTCTTTCCCTAACCCTGCTGCTAGCCCGATGCCTTGACCTAATCCATGCCAATCATCTTTCTCAGCTCCATGAACCGCAGGCGTCTGAGTGACTTGGTGAGGATGTCAGCGAACTGTTTGCCGGTCTCGACAAACTCGATGACGATCTGCCCTCCATCGATGCAGTCCCGGAGGAAGTGAAACTTGATATCGATGTGCTTGCTCCGGTCATGGAGGACAGGGTTCTTGACGAGGGTGATGGCGGGCTAGTTGTCCACCATCAGAGTTGGCGGGTGAGCTTCCTCGTCGGTTAGCTCACCCAGCAGCCGGCGCAGCCAGACAGTCTGGCACGCTGCCGTGGCCGCTGCGATGTATTCCACCTCACACGTTGACGGCGCCACGATCTTTTACTTCAACGGCTGCCAAGCAATGGGGGCAGCTCCAAAGAAGACGAGCACGCTGGAGGTGCTCCGTCACCCATCAATGTCGCCCGCCATGTCCATATCGCTGAAAACAGTGAGCTCCGGCTCACCTTCCTTTGCCTTGGGGGTGCCTCATTGAACACTGTGAGCCACAACCCGCCCTTGCCGCCACTCTTGGGGAAGATGATCGCTTGATCGAGCGTCCCCTTGACGTAGCGCAATAGTCTTTTGACCGCCGACCAGTGATCCTCACGTGGGTTCTCCATGAACCGGCTGACGTACCCGACCACGAACGTGATGTCCGGCCGAGTATGCATGAGGTAGCGTAGCCCGCCAACGATGCTCTGGTAGCGCGTCGTGTCCACCTTCGCCGCCGTGCTGCGCTTGGACAGCTTCAGCTGCTCTTCCATCGGAGTTACGCACGACTTGCACTCCGCCATGCCGCTCTGCTCCAGCAGCTTCTCCACATAGGTGCGCTGGCCCAGGGATATGTGCTCCTTCCCATGCCTCATCTCAATGCCGAGGTAGTAGGAGAGCGTGTCGAGATCGCTCATTTTGAAACGAGCAGCCATCTCGTGCTTATAGCTGTCGATGTCCTCTGTACACGCGACGATGACGATCAAGTCGTCCACATACATGCCGACGATGAGCCCCTCCTTCCCCCATCGCCGCATGTAGAGCACATGCTTGGTTGCGCACCGTGTGAACCCAAGCTCGCCCAAGGTGGCATCGAGCTTGGCGTTCCACACTCGAGGGGCCTGCTGCAGCCTGTAGAGCGCCTTGCACAGCTTGAGCACCTTGTGCTTAGCGCCCTTGATGGCAAAGCCCGGAGCTTGCTTGACGAAGACCGTCTCCGCGAGCTCACGATTGTGGAATACAGACTTGACATCGAGGTGGTAGACGCGCCAATCCTTCGCTGCTGCCATGGCCAACAGCAAGCGAACAGACTCCATACACGCCACCAGAGCAAAGACTTCCTCGAAGTCGATGCCCTCATGCTGCACGAAGCCACGGGCGACGAGCCAAGCCTTGTACTTGACAATGGTGCCACGCTCGTCCCGCTTCACCTTGTAGACCCACTTCAAGCCGATCGGCCTACAGCCCACCGGTGGATCTACCAACTCCCACGTGCCATTGTCCTCGATAGCCTTCATCTCCTCTAACATCGCCCGTCGCCAATTGGTGTCGTGTTCAGCCACTACGAACGTCGGTGGCTCCTCGGCACTAACAAGGAGCAGCTCTGGATCGTCGAGCAGCCAGCTCGCCAGTCCTGTGGCCCCTGCATTGCCGACGATGTTGTCCAACCTACGGAACCAGACCTCCTCGCCATCGTGGAAAGCTTCCATGAAATCACTAATGTCGCTCGGAGGGGAGGTGAACTCGATCGGTGGTCCCCTTGGCACTGCTGCTGAAGTGCTCAGCGCCCCCTCTACAGTGATTGGCACCCCTCTCGGAGTGCTCGGTACTGCTGCTGAAGTGCTCAGCATCCCCCATGCAGTGCTCGTCATGCCTACTAGAGTGCTCGGCACTGCCCTAGGAGTGCTCGATGTGAGGCAGCCGAGTCACCATCTTCTCCAGCCGACCAAGAGCGTCGAAGCTGAGATGTCCATACCGGGCATGCCATGGCCACGGCTCCTCTATGCGCCGTGCAGCCAAGCAGATGGGCTGCTCCACCTTGAGGTTGAGCAGGTACAGTCGGTTCTAAGACCTCTTCACCTTGGCAAAAAGCCGTTGCTCCTGGTCCCTGATCCTAAGGACGCTGTCCTTGATCAGTACCTCGCTACCACGCTCATCTAGCTGGCCAATGCTGATGATGCCTGAACGCAGCTGCGGGATGTAATATACATCCGTTAGCGCGCGGTGCTCGCCGTTCGGGCACCGGAAGATGATGGTGTCGTGCCCTCGGATTGCCACCCTTGAGCCGTCATCGAACTTCACCATGCCAGTCACGTTGCCGTCGAGCTCGGAGAAGGCTTCCTTGGAGCCCGTCATGTGGTTGCTGGCGCCGGAGTCCAAGTACCACCACTGCCCCTGCTCGCCGTCACACGTCCGAGGTGGACTTGGGTGCGCGGTTCATCGAGGTTGACAGCCTTCCCAGGCCCTTCCACCGTCATCACCTCTCCTTCTCCTCTACCTCAACGTCGTGCAGTGCACAGAACATCACCATCAGGAGAGTGGCGTCGTCATCCTCATCAGCCTGTGCCAGATGAGCCTCTGCCTTCTTCTCCTGCTTGTGATTTGGGCATTCCTTCACCCAATGGCCCGTCTTCCCGCAGCGCCGACAGGCGTTGAGGTCGACCTTCTTCTTCTTCTTTTCCGAAGAAGCTTTGTCGCGGTGCTTGTCATCACCACCATGGCTGGAGGAGGCTTCCCGGACTTCCTCTCCTTCATCCGGGCAGCCCACTCCTCCTCTGTCAGCAGCATCTTGTCGCTGTCTGTCGTTGCTGTCACCTGCTCCAAGCGATCGTCCACCGCCCGCAACCGACCAGTCACATCCTCAATGGTGACGGTGGACAAGTCCAACATCGTCTCTATGGAAAGAGCGATCTGAATGTACTTCGCCGGCACAGAGTGGAGATACTTGGAGACCGCCTCTTCTTCGTCGATGGTGGCGTCGTGGCTCTTCCGCTTGCTTATGACTGTCTGCAGGCGGAGGGAGAAGTCCTCCACCGATTCACCATCCTTGAACTTGAGGTTGGCGTACTCATGCTTTAGCAGCTGGGCCGTCGTCTTCTTTGCGCGGTTGGAACCGAAGCGCATCGCCGCAATGGCCTCCCACGCCTCCTTAGCAAAGCTCTTCGCCCCCAACGGCTCCCTGTCCTCTGGTGGCACAACAACGAGGATAGCCTCTAACGCTGACATGTCGTCTTCTTCGTTGTCGGTGCCCTTGTCAACAACATTCTAGAGCCGTCGAGCTCTGAGCTTGACCTTCATGGTCACCGTCCACTCGCCATAGTTGGTGCGAGTCAGCGTCGGCCCACTGGTGCCGTTGACCTCTTGCACCGTGCGCACAACGACCTCCTGTCGTGGTTGGCAGACACAACAGCGCCGCTGCTGTCGCCCATCTCCGAACCTTCCGTCATCGCCAGTGGTTAGTCTGGTGACGGCACTTGTATGGCTCTGATACCACTTATTGGCCTCTGTATCTTCAGAACGGGTGAGCCGAGCATTCACCGGCGTTGCCGACCACACACTATGACTAGAGGTAGAAGAAGATGGATAAAGACAGAGCACACACACGCTGCACAAGCACCAGCGTTGGCCGGAGCTCACCGCTATATCTCTGAACCAGAGCCGCTCTGATCCAGAGCTCTGTAGTCTGAGTGTGGCAACTGAATTAGTATTCTATTGCCCTTTCGATGGAGAATATACAACTCTAGCTGTACCTCTACCAGGTACATAGTTGTTGGTCAACTATATACTCCTGAGTACAAGAGTACACCAACTACCTACTCCTAAGATATAGGGTACACCAACTACCTACTCCTAAGGTATAGGGTATACCAACTACTCCTAGCAGTACAATGCATACCTCAGCCCTCTGCCAAATCATGGCTGATGTAATAGCTACCAACTAATGTACTACAACTATAGCTACATGAACTGCTCGGCAGAGCCGAGCAGTCCTCAATCCGAGCAGGGAGTGGCCAGTCTCCCACCAAGGAGAAATGGGGAGCAGCAGATTATGTCTAACAGACTTTGTACATGGATTGAGAAGAATAAACTCCCTGTGAGTTAAACTGCCATACCAAAGTATCTTCTCCCACAGAGAAAGAAATAGTATGATTATTTGATTTCTTGCGAGTAGTCTGATCTATTATGTACTTATTTTTTGCATGCTTATATATGTGAACCAGGTTGACACCAAAGTATACTTACAGAGCTGGAAAAATCAAAATAAGTCTGTTGCATTGGGTACAATAGTAAGTTGTGATCCACCACAGAAACTTGATGGTGTTCAGCTCGGCAAAGAATTTTGGATGGTTCTCGTTAGTTTTGCAATGGTAGATGATGAACCATTGATACGACCATACAAAGGCTACAAGGTTATTGGAGACGTAGGAGTTACTGTTGCATGACCTTCAACTTTTATACCATCTTTTCTATAACCCAATATAATTTTAGGTCTCATAAGTGTTATATTAAATTAATCCAACTTTCATCTGTAGATCAAGAAGATAAATGTATGATCACATCAGTGGAACGCTAGACTAGAGTGCAGGGAGGAGAAAGGACAGCTGCTGGCATACTAATAGGGATCCCTTTATATGTTTTATATTTTGCTCACATAGGAACTTGTACTCCAAACAAAAATTGCGTCATGAATTATGTGGATGGTACTCATTGTAATGCAACAAATTCTTTATATATATATGGTTGACTGCTTATTTTCTATGTGTTGGATAATCTTGCATTTTTCATTAAATTGTACATGAATTATCTCTATTTTTGTCTCAAAAATTAAATAATTATATGATATTAATGACTGAATAATTTATTTTTTACAACACATGTAAGTGTTGCAATAGACCAAATCTATATGTTACAACAAACCATAGAGGCCGTTCACCCATGGTTTTTTCAAACACATATAAGCGTTGCCATAACCTGTCATTATGTGTTGCAACTTTGCAATGGTTATTAGTATAGTTTACCAACGCATATATAAGTGTTGTAACAGATCCTTGCAACGCCACTTTAGGCAACACATATTAGATGCATTGGTATAGACCTTACCAACATATATATAGACTTTTAGCAACGCATATTTGCGTTGCAAAAGGGGGTGTCATTTTGTAGTTTGAGAGCACTAGCAAAGGTTCTAGGCGAAAGCTCAGCTCAGATCAGTCTGGGCCAGCGACGAGGATCTCCTTCTTGAAGGTGTCACTAAAGAAACTCTTGCTGTTGTTTCTCCTAGATCGACCTGATCAAGGCGGTTTCCTCTTGGCACAGGGCTCGGGCGAAAGCCTTGCCAAGCTCCTACTTGGGCGATGATGATTACGTTGTGGCGCCATTCACCTCCCTAGAGGCATCGTCAAAGAGTTCATATGCCTTGGTGTTGTAGTTTTTTCTTCTCTCTTTTTTGTGTATTTGTGGTTGTGCCACCGTGCGCCCTTGTGCTGGGGCATTTTGTTGTTGTTTTCTTATTAGTGGATATGCCACAATCTAGCCATTGTGTTGGAGCTCTTTGTCTTTGGTTTTAGTTTGGTTTTCTAAAATTAACCGAACGACAGGGTTTCTGCCTCGTTCCCTAAAAACGAGGCTGTCGATGATAATCAATACTATTCAGGTGGGATGCTCTCCCCCGGTGACCGTTCAAAAAAAAAACATTGCCTCTAAAGAGGAGCTAAGCAAATGCTAGTAAACCACCCCCCAAGGAAGGAGGCCTGGGAGTCCTAGGCCTGAAAACCCAAAAATTTCCACATATTCTACAATATAATGGACATTCCTTGTCTCTCAAACATTATTCCAATGATAATTTAATATCTAGCCAAACAAAAAAAGGGCTCCCTGTGGCAGACATACTAAAGCTCATTGGCAAGTATAAGGGCATGGCATCAATGTTAATATCATATGGCAAGAGCTGCTTTCTTAGGGAAGATCTTTGGGGAATCGGTGTTCCTAGACTGCTATACCATGAATTGCATTCCTATGCAAAAAAAAAAAAAAAACAGCACATTTCAGTGGCAAAGGTCTGCTCCTTTGAATCTGTTTACCATCTCTTAATAGACCTCCCCATGTTTCGACGAGGCTTCCACTCAAATCCAGTAACTCAACACTGTACTAGAAAATTTGGCCTTCACACAAGAGGTTGATATTTGGTCTTACATTTAGGGATGTACTTTTTTGAGAAAAATTCCCTATATGACACTTGCAAACTCACTTTCCTTGGATAGCCATCAAAAGTTTAGGCTTCCTTCTTTAACACTACCTTCGAATTTTGTGCCCTGTCTGGCACTCCTATTGCTTCTGCTAGCTAACACTGTTAACTGACATATCAAGAGACAACATTGCCCCTGATGTAACCTTGAGCAGTTCACACTTCAATGATTATCGCTAAGCCGCCGTGCTGCCACTCAATGGTGGCCAGCCCACTTTCCCCTGGCCTCGAGCGGTCGAGCCTTTGCGCCGCCTCACTAGGACACCACGGTGCCCCTAGCCTCCAACCGTCGCGTGTTGGGCTGCTCCAGCCGCAACGCTGTTGTACCCATACCCATTAAAAATGACTCCACTGCCCCAATCGTGGCCTCTCAGGAGGGCCAGATGCCTGTGGGTGAGGGGCTGCACCAGTGTCCGCATCAGTGCGACTATTGCTTCTTGCCTCACCCACTGCCCAAACTACGATAATGCCCGTGCTAACGCTACGGCAATTATCAAAAAGACTATGTTTATTAAAGATGAAGTAAATGGTAAGATAGATTAAGACTGATGCCAAAAGAGATTGTCAGCTAGCAAATGGAGATGCACATGAAAACAACCAAATGGAGAAGAATATGTACGGATAATATTTGCAAATTGCGAATAAATAATTTGGCTAAAAATGTTCCTCTATCAGGGCTACTTGCTTACTTCTACTGTTTGACATTATCATGTTCCTCAAATCCAATGAATGCTGGTGCTTCTCCACTTGTCCTCAGATCCTCAGTAGTCTTTTGAAAATATATGCAAGACAAAATCATATTATGAATGGCAAGAAGAATTTGATAGTGTTGCTGCTACTAAACATTTGGTCAGAACCAATTAAGATGCGCCAGCTTAACTGGCCGGTAGGAAATAATGCTGAACCAGGCAACCAACTCTTGCACCTACAGCCAATCTACTCGCTGATAGAAAGCTGACCACTACTGGTGCATTTTTTCCCAACACCTGGAAGTAGCTCAAAATTCAGGAAGATGACAAAACTATGCCCAGCTCACACTAAATCCTAATAGTTAATAAAGATTGTATATTCCCATGAGTACAAATGCAGCATAAGATAAATAAACACCACTATCTAGTTAATAAAAAATATTTTTTATGACATATGCTTGGCACTACGAAGCATGTATAGACTTACTTCTGTAGTTATTTCCATACAGAAGATAGTAATGAGCAATGACTAAACTAAAGCTTCAGCAGTACAATGTAAGGACACTACGAATTTGGTAAAAACAATCTCTTACTCCATACATCATTTTTATCATCCAGATCACTCCGAAATACAAAGAACAGTGGTGCCAAAATTTCATTCATCCCTTGTACATATCTTATTCCAGCATTCAGCTTGGCAAAGATTAACAGTACATTTTTCAAAGATTCCTGTATGAAAGAAAAATTCTAGACAGCATCAATTACCAATAAAAGAGCAATAAAGGAGGGAAAAGCTGCTCATACATGCAACAAACCCAGCAGCATATGAGCAATAGTTGGCTCAAAGGTTTCTTACATCATTTTCTTTTTCTCAAACCAAAGTGAACCTATGTTGTGGAGCAGGAATAATGAAGTAAGCCAATTGCATTATCCAGTTCCACTTGATTCTTGCTATGATCAAGTTATACATGGAAATGTTAATAAGAATACATCATAAAAACAACGATGACTGCCATATGAATAGCTCTAAAAATTCATGGATGCAGAAACCAGGTATGATATGTGCAACGAAAACAGCAATCAAGATACCATAAGTATGACCAGAATCTGCAGTGACTTACAGGGTTTCTAAGGAACTCATCTTTGAAAGCCGCGTACTATTCTCTCTTCTTTGCCAGCTCCTGCTCCAACAGCGAGCGGTCATTGGGCAGATAGCCCAGTAGCAGGTGCACAACAATAACATGCACTGTCAGTGACTGAAAAGGCAAAACCAAAACCTTTGGCTGCAACCTTTCCACTACTGACAGAATCAGAATGCTTCATCAGTCTTCACCAAAGGTTGAAGAAAAAAATACAGCTTCAGCCGGCTATTAGCATCCAAAGCAAAAGGATAAACTAAAATTTCCTAGAGAAATGGACTGATTAGAGGACAATCATACAAATTAAGGCCATCCTACAACGAAAACTATTCGCTTCACAGAAGATTGCAGTACCATTGCCTCAATGGGGCTAGCTTCTCAAATACCAAAGCCTCTGATGCTCATGCTGTGACCACAGAACAAAGGCTAAAGATACAGGAAGGCGAGCCAATCAAGTACCTTCCACAATCTAGTATATTGCCCGTGCTAACGCTATGGCAGCAAGCATGAACTGCAATTAATTAGCTTGCAGATGACACAGCCTTCATTAATATCTGTAGGTACATTTTCCTGTCATATAACCATTGCATGAGGAGCAAACTCTCTTGCATGTCTACCTACATTTCTGCAGTATAAAAAAGGTTACCCACCTCCTCTTGCTATGGATATATGATATGCCACGGTGACAATGACACCACAGCCAATTCAGCTTCGATGCCACCCATCGTCGCTTCACCAGCGCGGTAACACGAATGTTATCAAAAGTCTTGTTGTGAGCTTCTGACTGGCGCACAGCTCCTCTTGCCAAAAAAAAAAAATGTTTCCCTATCGCAAATCGCAAGTGGTAGTTACCTGGCCTCGATCTGCTAAACAAAAAATTCAGTTACTATACTATATTTGGCAAGAATTCATGAAGTAGATATTACACAAGAAAATTTTAGTCAGTTTTTTTTATCATTGCAATGTATTTCTTTTCTCTGGTTGACATCTTCCATTCTTTTTAGTCTACAAATAATGTACAGATTCTGTATTGCAACAAGAGAGAAAAGGAACGCCTTAACACGGACATCAACTCGAAATTCAACAATCATTTAAAATCCTTCTTGATTTATCTAAAAACAAAATGAAACACAACCTTTAATGAAGGTACAGAGCGAAAATTTCTAACAGCCTACAAATGATAGGAAAGATCTGTACTCATCGTGCATAAGTAATGATCAGTTATTCTATATTCCGTCCATCTGTTTTTGGCTTTTCACACAAAAAAAATCACGGCAGAGTGGAACGCCCTGTTGAAACAAGCCATTGTCACCACATGATTCATTAGGCTGGATTCAATTAAGATAATGAAAAGAGTATACATACCAGAGTGGTGCGAAGCAACTTGCAGGCTTGCAGGACCCTAAATACAACCTGCTAGGCAATAAATTGAACACCCTGATCGCGAATGGGCGGCCATGCTCTGGCAACCAAGCACACGACGGGGAAGTCATCAGCTCACAGGGAAAGAAGCCTAGCAAGACAAGATCGAGGAGCAGTAATAGGAGGAGGGGAACAAACCTCCCAGTTCACGCCGGCCGCCGCCGCCGGATCCACCGTTCTGCGCGCACATCGAGCGACGGTCAGTGTCGGGTCACAACCACCGAATCTGCACACTCACGCGGCGGGCAAAGGCATCCAGCCACAGGAGGTGGGACAGAACTCACCTTGGCCGGTGCCACGGCCTCGTCTGCTGTCACCGACGGTGTGGGGGCGTCCTCAGATCCGGCCGGCGCCGTGTCCTCGGTGGGGTGGCGAGATCCTGACGAATGCCGCAGCCAGCGGCTGGGTCCCTGTCCCCATCCACGACGGCCGCCTTGACGACGACGTAGCCCTTGCCCTTGATCCTGTTCTCCGTGGCAGCGGCGCCCTCGCGGCCTACAGTACTCGCGGTTACTGTTCACACTAGGCCATATTGGCTCGGCTTAGGCCCCATACTTCCGTAGCCCATCATGGCTATATCGGCCTGTGACAGTTCCAAACTCAGAGGAACTTTTGTGTAATACACAGGTGTGAAATGACGCTTAGGCCTTGTTTGATGTACTCGGATTCGCATCGATCCCCGTGTGTTGGGGTAGATTGAAGTGGAACTTGAATTAAATTCCATCTAAACACACGTGGATTGAGGTGAATCCGATAACATCCAAACAATGCCTTAAGGACAAAAGATACGCGCATGGGATTCAACTAAATTAAGCCAACTCTAGTGACAGCGAAAAAATGTGCAAATATTGCACAAGCAAACAGTGTCACAGAAAGTGATAATCAAAATGGTACCTCAGGAATTGGCTGAACTCTTCTCCTTTCTTCAAGTAGTGTGGGAACCGAAACCTGCAAGGGGACTACACATAGTTAAGGCCAGTACATATAGCAAGGTTTTACTGAGAAACAGATCTATCAGCACAACCAGTGACACCTGTCTGGTGACAACAAAGCACGAAGCAAAATCGTCTACTTTTCCTGCTGGAACAAAAGATCTACAGTTATTTATCAGAAGAAAGGTCTTCTCATGCTACCTCTCAACTTTAGCAGGAGGAAAAGCACCATCTATAGTTTTGGTTGAACAAACCATGCAAACAAATCTAGGCAAGCATTGGACATGAAGGAACTCAAAGGAGCATATATCGCTGTCTTTTGCTGGACTGTCAAAAACATATGGCAGCAACAAAAACTATATAAGCTTAGATCAAGGTTGCATAAATTTCTAATAAGGCATGGTACAGGGTAAAATCGTTTGACCACCCAAAAAACATGAAGAAACTACAGTAATGGGGATATCATCTCCGTATGAATCGCAGCCTGAAGAGAATAGTGAATTTAGTGGAATAAGGTCATGCTCATTAGGTTAATATAAAGTGACTTATTGGCATGCCAATGGATTGCTGGATAGCCAAAACAAAAAATTCTCATCCTTTGTATTCTGCTCTTCGAGCTCTTATATAAAAATTAAAGTTTTCTGCTGCTGTGTTCTGGGTGCTATAATATGTAGCTATGTATTATAGTGCTCCAGGAAATCACCTCTTTGCCAGGGATTCTAACGAGGAATGGCCGTTTTTTTTTTGCTGGTTCGATGTTGTTGTCTGTGTATGTTTCATCATCGCTTTCTTTTTCCTGTATCATTGAAATAGAATCGTCACAGAGTTTACACATGGTGGGAAGGTGTCGATAAGTAAGTAAAGTAACTCTATATAGATACAATCACTATATTTACCGATCTGCAATGTTATACGCGCGCTTAGCATAAACTTTCTCAGATTTTTTTTCTACGACTGCAGACATTGGTGATGTACTAAATATTTAGCATGAACCGCATATTTATGGGCTTAGATAAATGATCAGGCCTCTGAACATATCTGAAATGTACTGCTTCTGTGCACAGGTTTCTGAAAGTTTTGACTGAAGTGATTGGCGCTATATGTTCTGCACTGACAGTGGAAAAAGTAAAAGGGTAGCGCAACTAACTGGGACAATTTTATTTATGTAAGAAAACCCAGAGTATGTTGCATAGCAGGATAAGCTAATGTAGAAGAAATGACCTAGTTGGGTAAACAAACAGTGCTGTTCGCTGAAAATCCTCCGATGGGAAGGGTCTCCCATCTGCACACACACCCAAATTTGTAGTGCGAAAGATTAATGACTCACAAAATGAGGTTGCTGCTCAAGTGCAGATGGAAATTAAGTCAAGGAACGATGCCTGGATTAATTCAGAGCCCTGCCAGCTACTCCTACTCTGGTTGTTTGGCTTAAGCCTCAAGCAGTTGTTGTATATACGGACTCATCGCCAAAGTCAAGCAGTAGAACAGTCATAAATCCTAGTATTATATAATATATAATATATAAATTGACTAATTGATGAATGACCGACTCGGTTATCGTGTATACCATCCGATGTAGAAGAACTGATCATCAGCGGGGTCAGGTCGAGCCGGACAAAACCCGACGTTCCTTTGTGTTGGGCAGTGCCCGACTGTGGCCTGTGGGACGGCCCGCGGGCCAAGCCGGCAGCCCAACGACACCCCCCGCTAGTCCCGTCTCCCCTTCTCCGCCGCTTGTAGACGCTCGACATTGATGGAGGTGAGGCCGACTCCGGTGAAGTCGCCGTCTTCAACGAGGGCGGCGGCGCATAGATGGGGTCCGAGGCCGGCACCCGGCAGCAACTGGCTTGCATCGCACACCCTCCCTCGTTAATGAGAGATTATTAAGGATTCAATTTGCACTGATTAATGAGAGATTTCCATCTCTGCGTCTTCGTTTGGGGTGTGAACATTTCTGCACCTCCATCAGAGTCTTAGATTCCCGGGCAATTGATACCTGATAATTTCCGTCATTTTCTCATTCACAAGCAGGTACAGCTGTAAGTGGTCATCAGATTCAGAGGTCATATGTTGTTTCTGCAATTTGAGAATACTATACTGGTTGGCTGGCGTCTGCTCCATGATGCACGGTATGAAGCATACAGTTGTAAAAATTATATGAACCTTGCAGTTGTCATGCTTTCTGCACAAGGATGGACTTGGTATGTTTGAAATGATCCTCCTTATGTCATATAAACTTTGGAGGGGTCACTGCTGCAAAGATGCATACATACCAGCTGACTGGATTATTAATCTATTCTACTATACAACGTTGATTACAGAGTCTGACTGGATTATAATATATCGAGCCTCCGTAGCACCACAGTAGCCTAGAATAAATTTAGTATTCATAGTAGGATTACTGATTTGTCTCGGTGTTCCATCTCAGACTTTTGTTCACTCACTTTTCAGGTTTGGGGTACCAGTACTCTGCTTCACCTGTCCAATGTATGGAGCTGGGGAAAATTTGATTAGTGCAACCTGACAGGTGCCCTTTTTTAGTCTGACTTTTGCTGTGTCCTCCAGATGCATAAGCAACAGACAGACAGACAAACATAGTCTGTCTAATGGCTGCAAAACGTGTTGGGGGCCAAGAATAGAGACTGGTACTCTGTGTTTGGATACTCTGTTTCTAAGGGCTGCCGCCGACCTGTTGAGTCCTGTTGAGTGTATAGAGAGGCTCAAAGCTCTGGGATCGGTCAATGCACATCGGTAGCCAGAGCTTGGTTTCTTTTTGGTTATCCCACCCACATCCAGCAGGCAGCAGCAAGAGGTCAGCCAGCCATTCAAACTCCATCATCTAGACAATGGCTTGGCGTGGCTATCTAAATTATAAATTCATAAACCTGCCTCATTCAAGCTTTCCACGAATCACAAATATCATCCAAACATGGAAAATTACCTGTTTCGGCAAAATGCACAGTAACCACCACTTACACCAATAATTACGAGCACAATAACTCCCAAATAGAGTAACAAACAAAGGGGAAATTAAGCACAAGGGAAATCATCTGATGATTCAATACAGTGTCTAGAGAATGATAATGAAGATATATAGATGGATGGCACACATTATCCATAGGCAGGGTGACAGCACCTTAATTTCACTCCAAAATCCATAAGAATGTTACTGATTCATGTCATAGCCTGGTTTGTATAAGCGGCCCAACCAAAGATGAATATTAAGGGCCAATATCTTGATACCATACTAGCCATGATAACATATGCGCTGGCCCCGTTCGCTTCGCTGAAAAAACAAGCCAAAACACTGTCCCCGCTGATTTGTTGTGAGAGAAAAACACTGTTCCGGCTGAAAAAACAGGCTGAAAAAGACGGATTATAAGAGAAACGAACATGGCCGCTGAATATACCCATGCCCAAATCAGCCTCGTGCGTAATGGTGGTTGTAGAAGAAGACGTCTCCAAATAAATTCCACATTCATATATAGCGGCACAAGAGAACTAAGGATACATGTGCCAACTGCACTCTTATGGACCACCGGAGCTAGCACCACATATGCACCAAGTGCAAAGGTAGCCTGATAGATATTTACAGGATCACTAGCCATAGATCTAGCATACTAATTGACATATGATGAAATGTAAACCCGAGAACACGTACTAGTACGGAAAAATAGAGAGAGCGGGATGTGGGTGGCAAACCATTGACCGCCTTTGTAGAAGACGAGCTGGCCATCACAGTGCTCGGTGGAGACTCAGTGGACACACGGCGGTGCAGTGGCGGCGTTGTCCGCGGTCGTAGGTGCGGTCCACTGGCAGCGACGAACCTCGTGGTGGTGCTTCCCGTCACTGGCTGCGCACCCTCTCTAGATCGGTGTTAGGGTTTTGTCGGTGGGAACTGTAGCTCGGTCAACCTCGTGAAGAGAGCCGCCGGCCCCTACCTCCTTTTTATAGCGCAGTGTGACGGGGGCCCACCAACCATGTAGGGTTGGACGCCCCCGATCAGGGCGTGGATCTAAGGGCCCAATTGGCTGGGCCAATTGGTTGGAGATCATCTAACATTCTCCCCCTTGATCTCACCTTATGACTTAATCTCCACTTACTTACTTTATCTTATTCCCATTCCACCATAGATCAGTGCATAAAGCGTGCCTCATCGTCACGATCAGTTGCCATTAGATTAAACAGCTACAATGCACCTCTCTGTTTTGAAACAGATTCTCAACTAGGTCCTTATTGTCCAGGAATCATAGGCTTTCCCATAAACCCATGCTGGCTAAGTGTTCTCTGAACACGCTGGGTGGTAAGCCTTTTGTAAGCAGATCCGTGAGCATCTTTTCTGTTCTTATATGCTCAAGACTAATTATATGATCCCGGACTTTATCTTTCACAACATAATACTTTATGTCATTGTGTTTGGCAACACCACTTGACTTATTGTTGTGAGCATAACATACTGCTGGATTATTATCGTAGTATAACTTGAGTGGTTTATGTATGTCGTCTACCACTTTTAACCCGGACATGAATTTCTTTAGCCAATTCACCTGCCCTGTGGCTTCATAACATGCTACAAACTCGGCATACATTGTAGACGATGTAGTGACAGTTTGTTTCGAGCTTTTCCACAATATAGCTCCTCCTGCGAGAGTGAATATGTATCCTGACGTGGATTTTCTGTCATCTCCCGCATAATCAGAATCTGTATACCACTCTATATGTAGGGAATTAGATCTTCTGTACGTTAGCATGAGACCCTTCATACCTTGCAGGTAACACAAAACTTTCTTACTAATTTCTAGTGTTCTATTCCTGGATTACTCTGATATCTGCCATGTAACCCGGTAACAAATGCTAAGTCAGGGCGAGTACATACTTGAGCATACTGTAAAATTTCGACAGCTGAACTATATGGAACCGCTTTCATTTAATCGATCTCATATTGGTTCCTGGGACATTGAAATTCCCCATATCTGTCGCCCTTGACTATGGGAGCAGGTGAAGACTTACACTTTTGCATACTGTATTTCTTTAGAACTTTTTCTAAGTATGCCTTTTGTGATAATCCTAAAGCCCATTTTCTCTATCTCGGTGAATCTCTGCATTCAGCCGAATGGCATCAACTTCTGCAATCTGTTGCCTATCTTCTTCGGTTGATCCAGGGATGCTTTTGAGGCTGCTACGGATGGTCTTGCCTTCTTTGACTTTGATCGACATCTCCTGCTTCTTCTGCTTGATGGCACTGGGGATCTGAGCCAAGTTGGATTCATGGCGATCAATGGTAGCCTTCACATTTTCTAGTTTCTTCTCAAGCTCAATGCGTCTAATTCTTAATTGATTTAGCTCCGGTTCAATTCTAGAAGAAGAGTTATTCAGATTGTTGATCAATTAGGCTACCTCTTTGGCTTCCTGCTTGTTGGAGTTCTTCCTGGCTGTCAGAGTCTCATGATCAATTAGATTTCTTTGGGCTTTCTTCACCTTGGGAGCTTGGTCTTCAATGATCAACACAGGTGCCAGGGCTTCAGCAAGGTTTGAAGGCAAACTATTCTTGACAGCCAAAAAGATCTGCCTCACTGAATCTGCATCTTGGACCAAATCGGCTATGTCCTTTTCCAGCATTGCCGACATGGTTGTCAGCTGATTCTTGGTCTCATCTATCAGGACTCCTTGGTAAGGAATAGCTGCCGAGCTAATCTCACTTTCATCTATGTACTCTTCAAAATTGAAAGAGTAGCTCAGGACTGGAGAATTGAGAGCCTATAGATAAACAAGAAGAGTATTATCAGAAATAATGAATTAAAAGCAAGATGGATGGTGAGAGGAACATAGTACCTTTTATAGGGGAGATTCTGGTTGAGGAGAAGGAACAACTGATGATGTATCAACATCTTTCCCAACATCTGGTTGGATCGGCTCTAGGTCTTCAATGTTGGTATCTGCAAACATTGGGGAGTTATTCAGTTTGTTGTTATGGAACAACAGAATAGATATGTGAATACTTACCATCAACTGTTTGCTGCACTGGTGAATCAGCAATGTCAATTGGGTCATCCTTAGCTGGTGGGCTGTTAGATCTCTGCTCTTGTTCAAAGGTTTCCTCAGGAAGGATCTAGTAAAATGAAGAGATCAGAGAAGAATGAGATTACCTAGAGTTAGAGGAACTTAGTGGGGTACCTTAGAAGCATCAGGATTCTCATCTTCTGCTGCTTCAGGTTTGTTAGAAGCGTTAGTTGTGTCAATTGGCTCCTGTGTGGGGTTAGCCGATAAAGGCTTGGTCAGTGCTGACCCAAGTGCCTGGGACAATAGTTCAGCACCCAAAGCAGATTGGGATTCAATAGTCGATGGCTGCAGGAAAAGATTAGGTTAAGGATTGAATATCATTTTGAAAGAGAAAATGAAATTATTTTTACCTAAGCAGTTGATGATCTTGTCCTGTGAAGCCTCTTCCCAGTGGTCACACATTTGGCTGCCTTGCGTTTTAAAGTTTGGTTTGTTGGGATTATTGGGGCAGACCGTGTCTTCATCAATTTCTTCAAGGTAGGTGTTGTGGATCCTATTCTTGAAGCTAGACATGGTGGATAATATTATATGGCATTCCCTTTCGTGTCCATGGTTGGAGGATCAAGTTCAACATCCTGCAAGAAGATTTTGTTAAATAGATTGATAAGAGAAGCTGTTAAATGGTCTTTCTGAGAGAAGATTATCTCACTGTCAGAAGAAAAATCTTCATCCAGAGCTATACAATTAGGATGAACTGAACTGCAGAAAAGATGAGAACGTCATTCTTGCCACCAAGAATCATACAAGTCCGAGGTGAAGGTGGCTCTATTCCATTCGTGCAGATAGAAGGAAGGAAGATCATATCCCAACTGAAAGACTCTGGAAGCCTCCAACACTTCACTGATACCTTCCCTCAGCTTCAGTATATTTCTAAAGAATAGCCGAGGGTTTAGTTGGCTAAGGCCGAACTGACGGGCCACAAAGCAGGGGTTGTAGAATTCATAGGTTGGAAGGTTTTCTAGGATAAAAGAACCAGTGGCCATTTGGCCTCGGCCATGACAAAATTCAACTGGCAGGACACAAGGTTTGATGATACAACTGAAGATTGCAGCTGCTGTTTCGTCTAAACAGCCTGTTTCAAATCGGAATTTGCATGGAAGGATCAGTTCATTATCTTCATCTTCATCATAGGGCAGCCAGGTCAGAATGTCTGCATCAAATCCTCTGAAGAATTTCTTGAAAAGATGGCCTACGTCAATGGCAATGGTTATGGCCGATGCAGCTTCACCATAGTTCATACATTGTCGAGTTCTTCCTTCTTCTCCTTCATAATCTTCATCAAAGTTAGAGGAAGGAAAACTTAGGTTCCTAAGATCAGGTTTCACTGTCTTGGACATGTACAAATTCAACCAGAGTTGTATCAACCACCAGTGGCCGCTAATGGTATGCACTGATTCATTCTTCAACAGTTGGACAACTACCTAGTGCATCAGATGATAAGCCGATCCCAGTAAGTATTTTCCCAGAGGGATCTCCTCACCTATTGCCAAACGCTCTGCTAAGAGTTTGTGGTTGTAAGTTGAACCACGGGATGACCTACAAAAGATGAATTTTTCTAAGCACATATTCAGAAAAGCTACATGCTCTCTATCATCAATATTCTATTTAGCTCCAATGTGGTTCTGGATGTAGCTTGCCTATCTTGTGCAGTCTGATATCTTGGCTAGTTTCTTGGTACCAGCACTCAAGAAGTTGTAAGGTTGCATTGATCCTATCACTTTGAGGCCGGTCAGCATGTAGATATCGGCCAAAGTAATAGTCATCGGACCATGACCGAATACAAAAGCATTCAGGGTGTTAGACCAAAAATAAGATGCAGCGATCAAAAGTGAATCATTTCTTTCAATTCCAGACAGGGAAAGTGTTAAGCATTGATTCAGGTCATAAACTTCCCAGTCTCCACCTTGTTCTCTGACACCCTGCGGAACTAATCTCTCCATCCCCTAGGTATCTTGGCTGATTTCTGAAGGGAGTCTTGGTGTTCCAAGAAGACAAGTCCACTACAGATTGCTTGAAAGGGATTCGGTTAGTTTCTTGGTTTATGAAATTAGATGGATTAGTGTCTCCCATGGGTCCAAGGTAATAGGTGTTTGGGACAACAGATGACGGAATCAAAATTTCATTTTTCATCTCCTAAAAATCAGATAAAGCGAACTTCAGAAAAGAGGGAAAAGTAAAGTAGTGGGTAATACTTGAAGGACAGAGGCATACCTCAGGGATGAAGTCGCTGGTCACCGTTGCGGTCGGAATTGGATCTGAATCTAAGGGAAGATTGCAGAAGAACAGCTTGAGTAGTGATTTGAACGGAGCGGAAGACTTGCTAGGGTTGGAGCTCTAGTGGTGATGGCTTTGGCTGTTGAAGTTTGCTCGAGAAAGACGGAGAGGTTAAATGGGCCAAATAAAGGCGAGAGTAGTACTATTGGGATATTATTTAAAGGTTCGGCCTGAGAGATAAGGAGTTGTGCGTCTGTTTTGGAATAAAAGGTTACAACACGGTTAGCAGATAAATAGAAATTTTAGAATAAAATCATTTTTATCCCAATCAGCACTATGTTTACACCAAAATTTTGAACGAGGACGCGGGAACTCGAAGCTTCCAAGTTTGTATCATCAAAGAATCGATTGCAGATGGATTGATATCAGCTGATTTAGATATGATATTAGAATCGACTCTTTTATGGATAGTGTCAGCAGACGACATTAATGAGAGAGTTTGGATAACGTCAAGTGGGATGTGTCGGACTCCATGGAAAAGGAAAATTAGGGTCCACCTTATTTTTAGGTTAGGAAGTTTTTATTTTTATTCCAAAATTGTATTGAGTCATACTTGAATAGGACTCATGTTTAGGCTCCGGTTATAAATATTAGACCCCGGTTATTGTAAAAGGACATGAACATTCAATTAATACAATCCTTTTTCGGCTTACGCCATTGTATTAGGAGTATGAGTAGTGTAGATCTCGATGAGTTCTTCAGCAAACTGGGCTGCATCGACCGATCGATCTCCGGCTTGCTTGTGGGTACCAACACGACTTATGTTATGCTTGTAAAGCTGCATCAGCTGATTGATCTTTTATAAGCTATGATATAAGTTAGTTATCGATCAATGTTATCATTTGTAAGGCTGCATCAGTTGATTGATCTCTTACGAATTGTAATATAGATCAAAGTTATCGATCTTGTGTTAAATAATTCGTTGTTTAATACAATATCACCTGTTATCGGATTTTGTTAAGGTTAGCAAGTGTAGCACCTGGTTTTAAGAACAAAACCAGATACACACCATATGTGAGCCCAGGAAGTGAAATATCACATATAGCTATAAATAAGGGTAATATCAATAGACAATGCTCAATATATAACGCACTTAGTATAGGGAATATAACGTTAGATAGTAAACAGCGGAAAGACAACTCCGATCTTCAGGTGAAGACTCTAATTCCATACGGACAACTGACTGGTTGATCACAAGCCTAATTCCTTCAAACTCTAGCAATCTGGTACCCATCCGGGATTTTTATCCAAATATGTAAATAAATAAAACAAGCGTAAGTACATGTCATACTCAGCAAATATAACATGGGGTTCATGAGGCTCAAAAGGCTGACACATATTTAGCTGCGATTAGCTTTTAATGAGTTATCTTTTAGCAATTGAGTAGCAACATGTTCATCGCAAGCCCATAAACACATGATCAGGTAAACATGCATAATGAATAGCATAAACAGTAATCATTAGTGAGCATCTTCATCATCAGTATCATGAGTATTCATCATCTATTAACCATTAATGATTATCTATTCCGTAAATGTTCCAAGGCCGCTCGGGACCGTGAGCACGGCTGATATACCAGTTTTACACTCTGTAGAGGTTGTACACTTTCACTGTGAGTTGTGATTTACCCTTTCGCCCGAGGTCACGAGCCTCTTAACCTACTACCAAGGAAGATATGCAGGGTTCACTACGAAGCATTTCAAAGGTTCGTCTAACAAGTTAGGGCCGCTAAGGTTTCTCCATCAATAAGCATGAACCCCCCTCCAAGGAGTGACTAACAAAATACCAAGAAACCAAAGTGCACCCTCTTGGCAGGCTGAGATCATACCTGTCGGAGCCCCTCTTACGCCATAAAGGTAACCACTAACAAGCTAGAAAAGGTCCTTATACTGAGCTAAAGCCAGAGCCATGTAGCCCTCACAGCTATACTGTAAGTCCCAGATGATCACTTACAGATAAGTCCTTAGGGAGAGGAATCCAGAGCATTTAGAAAGTAGCTAAACACTCTAGCCCCCTATTTCCTTGTTGCTAAAAAGTCATGTTTTAGTGTTTATTGCATATATGTAACACTCTGGTGTTACGAGCTTGCTTAGCACCTAGGTTAATGCCTAAGAGAAACCAGTCAATAAATTTTGGGTTTTTAAATGCTCATGGAATGACGAGTGAGTCTTATGTGGTTCTCACTTTGTTGGACTAAACTAAATATCTGAGTTAATTCACTTAGTGCATAAAAGTATTTAAAAATGTCTGATAACGATTCTAGCGAGTAAATGGCGAATGACTTGTTCTGTTGGATTGAGCATGAAAACATTTTTTATAAACAAAATAAAATATAACTTGTATCTAGAACTTAAATAAAAATTGAAGTGCAAGTTAGTAGTTGAGAATGCAATTTTTGTTTTGGAGAGTAAAGGTTGTTCAATAGTACATTTGATAGCTCAGAAATCGAATCCGAAAAACTAAACTAGAATTTTCGTGAATTGGCAAGAAGTTGAGTAATAGTTAGGATGCCATTTTTGGTGAATTATATTAAGCAAAATAATCAAATAGTGCTTAAATGTTTTGCCCCTATGGGTTAGTATGAAGTAAGGATTATTGCATGGGATATTTGTTAAGTTGAGATTAACAAGGTTTAGACCTTCTATAAATTAGGACAAAAGTGCTAATGATTGTTAGTTATAACCTAAACCTTGAAATTTCCAAAATGATGATAGACAATAAGGTGTTAGCATTTAAATTATAGCTAAATTTGTCAAACACTAGCTTTATATTCTTGTACCGCTAGTTGCATCATGGTGAGTACTTTGGTGTGGAGTGGTTGGTAGAATGGTCTGACGTAGTGGGGTTATCCCAAGAATTGCTTGAAACTCTTTAGAACACACGAAGAACCACGTTCGGTGTTCTATTCGTGAACCGGCGCACTGCGCGATGAACTCATCTTGGCCTTCTCGTATCTTTTTCCCTAGTCACTCTTTGGTCGCGCCGAGTGCTTCCCTAGCTAGCTGGTGGCACGGACTTGGGTTAGTGAGGTTGGTCGAACCTTAACTGCACTATTTGGCAGCCTTGGCATTGCTTTAATAGTTGCATCATGGTGAGTACTTTGGCATGGAGTGGTTCGTAGAATGGTCTGACGTAGCGGGGTTATCCCAAGAATTGCTCGAAACTCTTTAGAACACGCGAAGAACCACGTTCGGTGTTCTATTCGTGAACCAGCGCGTTGCGCAAAGATCTCATCTTGGCCTTCTCGTATCTTTTTCCCTAGTCACTCTTTGGTCGCGCTGAGTGCTTCCCTAGCTAGCTGGTGGTGTGAACTTGGGTTAGTGAGGTTGGTCGAACCTAAACCGCACTGTTTGGCAGCCTTGGCATCGCTTTAAAAATCATGCACAGCACTTGTTTCGGCCATTCAGCCTGTGGCCGCGGTCACCACGTCCACCACGTTGCGCCATCGTGTTCAGGCGCCCCTCACGCATGTGCTGCACCCGCCCTTGCTATTGCCCTACATTCGCCTCGCGGGCGCGCCATTGCCGTTGGCCGGCCCGTCTGAGCGCGGTCGCTGCCGCAGGGTGGTGTGTGCACGCTGCTGGCGGGGCTAGGCGCAGCCAGGTCGGTGCCATGATAGCAGCCGTCGGGTCGACATGGCTCCTACCTCGCCACCCAATCCAACTACCACCGAGCCAATTACCCTGTAGTAACTGCCGCCCTCCGCTGTCTGGTCGAGCTACCACCTTGTCGGGTTGTCGATGCCTTCGCGCGCGCTCGCCATTTCATTCCTACCGCCCGCTCTCGGACAAGGCCACAGGTGGTCCCGTCGAGTAGCCGCCCATATCCGTAGTCCTATAGCGCAGCCGCCTTGTCGCCCTCATGCCACAGTAGGTCGAATCGTCCTGTGTCATGCACTGCTGCCCGCTATGCTCTGTGATGCCCTCGTGCTGCTATCGGCGGGCGTCGTTCAAATTCACGACGCATGGGCCATCTTGGGTCAATTCTTCGTGTCAGTAGCAAGATCACGGAGCTGGCCAACTGCCCGACCCACATTTAGCCATAGCTGTGCTTTAGCAATGGCCAATTTTTGAGTCCTGACACCACCGGTCAGCTCGCCGCCAGAGTAGAGCACGATTGGGGATGAGGCCCTATCCCTCGGTTGATGTCCAACTAGTCGTCCCTTTGTGTTCGCCTTAGTCCCCTTGTGCTATTGCTCACCTTGGTTTGGTTAGGGACGATGCGAGCAGGGACCCGACGCGGTCTTGCCGTGCTCGGGCATCGCCGTCCAACGCAGGCGTACGTGGCCAGGGTTCCTCGGGTCTTCTCTGTTCCTACCGATTGTGCGGCTGGCTTCGTGGTAAGCCCCATTTCCTTCCCCGCCACCCCTATCGCCTCTCTAGACCGTAGAACCGTCGAAACAGGAGCGCTACCGGGGGTGTTGTTCACCGGCGTGGATAGCGAACCAGGAGTCACCACTTAGCTCCTAATCGCCGCCAGGGGTTTCGTATCGGCTCTACGGTGCTAGCCAGCTTGCTCCCTTGCACGACGCACCGTGCTTTCACCCGTTGCGGGGGTGCCGTGTTGGCCGGAGCTACGCAGCTGCATCTAGGCATGACGGGGGGCTTTGTCTTTACGAAGGTGACGTTTTTCAAGGTGCTCGGTGCGAAGTCTGTCTCTGTTGCAATAGTGCGCATTGTGCCCCGTAATAAATAGTTAGACCAGGGGCTCTTTTGCAAAAACACAGGCGCATGCGCGGGCTACTTGCTGTGGGCCAATGCTAGGCCGGCCCGCTATGTGTGCTGCCATTCCACACGGGCCGTAGGGGCTGCTGGGCCGAAAGGGGGTTGCCGCCGGCCCTTTCCATTTTCTAAATGCTTTTCTAATATAGGTTTCTAGTTAACTTGTAAAATCAATATAAAATAGTATAGGAATCCAAAAATTATGAAACTAATTTTCTTAGGTTCCTAAAATCAGGATCTATTTGTTAGTATAATTTGTTCACCTAGTTTTAAGATGTTTTCGGGGTTGCTCTAATTGATTAAGAATGCTTAATATTATGAAAATGTAAACTTGTAGGAATTTTTGTGGTAAAATGATGATAGTGTTGACTCTAAAAATTTTATAGTAAATTCCTAATATTGTTAAGTGCTTAATATAATTTTTGTAGCTTCAGAATAATTAGTTTGCTAGATAGTTAATGATGCCCTATTTCGAATAAAGATTAAATCGATGGAGTGGAATAAAGAAACACCTTGGAACTTTATAACTAAACACTTGTTGGGAAATGACACCTGTCTTGACGATGTTGATATGTGGATTAGTACGTTAGTCATTAGAGCTAGCTTGTTAGTTCGTAGTATGTACTTTGTGTTAAGAGTTGTTGTTGCCTTGTTAATTATCTGTTGCATCATCTGCATCATTGCATATCATAATAGGAATGACGGTGGATCGATGGTATCAAATGGAGTAGCTGAAAAGATGGTGCCAGGGATCAGGACACAAAGATGGAATGCTAACTTTTGGTCATATCTTACCCAGGCAATCCCTGGTGCATAACCCCTACTTTTTTCTACGGTTTAAATTATAATTGTGCATTAAGTTTTAAGGAGTTGAATAAAACCTGCTTACATATATAAATCTTTATCCTATGAGTCTAATTAGTATGACAGGATCGTATAGATTGCTATGCTATAGGACTCCGATAGAAGTCGAGTGATTGCCTATCACTCGCGAGAGGTAGGAAATATATTATTGTTGATACTATATTATTATCACTCATAATAAAATGGTGGAAAGGAAAAATGGAGAACGGGTAGGGATATGGTATGGTTATTGGTGGATGTAAGAGGTTGTGTCCTGTGGCCAATAGGGCATAGCTTGGTTACACTTTTTTTTCCTATCTGTGTCGATTAAGGCTCCTTGCGCCACGCGATGAGGGCTCAGGAGTGGCCCCGAGCGGCCAAGCCCCATTCGTCGGGCGGCCAGGGCCTAGTGGCTGAGCATGGGGTGCGGCTAGGCAGCGACGAGGGACGGGCACGGCCCCTGGGCTCCTCCAACTCCAACTCCTCCTCCAACGCCTCCGCGTCTAGGACCGTGAGAGTCCTATGGTGGCGCGGCGGGGACCGGTTCCGCACGTAGGCCGACGGCGGGTTCCGCTCGCTAGTCTCTGGGGACAACTTCACCTGCGTAGGTCGCCATCCAATGCTAGGGCCAGCAGGGTAGCGCGGTGCAGGCGGGGCTCACCAACACGACCACCGCACCGTACCTTGCCGCGGTGGGCTCCCGAGCATGCATCGTCCTCGCCTCTGGCGCCGCGCTCTGCTCGGGAACGGACGATGTTGGCGCAGCAACGAACGCCTCTGCCGCCGGCGCACTGCCAAGGGACCTCTTTAGGTACGGCCTAGCCGTCGGTGACTCCCACACATGCGTGCTCCGCCGGCCCAACCACACCGCAATGTGCTGGAGCCTCGGCGGGCCCACCACCACCCTGTACTAGCTGGTGCTCGAGATCTCCTTCCAATTCCTCGTCGCCGATGGCAACTTCACGTGCGGCATCGCGTCTAGTGACTACAGCATGTACTGCTGGTCCACGGGCGCCGATGCATTGTTTACCGCATTTTTTTATTGGACTTGTATGTTGGATGAGGCTTGGTGCTGTATGGATACTTTTGCTACACTTTCACTTGATGTGATATTATATATGTATATTTGCATGCCGTGTGGAATCATATGTAACAAGTTGTGCAATGATGCTGTCAAATTTAAAAAAAACTAGGGTAAAATCACAATGTATTCGGATAAGTAGGGGCAATTTTGCATGGGCAAACTTGTCCTTACTGAGCCCATTTGACACCATTACCTGCTGTTCACGGAATAGGGGTAAACTTAAGCTTCGTTTTCAAAAAACAGGGGTAAAATCACAACGATGACAAAAGCAGGGGTAAAATCACAACTGAACGTCAAAGTAGGGGCAAGAACGCAATAACCCCTAGTTTTATTTATAACTCTCACTAAACATTTTTATAAATAGAAGTTTTATAATCTGTTGTCATAGTTTATATATCAATGCTTCATCATGTTAGGAATAGATATTTAATTCCGCTGTAACTCTGATCAGATGTTTATATTCCGATGTTATAACAATAAATATTATACTCTGATGTTCCATGAAAAGTGATGTAAGAAATGGTTAAATAATGATGTAAGCTTTATTCTCTCATTTGCGATCCTGATGGAAAAATGTGGATTTTTGGGTTCTCCCATGGGCTGTGCTCGACGGAACCGCGTAATTTGGTGTGCTCCCTTAAGTACTTAGTGTCTAATGGAAGACGAGTACTTCTAGGAGGCATTAGATTAGACGGTTCTGCCACAATATACCATTAGTCAAGTTACAAAATCATGGCTTTAGTTGAGCACTAGAATCATACTACCCAATGCAATAACCCAAAGGTATCAAGGCACAAGGTACAAAGTACTAGGAAATCCTGAGTGGTAGTCAAGGTAGACACATGCAGCGTGAATTAAATGATTAAAGGTGTATAGGATAACAAGGAAGATCCCATGCTATACTTGCCTTAAACTCAGATCCTTCTTCTAATCCAAACCTTCAAAGGAACTCCTTCTTGATCAACACGTAAAGCTCACCGAATGGACAAGATCACAAAGGACTACACAAGCATCCATGCAATCATGCACGAAGCAAACAATAGAACCAAATTAGAACATTACACCAAACATATGAAATATCAAGTAAAAAGGTTTTAAAGATGTTCTACACATTGCTACGAACACATAGACGCAAAAAGCACGCTAATTGGAGCTACTGTGCAAAAGATACAACTACCGAAAGATCTACCCATAACAGAAAATATAAAACTATCAGCTTCATGTGTTTTAGCTATATAAAAGCTTATATAAATTGAATTAAGTCAAATTTAGATTTGAATTATGAAACTAAAGTAAAACAAATAATATTTTATTGATAAAGTTCGGTTGTGTAATTATTATTCAAATTAGAGTTTCAACCATGAAATTCTAGAAATAGTGACATGATAAACATTGTGACTAACACGTAGATCTTGTTTCAATGAATCTAGCGCAACTTGATCAGGTCAAATCAGAGCTAAAACGTAGAAGATATGATTTAAACAAGATTTCCTTTAATAAAATAATAGATTAAATCTAACCTCGAATTTCAAAAGTTGAAAATATATTTAACAGTACAATGAACATGTAGATTACTTAATTACGAATCTAACACAACTTCAATGGATCAAAATAGAGTTAAAACCAAGATTTTATGGCCTAAATAAGACTAGTGGCAAAACTATAAATAGATGAAAGTGTATTTTGGATCTAACCGAGGAAACTACGTGTCGGGTTCATAAACCCGGGGTCCCTCATGGACCGGATTCCCTACAAAGGTTCGGCCTAGCAGACAACATTGCAAACAAACGTGCAACTCATGGGCCAGCCCAAGTGCCTGAATGATAGGCCAGAAGGACGATCCAATCTCCGACCGGAAGGCCTAGCCGAGGAGGAACGACGCTCGCTTCCAAATCCGGCCCGCCTCTCTGGCCGGAGCACTTGCTTCGGTCGCCGTCCCGCCTCTAGAAAGCCTCTCCGACCGGAAGGCTTGGCCAAACACCACTTCTGAGTCTGACCCGCGCGTCCGAACGGGAGTGCGCCGAACCCTGCTCACTGCTCTTCTCCGACTGACGTGATCAAAACCGACTGGAACCCATCGACCGGGGACGCCCGTTTGGTAAAGACTAGGAAACGGATGAAGAAAGTAAGGCAGAGAACACAAGTCAAACCACAATACTAGGGACCGTATCCTATACACCTACGAAAATAGTAGCCTCCATGGCACTACAGAGCCCAAACAGTGTTGTAGGCGCCCACATTTTCCCTACAGTGTTGTGGACGCCATTAACTCCCACACGGTAAGCCTCCCCCCACATGCCTCTAGGCATCAACAGTGTTGTGGGTGCCGGCATTTACCATACCAGGCGGACATGGTAAAACCCCTTACATGCCTCTAGGCATCAACAGTATAACAGGTGCCGACGTCTACCATACCCAAAGAAGACAACGCAAACCTCCCACATGCATCTGACATCCAACAGTGTTGTCAGCGCCTACCATCATCCTATACCCACCGGCGTGGGCAACAAGGATTAGAAGCATACGTACTCTCTTCCTCTCACTTGTAAGGCCATCCCCTTCATCTATACAAGGGGATGCACTCTCTCCCAACACACAGAGATTCATTCAAGTTTAGCCAAGTGATTCTAGATTCATTTGATCGATCAAGTTCACTAGCGCACAATAGCAGAACCACCAGGTTCAAACCACGAGCACACGTTCGGACACTTAGCTCACAGCGGGGCTCCCATCGCTCTTGGCCCTTCCGATCGGAGTTCGACTGGACCCCTTGTACCCCCCATCTTTCTCCTTCTCGTTTGTAACCCCACTGCAAACTTCGAGCACCTAGGCTCAAAAATAAAGTCACCGACCGACTCAAACTGGACGTAGGGCACATTGCCTGAACCAGTATAAACCCTGTGTCATTGAGTGCTAGGCCACCTCCGATCACAACGTACGGCAAAACTACAAATATTTACTTGTTGGTCACTTTCTGCACCGATAGTTGGCGCCGTCCGTGGGGAAGACGTTGTACGTTCAACACTTTTTGGTCATCGGATGGCCCACTTTTCTGCCACCATCGCCATGGCAGGCTCAGGCGATACGATTCGCTTTGGCTCACTAGAGTTTTCCATGCTCTCACCTATTGGGATGTGGGTTCCACCAGTCTTTGAGCCATCCTAGGCCTTCCTCTTTGGAAGCCTAGACTTCATCGCCGACCGGCTCGGCGTACTACACCTCTACGAGGAGGCACTCGTTCCGGCGCCCATCATAGGGGCACCCTCCGTCGACTCCAGGAAGCATGACGACCTCGATGACATGGCTTCTATGCTTCATTCTAAGCAAACTCTCTGCTCAAACCTCGCTGTAAGTAATATGCATACTGTTATTTACTCTCTATTTACTATCTCCCGCCGATTATCCGGAGGGACCATATTGACCGCACCACGAACACCGTACGATCGGTTCCCCTATGGCCTCATGTCCCCTGTGGATACGTACGCTCGGGGGCTCCGAAGGATGCTGGTGCCATCCCCCTCACATCCGAATTCATGGGAATAGCGAGCTATGCTCCTACCACTTTCCACGAACTCCCGAATGATGAGGGTGAGAGCGATGGCTCCAGCATCGGCGATGAGGCACATCACCACCGTCTGTCCCAGGAGTGCGCTATGGCGGACGCTCCGGGATAGCCGCCGATGGTTATGGAGTATGTGTAGACTCACACCCCTCTGGACCCGCATGTGGGGGCCCTCACATCTGCGCAAGCACACGCCGAGGAATTACGACAACGGTGGCAAAACCAGCCGCCACCTGTGCCGGCGTGCTCAGTACAGCACGTTGCTCCCCATGCGCACGACCTGGCAGGCGACGCTTGGGGTCACGCCCGCCAGGTCCAAAATTATATCATAAATGAGGGGAATGATCTCCCAGAGTTCACTCGGGCTAGCCAGAACATCGATGATGCGGCAATGCTTCTACGTGGCGTTCTCGAGCCCGTTGACTCCTAGGAGTGGGCGATTTACCGGAACCTCTAGGCGCTGGTAGAAGTTGCCACCGTTCAATAGGTGGAGAGCTCCGCATCGTGACTCCGACACGTGCCCTCTATCCCCACTAGGGGAGTGGGGACGCGCTAGACGGATTGCTCCGTCCACTCGCTGCTACGGCCGCCAAGTGCGGCTCAGGAGGCAGTGGCCGCACCACGGTCAGACCTGGTGCCTGCTCTACATTGACCGCCGGTACGCGGATGGCCCGGTCCACACCAAGATGCTCGTAGCGTCATTAGCAATCGACATCAGGCTTGGCATGATGATGACGATCACCAGGCGACGATGAGGGCGGGAAACGCAGGTCCCGGCCAAACCATCGAGGGTGCGGTGAAACATGCCCTAGGCACGATCACCACCTAGACGACCGGAGTCCCAGCCTTGAGGGCCTGGGACCACAGGCCTTTGACCGATGTATCCAGAGAGCACCGTTCCCACAGCGCTTTCGACCGCTCACCAACGTCACCAAGTACACTGGGGAGACAAACCCTAGTATTTGGCTCGAAGACTTCCGGCTCACCTGCCGGGCCGGAGGAGTGGATGATGACTATTTCATCATTAAGTATCTTCCCATCTGCGTGGGGGAACATGTTTGGGCATGGCTTGAATTCCTCCCGCACGACAACATCCATGACTGGGCGGACCTCAAGAGGGTGTTCGTCGAAAATTTCCAGGGGACGTATGTCCGCCCTAGGAACTCCTGGGACCTCAAGAGCTACCAGCAGGAGCCCAGCGAGTCCCTACGGGATTACATCCGTAGGTTCTCCCAATGATGCAACTCCCTCCCTGATGTCATCAACGCGGACGTCATCAACGCATTCCTCTCCGGGATGACCTGCTAGTCCCTAATCCACAAGCTTGGCTACCTGAAACCTCATACCACCCGTGGCCTGCTCGACGTCGCCACTAACCACGCCTCCGGCAAGGAGGCAGTCAAAGCAGTCTTCAACGGAGGCTGGGACAAAGGCAAGGCCAAGCGCACGGACCAAGACAAGGGCCCCTCTGCACAAAGGGGCAAGAAGAACAAAAAGGATCTGTGCCGATCGGATAACACCACATTGGTCACCGTAGCTGATCGCACGGGCAAGTAGCCCCAGCAAGGGCTGCCTGACCACTTCAACAAGCTTGTGGACATCCCATGCACCAACCATGCCTACCCTGTCAAACACCTCTATATGGACTGCGAGCTCCTCAAACATTTCCTCCGACAGGCCGGTGGGCCGAAAGAAGGAGACAACAAAGAGGCAGCAACCAAGAAAGGAGACGCGACGGGTAAGGACAGAGACGGTTTCCCCGAACCTAAGGAATGCATCATGATCTTCGGCGGATCTGACGCCATCTGGACCAAACGCCAGCACAAGGTGCGCTATAGGGAGGCATGTGCCACCGAGACGACCATCCCCTCCTTCCTCAGCTGGTCGGAATCTCCGATCACCTTCGATCAGAGGGACCATCCCTCCCACATCACAAGACTAGGACGTTACCCACTCATCATCTATCCCATCGTCTGCAAGAAGCACCTCAGCAAGGTGCTGATGGACGGAGGCTGCGGCCTCAACATCCTCTACGTTGACACCCTCGATGCCATGCGCATCCCTAGGATGGAACTCTACCTTGCGGGTTCTCCCTTCCACGGGGTGATCCCAGGAGCGCTGGCATACCCACTCGGGTAGATCGATCTGCCCATCATGTTTGGCAACCGAGCCAACTTCCACAAGGAGGTCCTCACCTTCGAAGTGGTGGACTTCCCGGGGACCTACTATGCCATCTTGGGGCGGCCATGCTACGCCAAATTCATGGCGATCCCCAACTACACCTACCTCAAGCTGAAGATGCCAGGAACGAATGGCGTCATCACCGTGAGCAACGCCTTCTCGCACGCTTTCATGTGCGAGCGTGAGCATTTTGAGCTCGCCACCGCGGTCGTCAACTCATCCGAGCTCCCGTGGCTCGAGGACTCGTCGACCCCAGCAGTCCTAGACTATAGCAAACCAACCTCCTCAATGGCCTTCCGCCCGCTCGAGGAAACCAAGGCGGTGGGAATCGACCCCACTGACCCAACCAAGATGGTGCAGATCGGGACCTAGCTCCCGGCCAAATAGGAATGCGAGCTCGTCGACTACCTGCACGCCAATCATGACATCTTCGCATGGCAGCCTTCTGACATGTTGGGCATACCGTGGGTGGTCACCGAGCACGCATTGCGCCTCATCCCGGGCTCGAAGCCCGCCAAGCAGCACTTGCATCGCTTCGATGATGAGAGGCATAGGTCCATAGGCGAAGAGATCTCCAAATTCCTAGTAGCCGGATTCATCAGAGAGGTATTCCACTCTGACTGGCTTGCCAATCCCATTCTTGTTAAAAAGAAGACCGGGAAGTGGAGAATGTGCAATGATTATATTGGCCTCAACAAAGCATGTCCAAAGGATCACTTTCCTTTGCTGCGCATAGACCAGATAGTCGACTCCACGTCGGGTTGCGAGATCCTCTCCTTTTTGGATGCCTACTCGGGCTATCACCAGATCACGATGAAAGAGTCTAATCAGCTCGCAACCTCATTCATCACCCTATATGGTTCATACTGCTACATAACCATGCCTTTCGGCTTGAAGAATGCTGGCGCCACCTATCAAAGGTGCATGCAGCAATGCTTCGCCGACCAAATCGACCCGCACGACCAACCTGATCAAGCCAAGCGGCCAAGACCAACGATAGTCATCTATGTTGATGACATAGTGGTCAAAACGACTCTAGCTTGCGACCTGATTGCAAACCTGGCCGCAACGTTCACGAACCCCCGAAGGTTCAACATTAGGCTGAATCCCAAAAAATGTGTTTTTGGGGTTCCAAAAGGGAAGCTGTTGGGATACATTATGTCCGAGCACAGCATTGAGGCCAACCCTGAAAAAATCATGGCCATCTCCAACATGGGCCCCATACGCAACGTCAAGGGTGTGCAAAGTCTCACCGACTGTCTGGCTGCCCTAAGCCAATTCATCTCCTGGCTCGGTGAGCGGGGGATGCCACTCTACAAACTCCTCAAAAAGACGGACACTTTCCTTTGGACTGAGGAAGCCCAACGGGCTCTAGAGAGCCTCAAAGCATCCCTGATGTCAGCCTCGATCCTTGTCACTCCCGAACAAGGAGAACCCCTTCTCTTCTATGTCGTGGCCAGCAACAATGTGGTAAGCGCCGCCCTGGTCATCGAGAGAGAGCAACCAGGACACCACCTTAAGGTCCAACGACCCGTGTACTTCATCGGAGAAGTACTCACCGACCCCAAGGTCCAGTACCCCCAGGTGCAGAAACTCCTATACACAATTCTAATGGTGACCCGGAAGCTCCTACACTACTTCACCGATCACGAAGTCGTGGTCGTCACATCATACCCGCTCAGAGACATCATCCACAACCGTGACGCTGCGGGATGGATCTCCAAGTGAGCACTCGAACTCATGGGCCATGACATCAGGTACATCCCTCGTACCGCCATTAAAGCTTAGGCTCTCATGGATTTTGTCGCCGAATGGATGGAGGTGCAGCTACCGACCCTGGACGTCACCCATGAGTACTGGACAATGTACGTTGATGGGTCCGTAATGGCGCCTGGCTCGGGGGCTAGAGTGGTTCTGATCTCCCCGAACGGGAGTAGGCTCCACTACACCATCCACCTCTACTTTTAAGCCTCAAACAATGCCGTGGAGTATGAGGCCCTCATCAATAGACTACGCATCGCCATCGAGCTTAGTGCTATGCGACTCTACGTTCACGACGACTCGGAGCTGGTCATTGATCAGGTCATGAAGGAGTCCTCTTGCAAAATCCCTCTCATGGTAGCATACTGCCAAGAGGTGCGCCAGCTCAAGGACAAATTCCAGGGGATCGAGCGGCATCATGTCCCCCGGAAGGACAACGATGCCGCTGATTTTCTTGCAAAATTGGCCGCCAGGCAGGATCCATCCCCGAGTGGGGTCTTCATCAATGACATCCATGAGCCGTCCGCCCACATCATGGAAGGTCCGGTCCGAACACACTCTGATGCCCAGCTAGCGCCCGAGGGCTCCGACCCCAACGCTAAGGCAGCGCTCGGAGGCTCCGGTCCCAGTACCTCCATGACGATGTCACCCGCCAGCGTCGCCGTGTTGGCACTCGATCAAACCGACTGGCGAGCGCTGCTACTCGCCTACCTACTCGAGGAGGTTGTCGATGTTTCACCACCGATAGACTGCCATGGGGGTACCCAGGGCAGTTTGTTCGGGCTTCAGCGTATGCAGAACTCGACGGTAAACGCAAGAGACAGTCGATTTATCCTGGTTCGAACCCCCGATCGTGATCGAGTAATAGCCCTACGTCCAGTCGGCGTTAGCCTTTGCATTGGATTGATTATAAAGTGTTCTATCTCGAACTCTCTTCTGCTCTCCTGATCTAAGGAGCCCTGCCCTCCTTTATATAGTCAGGAGGCCAGATTCCTAGTCGGTTTACAATGTAGAGTCCTAGTAGGATTACAGGGTAATATTACTACTAGGATTACATGGGAGGAATCCTAATCAAACTAGATCTCCTCTCTTCCTTGCGGAGTGTCCCATGGGTCCCGCATCAACAAGCCCCTGAGCACTTCATGGTTGAACTCTAGAAACCTTATCTTGTTCCTCCAGGTCTTGCCGAGTAGGAACAAGCGTCGCCCGAGTACTTTCTGGAGTGAAACCATGTAGCGCTTCTTGAGATCTTCGAGTGGTGTGTGCTTTTTTGAAGAAAAAACACACCCAGCTGGGTGTAGCCCCCCGAGTCTCTTGCTATTTGGAACAAGGAGCTGGAGGGTCTTGTCTTAAAAATGCTCTGATTCTTCATCGAAGGGATCCCGAGCATATACCCAGGTTCTTTATCAAAAAGAACTCGGATATAGCTCGGTCCGGGTTCTTTTTGTCATGAGGCCTTGAAGTGGTCTGTCTTGTAGAAGTCTTCTTGGTGACGTGCGCTTTTTCGAAGAAAAAAGTGCACTCACTGAGTGTAGCCCCCGAGCCTCTTGCTATTTGGAACAAAAAGTTGAAGGGTCTTGAATCTTATGTTTTTTGAAAACTCCTGTCTTGAAGAAGTCTTCTGAGCGATGTGCGCTTTTTTGAAGAAAAAGTGCACTCACTGAGTGTAGCCCCCGAGCCTCTTCCTTTGTTTCACTTGAGTAATGAAAGTACATATAAATATGCACATGCAATCTCATATTCGTGCTCATCTTGCTGACGCAAAATCTTCTCGTTCGAGCATGATCCGATCCGAGTAAGGCAACCTAGATAATCCGTCAAAAGGCTTCGGGTGGGCAGTCCCCTCACCGGAGACCCCGTATCACCCCCACCTTAGAATTTCCAAATCATCGCAACAAGGTCGACCTTAGCTGTCGAGTAGTTGATCGTGCTCAGACATGTGGTCGAGTAGTCGGACATCCTGGCGACTTGTAGAGCAGCAACCAAGTAAGACAGCGCGGAGCGTGTGTCTCACCCAATGAAGTAGTGGCCAAGTAAGGCAGCCTACGGTGGGCGAGCTCCTTACTTGATGACGTGGTCCAGAAAATGGTTCCCTGCAAAGTAATCATATGAAAGTATGTAATAATTGATATACAAGATATCAAGTTGGAAGTTTGTCCCAGTATTATAAAATGCATATTAAATTTTTTTGCGTCTTGTTCTTACTAGGCCATGTAATTTCCCTAGGTAGGTAGCCTGTTACGTTTAAACACCTCTCGCACCTTTTCGGCGAGTAGGCTTCACGGATTAAGGCCTCAGCAACCCAGGTAAATTAACAACCGTTAAGAGAAGACATTATAAAATGCATATTAAATTTTTTCACGTCTTGCTCTTACTAGGCCATGTAATTTCCCTAGGTAGGTAGCCTGTTACGTTTAAACACCTCTCGCACCTTTTTGGCAAGTAGGTTTCACGGATTAAGGCCTCAGCAACCCAGGTAAATTAACAACCGTTAAGAGAAGACATTATAAAATGCATATTAAATTTTTTCGCATCTTGCTCTTACTAGGCCATGTAATTTCCCTAGGTAGGTAGCCTGTTACGTTTAAACACCTCTCGCACCTTTCCGGCGAGTAGGCTTCACGGATTAAGGCCTCAGCAACCCAGGTAAATCAACTGTAGTAGAGCCGCTGAGGCATATGGATAATATCCAGAGATATATGATGATTAAAGAATATTTGAAAAAAATATTAAACCATGACTTAGCTTGATTGACGGCCGCGTGGTAGAATCAGCACGCGATCCTGACATTTTGCGCTCAGGAGACCCTAGTGGTTGTAGCCCCCGAGCATCAGCTTGCGAGTACTTGGACATGCAGCCGAGTAGTTGGTCACCGTAGCCAAAGTAGTCGGAAACTATGATGAGTAGTCAGACAACTAGCTTGCTTTCGGCTCGGGATGCAGCCGGACAACTGGCTTGCCCCTGGCTCGGACAGCTTGACGTAGTCGTACCATGACCCGACTTCTTGAGGGAACTCTGAATGTACTTCGAGTTGTATTCTTGATAGGCCGAGGCCACGTTCCGGAGCCCTATCGGAAAAGAACTGGGACTATTCTCGAAAGAACTCTGAATGCTTTCCGAGTTGAATTCTCGATAGGTTGATGCCGCGTTCTGGAGCCCCGCCAGAAAAGAACTCGGACTATTCTCAAGAGAACTTTGAATGGTCGCGTTGTGAAGTCCTAATGGAAAAGAACTCGGACCAGCATGGAAAACGGTTGGTCGTGAAGTCTGAGTCGGATCAGACATCACGAACCGCGTGAGTTTCCCGGCGATTTGATCTACCGTAGTTGCCGAAATAGCGAGGTCTTCATGGTTATCCGAATCTTCGAGGAGACGGCCTTGAAGCTTGCTGTTGTCATCCGCCTCACAGATCTATGAACCGAAGATGAAGGTTGATCCCGTCGAGAAGATCATGTTGACGAGGTCCGTCGAGCTCTCGGATGTGAATTCACCGAAAGCCCCTACCTGGCGCACCAGCTGTCGATGTTTCACCACCGATAGCCTGCCATGGGGGTACCTAGGGCAGTTTGTTCGGGCTTCAGCGTATGCAAAACTCGATGGTAAATGCAAGAGACAGTCGATTTATCCTGGTTCGGACCCTCAATCGTGATCGAGTAACAGCCCTACGTCCAGTCGGCGTTAGCCTTTGCGTTGGATTGATTGTAATGTGTTCTCTCTCGAACTCTCTTCTGCTCTCCCGATCTAAGGAGCCCTGCCCTCCTTTATATAGTCAGGAGGCCAGAGTCCTAGTCGGTTTACAATGTAGAGTCATAGTAGGATTACAGGGTAATATTACTACTAGGATTACATGGGAGGAATCCTAATCAAACTATATCTCCTCTCTTCCTTGCGGGGTATCCCGTGGGTCCCGCATAGACAGAGGTTCTCCCACCCGAGAGGACCAAAGCCCGATGGATCGCTCGACGCGCCAAGACCTTCATCGCGCTCGGTGATGAACTCTACAAATGAAGTCCATCGGGGGTACTCATGAAGTGCATCCCCACCAACCAGGGGAAGTAGCTCCTCCTCGAGGTCCATGACAGAATTTGTGGACATCACGTGGCCCCAAGGTCTCTGGTCGGAAAAGCCTGTCGCCAAGGTTTCTACTGGCCCACCGCGCTACGAGATGCTGAGGAGGTCGTCCGCAGGTGCAAAGGATGCCAGTTCTACGCTCGACAAACCTATTTGCCAGCGTAAGAACTCCAAACCATACCTATCACCTGGCCATTCGCGGTCTAGGGCCTCAACATGGTGGGACCCCTCAAAAAGGGCCTAGGTAGTTTCACTCACCTACTCGTAGTAGTCGACAAATTCACCAAGTGGATAGAGGCCAAGCCCATCACCAACATCCGCTCAGAAGGGGCGGTCAAATTCTTCCTCGACATCATCTACCGGTTCGGTGTTCCTAACTACATCATCAGTTACCACAGGACTAACTTCACTGGGAAAAAGTTCCTGGACTTCAGTGACGGATATGGCATCAGAATTGACTGGGCCTCGTTAGGACACCCACATACTAATGGTCAGGTCGAGCGTGCTAATGGCATGGTCCTCCAAGGACTCAAGTCACGCATCTTCGACCGACTCAACAAGTACGCTGGGCGATGGGTTGTAGAGGTCCCAGCGATCCTCTGGAGCTTGAGGATGACCTCGAACCGATCCACAGGGTTCACACCCTTCTTCCTGGCCTATGGAGTGGAAGCAGTACTGCCCTCCAACCTCGACCACGACGCCCCAAGAGTGAAGTCTTTCGACCGCGACCAAGCCGAGGAAGCTCAGCAAGACATAGTCGACCTGCTCAAGGAGGCCCACGAGACAACCGTCATCCGCTCCGCTCACTACCAGCAAACTCTCCGCAGGTACCACGAAAGGAAGATCAGGGGGAGGATACTCGAAGTCGGTGATCTCATACTCCGAAGGACCCAATCAATGAAGGAAAACACAAACTCTCTCTACAATGGGAAGGACCCTATACAGTGACCGAAGTGATCTGACCGGGCACCTATCGACTGGAGGACGACAACGGCAACGTTCTCAACAACACTTGGAACATTGAACAGCTACGTCATTTTTCCCCCTAAATTTTACCGCTTTTAGTCAAACACTTGCTCCTATAAAGCACCCCAGCCCGAACACTTTCAGCCCGGGTCGCTCGGGGGCTCCATAAGGGTACAATACTAAGAATTACCTCTCTTTTTTACTATCATATGGTAAACAACCTTGTCCCCGAATGGAAGCACATTCCATTCCTATGATTGCCCTACGTAACTTTGTTTTTTCCTAACCGAACGCACCCCGCCATGACCTATGGTTACGAGTAGCCAAGCCCCGCGGGCCATGCCTAGGTTCTGAAAAGCTACAGCCTATGGAACTAATGGGCAGGTGCGAAAAAGAAAGGACAAAAACAAAGGCTATGCTAGGATAAAAATAGGGAACGGATAGTAATTCCATCACAAAAATAGAACTGATGTATTCATTGATACAAAAAATTATTCACATAGGGTCTCGCCCACGAACTCAACTATTACATTTTCTAAACCACTTCTAATCCAAATACTACTACGACTGCTCGACGACATCGCCTGACGCCAAAGGAGAAGCCACGGCACACGCCGCCGGACATAACCACTGGTACGGATACCTCAAGGGACCCACCCGGTTTTGCTCCCTCGACTTCGGCGAGCGCAACGGGTACCTCAAGGGCGTCACACCCATAGATGCTCAGCAGAAGAGAATGGAGCTCCTGACCTTCTCATGCAGTCGAGGTAGCTACTGGATAGGGACACGGCCACCAAGGTATGGCCACCATGGCTGGAAGAGATCTCATCAAACTTTATTAACAGGCCAACCTAAGCAGTTGCAGGCATGGAACCCTCCACCAGCACCACCCCGAGCTGGCTCCAGCTTGACATCACGCTCTAGATTCACAAAAGGATCTGTAAGTCCTCCCCCTCGCTTACCCTCTCTCTCTCACTTAGGAACCGCCATGGCATACATGCACTCTCAGTGAGGAAGAGGGAGGAGAGACAATAGTTGGAGAACATGCAAAGGACCATGACAAGAAGTCCTCTCCCTCCTCCTATTTAAGGAGAAAACACAACAGCTGAAGAGGGACAAAAGATCAGAGTGAAAAACTCTCTCCCTTCCCCCATTCATCGCGGATGGGAAACAATGGGACGCACCCAGACCGCTGGGACGCACATTGACCGATGGAACGATGCCTGGTAAGGCAGAACGGCGTCTGGTAAGACAAGACGTGGCTTGGGTATGGCCCACCACTACTGCATGTCGGGCACAAAAACCGAAGCGTCACCCCGCGTAGGTGGCTCTCTGCCTCCCCAGGCGGCACTTAGGAAAAACCCAAAATGGGATCTTCGCCAGGAGGGACCATCAGGCTTCCTAAAGTCGATCGAACGGCTCAGTAAAACACCGAGAGATAGATAAGGAGCAAAGGGACGCCCCATGTAGGCCATGCCGACTCCGTCACGAACAATGAGCACGAGTCCCGATCGGACATTTCCGGTTGGAGCTCTTCAAACCCTGTCACTCGAGTCATCTAGGTAACACTACTGACCCCCGCTATTTCCTTTATAATCATTTCATACATCCATACGCGCATTCATTCCATACGCCCGTGTCCCCCGGATGATTCGGGCCCTGAACCGCCCGGGGGCTCAGGAACTAAGCATCGCACATGCAGCGAAATGCATCACAACGCTCCATGTTGTGTCATGAAGCGGCGTTTGCCTCATTCGACATGAGCAAATGACACAGCCAGGGGAGAAAAATGCAGATGAGCCCCGTGCAGCCCTCGCCCTGTCTGGCAGACAGGGTCATCTCAACCTTCTCATTCGATCCTAAGCCTCTACCAAGCCCATAGAATCTCCATCGAGGGGAGGCCGTCAGGCCACCCGGGTCGGTCTCCGGAACGACCTAGGCATCTGCCGGGTTGTAGGTAAAGGAGTAGTGGAATGTCACAAGAGGGCTATGCTGACCCCGTCACGAATGACAGACCCAGATTCCACTCGACCATACCCGTTAGCGAGCTCACCGAGCGCGTCACTTGAGCCCGAGCGATCGGGACAAGGGACAAAACTCAGCCCCTCCGGTTGTGAGAAACCAAGGACAGGGTAACGCACACAACTCAAAAACCGACGCCTACTAAGGCCCGACAGGGCTCGGGGGCTCAAGACACACCAAATGCCTGGGTCTGCGACCTTGAACTCGCCCCATCAGGATCCACGACTCTGACTCGCCCGATCCCACGGCGCGCATCGACGTTAGGATCCGTGAGCTCTGTCTCATCTGATCCACTAAACTAACTGACTAACCTCTTGGGTCTATGACCCTAAACTCGCCCCATTCGACTATGCCTGCACTCCAAAAAACACTTGGGTCTGCGATCCTGAACTTGCCCCTTTAGGATCCACGACTTCGACTCGCCCGATCCCACGGCGTGCACCAACGCCAGGATCCACGAGCTCCGTCTCGTCTGATCCCTAAAAACTAACTGACTAACTGCCTAGGTCTGTGACCCCAAACTCGCCCCACAGGATCCACGACTCCGACTCACCCGATCCCACGGCGCGCACCGACGCCAGGATTCGCGAGCTCCGTCTCATCCGATCCCACGGCGCAAAACGCACCCCATAGGATCCATGACTACGACTCGCCTGATCCCACGGCGCGCACTGACGCCAGGATTTGCGAGCTCCATCTCGTCCGATCCCATGACGCACACCGACACCTAGATTCACGAGCTCCATCTTGTCCGATCCCATGCCACGAAGCACACCCCATAGGATCCACGACTATCACTTGCCCGATCCCACAACGCGCACCGACGCCAGGATCCACGAGCTCCGTCTTGTCCGATCCCTAAACTAACGGCCTCGATCCCATGGCGCGCAACGACGCTAGGATCTGCAAACTCCGTCTCGTCCGATCCCTAGACTAAACCGCCTCGGCTGCGCAACGACGCCTTGGTTGACGACTTCATCTCGACTAAAAAACAAAACTTCCCCCCACTGGTAAAAACCCCCCAGATGATTCTGCCTGAATTGCCCGGGGGCTCAGGGACTACACCCACGGGTGCGCTCGCGTGCACCCGCCGTCAAGACAAAAAATCCCCCAGATGATTCTACCCGAATCACCCGGGGGCTCGGGGGCTCCTGTCGGGTTCATAAACCCAGGGTCCCTCATGGACCGGATTCCCTACAAAGGTTCGGCCCAGTAGACAATGTTGCAAACAAACGTGCAACTCATTGGCCAACCCAAGTGCCTGAACGATAGCTAGAAGGATGATCCAATCACCGACCGGAAGGCCTGGCCGAGGAGGAATGACGCCCACTTCCAAATCCGGCCTGCCTCTCCAACCGGAGCACTCGCTTCGGTCACCGGCCTGCCTCCGGACAGCCTCTCTGACCAGAAGGCTTGGCCAAACACCACTTTCAACTCTGACCCGTGCGTTCGACCGGGAGTGCGCTAAACCCTGCTCACTGCTCTTCTCCGACTGACGTGATCAGAGCCAACTGGAACCCACCGACCGGGGGCGCCCGTTCGGTAAAGACCAGGAAATGGACAGAGAAAGTAAGGCAGAACGCACAAGTCAAACCACAATACTGGGGACCGTACCCTATACACCTGCAAAAATAGTACTCTACAACCTTCCTGGCACTACAGAGCTCAAACAGTGTTGTAGGCGCTGACATTTTCCCTACAGTGTTGTGGGCGCCATTAACTCCCATACGGTAAGGCTCCCCCCACATGACTCTGGGCATCAACAGTGTTGTGGGCACCGGCATTTACCATACCAGGCGAACATGGTAAAACCCCTCACATGCCTCTGGGCATCAACAGTATAACAGGTGCCGACATCTGCCATACCCGAAGAAGACAACACAAACCTCCCACATGCATCTAACATCCAACAGTGTTGTGGGCGCCTACCATCATCCTGTACTCGCCGGCATGGGCAACAAGGATTAGAAGCATACGTACTCTCTCCCTCTCACTTGTAAGGCCATCCCCTTCATCTATAAAAGGGGACGTGCTCTCTCCCAACACACAGAGATTCATTCAAGTTGAGCCAAGTGATTCTAGATTCATTAGATCGATCAAGTTCACTAGCGCACAGTAGCAAAACCACCAGGATCAAACCATGAGCACATGCTCGGACACTTAGTTCACAGCGGGGCTCCCGTCGCTCTCGGCCCTTCCAATCAGAGTCCGACCGGACTCCTTGTACCCCCATCTTTCTCCTTCTCGTTTGTAACCCCGCTGCAAACTTCGAGCACCTGGGCTCAGGAATAAAGTCACCGACCGACTCAAACTAGACATAGGGCACGTTGCCTGAACCAGTATAAACCCTGTGTCATTGAGTCTAGGCCACCTCCGATCACAACGTACGGCAAAACTACAAATATTTACTTGTTGGTCACTTTCTACACCGACACTATGTTTTCAAAAGAAGAAAACGTATTCTGAATCTAACAGAGGGATTTTACGCTCTCTGAAAGAGAAACGTATTCTGAATCTACTCGAGAGAAACTATGCTTTTGGAATAGAAAGAAACTACGCTTTCGGAATAGAAAGAAACTACGCTCCCCGGAGCGCTCAGTTTGGGCCATAGAGGCCACGGTTTCACGAGCCGAGAGCACAGGGAATAAGAGGAGAAGATGGCGAACTCACCTAGGGCCTTCTTGTGGTCAACGGTGGGTCTACAGCATCGGGTAGCGTGACGGCGACGGCGACGGCGAGAGAAGGATGAGAAAATTCTAATTTACTACACGAGGGATTTCCCAAACTAGGGGCTCCCCTTACGGTAGTCTTGGTGTGCTTTGCCCAAGGGGCTGGTTGATATATATAGGGAGAAAAACTCCCCACATCCACGTCAACTAGCGATATGGTACTAATTGATGTTGCACCCTCCACATTTACTAATGGACCTAAATAATCATTAAAGCCCATTAGTAAATAAATGCATGGGCCTTTGAGATTTATTAGGATTATTGCACATGGGCTTTGAGAGTTGGTTGGAAAATGAGATATATGATTTATTTTTGGAATTAATTAATTTTGTGAATAAAACAATTTTAGAAAAGTCCAGAATTGATATTTAAGCCACGAAAAATACTCCGAGACCTCCGAAAATTTGGAAAAAAATTCCCAGAGACACTTTGGAACATGATGAACCCAAATAAAGTATTTGTAGCTCATGAAAAGATTGTTGGGAACTTCGAACATGAAGATTAAGGTGAAGGAGGTAGGAACCAAATTCTAGAAAGAAGCTAAAAAATTCCTAGAGATAGATATTTGTCTCCTAAACGTATTTTAAAAAAAATCAAATTTTGCACATAGAAACACAAGGTGCGACCGGAATGAATGCAACAAACACGTTTCTACCTTAAGATACATTTTAATCTAATGAAAACTTATTATTTCTCCATGTTTTCATGAGCATAAAAATACAAAATTCAATCATTTTAGCTCTATTTCAAGAGAAGCAAATTTTAGGGTGTTATAATTCTACCCCCCTTAAGATGAATCTCATCTTTGAGATTTGGAAGATGGTGATAAAAGGGATATAGATTCTCCACCTTTGGATTCTTCTCTACTTTGCATACCTGTTAACCATACTCCAAGTAACTTGTCAAATTGATTCCAAGATTCTGACAGATACTCCAAATAATACTCAGGTAACTCCAATCACTAGGCCACCTTTCCCTTTTAGTCCATACTTATTAGACCTCTTTCTTCATATGTTCACCTTCCAACGGAGCTTCCTTACTTTCTTGGTCTAAAGTAGATTCTATTGCCAACTTTAAAACAACAATGACTTTAGATGCTCAGATCAAGTTGCTCAACTCTCAAACGACTATTCTTAGTCCATGGTGTCGTCCAAATCTTCTTGTCATGCCTAGTAGATCATTGGGATTTCCTGAGACTCCATAGAACCATCTGCAGTTATCAGATATCTCATTCCTATGTCATCAACGCCTACTTGTCCAAGGTATATTGAAGAATGGACTCCCTGCTGAGGATAGCTCGAATTGTAGAGCCACATTAACGAATGCATCCATTCCTCATAGATGATCCAATAACTTATCAACCGAGCAAAGGATACATACTCTGGATGACAAAACCATTAAGTGATATACATCCTCTTGGTACCACCTTTCTTATCAGATTAATTAATTCTTCCAAGTGAGAGCATAACTGAACTTCATATGGCACCTTGAGCATTTGGACCCTTCTTAGTTAGATAGTTGGCATAAGCGTGATTGTCTATCTTATTGATCTCCTCCAAAGGTGTTTGTTCCTCTACATTGACATTTGAGAACTCACAATCCACTTTACTATCCTCACTAGACACACCTTCTAATAGGTCATTCTCATCTTCCTCAGGTGTAGGTTAAATACCCTCATACTCAATTCTTTCTCCTGATGGTGTGGTTAGAAGCACCGAACGCTAGGCATACTTAATCACTCCTTTACAAGCAGATAACCAACCATTTCCAAGGATAACATCAATGTCCATTAACTTCAAAACTATAAGGTTTGCCTTGAAGTTCTTTCCTTTTATGTTAAGACTAACTTTTGGGCATATGCGGTTTGCCTTCTTTTCTCCTCCTAGAGAGTTAACTATTAGAGGTTTCCTCATCGGAAGCATAGTTATCTTATGTTCTTCCACATATTCCCTAGGGATGAATGATTGTGACGCATTGGGGTCAAACAATACCATAGCAGTGTCTGAGCTTACTGCAATCAAACCATAAACGACCTCCTTAGCTCCATGAGTGGTAATCAGATTCACATTGTTCAACCTGCCTTGAATGTAATTTCGCTTCAACTTATCGCCTTGCACCTGCTCCTTATGAACATTCTGTTCTGGCTCCTGCTGCTGTTGTTCTGGCCTTGATTATTATCAGCAAACTTCTCAAGACAATCATTCTTATAGAGTTCAATCTCACCACAATCATAACCTTCCCTACTAGCAGAAGTATTTGTCATTATCAAGGTGATAGTGGGAGATGACAGACATGGCTCTTGAGAGCTAAAAGGCTGCACTTCATCATTAGGTTGATGACACTGATCTTGATCATTACTTCTAAGCAGATTCATAGGGTGTGACTGTTATTCTAGTTGTGTAGCAAAACAGAGACGAGTATTTCTTAACTGACGTTGAAGGTCATGCTTTCTATTCTTCTCTTCCATCTCTCGACGCTTGTTCTCAATTACAATTGCTCTATCCACCAATGTTTGATAGTCGGCATACACCACAATCATCAGCTGTAGTTGCAAACCATCATTCAGTCCTTTCAAAAAGTGTTTTTGCTTTTTAGCATCACTATCCACCTCTTTTGGAGCATAGCGTGACAATTGAGTGAATCGGTTACGATACTCACACACTAACATAGATCCTTGCTTCAAGTTGAGGAACTCTTCTTGCTTAAGTTCTACCTCACCTAACAGGATATGGTAGGACCTAAAATTCTCCTTGAATTCTTGCCAGGTGATAGCAGGAGCATTGTTGGGACACCCATACTCAAATGACTCCCACCAATCTTGGGCAGTTCCTTGCAGTTGACCAGAAGCATAAAGCACCTTTTCATGGTCATCACACTGAGCTATGTCCAATTGTCGCTCCACAGCTCTAAGCCAGTCATCAGCTTCTAGTGGTTTGCTTGTATGAGAGAATGTTGGTGGGTGTCCCTTCATAAATTCACCGTGCTTGTCAATAGGTGGCGCTTGATGCGAGTTGTTCAACACACTTTGAGCAATAGTCTGTAATAACTGAGTCTGCACCATCAAAGCTTGCTCTATAGATGGAGAATTAGATGGCGGTGGATTAGAATTGGCAGGATTCCTTCCAGCACCTTGTGAAGCACTTCTCCTAGTAGCAACCATCTGTGTTTCAACATGTATGAATTAAGACTCAATCATTTGTAGCATTCTTAAATGTAGCTTCAAGAGATGGCAAGATAGGATTGATAGTATGAGAGATAATACAAGACCCCACCATAGAGATAATCGATGCTTCCAAATGAATAACTAGAATATCTGAAACTTCATCTTGCAAATCCTTCAACTTGGCTATCCCCCTTAAGAAAAGATCAACTAGGGGACACCAAAAAGGGTAGCTTGCACCTCCTTCTAGATGAGCTAACCAGCATCAAGATATTATGACATCCCAATGAGACTCTTGTGTATAAGCAAGGACCAAAAATTTGAAATTCCTCGTAGGATGAAAAATAGTAGCACAGAAAAATAGCCACAACTCTCATTCTGTTAATCCAATAAAATTGTAGCTTATACCGTTGGAAAGCTTATCGAATCCTCCACAACTTCCTTATAGAACACTTTTTCAAATTCTGAAGTTCAGGTAGTCAAAAATAGTGCACAACAGAAACTGCTCCAGATTTTAGACAGCGCGGTTGCATCGTCTTGTGATTTTCGTAACTCCATAACCAAAATAGAGATGAGGGCGGTTCTTACGGTCACAGAAAGATATCAAAATCTACTATTGTCTAGAATTTTCTCATGATTTCTGATCTTCCAAAATTAGACATCTAAGCCAAAAAGGGCAGGCTGCTCCGAAAAGCAGGATAGGGAAAACAGAAGAAAACCATAACCCAACTATTTATTCAATTAATCCTTATACCTTAGGCCTATAAACTAAATGAAATTGTGGGAACAACCAACAAGATCATTGCAATCATTACAAAGATTCAAAACAAGCAGAAGCATAATGACAATTCAATAAAACACTAAAGGTGCACAATTCAATCACTGATTCAACTTGCGATACTATCGTCCTCATTGTACTAGGGGGTAACAATCCTAAGACTCTTCTTTAGATTACGCAACAAGGTGGTGAGGAACAGTTCTAAAAGCATATCAAATCAAAGAGTGAAGATGAGAACAAAGACTTTAAAATAAGCACCAAGGTAGAGATGAATAGCAAGGGTAGAGATATAGTAGAGAAGAAAATATCAAGGTTCATAGAGCAAGGGTTTTTGTAGCAACTTCCAAACCTTAGAACAACCAGTTTCTATTAGGCTTGCGTCCTACAGTCAGCCTTGTTCCGATACCACTTTGTAGCACCCGATTTTAAGAACAAAACCAGATACACACCATATGTGAGCCCAGGAGGTCAAATCTCAATATAGCTATAAATAAGGGTAATATCAATAGACAATGCTCAATACGTACTTAGTATAGGGAATATAACCTTAGACAGTCAACGGCGGAAAGACAACTCCGATCTTCGGGTGAAGACTCCAATTCCATAGGGACAACTGACTAGTTGATCACAAGCCTAATTCATCCAAACTCTAGCAATCTGGTACCCATCCAGGATTTTTATCCAAATATGTAAATAAATAAAACAACCGTAAGTATATGTCGTACTCAGCAAATATAACATGGGGTTCATGAGGCTCAAAAGGCTGACACTGGTTTAACTATGATTAGCTTTTAATGAGTCATCTTTTAGCAATTGAGTAGCAACAAGTTCATCGCAAGCCCATAAACACATGATCAGGTAAACATGCATAATGAATAGCATAAACAGTAATCATTAGTGAGCATCTTCATCATCAGTATCATCAGTGTTCATCATCTATTAACCATTAATGATCATCTATTCTATAAATGTTTCAAGGCCGCTCGTGACCGTGAGCACGGCTGATATACCAGTTTTACACTCTACAGAGGTTGTACACTTTCACTGTGAGTCGTGATTTACCCTTTCGCCCGAGGTCACGAGCCTCTTAACCCACTACCAAGGAAGGTTGGCAGGGTATACTATGAAGCCTTTCAAAGGTTCGTCTAACAAGTTAGGGCCGCTAAGGTTTCCCCATCAATAAGCAAGAACCCCCGTCCAAAGAGTGACTAACAAAATACCAAGAAACCAAAGTGCACCCTCTTGGCAGGCCAAGATCATACCTATCGAAGCCCCTCTTGCACCATAAAGGTAACCACTAACAAGCTCGAAAATGTCCTCATACTGAGCTAAAGCCAGAGCCATGTAGCCCTCATAGCTGTACTATAAGTCCCGGATGATCACTTACAGATAAGTCCTTAGGGAGAGGAATTCAGAGCATTTAGAAAGTAGCTAAACACTCTAGCCCCCTGTTTCCATGTTGCTAAAAAGTCATGTTTTAGTGTTTATTGCATATACCATTAGTCAAGTTACAAGATCATGGCTTTAGTTGAGCACTAGCATCATACTACCCAATGCAATAACCCAAAGGTATCAAGGCAGAAGGTACAAAGTACTAGGAAATCCTTAGTGGTAATCAAGGTAGACACATGCAGTATGAATTACATGATTAAAGGTGTATAGGACAATAAGGAAGATCCCATGCTATACTTGCCTTAAACTCAGATCCTTCTTCTAATCCAAACCTTCAAAGGAACTCCTTGATCAACACGTAAAGCTCACCGACTGGACAAGATCACAAAGCACCATGCAATCATACACGAAGCAAACAATAGAACCAAATTAGAACATTACACCAAACATATGAAACAGCAAATAAAAAGATTTTAAAGATGTTCTACACGTTGCTACGAACACACAGACGCGAAAAGCACGCTAATTGGAGCTACTGTGCAAAAGATACAACTACCGAAAGATCTACCCATAAGAGAAAATATAATACTATAAGCTTCATGTGTTTTAGCTATATAAAAGCTTATATAAATTTAATTAAGTTAAATTTAGATTTGAATTATAGAACTAAAGTAAAACAAATCATATTTTATTGATAAAGTCCGGTTGCGTAGTTATTATTTAAATTAGAGTTTAAACCATAAAATTTAAGAAATAGTGATATGATAAACATTGTTACTAACACATAGATCTCGTTGCAATGGATCTAGCGCAACTTGATCAGGTCAAATCAGAGCTAAAACGTAGAAGATATGATTTAAACAAGATTTCCTTTAATAAAATAATAGATTAAATCTAACCTCAAATTTCAAAAGTTGAAAATATATATAACAGTAGGATGAACATGTAGATTACTCAATTACGAATCTAACGCAACTTGAATGGATCAAAACGGAGTTAAAACGAAGATTTTATGGCCTAAATAAGACTAGTGGCAAAAGAGTAAATAGATGAAAGCGTATTTTGGATCTAACCGAAGAAACTACGTTTTCAAAAGAAGAAAACGTATTCTGAATCTAACAGAGAGATTTTACGCTTTCTGAAAGAGAAAACGTATTATGAATCTACTAGAAAGAAACTATGCCTTCGGAATAGGAAAACGTATTCTGGAAGTGCGCCATGGACTGTGGTTATATTATGCGAAATTACAGGGGCTCTTTTACAAATAAACCCACACGAAGGGGTACAGACGATCTTGGACTGTTGGATTGAATTTGGACGGCCCAGATTAGAAAGGAGGGGGAGATAGAGTCACCGGCCGGAGAAGAAAACCAGCGCGGCGGAGCTCCATTACCGGCAGCGAGAGGCTCCCCGGAGCGCTCAGTTTGGCCCCTAGAGGCCACGGTTTAACGAGCCGAGAGCACAGGGAATAAGAGGAGAAGATGGCGAACTCACCTAGGGCCTTTTTGCGATCGACGGTGGGTCTACAGCGTCAGGCAGCGCGACAGTGACGACGACGGCGAGAGAAGGATGAGAAAAATCTAATTTACTACATGAGGGATTTCCCAAACTAGGGGCTCTCCTTACGGTAGTTTTGGTGTGCTTTACTCAAGGGGTTGGTTGATATATATAGGGAGAAAAAGTCCCTACATCAACGTCAACTAGCGATATGGTACTAATTGACGTTGCACCCTCCACATTTACTAATGGACCTAAATAATCATTAAAGCCCATTAGTAAATAAATGCATGGGCCTTTGAGATAAATTAGGATTATTGCACATGGACTTTTAGAGTTGGTTGGAAAATGAGATATATATTTTATTTTCGGAATTAATTAATTTCGTGAATAAAATAATTTTAGAATAGTCCAGAATTGATATTTAAGCCACGAAAAATATTCCGAGACCTCCGAAAATTTGGAGAAATTTCCAGAGACACTTTGGAACATGATGAACCCCAATAAAGTATTTGGAGCTCATGAAAAGATTATTGGGAACTTGGAACATGAAGATTAAGGTGAAAGAGGTAGGAATCAAATTCTAGAAAGAAGTTGAAAAGTTCCTAGAGATAGATATTCGTCTCCTAAACGTATTTTTAAAAAATCACATTTTGTGCATAGAAACACAAGGTGCGACCAGCATGAATGCAACAAACACGTTTCTACCTTAAGATAAATTTTAATCTAATGAAAATTTATTATTTCCCCATGTTTTCATGAGCATAAAAATACAAAATTAAATCATTTTAGCTCTATTTCAAGAGAAGCAAATTTTAGGGTGTTACAACAAGATCTTCTTTGCTACTCTTGATCGATCCATTAGTTATCAATCTTGTTATAATTAATATTTCATTAATTATGATAAATTACCTGATTGAGATAGAGATAAATCGGCATCATACTATTTTAATTTGTCGTCTCATAGTCTGGTCATGCATTAAGTCTTAAGATTGACGGCTCATTCTGTTAAATCGGCTGTTCTCTTTCCATCTCAATCGAACTTAGCACGCATTCGAAGATATGTTTAAATCTTGAGTAAACCCACTAGTTAACTGAATTTAATCCAATGACACTGTCATAGCTGCATCGATCCGGTCGAACCTCACTGGTAAGACTTTAGATTGGAGATTATTGACTAAGTGGTTTTGTTCATGATTGGGACATATACTCTGTTTGTTGGCTAAGCCTGCATCGGTTGTTTAGCCGGTCGCCTATAAATCTCACACGTATAACATGTTGCTCATGAATCTGTTAACGCATAGATGGTTTTACGGATTTTTTAGCTTTAGTTTGTTATCATTATCATAGCTGCATTGATCCGGTCGAACCTCACTATTGATGATAATAAATTAGAACTAGATTGTTTATAGATTCATTTATGGTAAACAGTCAGTCGCATGTTGTACCCCTTTCTATTGAGAAATCAGTTGTTTCGAGCTATATTGTCATTAGTCAACAAATAGGCGATTTCCTTTGTAAAGCGATGGATATTGACTGTTTAGCCGATAGCCTCATTTAATGGCTTTTGAAGCCGTACATTGGAACTGTCTGGAGAAATACCTACATGTTCCGCCCTAAGATTACTGATAAGACTTTTTCTCCTTGTCAATTGCAGGTTAAATTGACTGACACGTCTTGGACTTTCGGAACCGATTGGACCAGTGTTGAAGCCAAGCAGATCTCCGGCTCCGTTCCACTCAGATCGTTCGGCTTGCTGTGTGTTGGGCGCTTGGTCACGTTTTTGTGACAACAAACTAGTAGTAGCAGAGTAACAAAAAAATTAAGAAGGCATGTGCTCAATTCAAAATAGGACAGGAGAGGAGATTGGAAAGTAGAGGAGATGAGAGAAGAGCAGCAACAACAGCACGTAGTAGTAGAGAGTGGAGAGAAGAGTAATAGTAGTAGTAGTTAGTAGTAGAGAGTAGACAGTAGTATAGTAGACCAGGAAGAGTAGAGGAGTAGAGTAGTAAGAGAAGAGGAGGACAGTATAGCAGTAGTAGTAGTAGTAAAGCAAAAATCACAGGCACTATAGTAGTAGAGGTAGTAGTAGAGTAGAGGTAGTAATAGATATATGCTCAGAACTTAGGAAGTAGAAGTAGTAGCCGAATTCAGTGAAGAGTAGCAAGTAGCAGTAGGAGTAGGAGTAGGAGTAGAGTAGCAAGAGTATAGTAGTAGTAGTAGGAGTAAAACAGAGCAGTAGTATAGGAGGAGTAGGATTAGGAGGAGGAGGAGGAGGAGTGGTAGTAGGACAGTACTATAGGAGGACACAACAAAATAGGTAATGTAAGTGGCAAGTGTTCAGTTACGAAATTCAGTTACAAAATAAGTGCTCAAACTGTCAGGTAGCCTACTGTCAGTAGACAAACTGTCAGGTGCTCAGTAGACAAACTGTCAGGTGCTCTGTTAAGAAGCCCTTGTTTAGTTGGCGAAAGTTTGGAAATTTGGCTACTGTAGCATTTTCGTTTTTATTTGACAATTAGTGTTCAATCATGAACTAATTAGGCTCAAAACATTCATCTCGCAATTTCCCACCAAACTGTGCAATTAGTTTTTTTCTCCGTCTACATTTAATGCTTCATGCACGTATCGTAAGATTCGATGTGATGGATACTGTAGCACTTTTTGGGAAAACTTTTTGGAACTAAACAAGGGCGAAATTTAGTTACAAAATAGGTGTTCAAACTGTCAGGTAGCCAAACTGTCAGGTGCTCAGTAGCCAAACTGTCATGTGCTCAGTTAAGAAATTGAGTTACAAAATAGGTAATGTAAGTGGCAAGTGCTCAGTTAAAAGTAGCCAAACTCAGTAGCCAAACAGGATGAAGCACACAACAAAATAAGTTGCACAAATCAAAAATAGGTAATGTAAGTGGCAAGTGCTCAGTTACGAAGTAGATTAGGCATTATAGGCAGTGGCATATGCTTAATTCCATTTCCAATTAACAAATTTGGCATCACAAGCAGCAATCAAATTCGCATCACAGGCAGCAATTAATGAAAATTGGCATGACAGGCTACGGTTCATCACAGGCATCACACAGGCAGAAAAGGGGATGAACCTCGGTGAGCCTGACCTCGGACGGCGGCGGATGGAGCCGGGAAGACGGACAGAGTCAGAGAAAACCGCCGCTAGGGTTCCCGGCGTACGGTGCAAGATTCGGCAGAAAAGTTATGAAATTCGCTAGTGTCAAATATAAAACTCTAAACTTTTAGGGAAAAAAATCTACTTAACCCCCCAAACTATTGGTGGTTGTCTATTTCACCTCTTCACCCGTGAAAACTAGCTATTTTACTCTATAGACTATTGAAAACCGTTTATGTAACCACTTGAGTCAGTTTTTTAATTAAAGGTGGTTTCGCAGATGTGGCATATTGTGTGGCCGTTGACATGGTGCCATGATGGTGAGAGTCAACAAACAACAACAAAAAGTTTACATAACCTCCTAGGAGAAAAAAAATTAAATAACCCTCCCCAAGATATCAAGGGTTGGCTACCTCGACTATAATACCTACTATATAGCCCTTGAAGCATCTAATAATGTTCAAATGTCCCCCGGATGATTTTGTAGGGTCATTTGGACATCGTATCCCGCCACACTGGTCTAAATGCCCATCCTTGAACCCATATGTTGCTTCCCTCTCTCTACTCTTTTCAGGCAGGCGCCATCGTCCGATGAGCAACACACGACCTCTTGTCTGCTCCACCTCACGGCACTCCTCGATGGCTAAGCTCATGCACTGCGTCTGCACTCTTGTCATCAGACCCCTCCCTCCCCCATCTGGTTGCATGTTTGGTCATTCGGTTTTCTAGGTAGCCATAGATAAGGAGAAAGCAAAAGGAACGAAGGGTGTATTGGGCATAATCTTCTATATAAACCTGTTTAAATTTTTAAAAAAATTTAAGAAAAAAACGCTAAAGTGTCCAACTTTTTGAACGGAGGCAGTAGTTTCGTGCCTAGCGTCGTGGACACGTCAACGTCATGGGCGTGCTGCTTATTTCACCTCCAATCAGCCCGGGTCCAGCCCAAGTAACACTGAATGCACCCTAACGTTTGTAGACCATACCTAGCCACGAAAGAAGGCCCAATCGCCCTTGGGCCTTACTAGTCCCCGTCCGCTTCTGCAGAAGGCAGCTGTACATGTATGGCTGGACCCTCTACAGAGGCGACTAGGTCAGCCACCTCTACGGAGGCTTCCAGCTGCCTCTACAGAAACTTTATGTAGTAGTGAAGAATTGTATAGAACAACGACGACACGGTGGCATATTTTGATCCTACTTGTTAGCTGACGGTGAAGTCGTTTCCATCAATCAATTACGTAAAAAACATATATATATATATATATTAATCATCCTGGACCGATCATTACAGAGACAATCGGACCAACATGTACACACACCACATACATGAGCACAAGAGACTAACGCCAAGCAGAGAGGTATGTAGTAGCAAATTAAAGCTCACACACACACACAGGTACAAGGGCAGAGACCGCATATGCATGCTGGCGAGCCAGCAGATCGATGTACATAAATAAATATAATAAAAACACGATGGCTAGCTCGTCCTTATTGTTCAACCACCAGTTACATATACGTCACACACGACACAAGATAATATCATCAATAAGCAGAAGCATGCATATCATCGGTCTTCGTTCCCCATGGTCGGTCGATATGATCAGCAGTTGCAGGGGTTGCACTTGCAGTTGTCACCGCAGCTGCAGCTGTGGGAGGTCTCGCCGGACTCCGCCGCGGCCTCGAACTCGGCCGCCACCTTCTTCTCCGGGGCGACGCCCAGGACGACGGTGGCCTGCGCCGCGGTGCTCTTCTCCTCCAGGTCGGGGTACTTCTTGCTGCAGGTAGTCAACGGGCGGACGGACGGACCCAAAATTAACAAACAAACAATACTAGTACTAGAAAATTTAATTATTCTTCAGATGGAGAGCTACTACTCCATATGTTTTCCAAATTATTGTGAAGAGATAGTAGCCACTAGAAACGAACAGCAAACGAACTCCAAACTGTAGTTTTTGATTCACAATGAAAGGAAAAGAATCTAAGTAAACAAGGTTGAAGAAATTAGCTAGATACAGAGTGATGACTTGCTAGCTTACCCGCACTTGCAGCTTGAGCCGCAGTTGCAGCTTGATCCGCAGCTGCAAGACATCCTGCTTGTTTTGTGGTGCAAAAAGAAGCTCAAGAACAAATATCTAGCTACCAAAGGGCGTCTTACAAAGTCGTCTTTGCTTGGTTGAGCTTGAGCACAAATGAACCCCAGCACCGGTTTTTATAGCAGTGGATGGAGGATCCGGCCATTAAGCCAACATAGGCACGCAACGTGCCGTGTCAGCACGCCATAGGCTCCCTCCAGAACAAGTCCTCCTGGCCTCCGATCCAATGCCCACTTGTCTCCAGAATTATTCTAGCTTGGAGTATAATATATTTTTTATTTCGACTCTTGGTAATTCAATTTGATTTTTTTATTTTTTAGTATTTGTTGTCATACTCCCTCTATCCTTGCCGACTGCTGAGTCAAATCATCTTAAGTTTGATCAAGCTTACAAAGAAGAGTATTAACGTCTTCTAGCGCGCAACAAGGATGTACCAAATGATGTAATATTTTTCTTCTTTTCTATAGAATTGGTCAAACTTAAAATAGTTTGCCTTACATACAAAAACTCAAAAAATCTTGTATTTCAAAAACAGGGCAGTAGATGCTACCAGACCAAAATTGATTGTGGACCTGCAGTGGTTGATGACACGTTATTAGGAGTTGAGCTGAAAGGAACACAACTAATAATAATCAGTGCAGATTAATTAAACTTCGGTCTCTTTTATGATGCACCGTTTCTGTACCAGTGTCAATTATTGAAGCATATATATACCTAGAGTGTGAAAACTTCCTCGCATCGATCTCCAAGTTCACTAGCTAGCTAGCTTGGTTGACGAATTTCCTGAATTGCGTGGACGATATGATGCATTTCATTTGTCACGTCTCTATCTTTCAGCTTGAAAGCTACACGCATTGAAAATATGCGCGCCGTTGCTTTCGTCTCAGCAAAGCCACACTAATAAGCTATGTATGCCGTGCTTGACTTGTCGTTCTGATCTGATGGATGGACGCCATTGACACACACCATCCAAACACGTTTAATTATCTTTCAGGAGCATCGATTACGCAAGACCTGATAATAAGAGGCCCACTATTTTACGTACCTTTAATTTTTCTTGCCGGCAAGAAATTGACCTGATTCTTTCTTCCTTCTAGAAATTTCGTCTGTGGGTCCGGCCCCAGCCAATTGTTGGTTTCAGATACACAACTATTCCACTTGCTAAAACAAGTTACTGTGCAAATAGTATGCACTAATGGATACAAATATCTCTACTTTATTATTACAAGAAAACATTATGTATAAGAACAAGTACTCAACTATTTTTTTTTTATTTAGCACATGCATGCACGTTTAAGTACATAGCAAGAGCTAATTAAGTTTTTAGAAAAGTTATAAAACGGCTTACAAGTTGGACAGAGGGAGTACGTTGCAAAACCTGTTCGTGTCATCTCTTTTGAACGAGACTAACAATAATGGAGCATCGTCTTATCCTGTGCGTCAGTAATCTAGTAGACGGAGATTTCTATTTCGATGACAGGCGTAAAAAACGTTATCGCATCGTCCTTGTTACTTCGTTGTTCAAGAAGCCTAGCCAAAGACGTTCTTTAATTAATTAACAATGTCTATGACTATGAGCTCGATCTGAAATCGTATCACACCAGATTTGAACCGATTCTTATATAATTGTTTCTGGTTCTTTAAACACGTGCTCCCTCCGTCACACAGAGAATGTCGTTCTCAATTCTCGAGAAGTCAAAAATGTTATCTGCAGAACTAACAGGTGCCGTCATTATTAGCTACCAGTTAAAAATGTTATCTGCTCCACGTCTGGATTTATAGAAAAGAACATAAATTAATGTTTATCACAGCATCATAAAAAAATAATTCAATATTGTATCTAACGATACTAATTTGATTTCATAAATCTTGACGCCCTTTGCTATAAGTTCAGTCAAACTTCAAAAGTTTGACTTAAAGCAGCGGCGGAGCTAAGGCCGGCCACCCTGGGCCGCTGCCTGGGCTCACCTGCTCCTAACAACTAAGGTCCAAGTTCTATCCCAGTATGCACAAAGAACAGAGAAGAGTTTGGAAGGTGTTGCTGCTTGTCACTGTTAAAATGGTGGTGTGTCTTGCCCATACTTTCACAAAATTGCTGGCTTCGCCACTGACTTCAAGACAACTCCAGGTTGATTTATTCAAGGAGGGAGGGAGTACCTTCGAAAACTTGAATAAAATTATTATGAAAATGCTCTGAGCACCCCCCCCCCATCCCCCCGGGAATACATACATAGTAATCCTATTGGACTACAGTTGCAAGCACAGAGGATTGGTAAAGTATATACAAATTTTGCAGGAATGGTCGTTTCGATATAGGTTGTAGAAAAAAGCTAGAAATTTTACTAAGAGGTTTGAGTGGATTTAAGTTCTCTACATTTTCTCCAAAATAACATGCAAAAGGATAATTTCCTACGCTATTCCTATGTTCAATCCCCCTGAACCATCGACTGTAGAATTTGTATAGTATTTCTAATGCCATGTTTCTCCTCTGTTCTTCACCAAAGGAGGCCTTGAAGGATTGTTTGTGGACATATCAACCCGGCATGCTTTCTGAGAAATTCCGTAGAGGGAAACAACAAAAGCTACAGCGGCAGAGCCAAATTCCAACGCTTTAATTTTCCAAGGTGATTCGTTTGTGCATATGTAATAACTTTTTACACTACTGGTCTACTGGAATGAACTACACATAGTTATCCATAGGAAAAAGCCAATTTTTAGTGACATCAATTGGACTTGCTTTTGACGATGATGATGTGGAGAAAACTTTCCACCGCATCAGTAACTGGAAAATTGTGTAATAATTGAACTGTAAGCAGGCCAAGTAATGACCTGGGGTTTGTTTTTGCAGGAATGACGCTGCAAGTGTTCATACTTCATAGACGACCATGAAGTATTTCCAGGCCTAAAAATGTAGGGATGCAGGGAAAAAGGTAGCAGCTTTAGTTGGGTGGAGTCGCAAGAAGGCGTGAGACCGTGAGAGACGAGCAGTGGAAAATATAAATGAAAAAAATGAAACGCCCACCGTGGGGCTCGAACCCACGACCACAAGGTTAAGAGCCTTGCGCTCTACCGACTGAGCTAGACGGGCTTCTATGATAGCGACGTCTGAGTAACTTTCTTTTCATCTTTATAGCAATAAGCAGGCCATTCCCCCCATGGAATCTTACATCTGCATCAGTGTGAACAAAATCAGCAGAGCAATCTACTGCTTATGTAAAGAAAATCGAAGAGAGCATCCACTGAATGGGCCACATGCTTTTTTTTTTCTTCTTCTTCTAATCAAGTGCTACTGAAGTTATATATCTTCATTTCCCGCACAAGGCTAGCTAGAGTGTGAACAATTCAGCGTATATAGCGCTAGAGATAGCGATAGGTGTCCAAACATAATTACGTGATAATAGGTGGTATGTAAAGATTTCTTGAGCCGCACAAGAATTTTACTAGGCATAATCCTCTACCCATCGCTTAGTCAGGTAGAGCATGTGTGGATGTGGGTACGATTACCGGGATCGTACTGCCCGCCCCCGCATACTCACGGGTAATTTCTATCTGTCTTAGCCACACATGCACACTTTTTTTTTAATACATGTGCACTTATTAATTTAACCCAAAGATAACCCCTCGAGTCGTTGGGCCGTGGAATGCAAAGGCCCGCCCATGCGGCAGTGCTTCGCTGTGCTAACCTACGAATGCGTAGTGTTGGCCCAAAAAAAAAAAGTGTATTCGGTTGTGCATGCAGACAAAGAGGACACAAATCAGGTCAAATACGGTGGAGGAGCATGTTTTGTTAATTATTACAAGCAGAGAAATATCCGAGGACTAATATCGATGGCCCAGATTGAGGACTAATAAGCCTGCTTGTCATTCTTTTTATTGCCTTTTCAGAGTTTAAGGAGTCTGCATATAGAATCATATCTGCAGATGTTATTGTATTCTGCATGCATAAGAATCAGCAAGATGAAATTTTTGGCAGATGTGCTTATGCTCCAGCAGTGCAGCATGAGGGCCCTGGCCTCTGAGAAAGTATATAGTAGACGAGCTCCTCAACGCTCTGACGAACTCTGCTTCTGTTGTTCAACAAGAACTGTCCAAGGACCCAAACCTGGAGAGGCTAGCTAATCTGAAAAAATTGCAAGAGCTTTTTATGAGCTTTTTATGTGCCCAAAAACGAAAGTATATGCCCACACTGCACCCCAGAGGCCCAACTGGTGGACCATGACATGGAGACAACCCTGGAAGGAATACATGCATGCAGGGTATAAATCCAAGGCATCTGCAGCTGGAGTGCAGCATAGAGATGCTCGGTGCCATTGGCTAAGCTGAAACCGCCTTGAGTGCGACAACTTGAGTCATATCCAGCATGTCAAGAAGGCCTATGCAATGGATGGAGGCAACCCATGGAAATGCCATGTGCTGTACAAGAGGCAACCCTACTACAGCTCCGAGATAAATATATCACCAGGAGTTTTTCCACATATGCAGGTAAAATTAGCAGATAAATATCATCAAGAGTTTCTCCTACATATGCCGGTGAAAATTAGCAGATAAATATCATCAAGAGTTCTTGCACATATGCAGGTAAAACTAGCACAAGCGCTTCGTCACAATTTGTTTGGTTCCTCGGTTTGTTTTATCTCACCTCACCTCAATCGGTTCCATCTTTCACCATAATGCCCAACCTTTTGTTTCAGGCCCCCCTGATGAAGCACCTGTTCAAGGGGACAGAGAATTAGAATGATGATATATATAGAACATAAGATGAAGAAGATGGGAGAATATAAACTAAGGAGAATGTTTCACACGATGGCAGCAACTTTGCCATTATTCTTTTTTCATACTTTGGTTCATGACTTCACATGAGACTTCTGCAACCAGGATTATGCTTTCAACTCTTGTAATGTGCATGTTTGTACTGTAGTTCTAACATTTGCCTTCTAAAATTTCAAAAAATTATTATTCATACTAAAACCACAAACACTGCTTGCTCTGTGTATTGTAAATCCTGTTATTTCCATGTTTATAGCAGAATATCACATTTTTTATCCACGACAAATGGCGGGCACAAATTGGTAGACTTATCAAAAAGAGAGCAAGTTGATTAATGCTCAATGTTCAAAAAGGCGACGCTAGGCGGTCGCCTGGGTGCGCTTACGCGCTGGTCGACGGGGTATCGCCTCGCCTATGGGGTAGGCGGGTACCTAGGCGGCGGCCAACTGCTGGCGGCGAAACAAGGCCAGATCCACCAAGGTAGGGACGTGTGGGGGCGGCGCGAAGGTCAGTCGACGATGGGGAAGGAGGTAACGTGGGGCAGCGGCGGCCGGTCGGGGAAGAGGCGACGTCAGGCGGTCGCAGCAGACAGATCCACCAAGGTAGGCACGCGTGGGGGCGACGCGGACGGCGGTGGGGGGAGGAGGTAACATCGACGGGGGGCGAGGGCAGGGGTGGCAGCGGCCGGTGGGGAAGGAGGCAGCGGCGCGGGCGAGATGGGCGGACGCGAGCAGAGCTGAGGCTAGGAGAGGAGGGGATAATAAGGGAATAAGGTGTCGGTGGGGGTTACGGTTACAGGCTTACAACATGAGACTTGGGCTTTTAACTGGGCCTTCTTCTCCCTCTCCAATATGGACCACTGATCTCCTATTTTTTCTTTTCTTTTAGGTATATATGCATGTATTAGTCACCGCCTAGCCATCGCCTTGGAAACGCCTAGGCTCGCATAGGCTCTAGGCCATGGGTCATTGCCTAGATACCGCCTAGCGTCTTCTTGAACTTTGTTAATGCTACTTACAGACAAATAAGGAAAAACTCACTAAAGTGATGCTGGTATGTGAAATGCATCCAAGATCAGGGTACTACTTTGAAGTTGCATTTTGAGGTACGTTCAATAATAAATGCTTGCTTTCATTTGACCTTGATGCTTTAGAAATCCTTTAAAAATCAGGATTTTCTTTTGGTTATCAATCAAAGATCAAATTAAATCAGTAGCACAGGCCAAACTGCCAAGGTAGTGAGAGTTGCATCTTCTGTGGGTTAAAACAGTAAAAGAGACCTGATTGTCCTAGTCAAAAACTCTTTGGTCACACAGTTTGGGCTGATGGGAACGGGTCAGATTAACATTATTAATTCTTTTGCTGCGATTGTCTCTTTGTCTGGCATGTTAAGTGCTCTCTAAGTTAGTAACCTCAGAAGTTAACTTTTGGCCTTGGTACTTTGCTTTATATATAGGCCAGATCAAACTATGGTATGTGTTGGGTTCATAAACCCGGGATCCCTCGTGGACCGGCTTTCCCGCAAAGACTCGGTCCGAGCAGGCAGCACGCAACTCATGGGCTGGCCCAGTTACCTGAGCGACAAGCCGGGGGGTGATCCAATCTCCGAGCGGAAGGCCAGGTCGAGGAGGAACAACACCCGTTTTCCGACTCCAGCCCACCTCTCCGACCGGAGCGCTCGCTTCGGTCTCCAGCCCGCTCCTGGACGGCCTCTCTGACTGGAAGGCCCGGCAAAGCACTACCTCCGACTCGGACCCCACGTCTCCGACTGGGGGATGCCGAAACCCTGCCCCCTGCTCTTCTACGACTAGCACAGCCAGAACCGACCGGGACCAACCGACCGGGGACGCCCGCTCGGAAGGGACCAGAAAACAAACGGAGAAAGCAAGGCAAGGCACACAAGTCAAACCATGATACCAGGGACCATACCCCGTACACCTACAAGAATAGTACTCTGAATTCGTGGGAATGGCGAGCTATGCTCCCACCTATTTCCTCGACCTCATGGATGACGATGGCGAGAGTGACGGCTCCAGCATCGGCGACATAGCGCCTAGCCATCGTATGTCCCGGGAGTGCGCTATGGCAGACGATCCGGGACACCCATCGGTGGAAGCAGAGTCCTCGCAGACTCACACCTCACCGAACTCTTGCGCGGAGACCCCCCGAGCTCACACGGGAGCATGGCGAGGCACTGCTACAACCGTGGCTGCATCAGCCACCGACTGCGCCAGCATACTCAGCGCACCACGCTGTGCCCTGTGCGCATAGACCGGCGAGCGGCGCCCGAGGTCGTGCCCATCGAGCCCAGCACAACACCATGGACAGGGAAAACGACCCCCCACTGTTCGCTCGGGCCAATCAGAACATCGCTGCCGCGGCAATGCTTCTGCGTGGCCTGTCTAAGCCAAACGACCCTCATGACCAAGCGATCCACCGGAACCTCTGGGCACTAGTGGAGACCACCTCCGTTCAACAAGCAGAGTACTCCGTATCGTGATAGCGACTTGCGGCCTCGCTCCCCACTAGGGGAATGGGGACGCAGCAGATGGGTCACCCCACCCGGTCACCGCGACGATCGCCGAGCGCGGCATAGGAGGCCGCATTGGCACCTCGTCTTGACTTGATGACCGCACCGTACTGACCGCCTCTCTACGCACGGCTTGGGCCGAACCGAGACATGCACAGCAGCGACCGGAGTCCCAGCCCTGATGACCGGGACCGCAGACCTTTGTCCAAAACCTCCAGCAAGAACCGCTCCCGCCACACCTCAACGAAGACTGGGGCAAAGGCAAGGCCAAGCGCTAGGATCAGGACGAGGGCCCTCCACGCAGAGGGGGAAAAAGAATAGAAAGTATCGCCGCCGACCGGTCGACTCTGCATTGGTGGCCACGGTTGATCACGTGGGCACGCAGCCCCAGCAGGACCCCCCGGGCCACTTCCATGAGCTCATGGAGAGCCTGTGCACCAACCATGACTACCCTGTCAAACACCTCTATAGGGACTGCCAGCTCCTCAAGCACCTTCTGCGACAGGCTGGCAGGCCAAACGAAGAAAAAGGCGAAGAAGCAGCAACCGAGAAAGGGGGCGTAGCGGGTAAGGATCCAGATGACTGAAGGTTGAAGTGATCCGGTCGGACTCCAACCAACTCAAGGACAACAATGACGACATTCTCTCTGAACGCTTGGAACAGCTATGTCGTTTTTTCTTCCCCTAAGTTCTAGTCTTACCATTGTTTACTTAGCATATGCTCCTATAAAAGCACCCCGACCTGAACACTTTTTGGCCCGGGGAGCTCGGGGGCTCCACTAGGGGGCACTACTACCTCTCTGTTTTGTTTACTATCATATGGTGAAATTCCTTCCTACCTGATCAAAAGGGGAGTTCGTTCCTTTAATTTCCCTTACGTAACTTTGCTTTAAAACATTCCAACCGATCACACCCCGCCTTTCCCTACGGTTACGAGCAGCTGAGCCCCATGGGGCATGCCCCGGGCTCCCAAGGTTGCAGCCTACGGGACAAACGGGCAGGTATGAGAAAGAAAGAATAAAAAACAAAATTATGTTAAGGGAAAACTAAGGAACAAAAGGGAACAAGCTTCCCCGAATGAAGTGACTCCATCACAGAAAACAAAACCAACTATAGTCGTGTTGACACAAAATGTGACGCACTGTGCCTCACACACAGCAAGCCAGAAAGCGTGGCTTCAATCGGGTTCCCGGGTGCTTCGTGACCCGGAAGCGTGCCAGTCAGTTTGACCTGAAAGAACTAACAAGGGATAAAATAGTTAAATGCCAGACCGGAACATGTCGGGTGAGACCAGATAGATTCCATATATACGACCCTGAAGCCATTTTACAACGACATACGGCTATAGGAAGTCATGTCTGCCAACAAGTTTATAAACCATTCGGCTAATCGTAAGATGAACACACGTAAAGATCCGATTACCGAATGCATGTGCATGGGAAGACATGTTTGAACAAGTGAAATTAATTATGAATTAATGCATAACCAAGCTCAAACAATCCAACCGAGTTGGGATCCATGAAGAAGGAACATGCAAATAAACACGATTAAACTAATATAAAACCTGCAGACCGCTTACGACACCTAGTTCCGTCAAAGCTTAAACGTAATTATCATGCATGAACCCACAACATGTAACAATCTAGATTAAAATAATTCAGCCATTATGAGCATGTTATCTATTTGCAGGTAATATGACGGTAATGATCATTGAAGCACGAATAAAACCACAAGAGATGGCGAATAATATCAATCTAGATTGGGCAAAAGTGTGTTACAAATATATGAAATATTTAAAACATGCAACACAGGATAACTTAATGAATCTATTTAGATTTTGCCAGTATCTAATAGAGCCGATAAGCTGTCTTGCTTTCACTAAGCATATTGAGCAAACGCTCGCCGCACTTACGGTATCTACTCAATAACAAAGCATAAGCAAAGACTTCTTGATTGATTGTCAAGCAAAGATCCGCCAGACGATCATTGAAAACAAACAAGACTACTTGCATCACGTCTAAATCCACCGCATGATACTAAACATGATAACAAGGTTGTCGGAACTTACGGAGGTCGACGGATCGATGACTCCTCTCGAAGAACTTCGGCGACACGACAAAAGGACTCGAAAGTTGGCACGGGGCGGTTGTATTGATTTGGTTGTGAACCTCCATTACAATGGTCGAGGGTCAATATTTATACCCTAGACAAAACACGAGTCCTAGAAGACTACGATTTACAAAGGAACTTCTAAACAAACTTGGAAACTTACGATTCCTTACCCTAAACTCTCGAGTCCTTTATTATTACAACTTTCATCTTTTGATCGGCCTTGCTCGCCATCTTTCGCTTTCCGAATGGAGTCACCGCATATCCGGAGTAACCGACCGCACAAGCATTTAGCCGACCGCTTGTTTTGTGCGCGAATACCCTTCTTCCCGCATGCGGGTCCACATCATCCTCGAGAATCGACCAAAATCCGGTGTTAACACATGCCCCTCAATTTCGGGATAAAAGTTGTTTTTATTCTGAAATTGACCACAAGCTCCTTCTTCTTCCTAGGTCAGCACCGTTCAACACCCTTGCATTGCCCAAAAATTCAAGTTTTCAAGCGCAACCTCGGACCTACTTGAATCTTCAATGGCGACCAGGATGAAATCCCAGAGGTAAACTTTACTTATATTCGGCAATTTTCATTTGATCCTCCCGTTCCTCTTTTGGCTTATTCCTCTTTGATTTCAATCACCTTCTAAAGGAATACAAGAACCAGATTTTGATCCCCTATCTTGCCAACCTCGATTCCTATTTCCTCGGCCCAATGGGAAATCCCACCCTTCCGAGATTATCGAGAAGGAAACCCAAAGAATCCCCTTCAAATGGGATCACCTCGCCAAACCGATGGCCAAACACGTTCAAGAATTGGCCATTTCCCCCAATCGCCGGATGGCGGAATTGGTACAGAGAATGCTAGAGAATGCTAGAAAGCGTGACCCTTTGGGAAAGTCAAGACATCGGTCATTGTTTGGAATTATCCTTAGCGAAACACCTGTAAACGATTCCCTCTTGATAGCGACTTCCCATTTTGGTCCGACACCATTAATGCCTTCATCTTTGGTCATGGTATGATGACCATCACTCTAGCCGACGTGTTCATGATGGTGGCTTGAACGTGTCACTACTAGTATACCCCTATAAGTACAAGAGCAAAAGTAATCAAAGAGCGTCGACTCTGGATGTGGATGGGTCAAACACATCCGAACTACATGAATGCATCCGCAGCGCCATCTCGACAAAGAGTTGAAAGCTTTCATGAATATGTGGCTATGTAGATTCATCTTTTGTGGAAAATCCAATGAACCAACCACGAATCACATGGTGATGGCCGAGGACTTAAATTGCAGTACTCGAGATCCCACTAGGCAAATATCTCTTAGGGTCATTTATCATATGATGCATCAGATTACTCTTGAGATCGCCAAGGTGGAGAAATCTCTTGTGTGAATGGTCACGGTGGCTAATTCAAATGTGGCTCCAGCTATATATGCATCGAGATAACCTCTGTGAGCCTCCTCAATCTAAGTTTTCCTTGATTAACTATTTGAAGGTAGTACAAATAAAGGTTAAGGCTTGTCGGACTTATGGGGAAACTTGACATCATCTATCGGCATTGACATAGACATTGGCCATTTCTTCAAGCTATTTTTCAAAGGATTCGCAATGTACTCTGGTTCCCTTACAAAGAAAATGAAAATTTGACTTTGCCCGCAAGTTCAACTATGAAATTGGTTGTTCAGGTCAAGAATCCACGGAGATCTTCAACTCCTTTATCAAACCTTGCACTCTGCCAAACCGAATTTCATCATGGGAGGTTAGTGCAGTCCACCTATGAATTCTACTATCCAAATATGGTGGCGGACAATTAGGATGTGGCCGGTGCCCCCAAAATTCCTCTTCTCAACAATCATGAAGCCAAGGGAAGTAATAATGAAAGAATGGAAGCCAAGAAAATCTTTGAATTAGGATGGGAATTGCCAACATACTGAACCATCTCCATTTGGGCTAATAGATGTTGCTCATCCCTTCTTTGTCTCTTGGTGGCAAGAATGGCATGCTCATATCTTCAATATATCAGTTCATCCTTTATGCAAAAACTTAAATTGACTGACTTTGCTTCCGATAGTGAGGTAACTCCATTAGGCTCATCATTTCACGCTTTTGAATTCACTTCCTATTTTAACATCTGGTTATATGCACAGGATTTTGAGCCTACTTCCCGGCCAAAGCAATCCAAAGATTATTAATTTGGTCCCAATCTCGCTCTAGGATTTGATGCTCCAAAATTAAAGGAATTCATGAAAATCCCTGCAACTTTGGATTCAGTACCTTTAAAGGCACTCATGAAAACTCCTGCTACTTCAGCTGCTGCATCTTCAAGAGGAAAAAACAAAAGGAAAACACCTGAAAGTTTTCTCTTGCCCAAGAAACCAAGGACCAAGAAAGCCAAATTATCTTTTGAGGTACGAACCCTTTATTCTCTATCAAGTTAACAACCCCACTTAGCAGTAAACCTGACCACCTCTATATTCATTACTTCCATCGCAGCCGCAAGTCGAAATTCCCAGACTAGACAATACCTCAGCAGCTGCAAAACCAACTCCTGAAGTTTCTACCGAAAATGAAGAAATTCATGACAGTGAAGCTTCAGAGACTCATGAAGCTGAAGGTTCAAAGGCTCATAAATCTGATGAAACTATAGGTAACATCGTTCGACTAATTTTCCTTTTCTCCTTTCTTTTTTTAATAACATCTATCTCTTATGCTCATTATCATTTACTTTATTGAGGATAGATGAAATCTTAGATGAACGGCAAGGAAACTTCTCTGATCAAGCTCCAAACTGTCCCTTCCGAACCTTCAATAAGTTCTCCCGCAAGTTGAGGTATAACCCATCCCGATGATCAATCATTTCGGTGAGTAATGCCTTGTCTTACACTATATTTTAGCAAAATTACCCAATCGGCTAACACCTCCTTTCTTCTCTTTTCTTTAGAAGAACATCACTAAACCGACCACCGAGTTACTCCTTCTCTATTGAGGACTACATCATTGATAAAAGTGAAGAGATTACTTCTCATCAAACCTTATCATTTGGAAAATCGGGCTCGGCTAAAAGAGATGATCATTCTATTTGAACAAGGATACCATTAGTCGGGTTCGGGATGCGCACCGGATAAAAGACCTCCTTGAACTCATTGATCAAGATATCCCTCTCGCTCTCAAGGCCCCCTAAAATCTGCAGCCCATCTTGATGACCACTTTGCTATGGTGAGAAGGGCAACCAAGAACATATATCTTTGAGGGCTGCTCTGCGAAGGATAGATCTTTGAAGAAATTTGGAGATTAAAGATCTTCATTCTCATATCCAGACTACAAGAAATTCCTTGACAACCTTGGAGCCTGAACTGAAAGCCATGGAGGATGAAAAAAGCAGATTAGAAGCTCAACTAGCCGAACTGAATGCCAAAATTCAGTCTCACAGGGCCCATATAGCTAATTTGCCGAAGAACATAGAAGCAGCTTCACTAAAGATAACTTCGACCATCAAAGAAGACCAGCAAATCAAAACTAAGTTATCCAGCATCCAGAGCTCTGAAGATGAAGATCAAAAAGTGCTAGATAATGTTAGCCGAATCAGGACTGAAGCCATAGAGGCAATCAATCATCTTCTGAACAAGTAGACATTGGGCTTGTAATAAACTTAAATGTGATATCCTTTTTCCCTTGATCAACCAACTTTATGTTTACATATTTTTACTTGTTCGAAAACAGAAGCAATTGGTCATTTTCCCTTAGATTACTCGATTAGAATGTAGCCGATTGTCTCCATTCTTCCAATAGCCGAACGAATCCTAATCCAAATGTTGTGAGGGTATAGCCGAACAATGCTGGCTCCAACAAATCAGGGAGATAGCCGAGTGACATCCGATTTAACCCATGCCTGGCCCAGCCCAGTAGCGGCCCAGCCGAAAGGGAAAAACCCTACTCCACCGTTCGGCATTCTCGCCCCACGACTCCGTAGAATTCGCCACGACTCTTCGCTCCGGCTTATAAATAGACCCCTCCGTTAGCCTTCATCGCTATCTCCGCTTTAGCGTTCTCACATCCGTCTCCTCCACTTCCTTCGTTCGATTCATCCCAGAAGAAAACCCTAACCTCCACCAAAGTAAATGGCGAACAGTGGCGACCGTGGCAAGCGTCCTGCCGACGGGGAGGCTGAAGGAAGCAGAGCATCACGCTGCCGGCGCCGTGGGTACGATTCGGCTTTTTGCCCCCTTGCAATTTTCTTGTTCATCTCTTAGTTTTAATTTTTTTCTTCCTCATTCATCAGGATAAGGGTCATCGGTTCCAGTAATATCATCTCCTTCCTCCCGTGACAACAACTCAGCAGGGAACTCCATCATCCGGCTCTTCCATCTCTTCAAGCTCCTATCATTCCAATCCTTGGGGCCTGACGGAACCAGCAGATGCACACCATCAGTATTCTCATGAGGAGGCGTTCAAGTTTCGCCAGAGAGGGATGAAGCCCGGGAGGAGCTAGGCGATGTCTCCAAGAAATTGACATCGAGCAAGCCGAATGGGAGGACCAGTGAAGCAACTCTGCTGACGCCATCACCGGTTTGATATCTTCATTTGGTTTTAGCATCCACGGCTTCCCTCGCTTGTTGACCCATTTTCCTTTTCTTGACTCTTTCTGCGGAGAATGACCGCCGCTGGCGGCGGCGAACAAGATCGCCGACAAAGTGAATGCCTAGGGGGGAGACATCCGAGGCACGCCGATCTTGTGTGGACGGCCGTGTTGATCGGGCCGTCATCCAAGGTGTGCACCTCGGTGTTTCTCTCGGTCATGGCAATGACCTCCCGAACCAACGAAGACTACTCCTTCCGGCCCGATCGGCCCATTTGGAGGACGCCTTGGGACGAGATCGACGACATCGATGAGCGTCGGAGGTCTCACGATGATCATGCCATCGCCTCGCCGAATCCACACATCCCAAATCCGTCCTCAACAAGTTATTTGAGGAGTAGTTTGTATTAGGATGGACTTACGTAAATAAACTTGTCTTTTGGAAGAATACTTATTTCTTTGATCCCTTTTGGTAAAATTCTTGCATGATTGTCGGAAAAATGTTGAAAACAACCCGGTCTTGCATAAACATTCTTGTGCTAGAGGCGATGCAAGTTTGCATCGGCTATTTTTTGTGCTAAAGGCGATATGAACAATATCGGCTATTCTCGATCTTATATCTGATTTTTTAGGCTAAAGGCAATTTTCTTTTATCGGCTTTTTCGATCTACATTCATGAACCAACCTCAACACTTTGGGTAATACTTCTTAAGAAATCTTCCATTGATAGCTCTGGTAAACTCCTCTCCAAATAAAGTCCTCAATATGTATGCATTACCGGTACACATTCTACTATTCGGAAAGGACCTTCCCAATTTGGAGACCATTTGCGAAACGCTCTATCCTTTGTTCCAAGCGGCAATATAGTTTTCCAAACCAAGTCTCCTTCATGAACGCCTCGGCATTTAACCCTTTTGTTATAATACTTGGCAACGCGTATTTTATTTTTCTCAATATTTTCCAATGCCTTGAGACGAATCAAATGTAAATCTTCCAATTCATCCATCATCGATTCTTATAATCTTCTTCTACCAATTCTTTTCAGTAACACAACTCGCCTTGAAACCCGACAGTAATTCCCATGGTAGTACTGACATGATGCCCATAAACCAGTTCATAGGGAGGCGTTTGAGTGGACCCATGACAAGCCATTCGGTAAGCCCACAATGCTTCATTAAGAACCAAGTGCCATCTCCTTGGTTTTTCATCAATCTTCTTACGGATGATTTTAATCATAACCTTATTTGATGTACGCACGACCATTAGCTTGTGCATAATAAGGAGAAGAATTATATAACTTAATCCCCATATCTTTGGCAAAATCACGAATGCGAAGAAGTAAAGCGAGTTCCTTGATCGGTTGTTATAGTTTGAGGAATCCCGAATCTGTGAATTATATGTTCCTTAACAAAACTGATCATATTCTCTGACGTTACCTTCTTCAAAGGGATAGCTTCAACCCACTTGGTGAAATAATCCGTGGCCAAGAGTACAAATTTGTGTCCCTTACTAGAAGGAGGATTGATCTGACCAATTAAATCTACACCCCATCCTCTGAACGGCCAAGGCTTGATTATGGGATTCATAGCAGATGCTGGAACTTTTAGAAACTTACGATTCCTTACATCAAAACTAGAAACTATCACGCATTCGGCATTCAACAAATAGTGCCGAAATCTGGTACATGAGTAATACACACACAAGCAAAGTTTTTCTGTAGCCGAATACCTTGTTTCCGGGTCTAGCAGCTTTCGGCTAATATAAGCTATGATTCTTTCTTTTCCTTCAAATTCTTGCATAAGGGCCGATCCTATCGTTAGGCTATCGGCCGCCACATACAACTTAAAAGGCTTGTCAAGTTGTGGAGGTACCAGCACAGGTGGCGCTTTCATATATTGCTTGATCTCATCAAAAGCCTTTTGTTGTATGTCACCCCATACAAATTTTTGATCCTTCTTGAGCCTTAATAAAGGAGAAAAGGGTAAAACTCTCTCTGATAAATTGGATATGAATCTTCTTACAAAGTTGATTTTGCCTAACAATGATTGCAATTCTGTGATATTGGTTGGTGGCACAACTTTGTCTATTGCTTCCATGCTCTTTTTTCCAACTTCAATTCCTCCTTTATGAACTAAAAATCCCAAAAACTCACCAGCCGAAACTCCAAAGGCACATTTGTTTGGATTCATCTTCAAGCCATGCTTTCTTGTGCACTCCAGAGTCTTTCTTAAATCGGCTAAATGTCCTTCACGATTTCTAGACTTAACCACTACATCATCGATGTAGATCTCTACAATCTTGCCGATCAGCTCGTGAAAAATATAATTCATAGCTCTTTGATAAGTTGCACCGGCATTCTTTAACCCAAATGTCATGACTATCCATTCAAACAAACCAATATGACCATGACATCTGAAAGCCGTTTTTGAAATATCTTCCATTGCCATAAAAATTTGATTATAGCCAGCATTACCATCCATAAAACTAATGACTTCATAACCTGCTGCTGCATCTACTAGTAAATCGGCAACTGGCATTGGGTAACCATCCATGGGAGTGGCCTTATTAAGATTTCTGAAATCTATGCAAACCCTCATTTTTCCATTTTTCTTGTATACCAAGACTATATTTGAAATCCACTCTTGCATACTTGCGGGGCGAATGAAGTTTGCTTCTATTAATCTTTCAACCTCTTTCTTCACATCGGCCAATATCTCCTCTTTGTATATCTTCCGTGGAGGTTGTTTGTAAGGGACGAAATCCAGGTTTAATGGGTAATCGATGCTCAACAATGGAACGATCCAATCCGAGCATTTCCGTATAATCCCAAGCAAAACAATCTTTAAACTCTTTCAATAGGTCTATCAACTTTGATTTATATTCGGGTCTAACTTTGCACTAATATACATCGGCCTTGGCTTAGAACCATCACTAACATCAATTTCTTCCAACTTATCACCGACATAAAACCACGTCCCAACTTTCCTTTGTTGCCATCGATGAGATTTCCCATTAAAAATTACTATGAGAGCCATTGCTTGGATCGGTTGTTGGCCCTCACCTTCACCAAACATTTACTGGGACCTTCTTTCCACAGTTTTCCGGAGAAACAATCGACGCCTTCATATTCCCAAAGAGGTAGATTCTGTGCAAAGCAACACTTACAAGAATCGTCGGCGTGTACAACTTCAACATCATCTCCAATCCATTGAATGAGAATTTGATGCATGGTCGAAGGAATGCGAGCAATTAGCATGGATCCAATCTCGCCCAAGAGTAGACTATATGCCCCTTGCCATCAATGACAAAAAGGTAGTAATCGAGTTTTAGACCCAATAGTTAGCTCGACATGGATAGCACCTCGGGTATCGGAAGGGTTGCAAGCAAAGTCCCTAAGCACCATGTGGGTTTTCAACAATTCTTCATTAGTCATCCCAAGCTTTACAAGAAGGTAGTATAAGGCATGATATTGATAGCAGCCCCTCCATCAACAAACATCTTAGTTAAAGGCTTGCCATTGACATATCCCTTTAAATAGAGTGGTCTCAAGTGACGATTCTTGATTGGTTTGTCAAAAACAGCCTGTTGTGTTAATACAAGCTGGGCCATCAACTCCTGACATTCACTTTCATCAAAATCAGAGTACACCTCTTCTTGGACATATTGGCTTTCGAGAGCTATAAACTCCAATGGGAGGAAGAAAGCCATGCAAGCATCAGCCGAAGGACCACATCCATCAGGCTTCTTTTTAGGATGCCATATTTGCTTTGCTTCGGTAACTTCCTGTTCCAACTCCCTATTCCTCAGTCGTTGAACTCTTCTTTTCTGACTTTTCCTCAGGCCTGGAGGACACCACTATCCTTTTTGCCATACGTATCTATAGGAATCGACTTCTTCATCCCGCACTCTATCATGAATCCAACCTTGACCTACAAATCTTTTCCTTTGCCGATTCTCAAAATCATCTATTTTAAGCTACCGATCATCTTCGGGAACCTTCTTTCCAAGTCTTTTCGAGAGCGGGATGGTACATTGACTCGAGATTGTCTATACTTTGAGATCTTGGGCACTACACTCAGGACAATTATTTCTCTTGAGGCAACCTCAAGCCTTCATTCCAACAATGCCTAAAGAATGAACAACCCCAATGAGATCGCCTCCCATTACATCACGTATTCTTCTTGCTCCCTTGGTATACTTCTTCCTCATACCTCCGGCATTCTTCAATAAACCATTGCTTCTTATAGTATTCCTTCTCTTGTTCTCTCTCGCCACTTGTTTAGCAAAATACGTGATGTAACTCGGGTTTGGAAGTTTGACCTTTCTCGGTTCGGCTATTCGAAACCGAACTCGTTCTTTTGACTCTCTCTTGGTGACTTGCCGATCCGGGTCAATAAGCACCACTTTCCTTTGCTCTATCGAAGTCAACACCTTCATCTTGCCTTTACCTTTGAGATCATTGGCAGAGACCATATTCATAGAGAAAGAAATCATATTTTGTGGAAAAGGCTGATCATCAATTTTCATCTTGCCATCAAACTTCAAATGTCCCTCTTGGATAGCTTTCTGGATTCGGATTCTGAACACCCGGCAATCATTAATAGAGTGAGAATTAGTGTTATGGAAGCCACAATACTTTTTGTCTTTCACTCCTTCAGGACGTAGCATGGGATGTCCTTCTGGCAGTTTGATGCGTCCTTCCTTTATCAACAATGCAAAAAGTCTGTCTGCCTTAGTAACATCAAAATCATAGGTTCCCTTTTGTTGTTTCAACTAGCGTTGACTAACTTGAGTGGGTTCCTTTGCCCAATTCAACTCAGCCGCAGCTATCTCATCTTCATCAATATACTCAGTCGCTTCCTCCAGAAAACCTTGATACACCTCATTAGTGGCATTGTTCTTCTGAAAGCGATTATCTCTCCTGAATCCTTGGGCCTGATTACTCATAGCTGCTAAACGCTGCGCAAGTTGGCCAAGATCATCAAACTCCATGCCGAACAACTTTTCCCTGATATTCGGCAACATTCCTGCTATAGCCATTCCAGGTAGTTGATCATCTGGTAAATTCAGAGAATAACACATATTCTTGGTCTCCCTAAATCTACGAAGATATTCCAATGGTGTCTCATTTGTTCTCATCCTCAGACTCATGAGATCAACCAACTCTTTCTCATTAGTACCCGTGTAGAAATATGAATGAAACTTACGCTCTAGCTACGCCCATGTACCAATGGAATGAGTGGCAAAGACGTGAACCACGTGAAAGCTGGTCTGTAAGAGACAAAGGAAAATATCGAATCCTCCAAGCTTCATCCAGGCAGCTTCTCCAAGTCGCATCAAATACCGACCGACGTGCTCTATGGTACTAGTATCATCTTGACCGGAAAACTTGGTCAAATCATTGGAGGCTTCACCCTTGGAGGTAACGCCACTCTGTTGTACCACTCGGATAAGGAGACTTGTATGAATAGGATTGATTTTTGGCTTCAAACCGAACTGATTCTCGCATCATGTCGCCCATCCTGTGCATCAAAACATCAATGCACGAATCACGATTTCCTTGCACTTGCACTCCAGAAGGCAATCCTGAAACACTCCTATACCCTAGTTTTGGCACAGCATTGATAGCACTGTAATCAGTAAATTCTTGATACCCATCTCCATACATATTCTTACGCAATCTGTTTGATCTTTGGAGAAACTCTATATGTGAAGGTGGCACTTCTCTGTGGTACCAAATGTCACCTGTCCATAGGTGGGATGTGATTGCTTTTCAAAGGTGAGTCAATCCACCTATATTTGAAGTCGACCCTACTTCTTTTCCAACAGGCTTCTCTTGATGCTTTGGAACATTGAAAAGCGTCGGTCCTTCGAGTGGTCCAACATTTTCTTCAAAGTATTTATCAACCATTGGACCAAAAGTCCGATCATGATTGCCCGAAAGGTATTCGGAAAAAGCGTGTGATGGTTTGTCATGGTTTCTCCCATAGCTTTATAGACCGGGGCTGCCATCTTCGAGCATCCTCCTCTTGATGTAATCGGTTTGATGCGAGAAGAAGAACCCTTGGCATTTGACCGCTTTTGAAACACTTTATTCCTCTTGTTTTGGAAAAAGACATCAAACACTTCCGTTGGTATTGCTCACATGCTTGTAGCACTAAATCCCTGTAATTATCTCGGCAATTACGCCATGCTCACATCAGAACATGATCATTGTTGATCTCGGCGCCATCTTAAACTAACAGATGGTCCCACCGGCGCATTGCAAAAAAGTGTGTTGACACAAAATGTGACGTGCCTGCCTCACACACGAAGCCGGAAAGCGTGGCTTCAATCGGGTTCCGGGTGCTTCGTGACCGGAAGCGTGCGGTCGGTTTGACTGAAAAGAACTAACAAGGATAAAAGCAGGTTAAATGCAGGCCGGAACATGTCGGTGAGACCGAGGCAGTTCCCATATATACGACCACAAGCCACTTACATAACGACATACTGACTATACGGTAAGTCATGCGCCAATAAGTTTATAAACCATTCGCTAATCGTAAGATGAACACACGTAAAGATCCGATTATCGAATGCATGTGCATGGGAAGACATGTTTGAACAAGTGAAATTAATTATGAATTAATGCATAACCAAGCTCAACAATCCAACCGAGTTGGGATCCATGAAGAAGGAGCGTGCAAATAAACACGATTAAACTAATATAAAACCGCATCCGCCGCAGACGACACCTAGTTCCGTCAAAGCTTAAACGTAATTATCATGCATGAACCCACAACATGTAACAATCTAGATTAAAATAATTCAGCCATTATGAGCATGTTATCTATTTGCGAGAGGTAATATATGACGGTAATGATCATTGAAGCACGAATAAAACCACAAGAGATGGCGAATAATATCAATCTAGATTGGGCAAAAGTGTGTTACAAATATATGAAATATTTAAAACATGCAACACAGGGATAACTTAATGAATCTATTTAGATTTTGCCGTATCTAATAGAGCCGATAAGCATCTTGCTTTCACTAAGCATATTGAGCAAACGCTCACGCCGCATACGGTATCTACTCAATAACAAAGCATAAGCAAAGACTTCTTGATTGTCAAGCAAAGATCCGCCGCACGATCATTGAAAACAAACAAGACTACTTGCATCATGTCTAAATCCACCGCATGATACTAAACATGATAACAAGGTTGTCGGAACTTACTTGAGGTCGACGGATCGATGACTCCTCTCGAAGAACTTCGGCGACACGACAAAAGGACTCGAAAGTTGGCACGGGGCGGTTGTATTGATTTGGTTGTGAACCTCCATTACAATGGTCGAGGGTCAATATTTATACCCTAGGCAAAACACGAGTCCTAGAAGACTACGATTTACAAAGGAACTTCTAAACAAACTTAGAAACTTACGATTCCTTACCCTAAACTCGAGAGTCCTTTATTATTACAACTTTCATCTTTTCGATCGGCCTTGCTCGCCATCTTCTCGCTTTCCGAATGGAGTCACCGCATATACGGAGTAACCGACCGCACAAGCATTTAGCCGACCGCTTGTTTTGTCTGCCGAATACCCTTCTTCCCGCATGCGGGTCCACCTGTCATCCTCCAGAATCGACCAAAATCCAGTGTTAACAAGTCGTTAAGCACACAGGAACGTTTACATGGGGGCTCCCCCACAAACTTAAACTTTTTACGTTCACATTATATTTTACAAGCTATTGGACCGGCCCGGCGGCATCTGCTGTCGGTGTGACCGACGAAGGCGTGGGCTGGTCACTCCCCGGTGGCACGACATTCGGCTCGGTCGAAGCCAGGGCGACATTCACCTCCGACCCAGGCTCCGCGCCATCCGCAGACTGGGCAGCGTCCTCCCCACGCATGCTTCTGGCCATGTCTTCACGACGGACGCCCATCACCCACTGAGCAGAGACTTGCTCTACCACTGACCTTGCGTGCTGCAACAAGCTCTCCTCGATCGATTGGATGTCCTCCATGCTCAAGCCTTCAGCATACCCACTACAGATAGTAGCAAAGTCTAGGTTTGGGTGGTGCATCGCCACCGAAGTCAGCACCCCCGACTCTCCGTAGAACAGGCCGCTCCTAATAAGGTCCTAGACTGCATCCGGGACCTCCGCCAGCTGGACGGTGGGCGCGCTTGTGCTTGGCGCCGACCCAAAGACTTCCGAGATGACGAGCTGGGCAACGTTGCGGATCTGGTAAAGATCCCCCTCGAGAGCACGTCGCTCTTCACGGGACTTGTCCAGCTCCTCTGCATTCCGACTGAAGGTCGCCTTGATCCTGTCCAGGTCCCGCTCCAGCGTCTTCACCTTTCCACCCAGCTCTGAAAGAAGGGCGACAAGCTCAGAAATAGGCTGAAGGAAAAACCAACACGACGAAAAATAGAAAATAGAAAAGGTACGTACCGACACGGAAGTTCTCAAGGGTGGAGAGATCCTCTGCCTGTCGGGCGACCTGCTCGTGCAGCCGGGCGCTCGCATCCTTCGTCCCCATCACCCGGCCCTAAAGCGCGAGCACTTCCCAGTCTGCTTCTGACCGGGCCTTTCGCTCCGACTCCAGGGCCTTCCACGCCAACTCTACGGCGCTCCGCTCTGACTCATGGGCCACCAAGGACTCTTGGAGTGCCGCCTTGGTGTTCGCCAGGGATGTCCGCAACCCTGCCTCAGTCTCCGCCTAGCGAGCCTTCGCTACTTCGAGCCCTTGCTCGGTGGCAGTCGCCCGTTCTGCTGCACGCTGCCCCTCCACCCGCGCCTCGGCCGCCCGGTCCTAGGACTCGCGGTGAGTGGACTCTAGCTAACGCTCAAGCTCAGCCTTCTAGGCGTGCTCCATTCGGAGAAAGCGGGACTTATGGGACGACATCCCCTTCAGACTCTATGAAAAACAATCATGCTAAGGCAACCAACAAAAGAGTCAGAGGTCAAGGACAAGTACGCAAAACTCACCTCCACGGCAAGCTACAGGTCGATCTCAACTAACTGCTGAGCGGACTTAACCCGCTCCTAGGTGTCTCCGAGCTTTGCGGATAGGTTGGCGAGTTCGGACACCGCGGCATGCCCTTGCCCCCCAAGGATGTCCTAGAGATAACACTCCTGGGAATCCCAGAGGATGAACCGCACCTTCGCTGGGTCCTTAGGGCAGGGCCGCTCTAGGTCGCCCTCCGGTAGCCCGCCGGAGGGCCTAGCCTCTGACTAGACCACCGCCAGCTCCTAAGATGACACCGGTGGCTCCACCATATCATCTGCCTCGTCATCGGATGGGATTTCCACCACCTCGGTTGTGTGGACCACCGTCGGGCGTTCCGACTCTGTCCTGGCCGTGTTTTCCCCTGGCGCCTTCGGCTCCGACCATGAGGGTGAGTCATGCAGCCCTTCGCCCGGTGAGGCAGGGAGCTCGGTCTCCCTCTCCTCTTCGACCACGGTCGATGGAGGAGGGGCCGTGAGGGTTACTTCCGACGCAACCCCCGCCGTCAGCACCGGGATTGCCACCAACGCCGACGCTGTCGTTGCCACCGTACCAGCAGCCGACCCGGGGGGCACCACCCCTAGAAGGGAAGGTTTCGCCATCGCCACCCTGTTCCCCCCGTCTCTCACCACGACACGCTGCAGGGTGGGCTTCCAAGTCTCCCGCACGGTAGTTGGGGCGACGCTCAACCCTGACATCTCCCGACCACTGACAAAAAGTGTGGGGAAGTCACACTCCAAAAAAGGCTCAATAGCGAAAGATCGAAAAGAAATAGAGAAAAACGTACCTAGAGGTGAGCGGCACAACTCTGAAGGTGAGACCCGATGTCGACGAGCCTGTAGGGCAAGGACCGCTCCCAGGTTGCAACCCGCGCCCCCTCACTTCAGCCGGGGGCGGAGTCATCCCAACCGGCTCCTGCCCGGCCTACGGGTCGCCGCGACCCTCGGCTTGGGACTCTCCGACCAGAGCAGCAGGTGGGGCATCCTCCGGCTGTGAGTCACGCGACGCACGGATGCCAGTCTGCTCCTCAGACCGTCTGGCTTGCTCGACCATGTTCACGACAGGCGGGACCTCCCCCGGCTATGAGTCACGCGTTGGCACTGGTCCCAGCGGCGCACAAGTGCCAGTCTGCTCCTCGGACCACCCGGCTTGCTTGGCCGTGTCTGCCATAGGCAGCGACGGGACCAACGCCGCCGCCAAAGGGCGCGGCGACCGCGTCCGCTTTGCCGCTCGTTCGCCGACGGTGTTCGCGCTCGCCGCACGTTTCCTCGGTGCGGAAACCACCGCGTGCCGCACGGCCTCCTGCTCATCACCAGCAGACGCCGCCATAGGTTTACGACACTCCGTCGAGGTCACAATGACCTCCCGACTTTCCTCCTCCTCGGAGAAAACCATGTCGTCCACATCCGTGGGATCCTCTGACTTAAGCTCGGACTCGACATCGCTCTTTCTCTCCCCGGCCTTCACGCGCCAGGCAACCTCCTTCTCCTTGTTGTACTTCCGGTGGGCCACCTTGGTCTTCTTCTTCTTTCTAGCGTCTACTGCCTCCTTCTGGGTGGCCTGCTGGGCCGCACCCTCCGGTCCCTTAGGAAGGTGCGGCTAGGACTTGTAAACTCCAAGCCCCTACGAACGGATGGCCTGAAATCAAGAAATAGGAAAAGCGGAGGAAGAAACACGAACGAAATAGAAGGGAGCATACCAGCCTCGACATGATCACAGAGTTGAAAGGCACGGGCTTCCCATCGACCCTCTCTTTGGGCTTCAGGTGCAGCACCCGACCAAGGCGACTCCAGAACTCATCGTTCGGCAGATCCTCCGGTGACGCACGGTCCGGGTCTGATGGGCCACTGTACATCCACATCGGCCGTGTCCTCTCCGCCAACGGCGCAACCCGGCGGCGGTAGAGGGTGTGGAACACCCGCACCCCATCAAGGTCGTGCTTTACGAGCTTTCAGAGCTCCTCCTCGATGACCCCCACCTTATGCTTCTCCTTACGGGCACAACCCCATGACCAACAGTCCTGCTTCTCAGGCCTCCCGCCGGTGAACGCCGGGAACAGCGCTGTCGCTGGATTTATGATATAAAACCACTCCCCATGCCACCCCGGTTGGAGTCGTAGGGGAGATACACGGGATACGAGCCTCCCATGCTCGGTTTCCTCTACGGGGCGAAACCCCCCACCGGCGCGATCTCGACCGGATTCCCTACCGTCAAGGCTCTCCCGGAGAACAGCCGTCGGAAGAAATCCGCATGCGGCTCCATCTCGAGGAAAGCCTCATAGACAGTGACGAAGCCGGCGATGTGCAGCACCCCCATCGGATTAAGGTGTTGTAGCTCTAGACCCCACTCATTGAGGAGCCCGTGTAGGAACCAGTGTGCGGGGTACCCTAAACCACGATCATGGAAGGTGAGAAAAGACACCACCTCGTCAGGCCAAGGTTGCGGGAACTCCTCCCTCCCAGGAGCCCTCCAGTGAGCCACCTCCTTCGGCGGTAGGAACCCGTTCGCGATGAAAGCCTTCAACACCGACTCCCTCATGGTGGACGACCTCTAGTCCAACATTTCACTCCGGGATCGCAGTAGGATTGGTGAGTCCTTCTCTTCTCCCTCACTCTCTCCCCTTTCTTTCCTAGAAACTGCCGCGGCTCTCAAGAACGCTCACGGCAAGAAGGAAGAGGAAAGAAGGCGGCAGATGAGGAAAAGGCGAAAGAACAAGGTGAAAACCTTCTCCCTTCTCCTACTTAAGGAAAGGGTACAACAGTTAGGGGAGAGCGCACCGATCGGGAAAGACAAAATGGCAGAGCAAAAAACCCTCTCTCTTTCCCATTTAATGCAGATGAGACGTGCTCTGACCGATGGGACGTGCCCCGCCCGACGGAACGGCTCCTAATCAGATGGGACATGGCCTGGGCATGGCCCACCACTACCGCACGCCAGCCATTTCCGCATGACGGGCACAAGAACCAAAGCGCCACCACACGCAGGTGGCTCTTCGCATCCCTAGATGGGACTTAGAAAAACCCAAAGTGGGATCTCCGCCGAGAGAGACCATCGGGCTTCCTAAGTCGATCGAACGGCTCAAGAAACACACCGAGAAATAGGTAGGGAGCGAAGGGATGCCCGATGTAGGCCACGCTAACTCCATCATGAACGACGAGCACGGGTCCCGGTCGGACGTTTTCGATTGGAGCTCTTCAAACCCCGCCACTCGGAGTCATCAAGGTAACACTACCGACCCTTGTTATTTCTTTATAAATCATTTCATACATCCATACGCGCATTCATTCCATACGTCCGTGCCTCCCGGACGATTCGGGCCCTAAACCGCCTGGGGGCTCGGGAACTAAGCATCGCACATGCAGCGAAATGCACCACAACGCTCCGTGTTGCGTCACGAAGCGGCGGTTGCCTCATTCAACATGAGCAACCAACAGAGCCAAGGGAGAAAAACGTAGATGAGCCCCATGCAGCCCTCACCCAGTCTGGCAGACAGGGTCATCTCAACCTTCTCGTTCGATCCTAAATCTCTTGCTAAGCCCACAGAATCTCCATCGAGGGGAGGCCGTTAGGACACCCGGGTCGGTCTCCGGAACAAGCCAGGCATCTGCCGGGTTGCAGGTAAAGGAGTAGTGGAATGTCACAAGAGGACTATGCTGACCCCGTCATGAACGACGGACCCGGATTCCGCTCGATCATACCCGTTAGCGAACTCACCGAGCGCGTCACTCGAGCCCGAGCGATCAGGACAAGCAAGAAAACTCAGCCCCTCTGGTTGTGAGGAACCGAGGACGGGGTAACGCACACAACTCACATCGACCCCTACAAAGGCCCTACAGGGCTCGAGAGCTCAAGACATAAATGTCTGGGTCTACAACCCCGAATTCACCAAGATCCATGACTCCGACTCGCCCGGTCCCACGGCATGCACCGACGCCAGGATCCGCAAGCTCCGGCTCGTTCGATCCGGAAACTAACTAACTGCCTCGGCTGCGCAGACTACACCGAGGCTAGGGTTTGCAGCCCTGATCTCACCCCATCCGACTATGCTTCGACTGCACACCAAACACCTAGGTCCGCGACCCTGAACTCGCCCCACCAGGATCCACGACTCCGACTCGCCCGATCCCACGGCGTGCACCGACGCTAGGATCAGTGAGCCCCGTCTCGTCTGATCCCTTGACTAATTGCCTCGCCCGATCCTGTGGCGTGCACCAATGCCAGGATCAGTGGGCCCTGTCTCGTCTGATCCCTTGACTAACTGCCTCGCCCGATCCAACGGCGCGCACTAACGCTAGGATCAGCGAACTTCGTCTCAAACTGATCCCTGAAACTAGCGAAACTAAACCACCTCGGCTGCACAACGACACCTTGGTTGACAATTCCATCTCAAAATTGAAAAACACGCACAACACGGCCGCTAACAAACACCCCCTAGATGGTTCTGCCCGAACCACCCGGGGCTCGGGGGCTACACCCGCGGGTGCGCTCGCGCGCACCCACCGATGAAACAAAAACCTCCCCCACTAGCAACATGGAAAAACCCCAGACGGTTCTGCCTGAACCGCCCGAGGCTCGGGGGCTACACCCACGCGCGCACCCACCGTCAAGGCAAAAATCCCCCAGACGATTCTGCCCGAATCGTCCGAGGGCTCGGGGGCTCCTGTCGGGTTCATAAACCTGGGGTCCCTCACGGACTGGCTTCCCCGCAAAGGCTCGGCCTGAGCAGGCAGCACGCAACTCATGGGCTAGCCCAGTTACCTGAGCGACATGCCAGGGGAGTGATCCAATCTCTGATCGGAAGGCTAGGCCGAGGAGGAACAGCAACCATTTTCTGACTCTAGCCCACCTCTCTGACCGGAGCGGTTGCTTCGGTCTCCAGCCCGCCCCCGGACGGCCTCTCTGACTGGAAGGCCCGGCAAAGCACTACCTCCGACTCAGACCCCACGTCTCCGACCGGGGGAGGCCAAAACCCTGCTCGCTGCTCTTTTACGACTAGCATAGCCAGAACCGACTGGGACCAACCGACCGAGGACGCCCGCTCGGAAGGGACCAAGAAACAAACGGAGAAAGCAAGGCAATGCACACAAGTCAAACCATGATACCAGGGACCATACCCTGTACACCTATAGGAACAGTACTCTACAACCACCCTGACACAAACAGTATTGTAGGCGCCTACATTTCCCTCTACAGTATTGTGGGCGCCATTAACTCCCATACGATAAGGCCCCCCACGTACCTCTGGGCATCGATAGTGTTGTGGGCGCCGACTTTTTCCATACCGAGAACATGGTAAAACCCCTTGCATGCCTCCAGGAATCAACAGTGTGGTAGGCGCCGACATCTGCCACACCTGAAGAAGATAACGCAAACCTCCCACATGCATCTGACATTTAACAGTAACATCAACAATATTGTGGGCGTCTATAGTCGTCCTGTACCCGCCATCGTGGCAGCAAGACTTAGAAACGTACGTACCCTCTCCCTCTCACTTGTAAAGCCATCCCTTTATCTATAAAAGGGGATGCGTTCTCTCCCAACAGGTAGGTCGACAGATTCAAGTCACTCCAGTTGATTCAGATCCGTTAGATCAGTCAAGTTCAGCTAGCTCATAGTGAGGCTCCCATCACTCTCGGCCCTTTCGGCAGGAGTCTGACCGGACCTCTCATACCCCCCATCTTTCTCCTTCTCGTTTGTAACCCCACTGCAAACTTCGAGCACCTGGGCTCAGGAATAAAGTCACCGACCGACTTAAACTGGACGTAGGGCACGTCGCCTGAACCAGTATAAACCCTGTGTCATTGAGTGCTAGGCCACCTCCGATCACAACGTATGGCAAAACTACAAATATTTACTTGTTGATCACTTTCTGCACTGACAGTATGTAAAACATGATCTTGAAAAAACAGAACAGAGATTTCTATCATATCTCTGATAAAAAGTGTAAGACCGTCCAGTAAACACCCTCCTAAGCACTTCTAGCATAGCTATGATAAATTTTATAAACCATACATTGTATCATTTTTGTTATATATGCAGGTGGAAGCTAAAGCTAAAGGTCTTATGTTGCTGGTACCTGTACTTAATCCACAGTTGTGAACTGACAGCAGATTACCAGAATATTACTCTCTGTTTGACCAAGAAGCTTTTAGTAAAAGAAAGGATCAAGTAATTAGATTGGCTTACTTAGATCATCACCAAGAGTTCCCTAAACCTCCTCCTAATCCTAAGTTTTTAGAAGGATTTAAAAAAAAATCCTTCTCCAACAACTCCTAATACAGTCTCCAAATATTTTAGGAGTTGGAAAAAATCCCCCTCATCCGCGTAACTTTACACACCGCAGCCTCGCGCGTATCCTTCGACTCCCGCAGCCTCGTGTGCGCGAGTCGGCGGATCCCCTGTATCGCGGACATGCCGTCGACGTCCTCGCACTCGTGCAGCGTCCACGCATCTTCCGGCACCTCAACGCCGCACTTCCTGAACGCGGCGACGACAACCTGCGCGACCCTGGTGAGCGGGCTGCCGGCCAGCGGCTGGTGCCGGTAGTACGCGGTGGTGCCGGCCAGGAAGACCGCGACGGCCAGCACGCTGAAGAGCGCGGGGATGCCATATCCAAGCTCCCAGCTGACGCTGGACTGCACCCACACCAGCACGGTGCCGCCGAATAGACAGCCAACGTTGATGGAGAGGTAGAACCAGTTGAAGAAGGAGCTCTGCCACCCACGCTCCTCCTCGTCGGACTCGTCGAACTGGTCCGCGCCGAACGACGTCTATTAGGAATTTAGGCAATTTCATTATCAGTTTAATCCAGAAAAATAACATCAACAGGTTTGTGACCACATATATGTGCATGTGTATATTTCTTATAAACACTACAGCATGCAGAGATGACATACTCGTGAATACAGTAAAAACACAAAGTACAGAAATCACAGAGATTAGACTGTACCCAGCGGAGGGTCCCATGCCGAGGGCATCGGAGGCTCCATTCGCACTAGTCGACATAGTGCGTTGCTCGAAGTAGCGGACCACAGTCGATGCAGGAAGATGTTCGCAGTGCAGTCCCATGAACGGTTCACCAGGAAGAAGACACCTTGACGTTCCGCAGGCAACCACCGAGAAGAAGATGTATGTGGACGAGCAGTCATGGATCGCTCCCCAAAAAACTAATCGCCGCGCACCCCGTGCAAGGTTCTCTCGCAGATGAGGGTTCCGGAGGCACCTGCTCTCCTGCTACTCTGTGCGCGCAGAGGAATGAGACGGGGAAGACTGAAGACTACGGAGATGTGGAGTCTCTCGAGAACAGTTGCGGAAGAAGATGGGATCAGAACTAACGGAGGACACGGATATATGGCTGCGATCGGGAAGAAGACAAAGGCAGCGGAGAATCCCAAGAGACGGGAAGCGGAAGGGACGGTAATTGACGCAGTCTATTCGCCTCCACCATCAAAGAGTGAAACTCCCATGGTAATGTGGATTTAAGTGGCAAAAGACTGGCCACGCCCGCCTGCCTGCCTCACCACGCCACGGCCCGGCTGGCGGCGGCGGCGGCGGCGCGCGCGCGTGTGTGGCACGCCTTTATCCTTTTCTCAACTTCTCAATTTAGATGAATAAATTCCAACCATATAAGCTGAGTCAGCGTTCAGTCAAAATCCCATATGGTATTAAACCATGCAACACTTAATGTTACGTACCATAGAGTTTTATTTGATTTATTAAATATTATATGGGCCAAGCCCATATTATATCCAACAATCCCCACCAAACTCTAGGGTTTGTAACAAAGTAGTCTTAGAACCATATTTCTTTTATATACCAGTGTTTCGATGGAGACTGTTAAGTTGAACATCCATCTAGAACAATAGTTTCACTCAGTCACAACTGAACAATGGACTAAGCCTTGAATTGACAGTTTTGTGTGAGGTGAATGTCACTAAAGTCCTTAGCTGATACTAGGCAGCAAAAGGCATCCCCACTATTTGAAGCATATAAGTCATACTTCAGTGTCTTTCATGAGTATTTAGAGATCACCCAAATCTCATAGACTGTGACCAGCAGTCTGACTCATATAGGTGTGTTCCTCAAAAGATGTTCTGTAGGACAACATCTTTACTTTGACAAGCCACTTGGAACACATTAAGGCAAAAGCCAGCCTGCCTTACAGAAAGGAAAGATATGCATCAGAAATGAGTCTTACTAAGGATCTTTTCTCACAATTTACTACTAGCTTGTTTCACCATCCTACTTCACGGGATCTCCGATCACATAGAACAGGTTACCACTATAGTAAATTTCAAGTGGGTCTCAAACCCATCTCTCTCGATGCACTTTCTATCACGTTGTGTGACAGACCCTTAGTGAACTGATCTGCCAGATTGCTAGACGTGTGAACATAGTCCAACGCTATTACTCCAGAGTTTCTCAATTTTCTGACAGATTTTAGTCGTCTCATAACATGCCTTGTGGACTTCATGTTGTCCTTAGAACTGTTAACCTTTGTAATCACAGTCTGGTTATCATAGTTCATAGAAATAGCCGGTATGTGTTTTTCAACAACCGGTAAATCCATAAGGACATCACAAAGCCACTCAGCCTCAGATCCAGCAGTGTCTAATGCTGTGAGTTCTGCTTCCATTGTAGACTTCGTTAAGATAGTCTGCTTGCAAGACTTCCAGGAGACAGCACCACCTCCAAGCGAAAACACATATCCACTTGTGGCATAAAGCTCATCAGCATCAGAAATCCAGTTGGCATCACAATAGCCTTCCAGCACTTTTGGATGTCCGGTATAACAAATACCATAGCCCATGGTCCCTTTTAGGTAGCGCATTACTCTCTCAAGAGCACGCCAGTGATCATCTCTCGGGTTTGACACAAACCGGCTCAGCTTGGACACAGCAAATGAGATGTCAGGCCTTGTTGCACTAGCAAGATACATGAGTGAACCAATGATCTGGGAATATCTCAACTGATCCCTTGCTATTCTCCGATTTTTCCTCAATAGCACGCTAGGGTCATAAGGTGTAGGAACGGGTGCACAGTCACTGAACCCAAAGCGACGTAGCACCTTTTCCACATAATGGGTTTGTAACAGAGTTACCCCACCATCACCTTCTCTTAGAAGCTTGATATTAAGAATAACATCAGCCTCTCCCAAATCTTTCATCTCAAAATTTTTAGATAGAAATTCCTTCACCTCCTCGATCACTTTGAGGCTTGATCCAAAGATCAGTATGTCATCAACATATAAGCACAAAATGACTCCTTCACCCCCACCATACCAATAGTACACACATTTGTTAGCTTCATTCACAACAAAGCCAGCAGATGTTAAAGTTCTGTCAAACTTCTCATGCCATTGCTTAGGAGCTTGTTTTAGGCCGTATAATGACTTTAATAATTTACACACCTTGCCTTCTTGACCATTTGCTACAAACCCATCAGGTTGATCCATATAGATCTCCTCCTCTAACTCTCCATTTAGGAAAGCTGTCTTAACATCCATTTGATGAACAATAAGACCATAAGAGGCTGCTAGGGAAAGCAAAACTCGAATTGTGGTCAATCGGGCAACCGGTGAATAAGTATCAAAGAAATCCTCACCTTCCTTTTGAGTATAACCCTTGGCCACAAGCCTTGTCTTATACCTCTCAAGAGTACCATCAGGCCTGAGCTTTTTCTTGAACACCCATTTGCAACCTATAGGCTTGCACCCATAGGGACGATCAACTATTTCCCAAGTTTCATTAGACATAACAGAATCCATCTCACTCTGTACTACTTCCTTCCATAAGTCAACATCAGGAGAGGAATATGCCTCTTCAATGGTCGTTGGTGTGTTATCCACAAGGTACACAATATAGTCATCACCAAAAGACTTTGCAGTCCTCTGTCTCTTGCTTTTTCTGGTGACTATAGTGTCATCCTCCTTAGGATTTTGCACATAGAGTTCCTCAATTTATTCTATCGGAATAAAATTTTCATGCTCATGGGAAATTATAAATTCATGACTAGTTGTGCTAGGTGCATTTTTCATGGGAAACTCATTCTCAAAAAATATAGCGTCTCTAGATTCCATGATTGTATCAACAACCATCTCAGGAACACTAGAGTTTATAATTAAAAATCTATAACCCACGCTGTGAATAGCATAACCAAGAAAGACACCATCAACAGTCTTTGGTCCAAGCTTACTCTTTTTGTTTATTGGCACATTCACCTTTGCCAAACAACCCCAAGTTCGTAGGTAAGAGAGATTTAATCTCTTCTTCTCCCATTCCTCGAATGGTGTGGTTTCTTTGTTCTTTGTGGGCACTCTATTCAGGACATGGCATGCTGTCAATATAGTCTCACCCCACCATTCCTTAGATAGTCCCGCAGTCTCCAACATGGCATTAACCAAATCAGTTAGAGTGTGGTTCTTTCTCTCTGCAATCCCATTGGACTGTGGTGAGTATGGTGGCGTCCTCTCATGAATAATTCCATGCACCGCGCAAAACTCAGAAAATTCATTTGAGAAATATTCTCCCCCGCTATCGGACCGCAAACGCTTGATTTTCTTCTCAAGTTGATTTTCTACCTCAACTTTATAGACCTTAAAATAATGCAACGCTTCATCTTTTGTTTTTAATAAATACACGTAGCAAAATCTAGTGCAATCATCTATAAATGTCATAAAGTATCGTCTACCGCCTTTAATCAATTCGCCATTCATTTCGCATAAATCAGAATGAACGAGTTCTAATGGTGTCAAGTTCCTCGCTTCAGCAGCCTTGTGAGGCTTGCGCGGTTGTTTCGATTGCACACACACCTGGCACTTATAATCTTTGACCAAGTTAAATTTCGAGATTAAATTCAGATTTGCAAGCCGCGTGAGACAGCCAAAATTAATGTGACAAAGTCGTGAATGCCATATATTCGACTCATCCAAAATATTAACATTGTTCACCACTTTATTACACACATCATCAAGCAAAGATAAGTGGAACAAGTCTCCGCAATCATAACCTTTTCCAACAAAAATTTCATGTCTCGACACAACACATTTATTGGACTCAAGCACAATTTTAAAGCCATCGCGACACATCTGAGAAGCGCTAACAAGGTTCTTTTTTATGGAGGGGACATGCTGCATGTTCTTTAATAGCACCGTCTTTCCCGAAGTAAACTTCAGAACGACCGTACCAGCACCAAGAACACGCACATGTGAACCGTTTCCCATCAGCAAGGCTCCACTCCTACCGGCCTGATAGGAAATAAACAAAGAAACATCAGCACACACATGAATATTAGCACCGCTGTCCATCCACCACTCAGGTGAAAGACAAACTGAAAGAACAAAATGTAAAGAATTACCATACCCAGATGTTCCTCCTCCAGTCTCGCTAATTACCATGTTTGTTGATTTCTTTTCTTGTTTATATTTGTGGTCTGGGCACGCACTTGCCCAATGCTCATCACTCCCGCAAACAAAGCAACCTCCACCTTTCTTGTTGTTTTTTTTTCTTAAACTGTGCAGTCTGCATAGGATTTGCATTGTTGTTCTCTTGCATTTTCTTCTTCTTTTTATTACGAGATGCAAATGAGTTTTCCTTCTGCACCATATTGGTAGCGGAAGACTCAACTCCTTTTCCACGGTTGTCTTTTGCTCTCGCCCTCTCCTCAATATCAAGAGATTCAATAAGCTCAGTCACGCTAAACTCTTGTCTCTTATATTTTAGAGAAGTAGCAAAATCCCTCCAAGAAGGTGGCAGCTTAGCGATTATACCGCCGGCCACAAACTTGTCGGGCAACAGACATGGAAAATGTTCTAGTTCCTTCGCTAGCGCCTGTATCTCATGAGCCTGTTCGACCACATAACAGTTTTCAACCATTTTGTAGTCATACAGCTGCTCCATAAGGTATAGCTCACTACCAGCATTAGAAACCCCAAACTTTGCCTCAAGAGCATCCCATAACTCTTTGCCTGATGTGCAAGATATGTAGTTTTTCTCATACTTGGGATGAAGTGCACTAATCACGACGCCTCGAAACAGGTTATCGGCAGCCAAGAACTTTCGCTCCTCCTCAGGAGTAAACTGTTCAGGCTTCCCCTACGCGGCGTGATAGCAGTTTATCGCAGTCAACCACAATACCATCTTGGCACGCCATATCATGAAATTCTTGCCATCAAAATTATTTGGCTTCAAAGCAGCAGCAAAACCACTGACAGAAAATTGCCTAACATTAGGTTTTTGGATTGTTAGGAATTTAGGCAATTTCATTATCAGTTTAATCCAGAAAAATAACGTCAGCAGGTTTATGACGACATATATGTGCATGTGTATATTTCTTATAAACACTACATCATGCAGAGATGACATACTCGTGAATACAGTAAAAACACAAAGTACAGAAATTACAGAGATTAGACTGTACCCAGCGGAGGGTCCCATGCCGAGGGCATCGGAGGCTCCATTCGCACTAGTCGATATAGTACGTTGCTCGAAGTAGCAGACCACAGTCGATGCAGGAAGATGTTCGCAGTGCAGTCCCACGAACGGTTCACCAGGAAGAAGGCGCCTTGACGTTCCGCAAGCAACCACCGAGAACAAGATGTATGTGGACGAGCAGTCGTGGATCGCTCCCCAAAAACCTGATCGCCGCGCACCCCGTGGGAAGACTGAAGGCTACGGAGATGTGGAGTCTCTCGGGAATGGTTGCGGAAGAAGACGGGATCTGAACTGACGGAGGACACGGATATATGGCTGCGATTGGGGAAGAAGACAAGGCAGCGGAGAATTCCAAGAGACGGTAACTGACGCAGTCTATTTGCCTCCACCATCAAAAAGTGAAACTCCTATGATAATGTGGATTTAAGTGGCAAAAGACTAGCCACGCCCGTCCGCCTCGCCACACCCACGGCCCGGCCGGCGGCGGCGGCAGCGACGCGCGCGCGTGTGGCACGCCTTTATCCTTTTCTCAGCTTCTCAATTTAGATGAATAAATTCTAACCATATAAGCTGAGTCAACGTTCAGTCAAAATCCCGTATGGTATTAAACCATGCAACACTTAATGTTACGTACCGTAAAGTTTTATTTGATTTATTAAATATTATATGGGCCAAGCCCATATTATATCCAACAGTCAGCACCGTCTGCAGCGCGCCGCCCAGCGCCAGCAGGTACAGCCCCGTGTAGAAGGCCGCGCTCTCCAGCGCCACCGCCACGCTCACCGTGAGCACCATGTAGGCCTGAGTACGTACGTGTCGGAAACAAAACAAGAGAATGGCGACGAGGCCGGGTGGGTGAGCTTGCTTTGCGACTCTGCGTCTGACGGTGGACGACGACGTACGTACGTACGTACCACGACAGAGATGACCAAGAAGAGCACGATGGTCCAGTATCTGCCGAGGAAGGCATCGGCGAGGAAGGCGGCAACGAGCGGCGTGATGGAGCTCGTGCCCATCCAGTTGGTGACGCCGTTCGCAGCGGCCTTGCTGCCCTCGTGCAGCCAGTCCTTGAGGTAGTTCACTAGGTTCGTCGACACGGCGAAGTAGGCGATGCACTGGACGATGGTGGCGGCGGCAGGGAGCTCACGGTCTCAGGGTTCGGCGCGCCCTATAGTTTCCCATGATGGAAAAGAAAAAAAAAAGCCGCAACATAATTCACTTGGGTCTCAAATTTGATTTTTTTAGATATCATTTATTAGAAACTCTTGAAGATGACCTTCTTTTTTTCTTCCTAAATCTTTTTAGGAGTTGCCAAACTACAAGTTTTTAGGAGAAAAAAGTAGGAAACTCTTGGAGATGCTCTTACAGAAACTCTGGCAGAGGTCTCAACACGTCGTAAGTTCCACCGGACAAACTTCCAGTGGGGTCAAAAGGCAGTAAATGTACAGAAATTGTCATGCTTCTTGTGGCCATCCCACCATGGCAAAGGGACATCTCCTTCCACAGTTCAATGGTCCAACATCTTCAGACCTCCCTCCAGAACCAGTCGCAGCAATCAGCATGCAACCATAATGGTAATCAACCTGCATAAATGATATAATACTGGTACGAGGTAACTCTTTGGTACTCTATACCACCAGAGAGCAATCCATGTCATCTGGACCAGAAGATTGTCTTCACTTTGCAGATTACAGCTCCATGGGCATATCTTCAGTAGGAATGATACCAACAGGACATGTGCTATGTTTATTTTAGCATTGGATTCTTAAAAGCAAGTTCTAGATTGTGGGCTGTTTAGCTGTAACTGGTGGGATGCAGCTTGTGGATTGTCATGTAAATGGGACTGGATTATCAGAATCTACTTTTAAAAGGTACCCCATTTATTTTATCTTCAGCATTTAGAACCAGAATCCATCACTCTTAACTGAAGAAAAACAGGCCGTAATTCTTGACTTATTGTTTTTTTTAATGTAAAATACAGCAGGGGAGGCCCCCACTGTATAATTTTTTTTAGAAAAGAAGGCACTGTACAAAAGGGAGGCTTTAACCAAGCCAAAGCACAAAAGAAAAGAACAGCAGAGGCAATGTCAAGGAGAGCTGCAAAGCTAGGGGAGGGAATCTATACAGAGAAGGAACTCAAGACGTTTGTCTTCACCAAGTCTACAAGCCTGCAACCTGGTTTTACTAAGTGCAAATGCAGTTATGTTTATTTACTGACCAAGGCCAATGTTTCAGCTGCTACTACCATGTACAACTTGAAACAAACCTTATAGCTACTCCATATTTCTGCTCTTTAACAAGAAGGGTACTAGAAATATTGCAGGTGCTCAATTGTTGTAATAAATAACACAACAAGAAGAAAGGAATAGCCACAGAGCCATCAACATTTGCAGATCTAATCGCTATCCATATTAGCCTCTGATTCTCAGGGGAAATATCAGCAACACACTCATATGCGTCAGTGTCATGAGGAGAGAAAAAAAGACGGAACCTCATTCAACAGTCATTTTTCTCAAAATCAATGCCCTGCGGATCTGAGTCATCCATAAGGTTCCTTAGACCCACTCTCAGATCTGGCACCCCCTCCTGCAAGATGGCGCAAACTGGAAATATTGGAACACCATGCACTCTCGTCTTCAGTTCCTCGTACATCTCTTCAGCTCCCTCTTCGTCTATCTTGTTTGCGACAATCAGTGATGGTCGCCGCGTCATTCCTTCTTGGTAATGCTCCAGCTCTGCGACCAAATCCTGCAGCTGCTCCCAAGGTGGGACACCCTTCCTGCCATTAAGCGTGGCTGCAAGGTCAAGCACATAGGCGATAATTTTGGTGCGCTCTATGTGCCTCAGGAAAGCATGACCCAGGCCACGGTTCTCATGTGCTCCTTTGATCAGGCCAGGTATATCAGCCACTTTAACTGAGAAGTAGTCCTCGTAGGTCAGGCTGCCAATGTTGGGCCTCAGCGTGGTGAATTCATAGTCGGCTATCTCTGGCTGCGCCCTAGAGAGAGCACTGAGCAATGTGCTCTTCCCAGCATTGGGAAATCCAACCAGACCAACATCTGCAATGCTCTTCAGTTCCAAGATAAGGAAGCTCTCAGTTCCTGGCTGCCCGGTACTCAAACGGGCTATCTTCTCTTGTCTGTTTGCTTTGGATGGCCGCATCTCCTTCATGATAGAAGCATTCCCCAATCCACCTTCGCCTCCTCGTGCTATGATTAACCGCTGCCCAGGTTTCATCATCTCAGCAACACAATATTGCACATCTTGTTCATCCCTCACAATATACCTCATATCCTCTTCCTCCTCCTCCTCGTCCATGTCAAACTTGTCTTCATCCTCCCAAAATTCTTCATCCTCGCTTTCAGTCTGATCTTTTTCATCTGTCCCCTCCTCACATGAATAGATTCTTACATCACGATTAGTGTTTGAGAACTGAGGCTTGGAGCATGTATGAAGGTATTTTGGATTCTCCGACTGACTGCTGCTTCCCTTTACAGTGCCATTTCCATCAGTAATATGCTTAGGGGCAATATGCTGATGGGACAAGCCACCATCAAAACCTTTCGTCACTGTGTTAACAATCTGGTCTGAATCTGAAGAGTGCTCTTCAGCACTAGGTATGTCCCAGGGATCTAGAGCTCTGGTTGGTTTATTTACTGTGAGAGAAGGTTGCTCCCCTTCGACAAGATGAATCACCGTGCCTACAGGTACTTGTGCAATCTGTTACATCTAAGTAGAGAAGGTGATATACAACGTAAACCAAAAAAAAAAAAAAAAGAAGTTATGACATATAATATGCATATACTCGTGGTAACCTTGTCAGAACCTCTTGTTCCTATCTGATTCTTAGAAACTCCATTGCCACCTCGGCCTCCTCTCTGAAAACCAAAATTAAACAAGCTAAAGTCAGGTATCAATGATTTTCCCCTAATTCAAATGATCCATGATCCATATCATATCGAGCTACACCGCAATGTCTAGCTTCACACTTTAGGTAAAATTCTGGGTTGGGTGACCTTTCTTATACCAATACATTCACAACACTAACTTTCAATTAGGAACATATAATTTATGAAATACTATCTTACATCAACCACAACAATCAGTGCAGCAACCATATCTAACTGAAGCAAAATCATATGATGTTTTTGAAGACATACCATGTGATGCTGCAAGCCACTGAAATCCCAGATAGACCTTGAGCACTCAAGAATTACATCACCACCCTTCCCTCCATTACCACCTGTACTTTTTAAAATTCATTATACGGATCGACCACTCCAAACATTGCAAATAATATAAATCCCACTGCACTAGCATGTGAAAATCAGAGTGAGTATCAGGAGCTAGCTTCGACCAACAGAAACAGGGGAAACATTTATATATAATATAATTATCAGGATTTAAAATCCAGCTCGCACATGAGTTTTTACAATTCCAGGAATCATTCCCTATCCGTAGCATTGCATTGTGACATCAAATTCAGTATTTACAGTACAATTGCACCTCTAGTATCAGGTGGTCAAGCATTAGCTCCCCAATCCCCATACATCAGAGATTCAAATCATCATCTTTCAAAAAATAGCATTTTGAAGACAGCCAGACATGATATGTTTGTCAATTAAACAGATTACTTAGAGCTCAAAAAAACATCTGGGCAGTTCAGATGAGGACAATAGACAGTTAACCTAGTGCCCAATCAAAATAAATTTTCCAACAGTAAGAGCTCCACTAATGGACAAAGTAACTAAAGTGGGAATTTGAAGATTGATCTTCATCAAGGGAAGCAACAATTTAATTAGGCAAGCTGGAGTTGTATTATAATAAAAAGGGAACCAACACATATTGGTCTCCAATGCTAAAACCACAAACAGAGCCTTTGACAAGAGCATTAGTATTAGTACGAAAGCAAGGGCAGCACAAAAGGGTGGGGTCTCTCACCGTCAGGCATGCCCAGGCGGCTGGACCTGGAGCGGCGGAGGCTGACGCAACCATTGCCACCATCGCCACCCTTGGCGCGCATCCGGAACTTGTCCACCATGCCCCGCGCCTGCACCAAATCCATCAGTAAACAGACGGAGGGAAAATGGACTCAGGGAAACGAATATGGAAGGAGGGGACCTGCAAAGGCGCCGTCTTTCCCTTCCTCCCCTCCGGCGCAGACCCGTAGTAGCATCCCAGTCGGTCGGCCGCCCAGGATGAGGGAGCCTGCGCCACCGCCCTCAGCGGCGGGAGCCGGCGGAGGAGAGCTTGCTGCTGCCGCCACATATCCTGGCGGAGGAGAATGCTCCCGGCGCCTCTTGAATCTCGACCTCCGGCGGCGGCCGGCCTCGGGTGGGAGACGAGCGAGAGCGACGGACTCCCTTCGCTCCGCGGTGAGGTCTAAAGCCCAAAAGCGTTTTTTACGTTTTATTAATGAGTTGGGCCTTGGGCTATGATTGGCAGTAGAAAGACCCAGGTCGGCCCAACTCTCGTCTTCCTTCTTCTGTAGGCTGTAGCGGTGTATTATATTATATTATAGATAGAAGAAGAAGAAGAAAAGTGTATGCACTCGGTTCCTATACAAGAGCCGCTCAGCTACCGGTTCCAGTGTGGAGCAAGGGCGCGGGCATCATGGTGATAACCTGGCAAATTAAGCCGGATTAGCATGGCGATGATGGACGGGGAGTGTTGTATCAGCAAATCTAGATATTGGCACATGGGACAGAGAAAATATACTAGTTTAAGTAGCCAAGTAGGGTATCCTATATCCAATGAATGACAACGGTTGTATTGATTATACATTGTTTGCATATGAGATTTAGAGTTGCATGCATCCGGTACTGATTAGGGTCCCCCAACCCCTTCTTATATAGTCTGGAGTGTAGGGCTAGAAGACAAGCAAGAAGTCGAAGACATCAAGTTGAAGAAGCTTGGATGAAAATACGTGAAGAAACAAAGCTCAGTGAGCACTAGAGTACATCACCAGGGCGCTCCGGAGAGGAGCACCAGAGCTTAGATAGCTCAACGGTTAGAGCGCTGAAGAAAACAACCTCACCTTAACTTCCAGTGAGCACCAAAGCGCACATCACTGGAGCTTGGGGTACGGTTAAGGGCACTTGGAGGCACGGTGGAGAAGAGAAGATGGCACCGGAGCTCTCCGATGAACCACCGGAGTTAAGGGACAGAGCTTAAAGGTACAACATATAAACTATGTAAGAGGCCACTGGAAATGTCCGGTGGTGCATCTAGAGTTTAGGACATCCACCCTGGAGCTCTTTGGTGGGGTCACCGGAGCTCTCCGGTGCTTGCTACAAGTGTACCGTTTGAAGCCAACGACTATATTTAGAGTTGGGCTATATATACCCCTGCAGTCGGCCAATTAAAGTGTATTAGATTGTGATAAAGTTGCAAGTGAGTTAAGGCTCTAATCCAAGTGTTTAATTAGACCATCAAAACAACGCTTGCCCTAGGCTTAGGCTTAATGCTTAGTGAGATTTTCATATCTAACATCTTGCGTCCAAAATTTGCTTACGACCCAACTCCTCATGTGGAATGGGCCTACATACACATAGCATCTCTCTTACACTTCTGTCTTGACTTCATGTAAAATGGTTAATCCTGAAGGTGCTACATTTGGAGCGACAAGGATAATAAGTTGACCTTCACCCTCCTAAACTTTCAAGGTGGTACTAAACCCACCAACTTCAACCTCACATGGGCCACTACTATATATAGACTACTAATGGGCTAGGGTGTTAAAGCATACCTCTTGCTACTCGGTGCTTATGTGGACCAAGTTTGTACTCTGAGGGACCTATAATCTTGCGATATCACACCAACTATGTTTGTGTTGTGGTTGCTGATGGTGTATGAAGGGAATGGGGTCTACGATGTTTTGTCCGGAAGCTCAATAGTGAAGGCGGCGGGGAGCGGTCCAGAAAAAGGCCACATGGAGACCCACTTGTGCTTGGAAAGGCCTATGGACTATCCACGAAGTTAACCTACCGGGAGCTTGGCCCTTGCGACGGGATCCTTGTGAGTGGATCCAATGAGTACTAGGGAGAAGCACGAGCTTCTCGATGTAGGCGCGGTAGTTTGCATCCTTTAACTCAATTACATTTCTGCACTTACTTGCATTAGTTGGTTCTGCGTGCTTATCTCTCATAGTCTAGGTAGGTTAGTTGATAGGATGCAAAAGAGTTATTCTATCTCTCATAAGAGTTTCTATATTCTCAAGAGAGACTATGAGAGATAAGCATATAGATTTCTTAAAAATATATAAAGCGTATAGATTTCTTGAAAGCCTGTTTTAGAAACTCTTTTGTGTTAGAGATAGAGACACTTAGCAAAATCACAGTGCACAGATAGTATCTTACATAGGTTTTGATAAGTAGGATTTATTGGTCATTAGTTTTTAAGTTGCCTAATTCGCCTTCTTCTTAGGCGTTACAGTCCCTTTAGTGTGCCATCCTACCGTGCGTAGAAAGTTCGCAAATTTTTTTTGTAACGGTTAGATGCATGGGTGGATAAACCTCAGCTAACTCATTTCTTGTGCCCAAAAATTAATTACCTAACATGCCATTCTAGTTCATTGAATGACCCAGAACTTGTGGGATTTGTATCCTTTGGTAGTCGGGGTGTTAGACATTAAATAAGGTGACACTAAAAAATAAATTTATCATATCATATCATATCATACTTTAAATAAAAAGAGAGAGGAACATAATTTCATGGGGATATAAGATTCCTTTTAGAGCGGGCGCAGCGTATAGCCTTTGCGAAATTCTGAAGCAAGCCAAGTCAACTAGTGTTAAGTGTGGATTGACTTGCTCTATGAACACACCCTCCAAGCTAACGTGCAGTGGGTCCCGCTTATAAATTGTCTACATGCATGTGTGCTGCCGTGCTCCAGGATTATTCTCTGCAGATGTAAAGTCATCAAAATTTTTAATCAAAGAACCGGGTGCAAGACTGGACAGCCGGTGCAAAGGTGTTGCTTGACAGCAAGTCAGCAACCATGCTCCACCGTTGAGCAGAGCACCCACGGAATAATTCTCTAGCACCTTAATTTGGAACCTTACACGCTGCAGCCGCTGTGCATCCCACCCGATTCGATCTCCCTCTGAGTTCATTCTTTTTGTAGTTTACTGATGACACCCGTTTCTGTTCACCCGTTTTTGCCGACCAAGCCGGCTTTGGAATTTGTTCTTGTGATGTCTTCAAAGGGTGGTTTATGATCCACTGCAGATGTCGATATATAGGCTCGTACACTTGCTCGTTGACACACCGTACCGATTGTTTCATTTCCTCGAGGCTCGAGCAGGCCAAGCTGGGTTCTCTGGGTTTTGAGGTAACGAAACATTAATTAATTTGCTGGATTTTAAGAAATCTATATGCTTTGTATATATTTTCACCAGAAGTTCTGAAACAGGCGTGGGTCCACAATATCGTATATGCTTTGTCGCTTCTAGTTTTTCCAGAAAATAAGAGGTTTTATTTGCCTGTTTCATTCTGATGAGAATAAAACGTAGTTTTGATATTCGAGGCGCCCCGTCGCCATCAATCACTCCTGATTTATTTGTTCTGTGCTTCTATCTCTCACTCCTGATTGGTTCTGTTTTTTCTTTTAATTTTACCTCTAACTTTTAAGGCTTTTTAAGTGGGACAGCTAAGGTTTGTCGCTATTATGTAATATAGGCATGCCTAGAAATTAATTAGCTGCCATTTCGATTTAATCAGTTGCTTTCTACAATCTGTGAGAGGGTTTAGGTTTCGTTTGGTAGAGCTCCTCTATATGTAGCTACTCCAAAAGCGGCTCCAAACGGCTTCTCCTACTTGTTTGGTAGGGCTCCTCCGCAGAGCTGAAGCCATGAGTACCAAATGGGTCTTTATAATCATTGAAGCACTGTATATCATCTTTTTTATGTCGTGATGTCACCGGGTTGGTCATGTGAAGGTTATGGGGCACCGAGTTTGATTGTTATCCATAATTGACTTGGCGTGCCCCATGCATTGTCTGTACCAAATTGGTAACCTACGGTATGTTTGGTTCTAGCCATAGGTCAACTAAGTCAAAATTTAATTGCCGATTGGTGCTTGTTTAAGTTTTGGCTGGCCAACAAAAATTTGGCACCAACCAGTTACAGTAAATTACTAAGATTAGAGTATGCGCCCCCAATTGGCCGGCTGCTTGCCCATGCACCTGGGTGACGTGTCGATCGTATATTGGTTGCACGTGGTTTAAGATTTTTGGATTACCACATCTCAAATGCTAATATCTACTAAATCATATATCCGATTCCCATCTTGTTTTCACCATTAGATTCCTTGCGATTTTATCTATAAAACAAGACCCCACGTCGTTGCTATGTCTAAGTGAGAAATAAAAATAATGGCATATGGGTTCTACATGTCATACTTGCTATGTCTACTAATCAAACAGCATTTTTTTCTAATACTTGCAGTATTTTGGATTGCCCACCATCCAAACATGTCCAATATGACCAGATTCTGGCCATGCGCTGATTTGGCTATAGCCAAACTCTGGCTTGGCCACTGGCCGGGGCATACATCTAAACACACCTCAAATATATCATCCCAGGTTAAGGAAGCCCCAACCTCTGTGCCCCTCCTGCAAGGTTAAGCAGACTTGAAGCTACTACGAGCCAAAACCGAGATTGTCTTAGCTTGACATATTTCTTCGCTACGGCCTTTACCTGCAGCAATGCACGTCCATATTCTCAGTTACAATAAAAGAAGGAAAAATCTGCACCCATTCTCACAAAACAATTACCAATCCTACTATTACTTATAAATTAGAGGTCCCAAAAGAGCCTGCACCAGGTTTATCCTCACGAGACGCGCTTAGAAAAAGAATAAATTCTAAAAAATCTCACAATAATCAGGAACATCTACCCTTTCACTTGTAGACTCTAATCATCATTACCACTATTAGCCACTAGATTCATATATTCTATTTTACAAAAAATTACCCACCTCCTCCGAAAAAATTTCCATCATAAAAAAATAAACTAACATATCCCTCAGATCCATGAATAAATACTAATATAAGCTATCATGAAAATAATTGAATAGCCATAAAGTAAATCATATATATTTCTAAATTACATACTTATACCACTATTAAATTAAAAATAAGCATAATGGTATGTGACACCATGTAGAGCATGTAAACATGCATACATTATGATAAATATTTCTTTTAATAATTATTAAGCATGAAAAAAACAATATTCCTTAAACAAACCACATATCATTGATGCTAACAATTTACTTTATATTGAATTAATACAAGATAATAAATTTTGTAAATTGTTCTTTTAAATAGGTTTACACATTTTGGCAAAAAATTATGTCATATCAATATTGATATTTTTTATTTTAAGAACTCCATGTTTTTATAAAACAATATTACTACATATATAATACTTTGATGTAGCAAATTCAACATCTTGAGTACCATGGGTGCAGGTGAAAATGATCATTTACGGTACTGTAATAATTTAAGAGAATATGCTTAGTACCTACAATCCTTTACTAATAAAAAAATGAAATATGGAATAAAATATGCAATAAGCACTAGAGCTTCAACTTAACATATGGATAAAAAATTACAACCACTACTAAGATCAAAAGTTGAAAACTAATATATAGATTCATGATGCCACAGAAAAGGGATGCAACTGGAGTTTATATAACTAGGTTTCAACTAAACACATATCCAGCAAGAAAAAAAAAGAGAAAATCCTAGAAATTCTAACTAGAGGTCCCAGCAAAACTCCCACATTAATCCTCACAAGATGCATTAGAGAAAAAGATAAATCGTAGAAATTCTCAAGAAAACCTAAAAGATCTAGCTATCAATTTGGTATACTCTATCTTAATTGATAATAGTACCCATGGGACCAGTTTTCTAATATTTGCCCACCCCGGCCTGTTGTAGGGTCGAGATGGCGACTAGAGGGGGGTGAATAGTCCTTTCTAAATTTAATCGGGCCGGCTAACCGAAACAAATGCGGAATTAAAACAATCGGTCTAGCCAAGACTACACCTCTCTATTGAAGTTCACAAGCACCTTATAAAGATCCTAATTAGGCAACAAAGGTGCCGGGCTAGCTAAAGCTCACCTAACCAATTTTAGAAGCAAGGTCACACAAACTTATGCCACTAGTACTTTACACACCGGGGAGCTCCTACATAATTTTAGTAAGCAAAAGCACAACGCTCCTAAGCTCACTAGCGATACTCAATAACAATGCAACCAATGCCAAATTAGAGAGCGCAAATACTTAGTTACACAAACTAAGCAATGTGACTAACTAGGTTACACAAACCAAATTAGCCACGCAAGGGAGCTACTTCTATGCTACACAAGCAAGAAGGTAACTAGTGAGCTACACAAGCTAACTAATTATAAGAGCAACGACAAGCTTGTGTAAGGGGATTGCAAACCAATGGGAAGAACAATGTTGGCACGGTGATTTTCTCCCGAGGTTCACATGCTTACCAACACGCTACGTCTCCGTTGAGACAAGCTCCAAGGTTGCCGCCGGTCCTCTTGCTAGTGGTGACTCGCAAGTCACACTCACCCACATGGAGTGCTTACCACAAGCTCTAGCACTTGACCCGGCCGGACCACTTGTCGCCCTTCACGTCTTGCTCTACTAGAGTTGCTCTTCACGGCTCCCGCGGGGCGAGCACAATGCCCCTCACAAAGCTCTTCTCCAGAGCACCGCACAAGCTTCTTGCGGGCTTCGACGGAGACCACCACCAGGACGTCTAGGAGGTGGCAACCTCCAACAGTAACAAGCACCACCGGTTTGCAGGACGACCACCTAGTTCCACTCGATGCAACCTCACGATGCAATTGCACTAGAATCGCTCACTCACTCAATCGGATGAACACTATCAAGCTCAAGTGAGTTAGAGGGCTCCCAAGCACTCTCAAGCATGGACACAAAGTCCTCCAAGGTGCTCAACCCCAGCCATAGCCGAGACCACCATCTATTTATAGCCCCACGGGCTAAACTAGCCGTTACCCCTTCACTGGGCGAAACTCGAGACGACCAGACGCGCCGGTCAGATCGATCGAACACACCCTACCAGTGTCCGGTCGCGCTACGCCGTCCACATGTCGCTCTATGTTCAACCGGAGCCACCCGATCTCAATGGTAACTTCGCGCGCCAACGGTAAAAAGTGATGACTGGACGTAGCACAGTGAGGATGACCGGACGCTGCTACGCCTGAGTCCGGTCGTTTCCAGAGAGCTCCCCGAGCCTCTATTTTGCGACCGGATGTGTCTGCTCCTGCACGACCGGACGCAGCACCTGAGTCCGATCATTCTCCAACTGCCATGCGTCACTGCTGTTCCTCATGCCACCATGTTAGCGTACGTCAGCACTGACTGGACGCAGCCCCTGAGCGTCCGGTCACTCTTCACGCCAACGTCCAATCACAAGACCGAGACCGCGCGCTCACTGCTGCCACTGACCAAATGCACCGGTCCTGCCGAGGCCAGCGTCCGGTCACTCACAGTGACCCCTTGTCGCCTCCGTTTCATCGCCGAGTTGATCCACATTAACTTCAACTTCATCTCCTTTGTAAATGTACCAACACCACCAAGTGTACACCACCATGTGTATGTGTGTTAGCTTTTCACAAATATTTTTCAAAGGATTAGCCACTCAACTTGCCATGCCACTCGATCCTAGCAACGATGCAAAGTTAGATCACTCGAGTGGCCCTAGATGACCGATATGCAAACAAGTTTGCCCCTCTTGATAGTATGGCCATCTATCCTAAACCCGGTCATCAACTTCTCTACACACCTATGACCGGTGAAATGAAATGCCCTAGGTTATACCTTTGCCTTGCTCATTCCATTCCATCTCCTCCAATGTCGATGCAACACATGCACCAACACGATCAACAACGATATGATCCACTTCATATCATCACATGATCATATTGGTTCATCGATCTTGACTTCACTTGCTTTTCACCGTTGCCTTCGTCCATCGGCGCCAAGTCTGGCTCAAGCTTCACCGCCACGCGGTCCATCGCTCCAAAGCCTTCAACTTGCCCTTCACGCTTGCAACCGGTCCATCAAGTCAAGTTATGTCTTGATCTTCTCCACCTTGATCACATGACTCAATGTCATGTCTCATGTGCAATGAGCTCCTCCATCATCACATGTGTGATCTTTGCAATATCTTCGAGCCATTTCCACCTTCATGGCATATGTTGCTCACACACATGTACCTGTGGACTAATCACCTGTGTATCTCACATAAACACAATTAGTCCACCTAGGTTGTTACTCAATAACCAAAACCACACAAGGACCTTTCACCTTTGATCCTGAAACAAACTACAGAGTGACCCATGTGTCTATGTCTAAATCACCCAGCTATACCATTATAAAATGTAATCCATAGGTACCTCAAATTTGCATCAAAATATCCACGTACCATTATGATAGATAATCTACATAACCCGTTAAATTTGTAACTAAATTACTACTTCTGCCATTATTATAAAATTTAAAATATCCCATCAAATCTACATCTAAATTCCAAGATATGTTATTATACTTTTTAAATGACTATAAATTACCCTAGATATGTTTTTAAATTATACACTTATATTAATATTCGTATATTAAAAATAATTATAGTAAGAATACATTTTGGGTCATCATGCACATCTAAGTACACATGTGTGCATGAACGATAAATATATAAGGTATGTTTTATCAATCCTTAACAACTCATATATGAATGACACTAACATATTATTTAAAATTACATTAATTTACATGTCATATAACTTATAGAAAATGTTACTTGAGAAAAAATTATACATTTTAACTGAAACATTTGACATATCTATATTGATAGTATAATTGTAAGAACACTATTTTTTTATAAAAAATAATATTACTACACATATTTTTTTTTTGAAAATAATTTAAACGTGTTGAGAAGTGGAGAATGTTATCAGACAAAAGGTATCTATACCTTCATGGTCTTTTCAGTTTCCTTTAGAATAAACAATAATATATGGCATAAGTACAAATAACTCTTAAGGTTAGCACACTGCTATCCCATCCTAGATCTCACTTTAAGCTCTATTACCAATCTTGACTAAGTTGATGCATGTTTAAATTACAATTTATGCTACCAGAGTACTTAAGAGTGTAGTGCACAACCTAAAAAATTGTATCTTTAATAAATAGAAATGGAGAGTTAACAAAGAGACAATAAGCACAATATGTTTTAACTAAACTTAAGGATAAAAAAATATAGCAATTGACAAGATCGATCAAAATTTGAAAATAAAAATCTAGATTCATAGTGCCATCAGATTATGTCTTCTAAGATTCTAGGACTAGTTACAATAAAGATGGTGTCACCTTATGAAATAATTTATTGGAATACCTTTTAAATTATACTGACCTTTTTTCCTGCTTGTTGCACAATTGTCTTGATGCATCAAAGCAACTGAAGGGTAATATCAGCTTTCCTTGCTCGTCACTATCGTATCTTTGGTTCCCTGTTTCTGAAGCAAACGACTCTCCCTCACATTTGAAAGTGCTGTGTACCTACAATGGATGACATACACAAGGAGGAACTAGGTGCCCTGGAGGAAATACTTGATGGGAGAAATGAGCCGAGAAAACTATCATTATCATTTTTAAAATACATCACGCAGGACTTCTCCCATGAGCGAAAAATTGGTTATGGTGGGTGCGGAGAGGTAGAAACAGTTTTTTTTTAAAAGCACTAAATTAAATTTGATCCAATGCTTATGGCCATTCTCACGAAAGAAGGTGAACAGGGCATCCTTCAAAACAGAATTGTTGCTGTGAAGAAAATTTTCAACTACCTAAATGTTGAAGATAAGGAATTTAATCGAGAGGTTCAAAGCATGATGAAGGTTAATCATCCAAACATAGTAAGGTTTATTGGCTACTGTTCGAATACAGAACATGAACTGCTGAAAAAGGAAGAAAAGTTTATTAAGGTCGAGGTGCGGGAAAGGTTGCTCTGTTTCGAGCATATGAACAATGGAAACCTCCGTAATCACATTACAGGTATGTTTTTTTTTTCATTTCATACACCATTAGCACACATAAGTGAAAAGTCAGAAGATTTAATTTCATGCTTCCGTAGTACTATTATTTGATCTTTTATTTCATTATATAGATGGATTAAGAGGACTTGAATGGCACACACGTTATAAAATAATTAAGGGAATTTGTGAGGGCCTTTATCATCTTCACATGGAAAAAAATATTATTCACATGGATCTCAAAGCTGCCAACATACTAGTACATGATCAAATGGTGCCAAAGATTACGGACTTTGGTCTATCAAGACTAGCTGAAATATCACGTACTATGAGCAATGAGCGTCTTTTATCCCTGTAAGTTACACATATAGACAGTTATTATATATATTGCTTTCACTGAAATTTGATTGCGCATACATATTCTTATGCATTGTCATCGTGTTTTCATGCAGAGGATATTGCGCTCCAGAATACCAATACCATGGCAAAATGTCCCTTAAGTCTGACATTTATAGTTTAGGTGTTATAATGCTAGAGCTGGTGACCGGGAGCAAGGAGGAGCCGGATATTAATAATGTAAGAGTGATTTGTCTCACTTTGATATGGTCCCTTTTCAGAACTACGCTAAATAAAGTTTCAGTTTTTCTTGGAGTAGAGTTGGTTAATATTGGATGATCTATTGCTTGAGCACGATAGCTATTTATATAAGTATATGGCTTGGATGGCCAGAATCCTGTCCTAGAGAAAAAGGAATGGGTGTCATGGGATTACAATCAATCCTAAACTAGACATATCCGAGATTGACGAATATATTCTAATATCCCCCTTAGTCAAAATGGAAATATCACAGATGGTAAGACTACAGAGAATCCAAAGATTCTAAGCCAATGAACCAACACCCCACAAGTCATATGGTTAGGATGTCCTGTACGGAAGCAGCGGTTGGAGTGGAAACCGATGGCGGTGGCACTTTGTGTCCATGTCAAGGTAGTCGAGTGAGACGGGGCTTTGCTGTTCCAGAGCAATGTAGTAGGTGGGGAATACTCTTTCCCTCCGCTTTCATAAAAAAACTAAGGAAAATAGTCTCTAAGGTGACCGATAAGTGTGATTGGCAGTGCAAGCCCTGGTTAAGGGTGGCACAGCCTCTGGCGGAGATTCTCATGGAAGATTTCCCTTAGGTGCACAAGAAGATGGGAAGTGTGGAGGTGCCCTAGATGCACACACTAGGAGAATTAACGACGGTTGGCGGTGTGTGTGGAACTAGGGCGCCTCAGGGGTAGCACAAGATTAGGTTTTTAGGCATAGGATTGAAACCTGAACTCGTGGTACTTGTAGGAGACTAGCATTGTTGAGCCCATTTATATAGGAGTACATGGCTTAATTGGAGGGCAGGAAGCCTCTTCTAGAGATAAGGAAGGTTATCACAGGATGACAAATTTACAATCAATTCTAAACTAACCATATATGGGATTGCCAAATTTAATATACTGTAATACTCTTGCGTACTATATTCCACAAAGCATTAGGGCTGCTACCTATATTTCCAAAGTTTATTTAAGTTATGATTGGATACTCAAGCCGATTATACATATATATGCACGTCATTTGAACTAAACATTTGGAATAATTGCATTCACCCCATTGTTAAATGGCATTATGAAATTAAGGTACTTCGACGGTGGAGCCATAGGTGGAAAAAATCAGGGCAGCATACACTATCATTTCAATACCAACAAGTGATTAAATGCATAGATTTGGCTCAGAGATGCAAGGAAGTAGAACCAACACAGAGACCTTCTATATGTGACATACTTGCTGCTCTAAGCGAGATGGAAGACATGAACTTCAATGATCAAGAAGTGGACGAGGTAAGCTCGTGAGAAATATAGCATGCTATACTTTTTATCTAATGCTAATTAATATAATGTGTCTGCCACTTTGTTTGCAGGAAGTCACTTGTTTGGAGGACATGCTAGGGATTGAGCCTCTTGATCTGCATTTCCTTGTCGAACCTAACAAGCAGATATCATGTTCAGTTCGTCTAACAAATGATACAGATGATTATTTCGCCTTCAATGTCCATACGACGAATCCAAAGCAGTACCGCGTACAGCCGGACAGAGACGTAGTTCCACCACGATCTGAACGTAGTGTTACCATTATACTATTGCAAGAACCGATGCAGGCAGCACAACATAATAAGCGCTGCATGGACGAGCTAAGTGTGCATAGCACCAGAGTGGATGAGGGTGTTACAGCTGCTACGGATGTCAATGAATTATTGTTCACTAGACAGACAGATAAAGTGGTAGATCACGTGAGTTTGACTGTTGTTTTCGACATGTCGCCTGAGGAACAAACAGAGGACTTCACATTTGCGCCGTCGGTTGACATTTGGGCCTGTTCGCTTGAGCTGGCTGCAGTAGTTCAAGCTACAGTAGCTAGCACTACAAAAACTGCAGCCGCAGCTGAAGCTGCAGCGAACACGGCCGATCAGGTGCGTGCATCTCTCTCTATATATACAGAGAAGTATTGTTCTATAGCTGGCTATAAAATAAGTTAGCCTATGACCACTCTTTCAAGCTATGCCTCCAATTATTTTCGTTCCTCTTTAAGCATTTCGAAATAACACTGAGGGTTCTCTTGGTTCATCAATTACTACCTACGTGTTGACATTATACCGCTTTTAAATCTCATTCGTACCGACTTTCAAGACGACCGGTGGGAAATGACCTTAATACTTGAGTACCTGTGTCGACATGTATTACGGATAGTCTGCTGTGATTTTATCAATCTCAGAATATACTAACCAAGGGCATGTTTACTTACAAGAGCTAATTGCTAGCTAGCTAAAAATTATCTCTCTAGTGATCTAAACAGGAGGACTAATAACTGAGCTAAATTTTTAGCAAAGTCTTCTACTAGTTGTTAACCAATTAGTTAGGCAATTTCAGCTAATTTGAGCTAATTGTTAGCCCAACTAGTTACTAACCCAAGCACATCCAAACAACCCTCTAGTCTCATAATCATTTATAGAAATACAATGCGTGTGCCTGCATTATATTCAATGGTGAGTTTACATGCGTCATGTGAGCTTCGGCTTCTTTATTAAAAAAATCATATATAAATTCAAAGAAATGCATGTCGCATGCCCATATTGGATCCATTGTTTCTTAAAAAAATCCATCATTAATACATGATGATGCACCTAGAGAACTAATACATCGAGGAAATACAATCAATAGTTATGGAAATATTAAACAGAATCATGCATGCTTCGTTCATCAAGGTTGAAAATTTTGAGTTTAAAGGTTATGACCACTTGTGCTTAGCCTGAGTGTGCCATGCATGGAATATTTCTATTTGAGCAAGATTTTTCTAAACACTTACAGATCAATCATGACTCTCGGTATTTACAGTACGAGCATTCTGGCCGCTCATCTAAAAAGAAGCTAGTATCTATTCTGAAGTCCTGGCGAACAAGATTATTAAAGGTAACCCTAACGTTTCCAAAAATTGTTCTGTAAATCAACTAGCTCTGTACTCTTGACATTGATTGTTAGGATCCCGTGTTATGTGATTCTTGGATTCCTCACAACCTTTACCTTTTGGAATGTAGCCAGTTTTCAGTTGTTCTTGAATTACGTACAGGTATCATCATCCCATGAGAAACTCGACACTCCAAAGCATGAGGAGCCACCTCCAACTCAAGAAGCACAACCACAAGACTTCGATCCGGTATATTAATTTGACCATTTCATTTTCAGATCATGCTTCATCTCGAAGTTTCCATATGGTCCAACCAAAAGCTGCTAATGCTAGCACTAGTATAGAAACTCACTTTAGAGACGCCATGATTTTTTTTAGAAACGGTTGGATAAAAACTGCCCCTAGAGATGGTCTCAAAGACAAACCACCCTGGAAATGGATCTCTGTATGCAGTTGGTGTTACCGCCATCCCCTGAAAATGTCTCTATCTAGGGGCAGTTGAGGTCTCTCTTTTTAGGGGTTGTTGGTGTTATATGTTCTAGGGGTGATTGGAAACATCGGCCTTTTGGTTTCTAGGGGCGGTGGGTGTTTTCAACCACCCTTAGAAATAGGTGCCACGTAAATAACTTTATAATTTTAGACCTTCCCTATCCCAAAATTGCAATGCTCGATGAGGTCTCAAAATTTGTAGTTGATGTATTGATTTAAGATCAATTAGTGGCCAAAATATTCTATACGATATTCGTAAAAGTAAATAAAAAAGGATAGCACCCTGTACTTGGTGGTAGGAGGTGCGTACAAGAGACAAGAGGTCATGGATTCGAATTCTAGGGAATGCATGCTAGTGTGTTTTACGTGATTTGTGACTTGCGACGCATGACCGTCGTGCTTAGTTAGTGATTTTCTCTTCGGGTTAATTTTATTTTTTTGCTATTTCTAAAGGCAGATTTGCAATTTCTTAAAATTATTTAAGAGGCACGATTACCGTCTCTCACCTGTCTCTGGAAATCCATTTCAATGGGAGATTTGTGTTTCTAACCATAGAAATGCTTGATTTCTAAAAAAACCCTTGAGTAGAAGCAGGTGCAAAAACTGCCTACACAAACCAATCTTATCAGTTCTAAAAATAGATTCTGTAGTAATGGATGCTAGTGTAATATTGATATCATGTGATATAAGTTGAGCATCTCCCAGAGATTACCTAAAGGTAGATAACAAAATTCATGATTTAGCCGTTCTCTAAAATAAAAACCTCTTAAAAAAACTAGACGTACTACTTCAACAGCCTCTATAAATTTTCCACTCTATATTCGAAACAGCCACGTTATTTTTTTTTTGACCCCACGCGTTGCCGTAAGTCTACTCCCGTGGACGCATCTTCAGATTGCAGTGGCAGCAGTGCACAATGATTAAGAGCAATCAAGTAGGACTCGTGGCTGCATCTTCAGACTGCAATAGCAGTGCATAGCGATTAAGAGCAAGCCAAGGAGGAGAAGGATGGGGACGGGTGGCAGTGGGCGTTGTGCACGACGACGATTAACAAACAAGAAGCGCTGGCCGGTCGCCGCAGCGCAACGCACCTGGCCCACGCGCTGGTGGTGGTGACAGCTTCTTCTTCTCCACCGTCAAGAGCGCGGCCGCCGTTTCCTCCGCCGTCGTCGTGCGGGCGGACCCAAGAGCTCGGCCATCGACGAGGCACGAGCACGAGAGGGGCCCACGTGGGAGAAGTGTGAGGGAAGGCCTTGGCACCTCTGATGGCGAGCGATTCTGGCTCGCTTCTTCTGTCGACCAAGAAGTGTGGAATAGCGGGCTCGGCAAAATAGAGAAGGGGATGACGAGGCTATTGGAGCAGGATTTTGCTGACTTTTAGCAAACGTGGGTAGGATAGAGAGTCTGTAGGAGATGCTCTGATAAGCTACCCAAGAATGAAACGGCAAGGATGATTGGTTATCCTTGCTGATTCATATTATGAATAGAAGGTAGGAAGAGATCTATAACATATTGTCCTTCTTGGTGTTTACAATATGAAAATTTGAAACCAATAAGCTCATGTAGTTGACATTAATTATTTAGTTTGGAAATCATGACTTAATAATTATTGGCTCCACATCATCACCACTAATCTCACCAGGGAAGCGCACGTCTCCTTAGGGGGTGACGCCTTCGGCTCCGGTGATGAGGTTGGTGGCTCGGGCCACCAAAGGGTAGCGATCACATATGACGCGCTTCCCTACCTGGCGTCATGGGTTCGTAACCACGACAAGCATTGTGTTGTTCGTCGGAAGGTGGATGTGTCAACCTCCGGTGGCTTAAGCACTCGAAACACTCAGGGATACAGGCAATTTATTCTGGTTCAGGCTTCCAAGCCCTACGTCCATCATATGCTGTTCTTCGTGTTAGGAATGCTCGAACGAGAGTTTTTACAATTGAGGAATCGAGAGAGAGTGGTAGGGGATAGTGTGGTGCTATTCTAGGGTTTTAGACTCGGTCCGATCATCCCATTTTATGGGAGCCCATGCCTCCCTTGTATACCAAGGAGGGCATGGGGTACAAAGTGGATGCTTCTTAACCTAGGGCTTCGGTCTTCATTGTCTTGGCGCCATCCCAGTCCTTCTTTGTCTTGTAATTGGGGCCCGACAAAACTGCAACCACTCCCTGACACTTCTACTACAACCTGGTGTTGACCACCAGCTGCTATCTGCTGCAGCGGTGTCTTCCGCAGTTGAGCCATCTCTTAGCTTCTATGACATGCCAGGCTCCTACTTTTGCCCCAAGGGCTTGCTAGGCGAGGCCGGACCCCTCCCCGTCGTGGGCTTTGGGAGTTCTTTGTCCTTATGCGTCACGCCCAAAGGGTGACCCTACCAAGGGAGTGGCTGACAGTGCCTCACGGCTTTGGAATGGGATGATGGTGTAGTGCTTCTGCGCCTATCAGGCTCTGAGTGCCTAACATATTCCGAGCTGGCTTGTGGTCTTGGCTCGAGACGCTTGTTGGCCCCAAGCCACAGTTGGGATGGCCGTAGAGGCAGTGGCCTGGCCGAGGTCGCCTTAGGCCGGGAATCCCCGCGTATTGGCCGAGCCCCCCGAGCGCCGAGTGATGGTGACTTCGCCGCCTCAGGCTCGTCCTTTTGATATCGAAGACTCCCTCGGGGCAGGGCTATCTACATGCTGCCGAGTTATCCCTTTTCTGCCAATGGGTGCGCGCAAGCGCACCCGATGGGTGTGGCCCCTGAGCCCCCGACTGATTTGGAGAGTCAGCCGGCGGTTAGTCGGACTATCGCGTCCTCGACTCGGGGGCTTAACATACCCTTATGTTAGACTCTCGTCATGTGGCGAAGACATCCAAAGACAGTGATGTATTTGTTAGATTCATGTCAAAGGCTTGTGTTAATTCTTAGGCTTACTTGAGAAAGAAGATAGATTTGGGTTTAGCAATTTAGCAAAAAGTTTTAAAAATAGTGAATTTTTGGGTTGTTACAAACGTCATTGTTGTCTTATAATTTACTTAACTGGCAATGGCAATTCATTTATAGTTTGGTTGTTACTTCCTTGAATCTAGTTAATAAGGCATACACATGTAACAAAATTCAAACTTTACAATATTTGATCAATAATTTGGCCAACAATTTTTACTGATTATAATATAAATCTGGTACTTTAGATTGTAATATATTGCCCAATAATCATAATTGTATAATAATAAATAATATAACATATCATAATTTTATAATATTAAATAATATAATATAAAATAAATGAATGAATGGTCAAAGTGTAACATAATAGACCATGCCATATAAAAACTGTGTCTTATTATAAACTGGATTCGGGGAGTACCTTCTATATCTATCCTGCCTTTGCTTCATCGATGATAGCAACGGGAGTTTATTTTATTCTTTGTTTTTCTTGTTGGAACTTTTGTTAATTATTTGGCATAACTCAAAATTAAAGGGTTATGGAGTTAAAAGTTGGAGCTGGTCGAGCGTTACAATTTTCACATATAATTTACTAGCAAACATGTCCGTGCGTTACAACGAAATTTACATCTTGCATTATTTGTTCTAACGTTGTGCACTGTGAATCACAAACCAACTGCCAGTCCATTGTGCATTGTGCTATGATGGGGGGGTAAGGACATGGCTATGTTTTTTCTCGTTGCACTTGTACAGAACTGTTAAATTTGAGCAGCAAGCCACCAACTTTGTTCTGTTCTGTGGCCATATTAATTCTATTTTATTTAAAAGTACAAACATGAAGGGATGAAACTGGGATGAATTTTTTTCTGTCATTATTCCATCCTAAAAGGGGTAATCTTGTATGAATCCCGACATATATCCATACCATATATGAATACTTAAAATTAGATTTCTGTTACATATATATCGCATAGAGACATCACTAGCAGACGTATCCAGCACTCTATATCCAAATCTGAATCATAGGAAAAAAACTACTCATATTTAATATCCGGAATATCCGTTCATATCCTGTTCAGTTTTATCCTACCGACAGGTACTGTCCAACGTGATGCCTGACGCTGTAAAGCACGAAGAAGATGCAGCACCCAGTCCACAAGGAGCACGACTACAGCGCGATCTTTCTCCCATGGGCGAAGCTTGTTTTAGGATGGACATTACGGCGATCCATAAGATTCTAGTGGATAGACAATACAGAGATGATGTAGAGTTGAGCGAGGTATATATTTTTACCAGAGCATTTTTTATATTCCTTACGTTTGGTCGTCAAACTCTGCCATGTATCACATAAGAAACAACTGCTATCTACATTGCAGCTGTCGCTCAGGGAATGGACACAGCAGGTGTGGGATACTTGGGAGGCTAGGAAACGTGGGGACTATGCTTTTGGTGACAAAGATTTCCTGGCCGCCATCGACTCTTACACAGAGGTAGTATGATATACTCACTCCATTCAAAATTATCTGACGTTTTGACTTTTCTACATATATTCAGTCTGTTCGTTTGGTCGTGTTTGGCTTATAAGCCATGGCTTATCAGCCAACGAACAGTATTTTTCTCTCACACCAAATCAGCCAACAGTACTTTCAGCCATGGCTTATCAGCCAAACAAGCCCAAACGAATAGGGCGATTGTTTTTTATGTATCTAGACATAGTGTATATTTAGGTGTGTAACAAAAACCATGTATCTAAAAAAGCCAAAGTGTCTTATCATTTAAAATGTAGGGAGTATATGATATACCTACTCCATACCGCAAAAGGATGACGCAGTTTGGCGTGGGCCGCAGCGGACGTCGCCGTTGCCGGAGGCCACCGTCGCCGAAGGCACGTGTGGAGTTGCCGCCGTCGAGTCGCACGCAGGGGGTCGGAGCAAGCGCAACAGCCATCGTGGCGGGGATGATGTTGGCTGATAGGGTACCGGCGAAGGAGGACGAAGCACAGCCGATCGCGCCCCACACTGGTGCGCGGCCTGCCTGCTCGGCTAGTGGAAGGCCGCATACCTGTTCGCCAGCGTCTCGGCCATCGTGGAAGGGTCTCTACCCCCGGCGTCGATGGGTGGCGGGAGATCCTCCCCCGGCAGGAGGCGTGACCTGCGGCCGCCTCGGCTGAGACCCGCTGTGACACAAAGCAACCTATGCAGACCCAGATGGTACCCGCGGAGCTTCACGGCAGATGCTTTAATCGCCTTTCCTACTCGCACCGGGTAGCGACTTGCCGATTGCCACGACGTTGTCTGCGCTGCCGTAGCTTCCACCACCTCGCCAGGGACTGCAAGTGGCCCTGGCATGCTGCGCATCGGCGGCGAAGGGTGGTGATCGACTGCGGCACCCTGCTCGTGGCGGCAACCCGACGGCTTCCCAGCAGGCGCCCCGCAGCGGTCCACCGAGCTCGGATGGGGACGTGTAGAGTGGCATGGGGGGTGCCAGCGGAACCTGTCGACGATGGTGGCGGTGTCGGAGTAAGCCAAGGAGGGACGTCAGCTTGGGTGCGCCGGTCGACTATGACGACAACACCGCAACCACTGCCGCTGCTGCTACACGCTGCTTCCCTGCTACTGAGCCAGACCCACCAGCGTTGGAGCTGTGCGCGTGCTCGGGGCCTCCCGCATGGGTCAACCCAATGCTGGAGGATCTCGCTGCCTCGCTTGTCGCGAGTCCTCCGGTAGGAGCACCAGTGCTTGGGGGCTCGACTGCTTCGGCGACCGCCTCTCAGGAAGTGGACACATCGCTGGTGGACACTCGTTCTCTAGCGAAGACTGCACAGTGGACGACGGGCCTTGCCTCCGTCGTCGCATGTGCAGGGGCCACCACAGGTCACGCCGCCACGGGGGACAGCCCGGCATCATGGAAACCGAGGCGCGCCTTGACTCACCACGGGTCGTGGCTGCCACGGACGTCGAAAACCGCAGTCCATCCCCTCAGACAACCTCCGCCGACAGACGCCTTAAGAGCTTCACCGAGCGAATCACAAAGGCGAGGCAGCCGCCACTCCTGGAGCTACCCGGAGTTGACACGACCAATGACGGATATGCACCGTTCGCGCTCCCCAAGAGGAGCAAGCGGATAGCGGCGCCGAGCCAGTTACATATCCCAGCGTCCAAGCGAGGTGAGCACCTTGTCTTGAAGCGTCTAGGATTAACCAACGGGATGCCGTCTCGGTCTACGTCAGCCTTGAAGGCGTACAAAGAAATCTACAGCGGTGACCCTAGCAATATGCAGGCGCTTCATGAGTTGTTCTTGCCGGATGGCGACGTGGGTGCGCGCAAACGGCACCGCCGCCGCTCGGCGCGGCACGGGCATAGGTCTCGTAGCCGGCATTGCAATTTTGTGTTGATCAATGTCCAATATAATAATATAGATTTCAGTACACTAGGGTGGGTCTGAGGGTCTATGTACAACTCTTCTGATCCCCTAGGGCGCTGCTAAGGCACGTTGTATTAAACTTTTCTCTTCCTTAATACAAAGACGCGCAAACCTTTTGCATGATCGAGAAAAAAAAGAAAAAAAATGAACCTAAGTTTAACTAAATTTAGTCAACCTTTGCATTAATTTTAGGATATATATACATGTATATAAAGAGAGAGAAACACACTCTGACGTTCTTTGAAACCGCTGGAGCGCACCTAATAATTTGTTTCTTTAATTTGTGTTAGCAGTCTATGGATGTGGGGCCGGAGATGGTGTCACGAACGGTATATGTTAGACGCAGTTGGTGCTACATCATGTGTGACAAAATGGATGCCGCACTCCGTGATGCAATGCAAGCGGAGCGTCAGTATCCTGACTGGCCATACTCATTGTATATGCAAGCCGTGGCACTTTCAAAGTTAGGTATGCATATTCAAGCCATGGACATGTTGAATGAAGCCACAGAGCTGGAAGAGAATCAGAAGAGAAAACAAAAAAAGAGAAGAACTTAAAAGACTCGACGCTGTGGTTGTAACAATCTTGTTTGTATTTCTGTCACCATACTTTTAGGACAAATATAAACATTCAGAGCGCATCGATTACGGGTTGAGAAAATTATATAATATATAATATATAATATATAATATAATATAGAGTAAAGTACAAACTCACATTGTGTCATCTCGATCTCCGAACTCTCAAAATGACAATTTAGTCCCTAAACTCTGTTTAGTGTCAGAATAGTCAGAACGGTCTAGAGTCTAGACACATACCCATACGTGGGGGCGTTCCATCTCCCACCTCTCTCTCCCTTGAGCTCCCTCAAACTCCCTCAACTGTCGCAGGAGCAAATGCCCCCGTCGCCGGTCGACCGTCGCGGGCGCCTTGACCTCGTGCGCCGCCGTCCTGGCGACCGGCCTCGGGTGAGCGACAAGAGACAAAGACGAGACGGACTCCTCTTAGCTCGGCGGTGGGCTCCAGCCCTATAGGGTTTTAATGAGGTGGGCCTTGGTATTCTAGCCCAACACTCTTCTTCTTCTTACTCTGCGAATGAAATTTGGGATTCGAGTGGTTAGCATCTCAAATTGAAACAATCCGTTTCTGCAGTAGTTAACTATGACTATGAAGACATAATTATTAGTGACGATTTTTTACTGGAACAAGACATTCATCCATATGCAACGTATATTTGAGAAATTGTAAGAACTTTTACTCAATTCTGTGCCGCGGAACTATTTTGCGAAACATTTCAGGCACGGTGCAGATTTCGTCTCTATGAATGTGTTCAAGGGCACCTTGCACTTTGCTCACTCTTGGGGGGACAGTCTATGCACAACTCCCCAATCAGGGAGCTCCATCTACATATTGCAAAAACAGTGTTTACCACTAGTTCATTGTCAAGTCTGAATACTCATGTTTATTTGTTGAATAAAAGTTTCACCAACTTGAACTGTAAATACAAAGCAAAATTCAGAAACCACATCATTCAAATTTCATTTTGAGACTAAATATTTCATCAGTTCCACACAAACAAGCCCGTTTAATCACAATATTTTGCAACAGCATAAAATTGAGGTAATCTAAAACTACCATCCTTGAACGTGCCACAATTACATGTAAATCCAGCACAGCAATTTCGACATCTAGCTAGTGACAAAATATTGAGCTAGGCAACCCTTCAATTTCGTCTTCCTTGTTGCTTTGCATCTTTGCTGCTCTGCTTACACAGATTTAAGGCATTAGTTAACCATGCAGCTGAAAGTTCCTGTAGGACGGGAAAAGAGGCGACCGTCCTTGCCCCGAAGACTGGCGCCGTCCCGGCGGCCGCGAGGGAGGTGGTGCCTAAGAGAGGGGGTCGGAGAGCTGCCGAGATGGACGGAGTTCCCGTGTTGGTGAGCGCTCCACCGGAGGCGAGGGGGTCGGCATCTGAGAGAGGGTCCAGGTTTACAGGGAGCGCTCCGCCAGCGTCAAGGGTGTCGTTGGAGGCTGCCACCGCAAACTGAGACCGATGGCGCGCGGTGAACGTCCCAACCTGCGATTGGAGGGGTCATCCTCTGTTTGGCGGGGACTCGCGGGGGTCGTCGGTGGTTGCGGCGAGGACTTCGGCGAGTCCTACCAGCGAAGGTGAGTCTTCGTCTCCACATCTAGAGGGTTATCCAGGGTCAGCGGCGCAGGCAAGGGAGCGAAGCAGGCGGGGGCGATGGAGCTCGCCAGGAGCGGCTCCAATCACACGCCTGATTTAGCGGGGAGTGGCGGCCTGGATTCGTCAAAATGGGATGGGGATGCCTCTGCTTGGGTCAATTCCGGCAAACAAAGGGGCGAAGCGGAGATTGACTATGGCTCCAACGATTCCTGGGCTGCTGGATCAGGGGCGATCGAGTTACAAGCCTACTACCGCAGGGGGCAAACATCGGGCGCAACTTCAGCTTGCTGAAGAGATTTGTCAACAGCTTTTTACATCTGAGGGTGACAAAATGTTGGCGGATCTGGATGAAGCTTGTCGCCAATTGGAATCATCCATGGGGAGGATGATGCAGGTTCAACGGGGAAGTGCTGTTAACAAGCAAAATTCGACTTCAGACGATGGGCGGGAGGAGGAAGACGACCCCGTCAGAAATGACATTTGGTTTTACCACTCCTGGAAGCTCGGTGGGCCTGGGTTGGTATTGGATCCCTAAAGGTGCTTTATCATGGATATCTATTACCCAGCCCGCCCAGATGAGATAATGCGTTGGTCACTTAGGGCGTGATTGGTTGCCCGAACCGGGCCGCCATATGGCCCATCCAGCACCCTTTGGTGCATTTCGCCCGTGTTTGATTGCCCTACTCGCACTTTTCTCCTGCTTCCTCTCGTGCAGACACCCTCCTCTATTCTAGACGGCGCCGTTTTCTCGATCCCCACTTCCCTCTCGGTGCAGGCTCACGCGGTGCCTGGCGGGAACCTTTTCGGAGAGCGCAGGAGATGAGGCCGTCCTGGTGATAAAGCGCGCACGGGTCGCGGCTAGGGTTACCGCCCTCACTCTTCGCCTCTCCTTCCGCCATAGCTCTGGTGCGAACTCCCCTCTAGCTCCCCCTTGACCTCGGTAGCCCTACCGAGGCGACCACCGCCGAAGGATTTCTCTCGGTCCTCTGGCACTTCGATGCTATATGCCACCTGCGCTCTTCCCCTCCTCCTTCTTCAGTGTCGATTTTGTTGATTTGTCTGTGGATTTTGCTTGCAATGCCAAGAAATTAGGGTTCTTGGTTTGACATCCTCAGACCTGTGCGATGCTATACCTGATTTACCTGTTCCTAGCTCAAATCTGTACATGATGCTTCATATTTGGTGTATACCTCATGTTTTGTATAGATCTTGTACATGATGATGCCTATTTTGTTGTACACACTGAGCAAAGTGCCTAGAGGTCAGTGATGTTGATTGTGTAATAGTATACGCTAGAGGAGCACCCTTTGGTGTGGCAGCCGCGTCTTTCATAGTTCATTTTGTCTGATTTTTTGCTTGCTAAGCAGTACACACCCATGTTGCATGCTCACTTTCTAATGTTGCCCTCCATCCTGTTGGTAGACATGGCCTTTGAAGCTAGGCACAGGGCTGCCGCTGCTGTGGTTGTTGCAATGGCTGCTTGGTTTTTCGTGTGGTTTAGGAGAGTTGAAGATTTGCACTCAGTCACCTATGGTCCCATGGCTGAGATGGACAAACAGAGGATGAACAACCTTAGATACATCTATGAATATGATGATGTGCACTGTGTCAACCTTCTTAGAATGAAGAGGGCCTCTTTTTCCAACTTTGTGACCTTTTCCGTAGTAGAGAGCTTGTCACTGACAGCATACATGCATCTATTGAAGAACAAGTAGCCATGTTCTTGCATGTTGTTGGTCACAATGAGAGGTTTAGGGTGGTTGACCTCATGTTCAGGAGGTCCGCAGAGACAATTAGTAGGTTCTTCCAAAAGGTATTATATGCGGTAGGAGAGCTGAGGAATGAATTGATTGTCCCTCCTGCTACCAATGTCCATCCTAGGATCCTTGGGAGCAGAAGGTGGTACCCCTATTTCAAGGTTGGTTTCCATAACTTGTCATACATAGGTCTTATTCATTATAAGTTTAGTGTCAATGTTCACTTGCACTTATGTTTTGTTGATTTAGGACTGTATAGGAGCAATTGATGGTACTCATGTCTTAGCTAGAGTGCCTGTGAAGATGCAAGCTGCCTTTAGAGGCAGGAAGCACACCATCACACAAAATGTGTTGGCAGCCGTGGACTTTGACCTCAGATTCATCTATGTGCTTGCTGGTTGGGAGGGATCTAGACATGATGCTCTTATCTTGTTTGATGCTCTTGAAAGAGCTGATGGCCTTAGAGTGCCACCAGGTATCATCCAAACCACAAAAAACCATTGACACTTTGCTTAATCCTAAATGAAACTACTAAAACATATCCTTATCTGCTAATTTCTAGGCAAATTCTATCTTGTTGATGCTGGATATACAGTGAGGCCTGGTTTCTTGCCACCATTTCATGCCACAAGGTACCAGTTGAGGGAGTTTTGTTCAAACCGACCTCAAAATCAAAGAGAAATTTTTAATCTAAGGTATTCGTTTCTTAGAGTAACAGTTGAGAGGGCTTTTGGGGCTCTAAAGAATAGATTCAGGATATTGGTTTGTTCAATGTTATGCTGGTTGTGGATAGGAAATGGACAATATGCTTGACCAGGTTGTTAACATTGGTGGTGAGGACAATGTGGTGGAACAGGGTAGGGTAGTTGCTGTTGCTGATGGCAATCCAGCAGCCCCTCAGCCCAATGGCCCTATGCACTGGACTCCTGTCCAGTCTGGGTTCATGCTAAGGAGGTTCCATGATTTGGTGGTGTAGGGGATCAAAACTGACAATGGCCCTTTGCAATGTTTCATGTGGTGTTCCTCAATGAAACTTTTCCAAACACTACGCCCAATAAAATAAAAAATTAATTTGGTCTTTAATAATTATTGCAGTTAAGAGATTGGGGTATATATAGTTGCTAGAGAGACCAAATTACCCTTGGATAATATCTATAATGTCTTGGTACTCTGTTTGCTCTTTTCTTAACGAGTCTAAGATGCTCAACCGACTATTGGCCATATCGATGACCATCAATATCCAGTGATTGCTGCATATGTTTTTATACACAAATATGATCAACATTAACTAGAGTCAATATATATATATATATATATATATATATATGGGAGATAGCTTAGCTAGTAAGCAAATAATTGAACAAATGTCCATATGATCGACATTAATTATTTAACACTCACTTGAAGTTGTAGAAAAAGAGTATGTCCTTGTTTTGTTGGTTCACTAAGAACCCCATGAGATTTTTCTCGAGTTTAGCTTTCCATTCAGGCGGGGGATTAGGGTGTTTGAATAAGACATTTGGATCAACGAAACCAACATCATTATCCTTTCTCTTTCTGAGTTCTGTCATCTCATATTTGCATATATAAAAATATAGCATGAGGATATATAATTTATATATATGCGTGTAGCTTTATATATATACACTTTAATAGTAGAAAATAATCACACTTACAGACAATAGCATCTAATGAGACTTTTGTCGAGAGAGTCCAGGTGACATAGTTGGTGTAATTCTAAAAACTCAACATATATAACGTCATCGCCACGGATGTAATGTTGGTTTCTAACTCTGACAGAAACAAAGGTCTCTCTCCGTTCACACGCCGTCATGTACCACTTGTTTAGCAGGTACATTTGCGTACCTAGTTCACCTAAGACCTCAGGGTTGTATAGACTCTTTCCATGTTCAAATTTCTTCCAAGGATCTACTTTCGGAGCAGATGGTCCTTCAGTGAGCACTTGGGCAAGGTCCAAACCAGTATCCTCGTAAAATTGAACCAGGTCCTCAAAATCGACGTCTAGTAAGTCTAAGTTTGAACCATATTCATTACGAATGACAAGAGGGGGGACTGATTGTTGCGATTGTTGTCCGAGTTGTGCAACACCTTTCCCTGCTCTAGCCTTTTTCTGCGCCACCTCAAATGACTTGGTGAGAGAGCGGTAGTAGTCCGATTTTGGTAGGGTCTTTTGAGATTCCCGCTTTTTCTGGTCCACCTTCTTTCTTAGAAGATCTGGAGGTAGGTAGAAGTACGGTTTCTCCGGGTTCTCCCTCGCTTCTCATTGCTTTCTTACTTTTTCGAAGAAACTGTTCACATCTTTTTGTATTGTAGTATTTAATTCCTTTTCACTTTTCTCGTAAGACAGTTTTGGGGAATAACTGGAATAGAGGAGGCTTTCTTCTTTGCCAGCTAGTGGGCCAACGGCTTCATTTGTGGGGCGGACCTCTTAGGAGCTGGCTACATCTTGGTCATCAAGGAAGGCGGGGCAGCCGTTGGAGACCTCCTTGGAGGCGTTGGAGACCTCCTTGGAGGTGGCGGCGGTGGCGGCGTTGCATAATCATTGCCCGGAGCACTATGATGATCTGGAGATTGAATAATTGGACTTAGGTTGGTGGAGGCCCTGCCGTGTGAGTACAAAAAAGAATAATTAGGTATAAGAAATTGTTATTATTAATCATGCATGTCAATAGAAAATTAGTGAAAAAATTGTTTCGTTCACTTTTGTCCACACCTATTGTCTGGCAGTTGAGGAAGCGGCGGTGGACTAGAGACCCCAGGAATAATGTGTAGCGCTTGTGCCATAGTATGAATGTCTTCTCTGCTTCTCCTAGAGTCTTCTCCCCATCACCTCCTGGAATGTCAAGAGCCAGATCAGTAAAACCTTTGTTAACTCTATCCACTAAGACGCTAACATATCCAGGTGGTATTATTGCCCCATGGATTCTTGGTATCTTGGTAGGATCTGGAGGATAAAAAACACCGAGAGCCCCCATGATTGTGGCATTGCCTTTTGGAATATGTAGCTCACATGATGTAAACGGTGCAGTGATGTCATCCACGGGGAAACATAGCATTGCGTCATCTTGATTTGGCAACTCCGTGGAAGCGCAGCTGTTTTCAACTGATCAGGGGGCTAATATTAATGTTGATTCCTGAATCTAATGCCCGCCTTTGGGCAATCATTGCTATTTGCACTTGCTTTATGATTTCCTCCTGCATTCTAGCTTGCATGTCTTTTTCGTGCTCCTATGCTTGAAGCAACGCCTCCCGTGACTCATGAACATATTCCTCCAACCTGCTGATCTGCGCTGCTTCCTCATCCTTCCTTCTCTGCTGGCTTCTGTAGGTATCTCTGTCGTTAGGGAAACCATGCTCCCAAGAAATGTTCTGTCCTAAACCTCTCATTCGGCCACTGTGTTCATTAGTCCTGATGGCATACGTCAGTTCATCCTTCTCTCTATTGGGCCTGAACGCACCAATAGCTTTAGCTTGTAGAGCATTAGAAAATCTTTGTGTTGCTCTTTCGAGTTTTGGGCCATGAACTAGCTTCCCGGTCTCTAGGTCACTACTAAATTTTGACCCTATTGCACCGGCCAATTTTTGATGTTATAGGTCTAAAATAGATGAAATAGTTTGGTGTCGCATCAATTTCTCGTTTGATGCCAGCCGATGCAAGTGGTCTTGATGCAATAGCCTTTCGCATCGGTTACTTGTGGTTGATGCGAGAAGCAGCTATTGCATCGTCCGTCCGTTGTCTATTGCATCAAAATTGAGAGATGCAATAGCTTGTTGCATCCAAATCATGTTGATGCAATACATCTATTGCAACGGCCAACGTTCGGTGCAATAGACTATATTGCATCGATATTAGGTTCGATGCAATAGAACCTATTGCATCACCATTTTGGTTCGATGCAATACGAACTATTGCATCGAGTTTATGTTTGATGCAATACGAAGTATTGCATCGACTTTATGTTTGATGCAATTCGAACTATTGCATCAACACGAGGTTGGATGCAATACAAGCTATTACATCGACATGAGGTTGGATGCAAGAGGTTCTATTGCATCACCATTTTGGTTCGCTGCAATACGAACTATTGCATTGACATGAGATTGGGAGGACAACCAATTATTGCATCGGATTCATTGCACAGAAATTCATAAAATTACAAAATTCAATGGCACAAAAAGGCAATCATATTAATAACTTGGATCATAAGCATTCAATAATTTGTACAATGTGAGGAAGTCAAATGCCTTCCTATTTCCAAATAGGTAATTGCAAAGTTGAACTGCATTACAAACCACTAACTTATGCTACAAATAGGCAATCATAAACAAAAATACATGTCTCTTAGCATAGATCAACATGATATCTTTCTTGTTGCACAATATTAGATTCATTTCAGCTTGCCAAGACTCCCTCAAGGTTGATCTTCCTGAAAAAGTCAAAATGACATGCATTAGTAATATATACAGTTGATCACACAGTTGGAATCAAACATATACAGCATGGTAGATGCTAATCAAGGTTTTACTCATGCTTACATGAGAATAGGGGAGTTGATTAACATTGGACACTTTCTGCAGGTTTGAGCATAAAGAGCATAACACTAGAATCCAGTAAGACCATCTAGGGAATAAAATCAGTAACTTGCAAAATCCTAATGATTGCAGTACCATCCAGCCAAACATCAGTTGTTCATTGCAAAGTAGCATCACTAAAATGAAGTCCTCAAAGACTAGTAGCAGCATAGGCACATGGACCAATCCAACCGGGTCATGGCACTACTAGAACTCACCAATCCCACCAGTGTGGAAAGCAACACTCTACAGCAACTTGACACTGTCAGTTAAAGCTGTTCACTATCTAATCAAAATTGGAATGCTAGCAGGAGCAGCAGTAAGGACATGTTTAACTTTTCTGTGCTCTCGCTGCAAAACTTATCAAGTTTCATGTATTTCTTTGCAAAATTTACAGCAGCAGCAGCAAGGACACATGATTCATGTATAAGTGAACAAAGTTCATGTTAATAATCTGGACAACAACTTAAAATGACACCTGATTCATGTATAAGATTTTGAGCTCATACCTTTCCTCATTTATTTCTCAAAACTCGCTTTTTACCTGCAGCATTATTCCTCAGTGTATGTGAAGTAATAAACTTCAAAGACTCATTACTGCCTTTGTCATTTGGGAAAAGTGATCTGTTGGCATTGCTGCGAGTGAGGCGACTAGGTTGGATACTCATCTTATTGCTCACTAATTCACTATCTTCTACAGTCTGCAAAAACAAGAAGTTTTGAAGGAGCAATCACCACTTAGCAATTCTAAGAATCTGTTAAAGTACAGCTGATATTTTTGAAGTATATTACCTTTTGCACTTGTTCTGGTCCTTGGCTAGGAGTGGGAACAACAGCAGGCCCATTAGAAGGTGCATTATGTATGCCCAGCGCAGATTCTGTACCAGCCTTCATTAAAAAAAAAAGATGCACACATTACCTCAAGATTAAATGTAGGTATCCTTTTTCATTACATTACAATTTTCATTTATCAAAAAATAGTACCTGTGCTGAATTTGCAACTTCATTTGCACTAACAGCAGCCTTCATATTAAAAAAAAAAGATTCACACATTATGTCAGATTAAATGTAGGTATCCATTACATTGCAGTTTGCATTCATAAAAAAATAATACCTGTGCTAAATCTGCACCTTCATTTCCACTAACCATATTTTCAATACCAGTAGCATTGATTGTGAATTCTGAAGGATGAGTGGCTATTTTTGCAGGCTGAGGGGCTGTTGTGGTTGGTGCAGCATTCTAGCATTGGAGTTATAAGGAGAAACATTAGCAATCAAGCTTTACTAAAAACAATGATGTTGGTAACAATTAAGAAGTAGTATTAGTACCAAAGGCGGTGCTTGATTCTGTTGTTTGATTAGTGCAAAAAACTCTTGCCTTAGTTCTTCTCTAATCTTGCTACTTGTACTCTCCGGTTGATGTTGCAGCTGCTGAATTTTTTCCTTGTCGCTCTCTCCTCTCTCGGTGGCTTGAAGCGGTAAGCTGTTCTTTTAACTTGTCTACCTCAGCTTGCATCTCAATATTCTTCTGTTGGGCTGCTGCTTTGCTAATGCAGATGCACGAGCACCGCTCTTCATTTCGTTCATTCATAAGTTGGCTTGGTCGGATACTTTTTGCCATGTATCCATGTCCGGGACCTTTCTGCTCCCCTGCATCCAAAGTGGTTTCCTTGTAGGTTTCATGAAGAATGTGCCTTTCTTGTTCTTTTGAAATCACGAAGCTTCCAACTCAATTCTCTCTACAACTTTGGAGAAGGCGCTTTCCTAAATTTAAGAACACAATTAGTGTATTCAACTTTAGCAAGTAGCAACAACAGTTCCAATTCAAGTATAATAAGAATTAGGTAAAATGGATACTTTAGAGATATGTATGACATTGGAGATAAATGAATAAAACATGTTATGAGAAAGCAATGGACAATTTGAACGCTAGCATTTCGGAGATATGTATGACTTTGGAGATAAATGAATAAAACATGTTATGAGAACATACGTCCTTTGGACACTCGTTTTACCAAGTAGCCCAGCTCTATTCAAATCACTTTAAAGAACATAACTTAACTACATAAAGCATAAGTACGATATTAGGTACATGAGATGAGTCTACATATTAGGTTGTTGGAAATGACAAGACAAGTAAATGGATGAAGACAACAATAGTAACCACGATAGAAACACGTTAAATTCGAAAAGCTAAACAAAACTACAAGCTGATGACATGACCGGACAGCTTGATTGTTACACACGACGGACGCTACTGGTCACAACAATACAAAAGTGAAAACAAGACAAGAAGAGAAAATAGCTGTTTGAGCTGACCGGATGCGCATGTGCGTCAGGTCACTCATCACCGGACGCGTCCGCTCAGCAAAAACCCTCTCTGGTCACTCTCTGTTCGTGACCAGACTCCAAGTCTCGGTGCGTCCGGTCATGCACTCTCTTCAGCGTCCGGTCGAAAAATGGACCACAGCCACTCTGCAACATTGACCGGACACGGAAACTGTGCGTCCGGTCCAGCGTCCGGTCGCACTTGACACTCAACAATGCTCTACAAAAATTACAGCAGCTAGCATATGCTACCAGGAGACCACAGAAAAAGTTTGGAAGCATTTGGCTCATCCTAACTTGCTATACCAAAAAGAACAGGTGGCACAGCTGAAAACTGAAAATAGCATAAAGATAGAATTGCCAAACCGAACACAAGGACAAGGAGATGATGACCTTTTATCACCCAATCAGGGCATGTACAACCGTCAATATAATAATTATGTTATATATAATTGCAACATCACTAAGTACTAATGAACAAAGTAGCACTTACATATATTTCCTTAGCAGCATCAGAAGACCATCGACCCTCCTTGATGCGTGTACTTCTCCAAAATGTCAAACCATCTGGCTCTTTACCAGTCTCCAGGTTTCTGTAAGATGTGAAAATTGAACATTGTTACTGTTTAGGTAAAAAATAAAAGAAGAAGATTAGGTTCCATATCATTACCTGCTCAAAACTAACTTGTGAAAAAGGTTTCGATCCTGTAAGATGTATTGTCTGTCGATGCAGGGAATTGCTAGAGTTTGTGGTGCTCATTCGCTAATATAAACACAGATATGTTAGTTGCACTACAAAATACAGACAATAAACACATATATGTCAGAGGCTTGGAACCTAGAATTTTTCACTTCCAAAATACAACACCAAGTAGTGCCACTCCACAATGTCCAAATCATCTGGCTTATGTTTCATTCTTTCATGATAACTGTTGTATGCCTTGTATGTGGCACTGAATTGAGCTCGCCATCCTTTGTAACGATACTTTGCAATCTTCCATATCGTAGCCTTCTCTTCATCATTGTTTTCAATGTTCCACCTAACCTGTAGAAAGGGGATGACCAACAAATTGTGAACAATTAAGATATTACAAAGAATTAATTTATCATATGCGGAGCAAGGCGTAACGATACCATTATATCTCGTGCTATTTTATCTTTAACAATCTGCTTGACATCTCCCCACTTTTTAACTCCAATAAGTGGAGTCCTTTTTCTTGTAAACCGAACTATTTCATCAACAAGCGAAGCGATAGTTATCTCCTATAGGACCGCCTTTTGTGGATGAGAAATCTATACTAAGTTTCTCGATTGCTAAGTTTAAATCTCTTAGCTTCAACCGATAAACCTTTCAAGGTTCCTCGCCCAATCTTTCTCTTGTCGCCAACCCCTCACTGTAAAATTGATGTTACAAAATGGAACGTATGTTAACATTATAAATCAGCATTTTTATGTTATAGTAATGTATGAACACTTTGAACCATTGCATACCTTTACGAGAGGCCTTTGGCCCTACTGAGCATGATTTGAAAGCGCATTGGTGCTGCGCTATTGTCACCACTTCCGTCTTCTTCAATGGTTTCATCATCTAAATATGCATCTGCACATACAAAAAAAAGTGAAAGTACACAGTTACAATGGAGTTGGAAATATATGTATATATTAAGGCTTCTACTAATGCCAAGATAAAACAAAATCAGATTACATATATCTTTAAGAAGCCCTTCCTCCTCAACCATTCTTTATATGTTGCAACAGATATTCAGCCGGGTGTCATCCTTAAATTCGCAAGATGCATATATAGATGTTATATATATAGTGTAAGTTTGAGAACTGTACCTAAAAATCATTGAGATGTATTTTTCTAGTACATTAGTACTGGGTTGTTTTCATCCTGTGGCGACTTATTGAGCCACACCTTGTACGCATCAATGTCTTCATCCACGAATTCCTTGTCCACTAACTTCCTCATGTGTACTACGTTGCTTAATCGGTGTGATTGCATATTCTCCTTCTGATCTAGTGAGTGTCTAAAACTGCTATCCTAATTTTCTTCTATTGTATACAATCTTCTATCATTGCTAATGCATCTTCTTCGTAATCTATACGCTGCAAGCAAAAGCTGTATCGTTGCCACATCTCTTCATATAGTACATGAAGTCCCTCATGAGAATAACCCATTTTAACTTTGAACTTCAATAAGTTGGCAAAGGTAATTTTAGCACGGTCAAGGTCCAATATGGCACGTTTCTGGTCCTGGGGTCCCCCCAAGAAATCAATAAATACTTGCCACATATCTCCTGTTTTCTAGAATGTTTTCCTACAATTGGCAGGAAATAAATTAATTGATGCACAGGTATACTTGTTAAATGAATAAACTATGTACTCATACTCAAATAGCATATATGGATGTTCAAGCTACGTAGTGTATGCCAGTAGTTAGAGCAATGACAGGAACAATGTGCCAAATGTCAAAATTTAGTGGATAGCATTTTGTCAATGTCAAAATTTGTTAGCTGCAAGTGCAATGTGCCTACAATAACTTATAAGGGGTGATAGGGATTCCTATAATGGCTATGTATACCATTGGCTACCATGAGAAAAGGAATGCAGGAATTAGAAGGAAAATCTTTCTCTTGCTTGGCTGGCCCCCTCCCTCCCTCTCAACCTAAACCACACCATAACACATCAAATGACACCTGTGTATTTCCATGATAGAAAGAAGTTGTTAATGCAACCATTGCATATGTGCAGACTTAAAGGATTTGTGGCTTATCCAGGAGAAAAAAAAGATGCTAAACTGTTGCTAGAATGACAAAACAAACTGAGCCATTAAGTAAAAAATACTAACACCTTGCACACACTCCTAAGTGCTGCAAGCAACCTGCTTCACCTATTATCCATTGCAAGGCTTCATCTCTGATGTTTTATATCTAACTGTGATTGTGCCACATTTTGTTTGACATACTATTATGTTCTTTATCTCTTTTGAAGTGGGCAAAATCATCATTGTATCAATATGGTTGGTGTTCTGAAAGACTAATTATTTCATATGGCATGTTAAAACTTCTAGTAACATATTCAAATTTCCCCAATATCTAAATTCCTAAATTGTCACATAATTTTTGTAGGGACTGTAACATCATGTTTTCAATCACACATTACACAATAGCAAACATCCAATTCCTCATCCACACTGTTAATTAACTGACCAATTAATTAACAGAAATTCTAGTAGTTCAATTAATTAATAGAAATTCTAGTAATAGAATTCAATTACCTGGGTTCGTCATCTTTTTGCTTCTCGGGTCCATCTTGTCGACGATGAGGTGTGTCTATGACACCGTTAGGGCTAGGGCTGGACCACGTGGAGAACCTCCTGCTGGACGCAGGAGATGGTGATCTCATGGAGGGAGGAGGCGGCAACCGCTTGGACGGAGGAGACGGCGACCTCCAGGTAGGCGGCCTCCGCGGAGGCCGAGGCGGAGGCGGCGTCGACGGTGACCTCCTGGTAGGCGGCCTCCGTGGAGGCGGAGGCGGCAGCGACGGCGACCTCGTGGTAGGCGTCCTCCGCGGAGGCTGCAGCGACGGCGACCTACCGGTAGTAGATGACGACGGCGCACGTGCGGTCTTCTCCATTGCGCCTCGGAGTGGAGAAGATACGTACCGCTAGGTTGGGGGCGGCGGCTCCTCTTCTACCGTGATGCAGATTAGATTAGGATAGGAATATAAACCACTCTCTATTAGGGAGGGAGGGAGAGTAATTAGCAGCCGGTGTTTTTTCGCGGGACGAGGGCGTCTTGTTGCCGAAAGTTTTCATGGATTCAATTTTGGCGCTTGAGTTTCGCAGGTCGTGGACAAACCACTAGACTAGTTGCATGTTGTTGCATGGACTAGTATTTTTATTCTTTTATACTATTATCTAATCATGTTTTGACTTGCATGTATTTACGTAAGAGATCTGTTTTGTCCATGCAGAAGACCGGGGGCGCGCGGCACTAGGAGGTACGTCTCGTATCCTCCCGTGACCCTTGGAGGCGCACGTCCTCCTGCTACAGATCAAAGGTGATGCATCCTCCCTGCTGCCGATCAATCTTAGGGCTCAGATCGGATCAGAGTTCCCTTGAATTCTCAGTTCTAATCGTGGTGCTTCATTCTCAGTTCTAATCGTGGTGGTTCATGTACCAGGCATGGAAGGAATTTTAGGGTTTGGAGTGCATCTCATTGTAAGCCGATCCCTCGCTATCTTTGATCCTTCGTCTAATATTGCTATTGGTTTGTGTTTCGCTGATAAACTACATTTGATCATCCACCTCAATTATGTTTTTGGTCAACACAATTGCCATGAGATTTGTCCAATTTTTTGTGACACAATGGGGCTCGTTCCCTCACTGGTTTAATTATATCTTGGGAGGGACGAAATTGTACCTAGTATTGCTATACAGTCCATGAACTGATCTGTTAAACTTTCAGAGAAAGCAAACAAATTTAAATTGCATGCACCGTAAAAGATTGGGCAAATGATTAAAAGTAGTAGATGATGGAAATAAAATTCAAGGTGAACACCTAAGTTGTTGGAGTTTTCACAGATATATGTTGTTTTTTTTGTTATGCTTGAGACATATATTAGTGATGAGGGTGAAGATGATGTAGACGCATATATTGATGATGGAGTTATCGCGCTTTTGCCGTTCATGACAGATGATGAAGCTAATGATAATTTTTTCATTTAAGTATTCACAATTTTTCTTGAATGACGTTTGGATGTTCTTAGCTGATCAACAGCATGCTTATGTTAAAACGTGCGTTTGTGTGTGAGCAGCAACTAGCTGGTTTGAATGTTTGTGAAGGATTATTTTCTAGACTCCTAGCTAATAGCATGTCTAAATACTTGCGTGACTCATTTTTTAGATCAAATGCTCATGCCAGCTTTATTAGAAAGCGTAAGACAATTGGACGCACGCGCTGACATGACCGGACTCACGCCGTGCGTCCGTTCAACACAGTGAAGCACACAGAGAATGACCGGACTCTGAGTTGCGGTGCGTCCGTTCGTTCCATAGGCTGGCGTCCGACCGAAGGCAGGAGAAGGATAGCATGACACCGGACTCCTCCGAGCGTCCGGTCATCTACACCAGACACGTCAGATGGCTCTAGGCGCTCTCTGTTATCTTTCTAGAGGAGACCGGACGCTACAGAAGTGTCAGGGGAACCACATCGGCACGTCCGGTCAGGGAAGTTCGAAGCGCACTAAATTTCTAATTGACTGACATCGGGGCCCACATCTAAATTTCTTCCTCCCGTCCGTTCGCCGCGCAACCGCTCCGCTGATTTCCTAACCCTAACGTCGCGCAAGACGCAGCGCCTTGATCTTGCCGTCGTGCCCGCTTTGCGCGCGCCACCACCCCTAGCCCAGCAGCGTCCTCGCCCATCCATCCTCTCGCCCGCCTTTGCTCCACTCCACGCGCAAGACGCACTCACCTCGCGCCTTTTTGACGCAACCGCGCCGCCGTCGGAGTTCTCGTCACGGCCGTCATCTTCCTCCTCTCCGGTGACTCCGCTCAGTTAGAAAAGGTTGTTTATGCTATGCCTCACACATTTCGGTCTTTCTTGTTTGTCCTTGTGTCTTGTGACTGTTGGATCTTGTTGGAGTGATTGATGCTTTCCTACTCTAATCTGCTTGATGCACCCATCATGCCCAATTTTAGTTGTGGTGACTTATTTAGACTTATTAATTGAATTGGTGATTTGCCTAAATTGGTTTGTAACGCTAGAGCTCCAAAACCATGAAGTTCCCAACTCGTTAGGTCGAGTGTTTAGAAAAGCGCATTACGCTGTAATTCTATCGAGTTAATATTCAAAGTATATGACACTTGATTCTTAATGTGCGTATACACACTTTTTTCTAATGCATGTCATTTTGACTTTTCGGAGACGATCAACAAGCTGAATTGAATCATCTTTCGGTGCGATATTTCTTGTCACCAAGGTTACCAAGAAGAAGAAGCGGTCGCGTTACGATATTGAGGCGAGAGGCGGCCATGGCGATAAGCACATGCATTTGAGAGAGCTAAGCGAGGTGGCCATGGTAGCGATCTCCGTATTGGAGAGAGTTTGTCACACCGCAGAGAGATAGGGTCTGGAGGCGAGTTGAGAGTTTTCACCGGAGCCCTCGCGGCCCAGATGATAGCCCACAGAGAAAGTCCGAGGAGCAGGAGGCAGAGCAGGAGGAGACAGAGGAGCCAGTAGAGCCCCGACGACGTCGCTCGACTCAGACTTTCAGACCGAGGTGCAGCCGAGGCCTGGACTTTCGAGGCGTGGTTCCGGGCCCCTCCTAGACACTGTGGACCACCACCAAGTCTGGCGCCTTGACACGAGAGCCGCCCTTTGCTCATCAGGTTTAGCAGACTCTGCTTTGTCGAGTTTGATCAGTGGTTCCTGCCTCGGAGGGATGAGCGAGCTTCAGAGGGTTTCTACACAGTTCTTCAGGAGGACTTCTACACTGCCTTTGCTCTCAGTGGGGTTGCTTTGAGATCTCACAGAGTGTCATATTAGGGACATAGTTGCAGCTCTGGCGAATAGATTCGTCCCTACCTCACCTACTTACAGGTTGGGTGACCTTATGGGGCGGAGTGGCGACGCACGTTGCGAGTGGGTCGAGACGGTTCTATGCTTCTTTGTGGATTGACCTGGTCGCAGGTTCATTCACTTTCTTTGTGGGAGGCCGTGACCACCGCCTTTACAGTAACCGTGCTCGAGAGATTCTGATGGTTCCAGATGACTCGATCAAGCTTCACCCAGTTTGCTACGGTCGAGACAAGACACCGAGACGCCCTCACGGCGGAAGCAAGTGCCACCGGCATGTGTCTTGTCCGCCCTGCTTGAGAGAGCCGTTTGGCGAGGGCTCAAGACGCACACCAGGTGCGCTTACTCCAGTGGCTCGAGTCTTGATGCACTTATGAGAGGACACTACTTCCGGACGGGTGGCTACCGTGAGGGACTCACTCGCTTTCGGCTCCGGCTTATTCACCACCGATCTCTCGAGACACCGTTTGACATTTGGGATCGATGCTCTATGAGATGGAGGACACCTTGGCAGAGGGCTTCAAGGGGCACCGAGCGGTTGCCTTACGATCTTTGGATCACGTTTACGCCCGTAAGGCCTGTCCAACTCTAGTACCGATTATGGAGGCGCTACGGACTGTCACTGAGTTTCCAGATTATGACATGCGCCAGCTGATGGTTTCTCTTGGCACACCTAGTCCTTCGCGCAGACAGAGAGACAGGCCTAAGGTTACTGAGACAGCTGCACAGCAGGATGCCACAGTGGGAGAGATTGCAGACGATGAGCTTGCAGCTCTTGAGACACAGCAGGGAGCCACCGACTTGGACGACTACTCTGACAGTTCAGACGAGGAGTACATGCCGATCCCTCGGTACTCTCCTCGACCTCATGACGCCGAGGGCTCTAGTTCAGCAGCACCACCTTAGTCTGACCCCGCACTTGCAGCTATCCTTGAGCAGATGAGGCAGGACCAGGCTCGACAGGCGGAGTCGACCGCCACTGCTATAGCTCAGCTGCAGACACGACAGGATCAGTTCCAGCAGCAGCAGCAGGACTACCAGCGATAGCAACAGCAGCTTCAGAGGGACCAGTTTGAGTTTTAGAAGCAGATGTTTGGGTGGATGCAGCACGTGGTCTAGGCTATAGGGATTTCTCCTCCTCCGGCCACACTTTAGCTCTTTGCCTCCTGTGCGGCCAAGACCTGACCGACTCAGCATTCTGACCCAGTGGGTTTCAGAGTCACGGACAACCGATTTCTCAGTTTGGGTCACCCACTGTTTAGATCGCTCAAATGTTTGCAGCACAGCTCAGTCCGCAATTCACGCCTCTGCACACCGGCTTCACTCCTACATAGACTGAGTCTCTACTTGTCACCTCTTCCCTAGTGTCGCAGGGCTTGGGTGCCTCCTACAGTGAGCTTACTGGAGCACCGACACCTACTAGGCTAGTCACTACTTCTGTTGCTACAGTTTCTGTGCCCTTGCCTGTGAATGAGCCGCCTCACACTTGTACAGTTCCAGCTACCACAGTTGAGGTCACAGCGACAGTGTTAGTGTCACCGGGTCCGACCACTACTTCAGCTTCTCCTTCTCAGCCTGTCGACCCCGTGACCACTACTATTGAGGCTACAGCGACAGTGCCAGTGTCACTGGGTCTAACCACTACTTCAGCTTTAGAGTCTCAGCTTGTCGACCCTGTGACCACTACTACTGAGTTAGAGGGTCAGGCACTTCCGGCTTTAGATAGACAGATAGACCCAGCTTCACCTCTAGATACTGGGGTCGCAGACCGCCGGTTGAGTCGAGATGATGGTTCTCGGTTCTTTGTCACACCTTGACGCCTCTCTGCGCCTGACTCGTCTGCTGCAGCCCCACGGCCGACCGACCCATAGGTTTTGGTGCTTGACACCAAAGGGGGAGAGGGAGCGAGTATGTTAGACTTAGGGGGAGCATGAGAGATGGGTTCGCTCTTTTGTGTGCTACTTCATGAATCATGTTTACTTTCAAGCATCGTAATTGTGATATATGTGGATATGTGTGATCATGAGACTCTTGTGACATGTGTGCTCTCTGCGTTGCTTATATATATGTCATGTCACCTTGTTTATGCTCATATGGTTAGGTGTGGTGCACACTTGTCAAACCTAGCACTAGGTAGCTCTGATTTTGCTCTAAGACTAAGTGGAATCAAGACCATTCACGAAGTTTCTTGAATTGGAAGTGAATGGGGTGAGAAGGGCGGCCGGACGCTGCACCGGACGCACAGTTTGTGTGTCCGGTTAGTATTACAATGCATTGTTTAGTGTCAAGTGTGACCGGACTCGGAACCGGACGCACGGTTGCCGCGTCCGGTCGGTGTTGCAGAGTTTGTGGTCCATTATGCAAGCGGACGTCGAAAGAGTGGAGACCGGATGCTCGAGAATTGGAGTCCGGTCCGCGAACGAAGAGTGACAGAGAGGGTTTTTCTTTGAGCCGGACGCGTCGGTTATGAGGACCTAACGCGCATGTAGCGTCCGTCAGTTCAAACGGCTAATTTCTGCGGTGATGCTTTGTTTCATCTTGTAGTGTTGTGACGGTGCGTCGGTCGGTCATGTGGGAACATGACGTCCGGTCATGTCATCGACTTGTAGTTTGGTTTAACTTTTAGAATTCAACGTGTTTTTAACAATTTATATTTATCTTTTAAATTCAACATTCCAACAACATTTATAAAATTTTGGAAACACAAGTTGAGTGTCAGCGATTACGGCTTCCCAAAACAAAGCGCCTAACTGTCCATATAGAGACACTGCACATGTAAATAAATTGACACGCCTATGCACACCCTTGAGGCTTCCACGAATTTTGGTGACTGGACACCCAAGCATGCAACGAGAAAAAGGTCAAGAGACATGCAAATATACATACCGGTTCCATTAGGCTTCTATTAGTGGTTCCAGACACAAGCACATACAGTGCTTGTATTCAGTCTTACAAAGTACTAGACATAGCACATAGAGTTCTTTCATTATTTACTAAACTACTAGCAGCACATATAGTGCACACGTTTGTTCCTCTTCGTATTCAGGAATCACTGGGCCAGCCCAGTTAGGATATTGTTTACCTGTTCTCCAAATGAGCATGCGCATAGTCCCACATCGCGAATTCAGCGAGGTAGAGACCTGCTTAAAAGTTTGAGGCTGCATGCGGCGGTGGACTAGAGACCCTAGGAATAATGTGTAGCGCTTGTGCCATAGTATGAATGTCTTCTCTGCTTCTCCTAGAGTCTTCTCCCCATCACCTCCTGGAATGTCAAGAGCCAGATCAATAAAACCTTTGTTAACTCTATCCACTAAGACGCTAACATATCCAGGTGGTATTATTGCCCCATGGATTCTTGGTGTCTTGGTAGGATCTGGAGGATAAAAAACACCGAGAGCCACCATGATTGTGGCATTGCCTTTTGGAATATGTAGCTCACATGATGTAAACGGTGCAGTGATGTCATCCACGGGGAAACATAGCATTGCGTCATCTTGATTTGGCAACTCCGTGGAAGCGCAGCTGCTTTTCAATTGATCAGGGGGCTAATATTAATGTTGATTCCTGAATCTAATGCCCGCCTTTGGGCAATCATTGCTATTTGCACTTGCTTTATGATTTCCTCCTGCATTCTAGCTTGCATGTCTTTTTCGTGCTCCTATGCTTGAAGCAACGCCTCCCGTGACTCATGAACATATTCCTCCAACTTTCTTGATCTATTTGCTTCCTCATCCTTCCTTCTCTCTTTGGCTTCAGAGGTATCTCTCGTCGTTAGGGAAACCATGCTCCCAAGAAATGTTTCGTCCTAAACCTCTCATTCGCCACTTTGTGTTGATGAGTCCCGATGGCATACGTCAGTTCATCCTTCTCTCTATTGGGCCTGAACGCACCAATAGCTTTAGCTTGTAGAGCATTAGAAAATCTTTGTGTCGCTCTTTCGAGTTTTGGGCCATGAACTAGCTTCCTGGTCTCAAGGTCACTACTAAATTTTGACCCTATTGCACCGGCCAATTTTTGATGTTATAGGTCTAAAATAGATGAAATAGTTTGGTGTCGCATCAATTTCTCGTTTGATGCCAGCCGATGCAAGTGGTCTTGATGCAATAGCCTTTCGCATCGGTTACTTGTGGTTGATGCGAGAAGCAGCTATTGCATCGTCCGTCCGTTGTCTATTGCATCAAAATTGAGAGATGCAATAGCTTGTTGCATCCAAATCATGTTGATGCAATACATCTATTGCAACGGCCAACGTTCGGTGCAATAGACTATATTGCATCGATATTAGGTTCGATGCAATAGAACCTATTGCATCACCATTTTGGTTCGATGCAATACGAACTATTGCATCGAGTTTATGTTTGATGCAATACGAAGTATTGCATCGACTTTATGTTTGATGCAATTCGAACTATTGCATCAACACGAGGTTGGATGCAATACAAGCTATTACATCGACATGAGGTTGGATGCAAGAGGTTCTATTGCATCACCATTTTGGTTCGCTGCAATACGAACTATTGCATTGACATGAGATTGGGAGGACAACCAATTATTGCATCGGATTCATTGCACAGAAATTCATAAAATTACAAAATTCAATGGCACAAAAAGGCAATCATATTAATAACTTGGATCATAAGCATTCAATAATTTGTACAATGTGAGGAAGTCAAATGCCTTCCTATTTCCAAATAGGTAATTGCAAAGTTGAACTGCATTACAAACCACTAACTTATGCTACAAATAGGCAATCATAAACAAAAATACATGTCTCTTAGCATAGATCAACATGATATCTTTCTTGTTGCACAATATTAGATTCATTTCATCTTGCCAAGACTCCCTCAAGGTTGATCTTCCTGAAAAAGTCAAAATGACATGCATTAGTAATATATACAGTTGATCACACAGTTGGAATCAAACATAGACAGCATGGTAGATGCTAATCAAGGTTTTACTCATGCTTACATGAGAACAGGGGAGTTGATTAACATTGGACACTTTCTGCAGGTTTGAGCATAAAGAGCATAACACTAGAATCCAGTAAGACCATCTAGGGAATAAAATCAGTAACTTGCAAAATCCTAATGATTGCAGTACCATCCAGCCAAACATCAGTTGTTCATTGCAAAGTAGCATCACTAAAATGAAGTCCTCAAAGACTAGTAGCAGCATAGGCACATGGACCAATCCAACCGGGTCATGGCACTACTAGAACTCACCAATCCCACCAGTGTGGAAAGCAACACTCTACAGCAGCTTGACACTGTTAGTTAAAGATGTTCACTATCTAATCAAAATTGGAATGCTAGCAGGAGCACCAGTAAGGACATGTTTAACTTTTCTGTGCTCTCACTGCAAAACTTATCAAGTTTCATGTATTTCTTTGCAAAATTTACAGCAGCAGCAGCAAGGACACATGATTCATGTATAAGTGAACAAAGTTCATGTTAATAATCTGGACAACAACTTAAAATGACACCTGATTCATGTATAAGATTTTGAGCTCATACCTTTCCTCATTTATTTCTCAAAACTCGCTTTTTACTTGCAGCATTATTCCTCAGTGTATGTGAAGTAATAAACTTCAAAGACTCATTACTGCCTTTGTCATTTGGGAAAAGTGATCTGTTGGCATTCTTTGCGAGTGAGGCGACTAGGTTGGATACTCATCTTATTGCTCACTAATTCACTTTGTCTCTCTGATCTGCAAAAACAAGAAGTTTTGAAGGAGCAATCACCACTTAGCAATTCTAAGAATCTGTTGTTAAAGTACAGCTGATATTTTTGAAGTATATTACCTTTTGCACTTGTTCGGTCCTTGGCTAGGAGTGGGAACAACAGCACAGCCCATTAGAAGGTGCATTATGTATGCCCAGTAGCAGATTCTGTACCAGCCTTCATTTAAAAAAAAGATGCACACATTACCTCAAGATTAAATGTAGGTATCCTTTTTCATTACATTACTGTTTTCATTTATCAAAAATAGTACCTGTGCTGAATTTGCAACTTCATTTGCACTAACAGCAGCCTTCATATTAAAAAAAAAAGATTCACACATTATGTCAGATTAAATGTAGGTATCCATTACATTGCAGTTTGCATTCATAAAAAAAATAATACCTGTGCTAAATCTGCACCTTCATTTCCACTAACCATATTTTCAATACCAGTAGCATTGATTGTGAATTCTGAAGGATGAGTGGCTATTTTTGCAGGCTGAGGGGCTGTTGTGGTTGGTGCAGCATTCTAGCATTGGAGTTATAAGGAGAAACATTAGCAATCAAGCTTTACTAAAAACAATGATGTTGGTAACAATTAAGAAGTAGTATTAGTACCAAAGGCGGTGCTTGATTCTGTTGTTTGATTAGTGCAAAAAACTCTTGCCTTAGTTCTTCTCTAATCTTGCTACTTGTACTCTCCGGTTGATGTTGCAGCTGCTGAATTTTTTCCTTGTCGCTCTCCCTCTCAGCGGCTTGAACGGTAAGCTGTTCTTTTAACTTGTCTACCTCAGCTTGCATCTCAATATTCTTCTGTTGGGCTGCTGCTGCTAATGCAGATGCACGAGCCTGCTCTTCATTTCGTTCATTCATAAGTTGGCTTCGGGTCGGATACTTTGCCATGTATCCATGTCCAGGACCTTTCCTGCTCCTGCATCCAGTGGTTTCCTTGTAGGTTTCATGAAGAATGTGCCTTTCTTGTTCTTTTGAAATCACAGAAGCTTCCAACTCAATTCTCTCTACAACTTTGGAGAAGGCGCTTTCCTAAATTTAAGAACACAATTAGTGTATTCAACTTTAGCAAGTAGCAACAACAGTTCCAATTCAAGTATAATAAGAATTAGGTAAAATGGATACTTTAGAGATATGTATGACATTGGAGATAAATGAATAAAACATGTTATGAGAAAGCAATGGACAGCTGAACGCTAGCATTTCAGAGATATGTATGACTTTGGAGATAAATGAATAAAACATGTTATGAGAACATACGTCACTGGACACTCGTTTTACCAAGTAGCCCAGCTCTATTCAAATCACTTTAAAGAACATAACTTAACTACATAAAGCATAAGTACGATATTAGGTACATGAGATGAGTCTACATATTAGGTTGTTGGAAATGACAAGACAAGTAAATGGATGAAGACAACAATAGTAACCACGATAGAAACACGTTAAATTCGAAAAGCTAAACAAAACTACAAGCTAATGACATGACCGGACGCGCAGTTGCACACGACCGGATGCGCTGGTCACAACAATACAAGCTGAAACAGTACAGCAGTAGAAAATAGCCGTTTGAGCTGACCGGATGCGCATGTGCGTCAGGTCACTCATCACCGGACGCGTCCGCTCAGCAAAAACCCTCTCTGGTCACTCTCTGTTCGTGACCAGACTCCAAGTCTCGGTGCGTCCGGTCATGCACTCTCTTCAGCGTCCGGTCGAAAAATGGACCACAGCCACTCTGCAACACTGACTGGACACGGAAACTGTGCGTCCGGTCCAGCGTCCGGTCGCACTTGACACTCAACAATGCTCTACAAAAATTACAGCAGCTAGCATATGCTACCAGGAGACCACAGAAAAAGTTTGGAAGCATTTGGCTCATCTTAACTTGCTATACCAAAAAGAACAGGTGGTACAAATTGGCGAAAATAGCATAAAGATAGAATTGCCAAACCGAACACAAGGACAAGGAGATGATGACCTTTTATCACCCAATCAGGGCATGTACAACCATCAATATAATAATTATGTTATATATAATTGCAACATCACTAAGTACTAATGAACAAAGTAGCACTTACATATATTTCCTTAGCAGCATCAGAAGACCATCGGCCCTCCTTGATGCGTGTACTTCGCCAAAATGTCAAACCATCTGGCTCTTTACCAGTCTCCAGGTTTCTGTAAGATGTGAAAATTGAACATTGTTACTGTTTAGGTAAAAAATAAAAGAAGAAGATTAGGTTCCATATCATTACCTGCTCAAAACTAACTTGTGAAAAAGGTTTCGATCACTGTAAGGCGTATTGTGCGTCGATGCTTTGGGAATTGCTAGAGTTTGTGGTGCTCATTCGCTAATATAAACACAGATATGTTAGTTGCACTACAAAATACTGGACAATAAACACATATATGTCGAGGCTTGGAACCTAGAATTTTCACATCAAAATACAACACCAAGTAGTGCCACTCCACAATGTCCAAATCATCGGCTTATGTTTCATTCTTTCATGATAAGCTGTTGTATGCCTTGTATGTGGCCTTTGAATTGAGCTCGCCATCCTTTGTAAGCGATACTTTGCAATCTTCCATATCGTAGCCTTCTCTTCATCATTGTTTTCAATGTTCCACCTAACCTGTAGAAGGGGATGACCAACAAATTGTGAACAATTAAGATATTACAAAGAATTAATTTATCATATCGGAGCAAGACTGTAACGATACCATTATATCTCGTGCTATTTTATCTTTAACAATCTGCTTGACATCTCCCCACTTTTTAACTCCAATAAGTGGAGTCCTTTTCTTGTAAACCGAACTATTTCATCAACAAACGAAGCGATAGTTATCTCCTATAGGACCGCCTTTTGTGGATGAGAAATCTATACTAAGTTTCTAGGTGCTAAGTTTAAATCTCTTAGCTTCGACCGATAAACCTTTCAAGGTTCCTCGCCCAATCTTTCTCTTGTTGCCAACCCCTCTTTGTAAAATTGATGTTACAAAATGGAGCGTATGTTAACATTATAAATCAGCATTTTTATGTTATAGTAATGTATGAACACTTTGAACCATTGCATACCTTTTCGAGAGGCCTTTGGCCCTCTGAGCATGAGCTGGAAACTGCATTGGTGCTGCGCTATTGTCACCACTTCCGTCTTCTTCAATGGTTTCATCATCTAAATATGCATCTGCACATACAAAAAGTGAAAGTACACAGTTACAATGGAGTTGGAAATATATGTATATATTAAGGCTTCCACTAATGCCAAGATAAAACAAAATCAGATTACATATATCTTTAAGAAGCCCTTCCCTCCTCAACCATTCTTTATATGTTGCTTGAGTATTCAGTAGGGTGTCATCCTTAAATTCTGCAAGATGCATATATAGATGTTATATATATAGTGTAAGTTTGAGAACTGTACCTAAAAATTATTGAGATGTATTTTTCTAGTACATTAGTACCTGGGTTGTTTTCATCCTGTGGCAGCTTATTGAGCCACACCTTGTACGCATCAATGTCTTCATCCTGAATTCCTTGTCCACTAACTTCCTCATGTGTACTACGTTGCTTAATCGGTGTGATTGCATATTCTCCTTCCTGATCTAGCTGAGTGTCTAAAACTGCTATCCTAATTTTCTTCTATTGTATACAATCTTCTATCATTGCTAATGCATCTTCTTCGTAATCTATACGCTGCAGCAAAGCTGTATCGTTGCCACATCTCTTCATATAGTACATGAAGTCCCTCGCAGAATAACCCATTTTAACTTTGAACTTCAATAAGTTGGCAAAGGTAATTTTAGCACGGTCAAGGTCCAATATGGCACGTTTCTGGTCCTGGGGTCCCCCCAAGAAATCAATAAGTACTTGCCACATATCTCCTGTTTTCTAGAATGTTTTCCTATAATTGGCAGGAAATAAATCAATTGATGCACAGGTATACTTGTTAAATGAATAAACTATGTACTCATACTCAAATAGCATATATGGATGTTCAAGCTACGTAGTGTATGCCAGTAGTTAGAGCAATGACAGGAACAATGTGCCAAATGTCAAAATTTAGTGGATAGCATTTTGTCAATGTCAAAATTTGTTAGCTGCAAGTGCTATGTGCCTACAATAACTTATAAGGGGTGATAGGGATTCCTATAATGGCTATGTATACCATTGGCTACCATGAGAAAAGGAATGCAGGAATTAGAAGGAAAATCTTTCTCTTGCTTGGCTGGCCCCCTCCCTCCCTCTCAACCTAAACCACACCATAACACATCAAATGACACCTGTGTATTTCCATGATAGAAAGAAGTTGTTAATGCAACCATTGCATATGTGCAGACTTAAACGATTTGTGGCTTATCCAGGAGAAAAAAAAGATGCCAAACTGTTGCTAGAATGACAAAACAAACTGAGCCATTAAGTAAAAAATACTAACACCTTGCACACACTCCTAAGTGCTGCAAGCAACCTGCTTCACCTATTATCCATTGCAAGGCTTCATCTCTAATGTTTTATATCTAACTGTGATTGTGCCACATTTTGTTTGACATACTATTATGTTCTTTATCTCTTTTGAAGTGGGCAAAATCATCATTGTATCAATATGGTTGGTGTTCTGAAAGACTAATTATTTCATATGGCATGTTAAAACTTCTAGTAACATATTCAAATTTCCCCAATATCTAAATTCCTAAATTGTCACATAATTTTTGTAGGGACTGTAACATCATGTTTTCAATCACACAATACACAATAGCAAACATCCAATTCCTCATCCACACTGTTAATTAACTGACCAATTAATTAACAGAAATTCTAGTAGTTCAATTAATTAATAGAAATTCTAGTAATAGAATTCAATTACCTGGGTTCGTCATCTTTTTGCTTCTCGGGTCCATCTTGTCGACGATGAGGTGTGTCTATGACACCGTCAGGGCTGGGGCTGGACCACGTGGAGAACCACCTGCTGGACGCAGGAGATGGCGATCTCATGGAGGGAGGAGGCGGCAACCGCTTGGACAGAGGAGACGGCGACCTCCTGGTAGGCGTCCTCCGCGGAGGCCGAGGCGGAGGCGGCGGCGACGGCGACCTCCTGGTAGGCGGCCTCCGTGGAGGCGGAGGCGGCAGCGACGGCGACCTCGTGGTAGGCGTCCTCCGCGGAGGCTGCAGCGACGGCGACCTACCGGTAGTAGATGACGACGGCGCACGTGCGGTCTTCTCCATTGCGCCTCGGAGTGGAGAAGATGCGTACCGCTAGGTTGGGGGCGGCGGCTCCTCTTCTACCGTGATGCAGATTAGATTAGGATAGGAATATAAACCACTCTCTATTAGGGAGGGAGGGAGAGTAATTAGCAGCCGGTGTTTTTTCGCGGGACGAGGGCGTGCGCTGCCGAAAGTTTTCGCGGATTCAATTTTGAGCGCCAGGTTTCGCAGGTCCTGGACAAACCACTAGACTAGTTGCATGTTGTTGCATGGACTAGTATTTTTATTCTTTTATACTATTATCTAATCATGTTTTGACTTGCATGTATTTACGTAAGAGATCTGTTTTGTCCATGCAGAAGACCAGGGGACGCCGGCACTAGGAGGTACGTCTCGTATCCTCCCGTGACCCTTGGAGGCGCACGTCCTCCTGCTACAGATCAAAGGTGATGCATCCTCCCTGCTGCCGATCAATCTTAGGGCTCAGATCGGATCAGAGTTCCCTTGAATTCTCAGTTCTAATCGTGGTGCTTCATTCTCAGTTCTAATCGTGGTGGTTCATGTACCAGGCGTGGAAGGAATTTTAGGGTTTGGAGTGCATCTCATTGTAAGCCGATCCCTCGCTATCTTTGATCCTTCGTCTAATATTGCTATTGGTTTGTGTTTCGCTGATAAACTACATTTGATCATCCACCTCAATTATGTTTTTGGTCAACACAATTGCCATGAGATTTGTCCAATTTTTTGTGACACAATGGGGCTCGTTCCCTCACTGGTTTAATTATATCTTGGGAGGGACGAAATTGTACCTAGTATTGCTATACAGTCCATGAACTGATCTGTTAAACTTTCAGAGAAAGCAAACAAATTTAAATTGCATGCACCGTAAAAGATTGGGCAAATGATTAAAAGTAGTAGATGATGGAAATAAAATTCAAGGTGAACACCTAAGTTGTTGGAGTTTTTCACAGATATATGTTTCTTTTTTTTGTTATGCTTGAGACATATATTAGTGATGAGGGTGAAGATGATGTAGACGCATATATTGATGATGGAGTTGTCGCACCTGCCGTTGCGACAGATGACGAAGCTAATGATAATTTTTTCATTTAAGTATTCACAATTTTTCTTGAATGACGTTTGGATGTTCTTAGCTGATCAACAGCATGCTTATGTTAAAACGTGCGTTTGTGTGTGAGCAGCAACTAGCTGGTTTGAATATTTGTGAAGGATTATTTTCTAGACTCCTAGCTAATAGCATGTCTAAATACTTGCGTGACTCATTTTTTAGATCAAATGCTCATGCCAGCTTTATTAGAAAGCGTAAGACAATCGGACGACGTGGCGACATGACCGGACCGGACTCCGGCGTCCGTTCAACAATGAAGCTTACGAGAATGACCGGACTACGAGTTGCGGTGCGTCCGTTCGTTCCATAGGTGGCGTCCGATCAAGGCGAGAGAAGGATATACGACACCGGACTCCTCCGAGCGTCCGGTCATCTACACCAGACACGTTAGATGGCTCCAGGCGCTCTCTGTTCTCTTTCTGGAGGAGACCGGACGCTACAGAAGTGTCAGGAGAACCACATCGGCGCGTCCGGTCAGGGAAGTTCGAAGCGCACTAAATTTCTAACTGACTGACATCGGGGCCCACATCTAAATTTCTTCCTCCCGTCCGTTCGCCACGCAACCGCTCCGCTGATTTCCTAACCCTAACGTCGCCGCGCAGCAGCGCCCGATGCCGTCGTGCCCGCTTTTGCATCGCGGCGCCACCACCCCTAGCCAGCGTGCGTCCTCGCCCATCTCGCGCCGCGCCCTCTTTGCTCCACTCCCACAAGACGCGCGACGCACTCACCTCGCGCCCGCGCAGACGCACCGCTGCGCGCCGCCGGAGTTCTCGTCACGGCCACGTCATCATCTTCCTCCTCTCCGGTGACTCCTTTCGGTTAGAAAAGGTTGTTTATGCTATGCCTCACACATTTCGGTCTTTCTTTATACGTCCTTGTGTCTTGTGACTGTTGGATCTTGTTGGTGTGACTGATGCTTTCCTACTCTAATCTGTTTGATGCACCCATCATGCCCAATTTTAGTTGTGGTGACTTATTTAGACTTATTAATTGAATTGACTGATTTGCCTAAATTGGTTTGTAACGCTAGAGCTCCAAAACCATGAAGTTCCCAACTCGTTAGGTCCGAGTTTAGAAAAGCGCATTACGCTGTAATTCTATCGGTTAATATTCAATATATGACACTTGATTCTTAATGTGCGTATACACACTTTTTTCTAATGCATGTCATTTTGACTTTTTTAGGACGATCAACAAGCTGAATTGAATCATCTTTCAGTGCAGTATTTCTTGTCACCAAGGTTACCAAGAAGAAGAAGCGGTCGCGTTCTGATATTGAGGCCGAGACGGCCATGGCAGTAGCACATGCCGCTGAGAGAGCTAAGCAGGGTGGCCATGGTAGCAGTCTCCGTATTGGAGAGAGTTTGTCACCCGCATGCAGATAGGGTGCTGGAGCGAGTTGAGAGTTTTCACCGTAGCCCTCGCGGCCCGGATGATAGCACAGAGAGAGTGCGAGGAGCAGGAGGCGAAGCAGGAGGAGACAATGAGCCAGTGAGCCCCCCGACGACGTCGCTCGACCGACTCAAGACTCAGCGAGGTGCAGCCGAGGCCTGACGCTCAGAGACGTGGTTCCCGGGCCCCTCCTAGACACCGTGGACCACCACCGGTCTGGCGCCTTGACACGAGAGCCGCTTGCTCGCTCGAGTTTCAGCAGCTCCGCTTTGTCGAGTTTGATCAGTGCTTCCTGCCTCGGAGGGATGAGCGAGATTCAGAGGGTTTCTACATAGTTCTTCAGGAGGACTTCTACACTGCCTTTGCTCTCAGTGGGGTTGCTTTGAGATCTCACAGAGTGTCATATTAGGGACATAGTTGCAGCTACAGGCGAATAGATTCGTCCCTACCTCACCTACTTACCTGGGTTGGCTGACCTTATGGGACGGAGTGGCAGTTACGTTGCAGAGTGGGTCAGACAGTTCTATGCTTCTTTGTGGATTGACCCCTGGTCACGGGTTCATTCACTTTCTTTGTGGGAGGCCGTGACCACCGCTTTTACAAAGATGTCGTGCTCGAGAGATTACGATGGTTCCGAGATGACTCGATCAAGCTTCACCCGGGTTTGCTACTGGTTAGACAAAGACCAAGGAGCGCCCTCATGGCGGGCAAGTGCCACCGGATGTGTCTTGTCATACATTTGAGAGAGCCGTTTGGCGAGGGCTCGAGACGCACACCAGGTGCGCTTACTCCAGTGGCTCGAGTCTTCGATGCACTTATGAGGAGGACACTACTTCCGATGGGTGGCTACCGTGAGGGACTCACTCGCTTTCAGCTCTGGCTTATTCACCACCTGATCTCTCAGACACCGTTTGACATTTGGGATCTGATGCTCTATGAGATGGAGGACACCTTGGCAGAGGGCTTCAAGGGGCACCGACAGTTGCCTTACGATCACTGGATCACGTTTCTGCTTCGTAAGGCCTGTCCAACTCTAGTACCGATTATGGAGGCGTCACGGACTGTCACTGAGTTTCCAGATTATGACATGCGCCAGCTGATGGTTTCTCTTGGCACACCTAGTCCTTCGCGCAGACAGAGAGACAGGCCTAAGGTTACTGAGACAGCTGCACAGCAGGACGCCACAGTGGGAGAGATTGCAGACGATGAGCTTGCAGCTCTTGAGACACAGCAGGGAGCCACCGACTTGGACGACTACTCTGACAGTTCAGACGAGGAGTACATGCCGATCCCTCGGTACTCTCCTCGACCTCATGACGCCGAGGGCTCTAGTTCAGCAGCACCACCTTAGTCTGACCCCGCACTTGCAGCTATCCTTGAGCAGATGAGGCAGGACCAGGCTCGACAGGCGGAGTCGACCGCCACTGCTATAGCTCAGCTGCAGACACGACAGGATCAGTTCCAGCAGCAGCAGCAGGACTACCAGCGATAGCAACAGCAGCTTCAGAGGGACCAGTTTGAGTTTTAGAAGCAGATGTTTGGGTGGATGCAGCACGTGGTCTAGGCTATAGGGATTTCTCCTCCTCCGGCCACACTTTAGCTCACTGCCTCTGTGCCGGCACCTGCACTGACTCCAGCGTTACAGCCCAGTGGGCTTCAGAGTCACGGACAACCGATTTCTCAGTTTGGGTCACCCACTGTTCAGATCGCTCAGATGTTTGCAGCACAGCTCAGTCCGCAATTCACGCCTCTGCACACCGGCTTCACTCCTACACAGACTGAGTCTCTGCTTGTCACCTCTTCCCTAGTGTCGCAGGGCTTGGGTGCCTCCTACAGTGAGCTTACTGGAGCACCGACACCTACTAGGCTAGTCACTACTTCTGTTGCTACAGTTTCTGTGCCCTTGCCTGTGAATGAGCCGCCTCACACTTGTACAGTTCCAGCTACCACAGTTGAGGTCACAGCGACAGTGTTAGTGTCACCGGGTCCGACCACTACTTCAGCTTCTCCTTCTCAGCCTGTCGACCCCGTGACCACTACTATTGAGGCTACAGCGACAGTGCCAGTGTCACTGGGTCTAACCACTACTTCAGCTTTAGAGTCTCAGCTTGTCGACCCTGTGACCACTACTACTGAGTTAGAGGGTCAGGCACTTCCGGCTTTAGATAGACAGATAGACCCAGCTTCACCTCTAGATACTCAGGGTCAGCAGACTGCCAGTTCGGAGTCAGATGATGGTTCTCAGTTTGCTGTCACACCGCACGTCTCTGCGCCTGACTCGTCTGCTGCAGCCCCACGGCCGACCGACCCATAGGTTTTGGTGCTTGACACCAAAGGGGGAGAGGGAGCGAGTATGTTAGACTTAGGGGGAGCATGAGAGATGGGTTCGCTCTTTTGTGTGCTACTTCATGAATCATGTTTACTTTCAAGCATCGTAATTGTGATATATGTGGATATGTGTGATCATGAGACTCTTGTGACATGTGTGCTCTCTGCGTTGCTTATATATATGTCATGTCACCTTGTTTATGCTCATATGGTTAGGTGTGGTGCACACTTGTCAAACCTAGCACTAGGTAGCTTTGATTTTGCTCTAAGACTAAGTGGAATCAAGACCACTCACGAAGTTTCTTGAATTGGAAGTGAATGGGGTGAGAAGGGCGGCCGGACGCTGCACCGGACGCACAGTTTGTGTGTCCGGTTAGTATTACAATGCATTGTTTAGTGTCAAGTGTGACCGGACTCGGAACCGGACGCACGGTTGCCGCGTCTGGTCAGTGTTGCAGAGTGGCTGTGGTCCATTGTGCAAGCGGACGCTGAAGAGAGTGGAGACCGGATGCTCTGAGAATTGGAGTCGGGTCACGAACAGAGAGTGACCAGAGAGGGTTTTTGCTGAGCGGACGCGTCCGGTTATGAGGACCTAACGCACAGGCGCGTCCGATCAGTTCAAACGGCTAATTTCTGCAGCGGTACTGTTTCATCTTGTAGTGTTGTGACCGGTGCGTCCGGTCATGTGGAACACAGCGTCCGGTCATGTCATCAGCTTGTAGTTTGGTTTAACTTTTAGAATTCAACGTGTTTTTTAACAATTTATATTTATCTTTTTAAATTCAACATTCCAACAACATTTATAAAATTTTGGAAACACAAGTTGAGTACCAACGGTTCTGGCTTCCCAAAACAAACTGACCAACTGTCCATAGAGCACCTGCACATGTAAATAAATTGACACGCCTATGCACACCCTTCAGGCTTCCACGAATTTTGGTGACTGGACACCCAAGCATGCAACGAGAAAAAGGTCAAGAGACATGCAAATATACATACTGGTTCCATTAGGCTTCTATTAGTGGTTCCAGACACAAGCACATACAGTGCTTGTATTCGGTCTTACAAAGTACTAGACATAGCACATAGAGTTCTTTCATTATTTACTAAACTACCAGCAGCACATATAGTGCACACGTTTGTTCCTCTTCGTATTCAGGAATCACTGGGCCGACCCAGTTAGGATATTGTTTACCTGTTCTCCAAATGAGCATGCGCATAGTCCCACATCGCGAATTCAGCGAGGTAGAGACCTGCTTAAAAGTTTGAGGCTGCATGCTTGGTCGAACTTACTACCTATATGACTACCATTACCAAGCTATACTTTGTGGGCCTGATCTAGCCAGGCCGGCTTTGTTGGGGCTACGGTGAGGCTGCGCCACTGGCTAGTCTAGCGCCTACAATTTTTTATTATATTCAATGTGTTTTTAACAATTTTTGCTTTTCTCCTACAATTTTTGTTTATCTTTTGAAAATCAATGTGTTTTTTAACAATTTTTGTTTAACTTTTTGAATTCAACGTGTTTTTTTAACAATTTATACTTATGAGCTTTTCTCCTACAATTTTGTTTACCTTTTGAAAATCAATGTGTTTTTTAACAATTTTTGTTTAACTTTTCGAATTCAACGTGTTTTTTAACCGTTTATACTTGTGCTTGATTAATACAGGTAATGGACTATTTATTTGGAGGCCTATGAGATTTGGACTCCTCTACCCGGCCCCTTGCAATAGTTATTTTTAAAATTTTCCTTAAAATTAACAATTCAATTATTAGGTGGACGTTATTTTTTAAAAATAATTAATAATTTACTTATTAGACGTGTTGATTTTTTAAAATTAACATTTCACTTATTAGGTATCCACAAGGTGTTTTCACGTTAGTCAATTTTCTTCCAAAAAATACCGGTTGCATCAAACACAAATCCGTTGCAATAATACTTCCTAATTGCATCCATATTCTAAACCGGTGCAATACCACCTACATATTGCATTAAAAAATCAATACTAACACAACCAAATGTGTCCGATGCAATAATTTCTACCTATTGCATCCCATGTTCAAAATGATGCGATAGATCATACCTATTGCATCGACATGAATTACTATCGCATCCAACTCATTTTCGATGCAATAACGACCACCAATTGCATCGGATTTTGAAAATTGATGCAATAGCAGCCACCTATTACATCATATTTGTGTTTGGTGCAAGGGAACATGATGTAATAGGGTCAAAATTTAGTAGTGGGTCCAGTCTTCCCCCATGAGCGAAAAACCAATTCTTCGCGCGTTTGGGCCAATTGAGTGATTCTGGTATGATACCCTTGGCAAGAATGTCCGCTTCCATTTTTTCCCACTTGGGAATGGCAGTCGTGTAGCCACCTGATCCCATGCCATGGTGGTATACCTCCTGTCGGGCATTCTCTTGGTTCCTTCTCACCCGTTCCTCACCCTCTTCCGATGTCTTGTACTATACAAAATCATTCTAGTAGGGCCTTAACTTCGCAAGCGGGCCCCTAGTATTGAAATTGGGCGTTAGGTTCTTCTTGACGTATTTCGTGTATAGGGATTTCTTCCACGTCTGGAATTGTGTGGTCATCTTCTTCATAGCCCACTTTCGAACTAGCTCCTTCAATTCATCATCGTTGATATCATCATAATCATCCGCTTGCAACGTGAAATGTTGAAGGATATCATCTCAAATTAAATTCTTATCAAGATCAGAGACAAAACTAACATGAGGCTCGTTGATCTTTTGCTTCCATTCACGGGCACTGATCGGAAGTCTATCCCTTACAAGGTATCTACAGTGTTGCACGAATTTCCTTGCATGTGGACCAAGTGGTTCGCCTGTCTCGATATTGAATTCCGATATTATGTAGTGCCCCTCCAATGGCTTTTTTGGGCCTCGAATATTTTTGCTTTTCACCGTTGTGGTCGTCAATTCAGAGGGCTACGTATAAAAAAAGAATAAATAAATATCATGTGTACACATAATAGAAGATAGATATTCAAATATATATATAAATATATATACCTCGCCAGTATTTTCTTGCACAATATTTTCTTGCTTATTTTCAAGAGCCAGGTATTGACTCCCGTCATCTACATCCTGCTGGTCACCATCGGCAAATTGAGTGCCGGTGTTGATAATATCCATCATTTCTTTATTCATATTGTCTCTCGGGGCAGCCATCTAGCTTTTACACCACTAGATATATCTATAAAAAATAAAAACCATATATCTATAAAATTGATCGAGTCATGTGCTTAAAATTAATTAAATAACTACACTCGAAATTCTAGTCTCCAAAGCATAACTTTGATTTCTTATTTTCTAGAAATATTTATTGGCAAGTGATATATATAACAAATATATATATATAACAATATAAATTTAAAACTCTCTAATATGTATAACAAATATATATATATAACAATACAAATTTATAACTCTCTAATATGTATGTATAGCAAATTTATATATATAACAATATAAATTTATAACTCTAATATATATGTATAACAAATTTAGCTATATAACAATATAAATTTATAACTCTCTAATATAGATGTATAACAAATTTATATATATAAAAATACAAATTTATAACTCTCTAATATATATATATAACAAATTTATATATATAACAATACAAATTTATAACTCTCTAATATATATATATAACAAATTTATATATATCAATACACAGTACGTTGGGGCAGGCAGCGTTGGTGGCGCGTGGGGCGGCCGGCGTTGGGGTTCCAGTCGAGGCTGTGCACCTCCCGCGCGTGCTCACGGAGGAGGCGCACGGGGTTCTGCGGCGGCGGGAGCCGCGCGGCGTCGAAGAGGCGCACGGAGCCATCCCCAGAGGCGGCGGCGCGGAGGGAAGGAGAAGATCGGTGCGTCGGAGGTCGGGAAGGAGAAGATCGGTGCCGGGTCCGGCGGCGGCGAGGTCAAGGACGATGAGGTGGCCACGAGCGACGGTGACGAGGGCGGCGGCGGCGGTAGTGGCGATGGGCGACGAAGATGAAGAGTGAGGATGAAGAAGAAATGGCCGCCTTATATAGGGGAGGGACCTTTAGTCCCGGCTCCAGTAAACTCCCGGGATGAAAAGACCTTTAGTCCCGGCTGCTAATACCAGCCGGGACTAAAGGTATTACCTTTAGTCCCGGCTGATATTACGAGCCGGGACTAAAGGTGTATTTTGGCGGGCCACAAAAATTGCAGCCCACCTTTAGTCCCGGGTGATAGATCTATCCGGGACTAAAGTTGGGCTGAAGTTTCACTTCCTGACTGTTTCAAGCTCCATTTGTTTTTTTATATATTTCTTTCTATAAAATGTTAAAGTCTTGTTAATTGCACAGTAAATTAAATACAAGGCATAAAATTGTTTTAAAAGAATATGGATTTACGTTTGCTTTATTGCACACAGGAAAATTGTGTGACCTAAAGTTTTTTGTTTTTTCTTATAAATATTGAAACATAATGTCATTAATAATTATTATTTCATTTATGCAAAAATGTAGTGTTTAATTTAAATCATTAAATCTTTTGTTTTCGATTGAAAATTTGTTTTCACACCATTTTAACGTAAATCTTTTCATTTTTTCATCACTCATTGTCCAAAAGCGACATGGAAATCCCACCATCAAACACAAATTTAATCTGAACATAGAAAAAAAAGAAACACCTAATAAACATCTCTGAATTCACAATTATTACATAATACCTCTAATACATACTATTAAACATCACTATATATATCAAGTGGGCACAGTAGTGAACTTCTTAACGTATATCCCTTGGTTATGATCGCGCCATAACCATGGAGTGTCCTCATCATTTAGCTGCATGCTTGGGCCTTTGTTCACTGTGAAGGGTGGAATTCGGTCATCATTTTCATAATCTTCTGATATGTCTGACTTGTCTTCAATTCCGACAATGTTTCTTTTCCCTGAAAGAACTATGTGGCGCTTTGGCTCATTGATTGGGTCGTTGTTGTTTTTCCCTCTCTTTGGTTTTGTAGATATGTCCTTGATATAGAACACCTGATTCACATCCTTGGCAAGGACGAACGGTTCATCTCTATACCCAATATTGTTGAGGTCCACGGTTGTCATTCCATACTAGTTGTCGACTGCTACCCCGCCTCCAGTCGCCTTTACCCATTGGCACTTGAACAAAGGTACCTTAAAAGTAGGTGCATAGTTTAGTTCCCATATCTCCTCTATGCGTCCATAATATGTTTGCTTATTTCCATTAGGGTCGGTGGCATCTATGTGGACACCATTGTTTTGGTTGGTGCTCCTTTTATCTGGGGCTACTGTGTAAAATGTATTCCCATTTATCTCGTACCCTTTGTATATGAGGATATGCCACGATGGCTGCCTAGCCAACAAATACAGTTGCTCATCAATACTCTCATCACCCTGATATTCTTTTCGCAACCAGTCGCTGAAAGTTTCCTTGTGCTGAAGCGTAATCCAAGCTTCAGACTTCCCTAGAAACTCGGATCAGAGCAACTCTTTATGTGTCTCGATATACGGATCCACCAAGGAGTTTTACAGAACTATGTAGTTTGCTTTGTTACAATAATTGTCCTGCGTACCAATATATGGTTTCTTCCCTAGTGTCCCCTTTCCACTTAGTCTCCACTCGTGTCGTGATTTAGGAACACCAATCAGGTCAAGGTCGGGAATAAAGTCAACACAAAACTCAATGACCTCCTCTGTTCCATAGCCCTTGGCGATGCTTCCTTCTGGCCGAGCACGGTTGTGAACATATTTCTTTAGGGCTCCCATGAACCTCTCAAAGGGGAACATGTTGTGCAGGAACAAAGGACCAAGATTGCTAATCTCCTTAACCAGGTGAGCTAGGAGGTGTGTCATGATATTAAAGAAGGATGGAGGGAACACCAACTCTAAGCTGACAAGACATTGAACCACATCATTCTGTAGTTTAGCTAGATCCATTGGATCAATTGCCTTCTGAGAAATTGCATTGAGGAATGCACATAGCTTCACGGTGGCTAGACGTACATTTGGAGGTAGAATTCCTCTTAATGCAACTAGAAGCAATTGCGTCATGAGCACGTGGCAGTCATGGGACTTTAAGTTTAGGAATTTCTTCTCTGGCACATTTATTATACCCTTTATATTCGAGGAGAATCCAGATGGTACCTTGATGCTTGCTAGGCATTCAAACATGCTTTCCTTCTCTTATTTGCTGAGAGTGTAGCTGGCAGGACTTAAGTAATGGCGTCCATCATCTGTCTTCTCTGGATGCAGGTTGTCTCGTTCTTTCAAACATCGGAGGTCCTGTCGTGCTTCAAGTGTGTCCTTAGGCTTCCCATACACACCCATGAAGCCTAGCAAGTTCACACAAAGATTCTTCATCAGGTGCATCACGTCGATCGTGCTATGGACCTCTGGGACTTGCCAATAGGGTAGCTCCCAAAATATGGACTTCTTCTTCCACATGGGTGCGTGACCGTCGGCGTCGTTCGGAATAGGTTCGCTGCCATGTGCCTTTCCAAATACTACTTTCACATCCTTGACCATATTGAGTACATCCTCACCAGTTCAGTTCCTCGGCTTGGTCTGGTGGTCTGCTTTACCTTTAAAATGCTTGCCTTTCTTTCTTAGGGGGTGATTCGCAGGAAGAAATCGACGATGGCCAAGGTACACAACCTTTCGACATTTTTTTCAAGAATATACCTTTAATGTCATCGAAACAGTGCGTGCGAGCATTATATCCCTTGTTTGATTGTCCTGAAAGATTACTTAGAGCAGGCCAATCATTGATTGTTATGAACAATAATGCTCGTAGGTCAAAGTGCTCCTGTTTGTGCTAATCCCACATACGTACACCTGGTCTGTTCCACAAAAGTAGAAGTAGTGGCCTCAGGTACACATCGATGTCGTTGCCAGGTTGCCTTGGGCCTTGGATGAGCACTAGCATCATAATAAACTTACGCTTCATGCATAACCAGGGAGGAAGGTTGTAGATACATAGAGTAACAGGCCAAGTGCTATGACTACTGCTCTACTCCCCGAAAGGATTCATACCATCCGTACTTAAAGCAAACCTTAAGTTTCTTGCGTCATTTGCAAACTCTGGGAATTCTCTATCGATTGCTCTCCACTGGGACCCATCAGCAGGGTGTCTCAATATATTGTCTACCTTACGGTCTTCTTTGTGCCATCGCAACAACTTTACATGGTCTTTATTTCTGAACAGACATTTCAAGCGTGGTATTATAGGAGCATACCACATAATCTTGACAGGGATTTTCTTCGTGGGACGTTCGCCCTCAACATCACTAGGGTCATCTCGCCTGATCTTATACCGCGATGCATAACATACAGGGCATGCATCTAACTTCTCGTACTCCTCGCCACGGTAGAGCATGCAGTCATTAGGACATGCATGTATCTTCTAGATTTCTAATCCCAAAGGGCAGCCAACCTGTTTTGCTTCGTACGTAGTGGCGGGCAATTCGTTATCCTTCGGAAGCATCTTCTTTTAGATTTTCAGTAACTCCCCAAATCCCTTGTCAGATACACCATTCTTTGCCTTCCATTGCAGCAATTCCAGTGTGGTACCCAACTTTTTCTGCCCCACATCACAAGTTGGATATAGCAATTTCTTGTGATCCTCTAGCATGCGCTCGAACTTGATCTTCTCCTTTTCACTTTCGCATTCTCTTTGTGCGTCACGAATGGCCTGACCAAGATCATCAGCGGGCTCATTTTCTGCCCCTACCTCTTCTTCAGCTTCCCCCATTGCAGTATCATTGAAGGCACCATATTCAACAATAATGTCATCATCGTCCCATTGTTCTTCTTCACCTTCTTCTATTACAACCCCGGTTTCTCCGTACTTCGTCCAACAAATATAGTTTGGCATGAAACCCGACTTCAACAAGTGTGAATGAAGACTCCTTGAGCTAGCATATTCCTTCAAATTCTTACAAATGGCACATGGGCAGCACATGAAACCATCGCATTTGTTTGCCTCGGCCACACGTAAGAAAGAATGCACGCCCTCAATGAACTCTTGAGAGCGGCGATCAGCATTGTATATCCAATGCCGGCTCATCTGCATTACATGACATACATACCATATTAAAACCTAGAACATAATTAGTTAATTATACGACATGCATGCCACCACACAAGGTATTATTTTATGAAAGTCTCGCTACAATATAGACAATCCCAACTACCACTAAAAAAACTAAAGCTAAAATTCACTTCAGCAGCATAAGGATTTCGCGATCAATCCCAACTAAAACAGACAGATCATGCGTTTGTTCAACATCTATGGGCTTCTTCCACAGGATCACTGCCTCATCAGCCACCGTAGCCGCCTGTGCAAGAGAGTTTTGCACGTGTTCAACATACTCTTTCTCCCGGTACCAGCCTGAACATCCAGTGCCATCCTACTGAAATTAAAACAAAAAATTAGAACTTTAATCACAATCATCATGAAAATAAGTATAAATTAACCATAATCATCAAATATGACAAAATAACTCCCATTGCGATCCGGACACTTGTAGAAGATACAGCCCTTGTTGGGACACTCCTTCCTCACTCGGTACTCCATCACAATCTTCTCCTCACACTTGCCGCATGGAATGAGAGGGAGGTCCGGTCTCAGTCGCTTTGGAACCCGATGAGAGGCCGAGGACCCGGAAGCAGTTGCGATATACTCTCTATACTCATTTTTAATATAATATAAATTTCTCATTTTATAAACAAATAAAATTAAAAAAACTCTAAAATTCTCTATATCTCTAAACCATGAAGTGTGCTATGCATGCTAGAAATGAAAGCTGAATACTAGTTTTGAATAACTACTTTAACCTTCCTTCATCCAAATATGCAAACTTTAAAGCGATTTTGAGCTTAAATGGCTTACAAATAAAAAAAAATCCACCATAAAAAACCACATATATTTAGTCCACAAAATGAGATATGGTACTGACGAAACATGAGAGTATAAAGTTGGTAACCTTTAGAATCGAAGAATCGATGGAGGAATCGAAGAAATCTTGTGATTTCCGGCGATGAGGAAGAAGAGAGGCCGGCGATGAAGGAAGAACACTGAGCTCGAAGTGACTCGGGCTCGGGGAGGAAGAAGGAGTATACAGGAGGGGATCTTTAGTCCCGGTTGGAGACAGTAACCGGGGCTAAAGGGTCCTTTCTAGTCCCGGACGGAGCCTCTAGCCGGGAGTAGACTTTTACTCCTAGTTGGAGGGACCAATCGGGAGTAAAAGTTAACCTTTAGTCTCGGTTGGTAGCTCCAACCGGGACTAAAGGTCCCCTGCAGCAAAAGCCTACCGCAGTAGCCGTTGGGCAGGGACCTTTAGTCCCGGTTGAAGCTACCAACTGGGACTAAAGGTTTCTCGAATCCCGGGTGCAAAAAAATACCGGGACTAAAGCCAAATTTCGAAGTAGATCAAAAGTCGCTTCTCTACTCGTGGCGAGTTCTAATATAATCCCCTTACATCCGGAAAAAAGAAGCTTCACTCAGCTATGGGGTGCTCCCATGGGCCCATTGTGCATCTAGATTTGCGCCAAGGCATATCAGGGCAAACGAGGTGGCGCGAGAAGACGCTGAAGCCGGAACGATGGTGGCACGAGGCGTGGAGACGACGGCGTGGGCGAGGTTGGGCAACGCAGCGCGACCCGACGAGACGGTGATGTGCTCGAGACCGAGGCGCGAGGCTGTGCGACGACGACGATGCATGGTGGGGCTACGGCGGCGCGAGAGATGCCGGGGCAGACGAGGCCAGCGGAGAGGTGCTTGTAGGGACTACGGCCAGGACGGCGGCGCATCCATCGAGACAGCACGAAGCGGCTTTCCACGTGCCTGCGAGTGTGCTGTCTGCGGTGGGGTGTAGGGATAAGATTGAGAGAAAAAAAAGGAATAAAGAAAGAGAATTGAAAGAAATAAAATTAAAGGGGAAAAAAGGAAAAATATATATTAGGCATTTCATCGTTTTAAATAATCATCAGAAGCTATTCTACCAACGTTTTTCTAACTACAGAAGCCAGAGCCAAATAGAGTTGCTTCATTGGAGAAGTCATAAGTAAAGTTGTTTTAGATCATAGAGCTCTACTACCAAAAGGGACAGAATGAGGCTGCATAGTGTCGGTGCGGAAGACCTCACCAGGAGATGAGAACATACGTCCTGTTCATAAGTCATATTTACGAATAATATTTTTCTCTCACAACAAATCAGACAAACAGTACTTTCAGCCATGGCTTATAAGCCAAGTGAACAGGGCTATAATCTTGGCTAACAAGCCACCCGAGGGTTTTACAATATATATAATAATATGCTTTTATTTTGCACAAAATGCCACAATACACACATATAGTAGTAATACATAGTATCTGCTGCATGCATGCGCACGATGTACATACTCCTTTATCGTAGCAGCAAGCACATGCACATGGCTGCCCCTTATTGTACGTACATACGGAGTATTACATGCATATATATAAAATAGTTGTTGTTACACGTGCTTGCGGTGCTAACATGCATATATTATGTGTAATATATATATGCTTCAGAAATTCAGATTTTCAGACCTTAGTACAGTCGGCCGGCACGAAGGAAAGCTTGTCATTTTGGGTGTCGAAGAGCATGTGTATGCCCTGCATCTGGAAATTGCCCAGGACCGACACCCCCGTGGTTTCACTTTTTAAGATGGCTAAGCACAGTTTGGACGACTTGCTGGTATACCACAAATAGCTGTCCCAGGGCAGCACCATGTTAGCGGAGTCGGCGAAGTGCAGTACCATCTGTGGCATGCTCTTACTATCGGGTTGGGTTGACGACGAGTAGCAAATCCTGCCGTCCTCTTGGCTCTGCTCTTTGGTGTGCTGTCGGTCCTTCATTATCTGGTCTACTTTCTCCACCAGCTTATTGAAAACACTCTCCTCCAACCGAGTGTAAGAGGCGCCTGTGTCGACGAACATGTTTCCGCCGCTTTTCATCACGGCGATATCAAGGCGAGTTCCACCAATGGATATGCCCTGCAGGTCGACGAAGTACCGGGTCTTGTACGCGTCGTTCCGCCGCAGCCCCGTGGTGGCGACGGTAGCGCCGCTCCTGGCGCCGGTGGCCATGCTGGGGGCGGTTGTCAGCAGGAGGTAGCTGGGCAGGTCGGGCTTGTAGTAGCTGCTGAGGCAGTAGGAGAACTTGTTGAATCCTAGCTGCCCCGGCAGTGACTGGGCGCCACGGCCAAGCCCGACGATCCCCTTGATGCGGGGGTCGTGGAACTTTAGTGTGGTGGAGGTGGAGCAGCCGATGGCGACGTTTTCAAAGGTTTGCAGCCGGGGGCGGAGGAAGGTGAGCTTGTCCTTGTACAGGATGCCTGCTGTCTGGGTGGCCTTGTGGCCGTCACCGTATGCGATATTGTACGTGCACTTCTTTCCACTGCACTGGCTGTTGGCTTGCTGCCCGCACATGTCGCTGGAGCAAGGCAGCACGGATCTGGTCGTGGAAAGCTGACACTCCTTCTCGGTCGTCCAAATCAGGTTGCTGCCGGTGTCCACGGCGGCCGAGATGACGCCGTCGCTCCGCTTGCCCAGGTAAAACTTGATGATGTACTCCGCGTCAACCTGGCTAAGGTACCCTGGGGATCTGACAGGTGAGTCAGAGTCGGAGTCGTTGGAGTCAGAAGAACCACCACGAGCAGCAGCAGCAGCAGGAGAATCAGCGGCCGTGCCGTACAAGGTCGCCGCCCGGAGGCGGCTCCTGTCATAGGCGCGGCGCATCAACTCGTCGCTGCTAAGGCTGAGGTTGGCATCTACGTGGGTGAGCTCGAAGCGGTAGTGACGACAGTCGCCGCCGCCGGACGGTGGCTGTGGCTCCGCCGTTCCGACAACGTCGTCGACCGTGGAAGCAGCAAGGAGGACTAGTGAGCTTAGTATTAGGGCTTGCAACGTACGCGTGCCGCCGCATGACAGCCACAGCTTGCGAGGTGGCGTGTTGTGTGCCATTGCCATTGCTGAAAGACTTATCGATGCAGGACTGGCTAGCTTTTATTTATTTTGGCTGCGGCAGATAGCTGCTACTTGTTGGAAGCTATATATGATAGCTAGCTAGTCTACCGACTGAACTCGGACTTAGCTTGAGGATGGAGAAGCATGGAACTTGCAACCTATTTATAACTAGGAGGGTTAGTTGTCAAAAAACGAAGAAGAAGGGAGGGTTAGTGCCGGCCAGGGTCGTGTCAATGTCAGGAACCATATGCTGCATGCATGTGTATTGTTGGGTGGGTAGGTGGGTGCCTCTCCCAGCCTTCGCATTTTCCCTCCTCCTTTGGACGATATATAGATGCTCGCCACGCCCACACTCACACTTTATACTCCTACTGTATACCAATCCCAGCTAGCTAGTAATTAGGCTAATTAATTTTAACCTCAACTAATAACTAGCCTTAACCGATCTAAACAGAACCTTAGCAGGGTGAGCACGTACACCCGCCCTGCTCGTCCAACACTACATATGCATGGAAACGCTCAAATAAACGGTCTGAGCTGCACATGTATGAAGAGTACTAGGAAAGAGAAATGGCTGAACCAAAATGATGCAGCCAAGAACCGGTTTCATTTTGCTGTACATGTTCCTAGAAGAGTTGTTGCTAGCATTTGTAGGGCATCAGTTCGCAGCAGTCTTCCTTCTCACGACCCAAATAATTGGAACCTTTCTGTTGATTGTGTCCCAACGCAGCATCAAGACTATTCCTGCAGAATTAATTTTTCATTATCTAACAATTAATAAAATCATTTTTTAATACTAGTAACTATATATTTATATAGGACAATTGTATAAGGAACTAGGTGGTACCCTTCCCCCTTCCTCTATTTTTGCAAATTGATCTAGTTTTTTTTTTTTTGAAAATGACAAAGAAAATTTAGAAAATTATTCAATTTGTTGAACTAGACAGGAATAAGGGAGCCTTGGGGTCAACAATTATATAGCAACCAAACACATGGAGATATCCTCATCGTCAAACTTACAGGGAAAACCTACGAGTAGGAGTGACCCAAGAGGAGGGGCGAATTGGGTCACTAAAACATTTCATATCAGGTTCAAGCATGAGTCTAGAATAGATAAATAAAACAATCTAAGTAGCAAGGATGTGTTCCAAAGAGCTCATCTAATGTTTCTACTTACCCATGCACAAAACATTTTGCAAACCTATAGCCAATTCTATCAACTAAACCATGTGATTAATGATGAATATAATAAATGGTTAACTTGATATGTTATGAGCTCCATGATATGAATGAACCTGTGGATAATAAATAGGAACCTTAAAACTGGTAAACCTGAACAAAACAATGATAGGGGGCGAGTAAGGGGTAACTTGTGTGGTACAAGTCACCTTGGCAGGATCGCCTAGTGAGGGTTCATGTTGGGAGATACTTGCCTCGATAACATAAGGACCGGTTCATAGGCCATCTCGCCTAGTGAGATATTTCGTACAACCACATGTCTATATGGGTAGACTTGATCTCACACCCCGTTAGATAGAAGTCTAATATCTATTAGGAGGCCGGTGTTTTTCAGCGGAATATTAGGTGAAGACACGGATGCTATGTGATCTTCCGTGATCCAGTTGGCATGGTTGCTATGTGGTCTTCCATGTAAAGCCTCTTGATTTGGCCGCGTTCGAGCCCTTACTTATTATTGTTAACTAGATGATTTGTTATCATCCGAAGTATTGAGATGGGATGATTTGGTATCTCCCCAAGCTTAGTGTGTTTCCAACCCCAGAGAAGCTATTGACGGTCACTAACATCAATTATAAACCGTCAACATATCCTACATATATACTTAATTCCATTACCAAACATAGGTATAGGGGTTCAAACTAATAAATTCCACGAGTTTTGGTGAATCTATAAATGCAGGAGGGTTTATCTAGAAAACCATCAAGGAAGATCTAATCGTCAAATTTAATCACGTTTATCCGCGACGAAAACAACTCCAAAAGACTCTAAATGACACCAGAAGGCAACCCACGGAAGCAGACCCTGAGAACATGACATGTGGGGCCGACCGGCCCCACCTGCAGGCCGGTCGGCCTAGTGGCCCCACCTGTCAGCCTCTGTTTCATACGACGGCTCTCCACTGCCTTAAGGATTAAATCTACGTCGTTGCTTTAAGTCGGTTCATCCAACGATGATCGAGGGAGTTGACGCAGATCGATGACGTGGCAATGCCTTGCCCCCTACTCCATCTCCCCTATATAAGGCATCCCTTACCCCCTCCCTGGAGCCATTGAAAGGTCCTAAATGGCTAGAGGAGGGGGGGGGGTGAATAGCATATAAAAATTTCTACAAATAACCTAGAGCAAGAGGTTAGTACACTAAATGGCGAAATGCAATTTTGCTCTAGCTCTATGAGGGTTGCAAGCCACCTATTCAGCAATTCTAGTTGCTATGATCACTAGGCATAAACAATGGCTATGTCACTACTCACTAAGAGCTCTCAACAATTCTACACTAAAGAGCTCCACTAGGTGATACAAACTAGCAAGCAAGACAAGCTCTGAAAACTAATTACGCTAAAGAGCTTGACAACTAGTTTGCAAGAAATGTAAAAGAGTGAGTATGGTGATTATACCGCCGCGTAGAAGAATGAACCAATCACAAAGATGAAGACAATCCAATCACCGGGAGAAATCCAATCACACAAGAGACAAGATTTTTCTTCCAAGTTTCACGTGCTTACCGGCACGCTAGTCCCCGTTGTGTCGACCAACACTTGGTGGTTTGTCGGCTAAGAGGTGTTGCACAAACCTCGTCCACACAATTGGACACAGCAAGAACCTACCCACAAATGAGGTAGCTCAATGACATGATCAATTTACTAGAGTTGCCTTTGGCGCTCCACCGGGAAAGGTAAAAGACCCCTCACAAGCAACCGATCGAGGCTGGAGACAATCACCAACTCCGCTCAACGATCCTCCAATCACCGAGCCATCTAGGTGTTGGCAAACACCAAGAGTAACAAGCTCACAACCAGCACAAATCACCCAACTAGTGCCACAAGATGATGCAACTCAATGCAATGCACTAGAGGCTCTCCAATCTCACTCAAGATGATGAAATCAAGTGAACAAGTGAGTGGAGTGTGTTGCTCAGCTTCCAAAGGGTGTGCACAAGTGTATGAGGTGCTAGGAGAGTGGCCAAGGCTGGCCACACCCTCTATTTATAGCCACACAAGCAAATAGAGCCGTTACCCCTTTGGAGCTGTTTCTGTGAGGGCACCAGACAGGGGGTGACGGTGCCCCCAATGGTGGAATTTCAACGGTCGACCAACGGCTAGTTGGTCACCGGACAAGGTGACGGTGGCGCCGAACAGGGTGTGGTGGTGCCACCCAGGCCGAGCCCCCGAAAACCCTGCTCTCTGGATAATTAGGGTGGTGCACCGCCACCCCACAGCGGTGACCAGGACGGTGCACCGCCACCCCACGGTGGAGACCAGGGCGATGCCCTTTTGGCCCTAACTCTAGTAAGTCCTAGCCTTGGTTAAAAAGCAACAGTGGCACCGGATAGCCACCGACGGTGCACCGTCACGCACATGGCGGTGCACATCGCCGTGTCCGGTGACCACCCCAAAGTTGCTGCTCTCAGCCATGGCTAGCCGGTTACCGGACAGGCCAGGGCGGTGCACCGCTGCACCCATGGCGGTGACCACCCCGAGGCAAAAACCTTCGTTAGCTGCATTTTTGATTCTCGATTCGATCCACAAGCAGTCTAACACTACTTTGGAAGCGATGCTAACTCTCAACGTATTTTCTCAAAAACATGTTAGAGCCAAGTTAGCATTTCTCAAAACATTTTCCATAAATATTTTTGCTTGCTCTCCGATGTGCACTAAGCCTAAATGCAATGCATGAAGTCCAACATCTAGTGGCACTAGATGACCGAATTGTCTAGTTAAGAACCCCTCTTAATAGTACGGCCATCTATCCTAAATGTGATCACACTCTATATAGTGTCTTGATCACTAAAACAAAATCCCTAATTATACCTTTGCCTTGATCTCCATAGGGTTTTGTTTTTCTCTTTCTTCTTTTCCAAGTTGAGCACTTGATCATCATCACATGTGGCCGTCTCATCATTTCATGTGATCAACAGCACCATTTGAGTGCAACAATGCTACTCACTTGGATTGCACCAACCTAGCTCATATCATCACTCATGACAAAGGTTAGTGCTTATGTTTCATCAATTATCCAAAACCAAACTAGGGCTTTCAATCTCCCCCTTTTTGGTAATTGATGACAACTTATTTACAAAGATATTTAATGAAATCTTTTTGGATTCATGTTGCTTGCCAAAGCATATTACCATGTGTAAAGATTATGGACAAGTTTCATAAATCTGAAATTGGTAGTATTAGCTCCCCCTACATATGTGCTAAGAGTTTGGATTTGAAAGTTTGCACATATGCATGGATTAGAGGTTTGGGAGAGTAATAGCTACCAAATGATGCTAAGGTGTAAAGAATGGACCTTTGAAGCGTGATAAGAAATCAGAGTTGCCAATATACACAATCCTTAGCACCATTAGTAACTAGACATTCACAAAAACTAGAAAACCCCATGAGATCAACATTATATGAAAGGGTCTAGTTTTTACATGATAAGCACAAGTCTAGTTACTCTTCCTATGCATGCTAGTTTTCTTTTCATCAATCATTTTCTATGATCTAGCATACACCACATAAGCATGGATATAGAATTTAAAACTTGTGCCATGCAAGCAAACATATGTAAATGCACATACAAATGCGACATACAAGTTTATGAGCTTGCTCCCCCTACTTGTGTGCTTCAAATTTTAATTGATCCCCTTACAATGTCATTTCATTTGTTTGCTCCCCCTATCTTTGTGAATTTCTCTCCCCTTTGTCAACAATTAGCACAAAAGGTGAGCTCAAATTTTAGATAGGTTGGGGTAAAACCATATGAAGTGAGGATCATTTTTCTAATTTGGTTCAATCTAGATCACTTGCAAAAGATATTTAACTCGGTTTGATCCAAGGGCAAGCTTCTTCACACCTCCAAATAAGGGTTATCATGAACCATGTTGAGTTAAACATTTATAGCTTATTTTCTAGATTAAACACTAGGTTCACAAGCCCACAAACATGTCATATGCTACCACTAGATCATTTCAAGCATACAAGCAATAGTGGTACCATACAAGCATCAAATTCATTTGATTTTCATGAATGAGCCTAAGACATGTGAGGAATGACTAGATGCACTAAACAAGTCCTTAGCAATGGATGAATGACATGTCAATTAACTTTGCCTTTCTTTTATTCGAAGGAGAGGCATGTCATATAATGAGGTGCATCAACACATATTTCTGAAGTCAAGTATGTTCAATTCATTCCTTAGCTTGCAAAACCTTTTCTCATCAAGTGGCTTGGTGAATATATCAGCAAGTTGATCATCGGTGCCCACACTCTCAATGCAAATGTCCCATTTTTGTTGGTGATCTCTTATAAAATGGTGGCGGACATCAATGTGCTTTGATCTTGCATGTTGAATCGGATTGTTGGTGAGCTTGATTGCACTCTCATTGTCACATAGCATTGGCACCTATTTGAATTTGATTCCAAAATCATTCAACGTGGCCTTCATCCAAAGTAATTGAGCACAACAACTACCGACCGAAATGTACTCCGCATCGGCGGTTGAAAGTGCTACACTATTTTGCTTCTTTGATGACTAAGATATAAGTGATCTTCCCAATAGTTAACATGTGTCCGGTGTGCTCTTCCTCTCAACTTTGCATCCCGCATAATCGAAGTCTGAATATCCAATCGACTCGAATCTTACTCCTTTGGGATACCACAATCCATCATTTTGTGTATGCTTCAAGTACCTCAATATTCTTTTGGTTGCCTTCAAATGGTGCTCTCTTAGTGAGGCTTGAAATCTAGTGCACATGCATACACTAAACATCACATCTGGCCTTGATATGATCACATAGAGTAGGCTTTCAATCATAGACCGATACAACTTTTGATCCACCATATTGCCACTAGCATCACTATCCAAGTTTCTATTTGTCCCCATTGGTGTACTAATTGACTTTACATCATTCATTCCAAATTTCTTGAGCATGTCATTGATGTACTTGCCTTGACTAATAAATGTACCATTCTTCAATTGCTTAATTTGAAGACCAAGGAAGTAGCTAAACTCTCCAATCATGAATATCTCAAACTCATTAGCCATCATCTTTCCAAGCTCTTAACAAAAATCTTGATTGGTTGATTCAAATATGATGTCATCAACATAGATTTGCAACATAAATAAGTCATTGCCTATCTTCTTGGTGAAAAGATTGGTGTCAACCTTACCCATCTTGAATCCCTTAGAGAGGTGGAAATCCCCCAATCTCTCATACCATGCTCTAGGTGCTTGTTTCAATCCATACAAAGCCTTTTTCAACTTGTAGACATGGTTGGGCTTCTTCTCATCTTCAAAACCAGGAGGTTGCTCAACATACACAAACTCATTGATGTACCCATTGAGAAATACACTCTTTACATCCATTTGGTACAACTCGATGTCATGGGCACAAGCAGAGGCTAACAAGATCCTAATTGCTTCCAATCTTGCAACCGGGGCATATGTTTCTCCAAAGTCAAGACCTTTAACTTGAGTGTAACCTTGAGCCACTAATCTTGCTTTGTTCCTTACAAGTATTCCATCTTGATCTTGCTTGTTCCGAAAGACCCATTTTATTCCAATCACATTATGATCCTTAGACCTCTCAACTAACTCCCATACTTGATTTCTTGTGAAGTTGTTTAGCTCTTCATGCATAGCATTTACCTAATCAACATCCTTCAGAGCTTCATCTATCTTCTTTGGTTCAATGGATGAAACAAATGAGAAGTGTTCACAAATTGATGCCAATCTAGATCTTATTTGCACACCTCTTGAGATATCACCAATTATAGAGTCCAATGGATGATCTCTTGCAACATTGGTTGGTTGGAGCACTTGCACTTGATTTCTTGCATTTGATTGATCACTTGGTTGAGATGATGAACTAGCCACTTGTTGTTGATCTTGCACTTTGTCATCACTAGCACTTGCTTAATTTTGATCATGAGAACCACTAGCTTGTATGTTTGAGTTAGAGAGCACTTGATTCTTGTCACCTTCAACATCAATCACCTCTCTAGGCCCTATATCACCAATGTCCATGTTCTTCATTGCCTTGACCAGTTGAGTGCCTCTCACATAATCTAGATTCTCATCTTCTTCTTAGGAACCATTGGTTTCATCAAATTCCACATCATGAACCTCCTCAAGAGTACCACTAGCCAAATTCCAATCTCTATAAGCCTTGCTAGTAGTGGAGTAACTAAGCAAGAAACCTTCATCATATTTCTTCTCAAACTTGCTCAATCTAGTGCCTTTCCTCAATATGTAGCATTTACAACCAAAAACCCAAAAGTATGCAATATTGGGCTTTCTGTCATTCAAGAGCTCATATGGGGTCTTCTCCTTCAATGGATGACAATAGAGTCGGTTGCTATAGTAGCAAGCCGTGTTGATTGCTTCGGCCCAAAATGAATGTCTCACATTGTACTCACTTAACATTGATCTTGCTATGTCAATCAAGGTTCTATTCTTCCTCTCAACTAGGCCATTTGATTGAGGAGTGTGCTTGGGCGAGAATTGATGCCTAATTCCAAACTCATCACAAAGCTCATCAATTCTTGTATTCTTAAACTCACTTCTATTGTCACTTCTCACTTTCTTTCATGGTTGTTTCAAGCTCATTGAGAATTCTCTTAATGAATGTCTTGAAGGTTGCAAACACATCACTCTTGTCAACAAGAAAGAACACTCATATGTATCTAGTGAAATCATCCACAATCACAATGCAAATCCATATTTGTTTCCACCAATGCTAGTGTATATGGTTGGTCCAAATAGATCCGTGTGCAATAACTCAAATGCCTTAGATGTACTCATTATGCTCTTCTTAGAATGTGTGTTACCAACTTACTTTCCGGCTTGACATGCACTACATAGCTTATTCTTCTCAAATATGACATCTTTCAAGCCTCTAACTAGATCATGCTTAATCAACTTGTTCAATTGTTTCATTCCAACATGACCAAGCCTTCTATGCCATAACCAACCCATGCTAGACTTAGTGAGCAGGCATGTTGACAATTGAGCTTCTCTAGCATTGAAATCAACCAAGTATAGATTCTCATATCTAAATCATTTGAATATCAAGTGAGAGCCATCCACACTTATGATCTCTACATCATCCACACCAAATATGCACTTGAAACCAAGATCACAAAGTTGAGCTACCGACAATAAGTTGAAGTTCAAGCTCTCTACTAGTAGCACATTGGAGATGCTCAAGTCATTGGATATTGCAATCTTACCAAGCCCTTTGACCATGCCTTTGCCATTATCACCAAATATTATGCTATCAATCCCATTGTCATCATTTGAGTTGATTGAATTGTACATTCTTGAATCGCTGGTCATGTGTTGTGTGCACTTACTATCAAGCACCCAATGCCTTCCTCCGGCTTTATAATTGACCTACAAAAGAAGATCAATACCTTTTAGGTACCCAAACTTGTTTGAGTCCTTGAAGGTGAGTTACCAAGGTCTTTGGTACCCAAACAACCTTCTTCTTTGGGCCCACAATTGTTGTACCAATGAACTTAGCCTTCACACCATTGGGACCCTTAACAAGCATGTAACAAGAATAAAATCTAATTGAGGATACATTAGCATTGATCTTGTTCTTGTTCTTTATGCAAGATTGCTCGAAGTGCCCTACTTGCTTGCATCTATTGCAAAACCTACCATTGCCCTTCACAAAGTTAGCTTTCGGAGTCATAAAGGCCGCCTTGCCTTTCTTGAGGGTATAGCCTAATCTCTATTTGTTGAGAGAAAACCTTTGGCAACCCAAGCACTTTAGCAAGCAGGCATCTCCACCATAGGCATTGCCTAAGGCACGAGTGAGCTCATTCACTTCCTTCTTGAGAGTCTCATTTTCCACCATTAGTGAGGCATCACAAGTGAAACCATCACTCAAAGGTGAAGTGGAAGTAGTAGTGCTACAAGAAGGGTTAGTGAGAGCAACAACAATGGGCTTATAAAAGATTCATCAATAATATCACATGTTAGTCCCACATCACATGACACAATCACTTGCTCCTTCTTGGCTTCTTCCTCCTTGACTTGCTTGAGGAGAGAGGAGTGAGCCTTTTCAAGCTTAGAGTGAGATTTGCCAAGCATCTCATGGTCTTCCCTTAGACCCTCATGAGTGGCATTTAGCTCATCAAAGGATTGCTCAAGAGATTTGATCTTCTTGCGCAATTCTTTGCACTCCTTTCTCTTCATATCAAAGCAAGTGTGCACTTGCTCACACATGTCCATGAGCTCCTCCTTGGTGTACTCCTCATCATCACTTCTACAATCACCACTTTCACAATCACCAACACTCATATCGTATTTTACCTTGGTAGGCTTTGCCATGAGGCATGTCGATGGAGTGTCAAAGATGGAAGGCTTGTTGTTGATGGCGATGCTTGCTAGTGCTTTCTTGATAGATTTCTTGCCATCATCACTAGAGTCATCACTATCCAAAGAGCCATCACTATCCCATGTCACCACATAGCCTCCACCATTCTTCTTCTTTTAGAAGGTCATCTTCTTCTCCTTCTGTTCTTTCTTCTCCTTCTTATGCTTGTTCTTCTCATCCTCATCATTGTCACTATTATAGGGACACTCCGCTACAATGTGATCCGGGCTCTTGCATTTGTAGCATCTCCTCACATAATCTTTGCTCTTCTTGTTGTCTCTTCTCTTTTTTGCACAATAGCCCTTCTTCTTCATGAATCTTCCAAACTTGCGAACAAAGAGAGCCATGGCTTCATCATCAATGTCACTAGCATCTTCATCATCACTTGATTCTTCTTTCTTGGACTTGCCCTTGTTCTTGGATGATGAGCTAGTCTTGAATGCTACACTTTTCTTCTTCTTGTTTTCATTCTACTACCATTGCTGCCCTGGTTGGCATAGAGGTTCCTGCGGTGCCCGACGAGGAGATGGTTGACTATGAGGCTACTTCGGAGAGAGCAGAGGTCAATGTGGTTGTTTTGTCTGCTAATTACTACATCATGGCAGATGACGCCACGGTGGTGGAGTTTATCATCGCAATGGAGAGCGCTGTATTTCAGAAACCAGATGACTCCGTCAACCACCTCAAGCCTCTACATGTGAAGGGCCATATCAATGGCACACCAATCCATAGCATGTTGGTGGACAGTGGGGTGATAGTGAAGTTGATGCCATATCCGCTTTACAAGAAGCTCGGTGGAACTTGTTGGCGGTCCTTAACTCACGCTTTTAACCGCCAACATTTATATAAAATACATCCAAATGAACACCAAACTTAGAAGTAGGGCTCATAACTAATGATTTCCATGAGTTTTGGTGTTTTACCATTCACAGGAGGACATGTCGGAATAACAAGGAAAATACGCCCAAATACGCAATAGGAGAAGGCATAACATCACCCGACTTGAGCCTAGGAGGAGAAGGCCCACTTACCAGGCAAATCAGGGCCCTGTCACGTGGAGAAAAATGCCCAAAATCCAAAGCAAACGTGGTCCAAATAGGGCCAAACTTTGCAGTAGTGGCCCATAAAGTCCTAAAGGCCTATAGAACAAAGATTGGGCCGAGATGGCACCTCCAGGGTGCAGCCGCACCGCTGCTGCGCCCACACCCCTACTGGCGCGTCTCGGGCCCATCTTTGGCATGCTACCTCTTATCGCCTTACCCATGTTAGTTACGTAGGTGCCGGCTAGGTTCAACGCATCTTGAGGTCAGTTTGAGGGTGGTTTGCTGCCTTCCATGAGGGGATGAAGCTTTTTCAAATGACCCCCTCCTCTCCACCTATAAAAGGAGGCTCCCTCCTCCTCAATCATTCATCAACACTTGGGAAAATACAACACAAAGGAGACACAATGTAGCAAGAAGAGAGAAGAGCTCCATTCATATCTTAGCTCTCTAGCTAGTCTAGTTTATTGAGTGCCTGAGGAAGAGAAAGAGATGGAGAAGTACTGGAATTGTCGGGTACCTCCATTTGTAGCGGAAGGAATGCTAGGAATGTCGGCTCCCTCTTCACTTGTACCTCAACGGACCTAGTACTACTTGGAGTGCAAAGGTTCGTGTTTATTTTTGGTGGTAAGTTCTACTTTAAGTTAGTCTTGTTTACTATTTACTTGCGGGTTCATTGTCCATCTCCATGGTGGATACTCCAGTAGAGGGCTCCTAATAAAGATGGATCATCCTATATAGTGCTAGATAGTAGTCGATAGCTTGGACATGGTGCCTAGGCTAGAGGCTACCTTCATTTGCCTCATTCCCCACGGTTGAGGGGTAGGCGGCAGGTGGTGACAGCCCGGTCTATCCCTTGTAATCCCCCACGTTCGGGTTCAGCGTAGAGCTGTAGGCCGGGATCGCCTGGCAGACCAGGTGCTCTAGTGCATGAAGCAAGTTTGTAGTACCAAAGCTATCTTAGCTTAGGATCTCTATCCTTAGAAAACCTCGCTACCCGAGCTATCTTTCTTCTTGTTACCTTAGGTGAACTAGCTAAGAGACTCTTACACATCCGTTCCTCATGAAAATATGATACCCTGAATACTTCTAGGTGAAATGCTACAACTGTAATTCCGTGTGCTTGCGGATTATTTCTGTATGCGTTAAGAAATACCAACAAGCATTTCTGGCGCCGTTGCTGGGGAACGGTTGCTATATGATCTCTAAACCTAGTTCACCCGTGTATCCTTGTGTTTTACCTTTCAAGAAAAAAATATTTATTCCTTTTTCTTTTTTCTTCTCCAATAGAGCAACCTACCATTCAAAAATCTTTTTGCTCCTAAAGATGAGTTCTTAGAGCCACCACCATCGAAGCCAATCACAACTTCTAGCTATGAGCTTCGTCCTAGCTTTATAGCCATGGTTTAGGAATAAAACCTTCTCAGGTTAAGTTTACGAAAACTCTAACCATCATCTTCGGGAGTTTGAGCATTCTCAGCTTCCGCTAGCTTGAGAAAGAAAATCATAGGTGCAGCCTAGGCTAGATTTTCAATCTTAGCACATTCTAGCCCAGCCTTGTCTATACCTGACCATGTGTTGTTACAGCACTTTTGGTTTGGTCTTAGCATGGAATCTGCCCTATAGCTTGATATCACTATTGGAGGGTCCCTTAACCACATAACCATAAACGGAAGGAGAAGTGCTTCTAGATCACATCTTAGAAAAGTCTCTTTTCATCAAATCCCTCCGTGTAGAACCTGAATCAAGCCATGAGGAAGTCTCTTCGGCTAAGGCCAAACCAATACCTCCTATCTAGAGACCCTCACCAGAACCAAAATCTCTGGAGGAAGGTTTCCAACCTTCGGACTTTCCTTTTTTGAGGATGAACTTTTCCAAATATCTTGGAAATACCCCGAATCAATGAACAAAACCGAGGTTCATTCTGACTTCCACATCTAGCCTCGTTTTTGGTCTTATCATAGGCCACCCTAAAAAAAGAAAAAAAATCAAGAAAAAAACCATCTTATGGGAGCCTTGATGAAGAGGTTGGGAAAACTGCTTTCGCCACGTTTATAACTCGCCTAGAAAACCCTATGGCGAAGCATAATCCCAAATCACCAACTTTGGAGATCGTGGAGAAGGTTTTCACCATTGAGCATGAGAGTTTCTGTTTCGAGACCCCTCACATTTCATGCTCACTTTTTTAAGTCTCCAGAGTTCATCTTGCTTAGTGCCGCTTGCTTCTACGAGGATCGTAACCACCTTTTGACCCTCGTCTTCAAACTCTTTTAGAGGATGGTTGTGGATGCTTTTGTTTCTGACAAATTTTGCAAATCCTGTAGAAGCACTGTGGCACTAACCTTGTAGCTTGAACAAAAATGTTAGATGTTTGGTGGTGAAGATGGGGACAACACCACCATAGAGAGCTGCAAGATGAAGTCCCCACGGTCAAGCTTAAGACCATAAATTAAGCACTGCAGGGAGATACCCCAGATTATCATAGAAAAAAATAATATATATAATTTTCCTAAAAATATATATATATTACTAATTATAAAAAAAGAACTTTCCTATCAATAAAAGCAAGAACATGTTGTCAAGTTAGTATGCACCTTCGGGTATTCTTGGTCGCTAACCATTTTAGGTTGAGATTAAGAAGAACAAGGGTACATACGATGCTCAGGAACATGGGAGCTGCATCATCTGTACACCTTGATGCCCTTTGGTGATGGAACGTACTCAAAAGGAGACTCCAACCTTACACACTTTACTTTTACACAAAAGTCCAAGTGTGAGGGAGGATGGTGAGAGTCCCAAATTCGATACACACCAAAGACCACCCGCTTAAAAAAGAGAGAGAGAGAGAAGATGATGTTAGCTCTACCTTGCTATATATATATATAAATTATTATGAAAAAAATGATATCTATAAAAAAGAGAGAAAATAAAGAAGATAGAGAAGTAGGATTCTCCTCTTCTAGACCTTTACTACCGCCAAGGCCCATGGTCCATACACACTAACTATGTGTATGGCCTAGCCTTGTGGCTCACCTGAGTTGGACCACACATAATCATGCAACTGTTGCAGCAACTTCAACTTCCATCCACATGTACTGCCAGTAACAACACTCAGGTATGCAAAGGTAAATAAAAGTTCACCAACTACTTTACTCGTGTTTTATCTCCATAAAAATATACCTTGCTTGTTCAAATTCACTCTTCCATTGTTTATGATATATGCTCTGGTTTGAGTATAGTCACACAGGCCTGTCTGGCATATTCATAGGCTTTTTAAATTAAGCATAGTGCTTAGGTTAAAATAGCCTTTTTAATCAAAATTTGACATGGTGTTGAATTTTGATTAATGAACTTAGAGTATTATTTTCATTAACAAAAGAAGTGATATAAAATGGAGATGAATCACAGCTATGTATTTTGCAATTTCTTCTCTAGCCTTGTTTGAGTTATGCTAAAAAATAAAAAGTTGGGTGAACAATAAAATAAAATAAAATTACATAAAAATATATATAAATATGTTTAACTATAATAATAAAAAAATAAATAATAATAATAATAATAATAATAAAATAAATAAAATAAAATAAAATTTAGACTCCCTAGTATTTCAACTGGAAAAGCCCTTGTTTGTTTTTGTTTTGCTATTCAATAAAACAGGTACACAAATAGGTGTGGGGGAGATCTCTCAAGTAAAACAACCACATATTTGAGATCTTCCCCCACATGTTGCACAAACATCAAGTAAACATCATGCAGAAGGACAGGGACAAATGCTCCATAGAGGATTGACTGAACTTCTAGTTCTGCCAAACCATCTCTGACTTCCCACAACTCCTTCTCCAACGATGGTTTGTGCAACACTACCCTCACTCCCTACATTAAGAAAGTTTAAAATTAAACAAATTTAAAATATGAAACAAATGATGCTCCATCTCCATGCTATCGTTTGATGAAAAGTTTGCATACTCTTTATTCCTCACCAATATTCCTAAACATGTGAACAACTTATCATAGGAACCCCATTTTATCTAGGTAAATGGAATATGAGATATAGTAGGATGGAAATGAAACTTGCTCACTTTTGCAAAGTCCTTGGGATTTATTTATAAAATCAAAATCTCGATTAGCATGATCCTCAAATGATATTTAAATACCTACCAAGGCCAAAAGATGAATTGCTTTCAAAACCTAGTCAAGCATGCTACTTATTCTTGTACTGAGCCTTGTCAAAATATTGTGATACTTTGTGAAGAAATATTTCATGCTTTCATGATTCAAGAGCACACACACAAAATAAAGCTAAGCTTCTACACTAGAAGTTAGCACAAAAATTCCATCAATCCACCCACAAAAAGAAAGCTCCATCAAAATTCTCGATCTCGCTTCACCAAGGTTTCATAAAAAAGAAGAGGCATGGCAATGAAAAAAAGAGAGAAAAATGGACAAATGAAGGTCCAAAATAAAAAGGACTCAAAAAGTCCAAGAGAAAAGAAAGAAAAAGATAGAATCAAAAGATTGCCATGACCTCTAGAAAATAAACCTATGGTGAAGAAAGAAAGATAAAAAATAATAAAGGAGTTTTTCTTCCACAAAAACCACAAAATACCACACACTTGCACCTCTGGATCAGATTGTATGGCTTATTTCTCCTTAGATCTGGATTTTGACTTTGCAACATGCGCAAGGTAACTATGCCACACTTTACCCTACCTTGAGCTCCACATAAGCCTTTCTAGGTAGGAAGTAAAGGCAACATATTTTGCCTAAGTGAGGAACCAAAATAACAGATATGAGTGACCCTAGAGAATCATTTTGAGGAGCAAAGCTAACATTTACATTTTCAAAATCAAACAAAACCCAAGTTTCTAAGCGAAAGTAGAGTAGGAAGATTTGAATCCTTACTGTTCCATTATCCAATCACTCAAGAATCTTTGGTAGACAATCAGAAGTTCACAGGTTCAGGTGAGGTTTGGAATAACTTGTATGCAGATTTCAAATCAAGGAGATGAACCAGCTTAGTCCTTAGAACTTTACTCGAGGACAAGCAAAGGAGTAAGTGTGGGGGAGCTTGTTGGTGGTCCTTAACTCACACTTCTAACCGCCAACATTTATATAAAATCCATCCAAATGAACACCAAACTTAGAAATACGGCTCATAACTAATGATTTCTACAAGTTTTGGTGTTTTACCATTCATAGGAGGACATGTCGGAATAACAAGGAAAATACACCCAAATACGCAATAGGAGAAGGCATAACATTACCCGACATGAGCCCAGGAGGAGAAGGCCCACTTACCAGGCAAATCAGGGCCCTGTCACATGGAGAAAAATGCCCAAAACCCAAAGCATACGTGCTCCAAATAGGGACAAACTTTGCAGGAGTGGCCCATACAGTCCTAAAGGCTTACATAACAAAGATTGCGCTGAGACGGCACCTCCAGGGTGCAGCCGCACCACTGGTGCGCCCACACCCCTGCTGGCGCATCTCAGGCCCATCTTTGGCGTGCTACCTCTTACCGCCTTACCCATGTCGGTTACATAGGTTCCCGGCCAGGTTCAACGCATCTTGAGGTTAGTTTGAGGGTGGTTTGGTGCCTTCCATGAGGGGATGAAGCTTTTTCAAATGACCCCCTCCTCTCCACCTATAAAAGGAGGCTCCCTCCTCCTCAATCATTCTTCAACACTTGGGAAAATACAACACAATGGAGACACAATGTAGCAAGAAGAGATAAGAGCTCCATTCATGTCTTAGTTCTCTAGCTTGTCTAGTTTAGGAAGTGAGTGAGGAAGAGAAAGAGATGGAGAAGTGCCAGAATTGTCGGCTACCTCCATTTGTAGCGGAAGGAACACCGAGAATGTCGGCTCCCTCTTCACTTGTACCCCGATGGACCTAGTACTACTTGGAGTCCAAAGGTTCGTGTTTATCTTCGGTGGTGAGTTCTACTTTAAGTTAGCCATGTTTACTATTTACTTGTGGGTTCGTTGTCCATCCCCATGGCAAATACTCTAGTAGAGGGCTCTCGATAAAGACGGATCACCCTAACAGCGCTAGAGTTGTAGTTAATAGCATGGACATGGTGTCTAGGCTAGAGGCTACCTTCGTTTGTCTCGTTCCCCACGGTTGAGGAGTAGGTGGCAGATGGTGACAGCCCTGTCTGTCCCTTGTAATCCCCCACGTTTGGGTTCAGCATAGACCTGTAGGCTAGGATTGCCTGGCAGACCAGGTGTGCTCCAGTGCCCGAAGCAAGTCTGTACTGGCAAAGCTATCTTAGCTTAGGATCTTTGTCCTTAGAAAACCACGCTACCCGAGCTATCTTTCTTCTTGTTACCTTAGGTGAACTAGCTAAGAGACTCTTACACATCCATTCCTCGTAGAAATACAATACCCTAAATACTTCCGGGTGAAATGCTACAATGGTAATTCCGTGCGCTTGCAGATTATTTCTGTATGCGTTAAGAAATACCAATAGTACTAATGAGGAGCTGATCAAGACCAACATGACCATCAGTGGTGTTGGAGGAGGTGCTCCCATTCCGGCCAGAGGAATTGCTAACATGGAGCTCACTGTTGGAAGCAAGACTTTGGCCATGGCGTTCTTAGTCGCCGACGTGCAAGGTAGCTCCATGCCAAGCGTTGCATGCCATCTAGCTTGCACCAATTTCTCATCTAATGGGTGAGAGATGCTGTTGAGGTTGTGCATTTAGATTCATCGGCTAATGTTGCTGCAGCCGATGCTCCTAAGCTCCGGGGGCATGATGTTATTGCTTGCTTGTCTGGTAGTGATCTTTCTAGTTTTGAATTCATTAGTGTTACCAGGCAAGGTTTTGTTCCTATATCTTTGAAGCCGATTGATAATCAGCTCAATATCATCATGTAATCATTGTTGTAATGGATGCTAACGTTGAATGGTTAAAATATCATGTTGAATAGTATTGGGCTAATAAGACCGATGCCTGTGAGGCTATTGACGATTTTGATGAGCTTGATAAGTTGGGCCAAGGTTTTACGTCAGCCGATCCTTTGGAACAAGTTGATATTGGGGATGGCTCTGTGCCCCGGCCAACGTTTATAAATCAAAACTTGGAAGCCAATTACAAAGTTGAGTTAATCTCGCTTCTCAAGGAATATGTTGATTGTTTTGCATGGAATTATACAGAGATGCCTAGATTGAGCAGAGAGCTTGTTGAGCATCAGCTCCCCATTGAGAAAGGATTCAGGCCTTTCAAGCAAACCCCCCGCCGATTTAATTCTACAATTCATGATAGGATTAAAGAGGAGATTAATCGGCTGTTGCAAGAGGGTTTATTCAACCATGCAGGTATGCGTACTGGGTCTCTAATATTATGCCTGTTGAGAAAAAGATTCTGGGAAGATCAAAGTCTGCATTGATTTTAGAGATTTGAATAGAGCTACTCCGAAAGATGAATCTCCTATGCCTATAGCCTATATGCTTATCAATGATGTTTTAAGACATCAGGTTATTAGCTCTCTTGATGGTAATGCCGATTATAATCAGATTTTCATGGCCGAAGAAGATATGTTTAAGACGGCCTTCATATATCCTAGGTTTGTTGGTCTCTTTGAGTGGGTTGTGATGACATTTGGGCTGAAGAATGCAGGCGCTACTCATCAAAGAGCTATGAATTTGATTTTCTATGATCTAATTGGGGTGATTATGGAGGTATACATCGATGATATTTTGATTAAATTGGTTGCCCATAAATCTCAATTGGCTAATTTGCGTCTTGCTTTTGAGAGGATGCGCCTCTATGGATTGAAGATGAACCCACTCAAATGTGCTTTAGGAGTATAGGCTGAAAGTTCTTAGGCTTCAGAATTCCTGATAAAGCATAGAGGTAGATCCCAAGAGGATAGAGAAGATCAAGAATGTTTAGGTGCCTACATGCAAGGACTTGCAAAAGTTCTTAGGAAAAGTGAACTACTTGAGAAGATTTATTGCTAACTTGTCTAGAAAAATTATTCCTTTCACCTCTATATTGAAGCTGAAGGATGAATCTGAATTCACTTGGGGGGCAAAGCAACAAGAAGCATTTGAGAAGATAAAGGAATATTTGTCAACACCACCAGTTCTTCGTGCACTTAGAAGGGGAGTTCTTTTCAAATTATATATTGCTGCCGAAGAGAAAGTAATCGGGGCTATTTTGACTCAAGAAGATGAAGGTAAAGAATATGTAATCGCTTATCTTGGTCGCCGTCTTCTTGATCCAGAGACAAGGTATGCCCGTATAGAGAAATTATGCTTATCACTGTACTTTGCTTGTGCTAAGATGAGACATTATCTTTTGTCTAGTACATGTGTTGTTGCTTGCCAGGCCGATGTGATAAAGCACATGTTATATTGGCCAATTCTTCATGGAAGGATAGGCAAATGGGCATACGCACTAATAGAATATGACTTGACTTTTGAACCATTGAAAACATTAAAGGGTCAAGTTCTTGTTGATTTTATTGTTGAGCATGGTATTGATTTAGATGATGAAGTCAATTACCTTACTTTTACTCCATGGAAATTATACTTTGATGGATCAGTTTGTAAAGATGGCCAAGGTGTTGGTATTATTATTATTTCTCCTAATGGTGTAGAAATTGGAATGTTAAGCCGATTAGATTTCTTTTGTACCAACAATCAAACCGAATATGAGGCCTTATTATTCGGGTTGATCGTGTTGCGATTCACGGAAGTAAAACAAGTTGAAACCTATGGTGATTTCTTGCTAGTGGTACATCAAATTGCTGGTGAATTTCAATGTTTAGAAGGATCACTAAGAGCTTGTCTTGGTGCTTGCCTTGATATTATTGACTATTTTGCCGAATTCCGAATTCGGCATATTCCAAGGCTTGAAAATCAAAAGGCCAACATGTAAGCTCAACAAGCATCTGGCTATGACATTGGTGAGCGTAATTTTCATATTCAAGAACAGCCGATGCATGAAAATTTGAGTTTTTTTCTGTGTAGGTACAGACCAATCGGCTAAGCCGACTGACCCAGTCGGCTCAGCCGACTCCAGCTCGGCTGAAGCCTAAAAAATTCTTGGGCTCGTTGAATAAATTCTCATTTTTGCGAGACCATCTTCATGCCTACCTTAAAATAAGTCAGCCAACACCAGGCAAGTGCTACTCCCTTCCTCGATCCATTGCTGTTCAAATTAAATTTTTCATCTAAAAGTTGAATTTACAAGTACTGAATGTGTGGATTGAATAGAGGATAGCTTATTAGTTTGTCTTGTTGAATCATTATCTTTGTTGTCTGCTCTGAGCCTATCATCAAAGTCTGTGAAACAATAAACTCAAGTAGTGAAGTCTTGAATGGTGAAAATAAAACACAAACAGCTAAGGGGTAAGCACTGGACGTTTCATTTTTGAAGGCAAACTGAATGTGATTTATATTCGTAAAACTGTGTCTTCTCACTCCCTTATAAGTTGTACATTGGAACTTGTACTTCATTAGACTACTGGTTCTATCATTTTTTCAGGAACTTTTGGATGTTGCCACCAGCTTGTCGGTTTTCATGGACATGTGCTATGCTAAACTTTTGATCATCAGCTAGGATTAGCCTTTCTTTCGATCAGCAGATACTTCAAACAAGGACTAGTTTGATGTTAAGTGACATTACATGTGTAATGTACTTGTTCACTACATGAATCAATGTATGGATAATGTGATCACTTTTGAATGTCTATCACTTTTGTTTACATGAATCAATGTATGGCTAATGTTTGATCATTAGCTATACCTTCAGACCAGGTTTTATTTTTTTTTATCTGTTTACAATTGAGCCCATCGAATTGTTGGTCGCAAAAAGCTATTATAGCATTGGAACATATTGTCGAATTGTTGGTCGCTAAAAGCTCTAACATATTGTCAGATGCTAAAAGTTGGACTATCGAACTGTCCATTGCTAAAGATGATGTCCGTCGCTGCTTACATATAATGACGGCTTCATTAGCAACTGCAGGGTTCCATCGCTATAACCTTTAGCAACTGACTGTCCATCGTTGTACACCCCTTTCAGCAACTCCAAATCAGTTGTTGTTTAAAGGTTGTGGTGTAGTGGCGATATCAAATAAGCTAAATAGGAATCCTAATCTCTATCTAATATCTATACCTAATATTAATAAGCCACCAATTATGACTAACCTAAATAGGAATCCTACTGTACTATATCTTCCAATATATCTTATTATAATCTATTTTTCCTTTGTACCGTGTTCCCTTTTTTCCAATTCTGTTTTCACACAGCCCAAAAACATCCTCCTGTGCGTCCTGCATCCTCAAATTCCGTCGGTTCCAAGAGCCAAGGGAAAAACACCTGATATCTGACTAGGAGTCGCAACCCAATAGGGAGAGGGAGAAGAGTCCGATCTAGAAGAAGAACGAGTTTCTTCTTCATCCATTTTTATTTTCTTTTTCAAATCCATCGCTTTATCCGTCTGGTTCTTTTTGTTTTGCTGTGGTTGCGATTTCGTCTCCTTTTTTCATTTTTTACGGTTTCATCTCTTTTTGTTTCAATCTTTTTCTATCTTTCTCTATGTAAGTAGAGGAATTAAATTCTAATGTAAAATAGAGAACTAAATTCATTTGGTTCTAGAAGAATACCCCGCGTGTTGCTGCAAGACTTTGAAATAAAATGTTTGTAGAATATTAAATCAAATTATAGGAGAATGTGACAAGAAACAAATAGTACAATGTGGATACCTTGCATGTTGATAGACTAAAAATAGTAATTGCATTTAGTGAAAAATATTGTAGCAATTATTAAGGGGATAATGTGGCACTTAGTGAAGTATGTCATGTGGTGTCCTGTATGTGGAGATTGAAAGATAATGAGGGGTTGTTTTTATAAGAGATATAGATAAATGTCACCACCAAACTACTGTTGTGTTAGTTTTCGTGCATAAGTTATAGCCTCTTTAATTGTTATAGTAGGTCCTCAAGCTGTCTGCATGTAACACCCGGTTTTAAGGAATAGAATAAATAATTAACCATTAATGAGCATCTTTATCATCAGTATCATCAGTGTTTATCATCTATTCCATAAGGGTCCAAGGCCCCTCGTGACCGTGAGCACGGCTGATATACCAGTTTTACACTCTGCAGAGGTTGTACACTTTTATTGTGAGTCGTGATTTACCCTTTCACCTGAGGTGATTAGCCGCTTGACCCACAACCAAGGAAGGTCGGCAGGGTTCACTATGAAGCCTGTCAAAGGTTTGTCTAACAAGTTATGGCCATTAGATTCACTCAGCAAACAGATATAGGAACCCCCCTATCGAATGGCACAATTCCATCACGGCTATACACACAAGAGTAGAGGCTGTCCTATACCTGATTCGGCAAGCTATTCTTACGCCAATAAAGGTAACCACTAACAAGCTAGAAAAAGGTCCTCATACTAAGCTAAAGCCAGAGCCATGTAGCCCTCATAGCTATACTGTAAGTCCCGGATGATCACTTACAGATAAGTCCTTACGGAGAGGAATCTCGAGCACCATAAAAATAGCCTAATGCTCTAGCCCCCTTGTTCCATGTTGCTAAAAAGCATCTTTTAGTGTTTATTGCATATACGATTAGTCAAGTTACAAGCTCATGGTTGTAGTTGAGCACTAGCATCATACTACCTAATGCAATACCCCATAGGTATCAAGGTACAAGTACAAAAGACTAGGATATCCTTAGCGGTAGTAAAGGTAGACACATGCAGCATGAATTAAATGATTAAAGGTGTATAGGACAACAAGGAAGATCCCATGCTATATGTGCCTTAAACTCAGATCCTTCTTCTAGTCCAAACCTTTAATGAATTGGTTCTTGATCACCAATGCAAAGCTCACTGACTGGACATGATCATAAAACACCGCACAAGCATCCATGCAACCATACACGAAGCAAACAATAGAACTAAATTAGAACAGTACACCAAACATGTGAAATAGCAAGTGAAAAGGTTTTAATCATTTGCTCTCTCCCATACTTTTACGAGTTAGAGCAGTGTGTCAAGACACAATGGAAGGTTCAATCCCAAAATAAATTAAAACGCATGACCCAAACAATGGATAAATCTTCAAGCGTCCTTTGCCTATATGAATACGAGTAGAGCGTGTCAAGACATGTTATAGAGTTTGGTTCCAAGATGAATAAAAACACATGACACAATAGTTGAATAAATCTTTTGAGCTTCATGTCGTTCAGGTGACTACAAACTATACGTCCCGTAGCAACGCGCGGGCATTTTTGCTAGTCTCTTATAAAAGAAAACCCCCACTACCTCTCAATCTCCATATGTAAACTATCCACGTGTCATAACCCACTAAATGCCACATTATACACCTTATAAGTGCTGCAATATCTTCTATTAAACACTATTACTATTTTCAATGTTCCAACAACATACAAGGCATACACGTTGTAGTATTTGTTTGGCGGTCATATTCTACTATAATTTGATCTAATATTTTCTAAGTGTTTTATTTGATTGTTCCATTATCTTACCCAATACACCCATTTTATTTTTGAGGAAGTCATGCAGCAACGCGCGGGGTGTTCTTCTAGTTACTCATAAGAGCATTCCCAACCTAAAAACTATAAGATGGCTCCCTTACTTTCCAAGTCATATCAACACTATACGAAAAAGTCATATTCTCAATTAATGATTTCTTCAAAATAGATTTTTGTCTAATTACTCATCCTCTCGGTCCTATCATTCACCTATCATATCTCTCTATCTTGTTCTCATGTAGACATAATTTGATGACACACAAGAAGACAAGGCTTCATCCAGCTTATCCTGAAGTGCAGCAGCTTGTTATTATGTTTTGACATTCATTGCCACTGAGTGTCAGTCAATTGAATAGGCTGAAAGCCTTCTATCCTCACTACGGGAATCAGGAGGTTTGCCGAGTGCCAGGGGCACTCGGCAAAGCCTAAAAACCCTCGGCAAAGGGTTTGCCGAGTGTCGACACTCGGCAAACGACACTCGGTGAATTTTAGTCGGCAAACAGACTTTGCCGAGTGTTTTTTGTCGGGCACTCGGCAAAGACTTCACCGAGTGCCGAAAAAACACTCGGCAAAGATTTACACTCGGCAAAATAAAAATGCGAAAAAACCCAAAAATAATAGCAAAAAAACCTGAATCTTTTTTTTCGGGGGAGGCCACCACCGACCAGCGCGCTCCCGCCTCCATCGAAGTCGTTGCATATTTTGCGCAAAATCCGCGGCTAACGCGGCCGGCGGGATTCGAACTCACGACATCTCCCTAGCATCTCTGCTGCTCTACCACTGCACTACACTGCACTTGTGTCTAGATTCGTTATTTATCCTCATATATTATACTAAACCGAGAGTAAATTGCTTGTTTGAGGCCCTAAACGAATTCAAATCAAAAAGTGGTCAACTATAAAGTTTCATAACTTTTCGAGATCTACAATTTTCATTTAGGAAGTTTTTCCATCCGAGGTCGTTTGAAAAATTCGAATTTCAAATTTGAGAGATTCAAACGTAGTTTTGCATGATAAGATGATTTCAAATCAAAAAGTCGTCAACTACATAGTTTCATAACTTTTGGAGATCTACAATTTTCATTTAGGAAGTTTTTCCATCCGAGGTCTTTTGAAAAATTCAAATTTTCAAAATTTCAAATTCAAACGTCATTTTTGCATGACAAAATGATTTCAAATCAAAATGTTGCCAACTACAAAATTTCATAACTTCTCAAGATCTACAAAGTTTATTTTGGTCATTTGTTCATCCAACATAGTGGTAGTAACATTGTTCACAAATCTTATATCTCTCTCTTCTACTTTCATGAAACTAATACGAGAGATATGAGAGATGTAGATTTTATGAACAACGTTATTGTCGCTTTGTCAAATGAAGAAATGACCAAAATAAACTTTGTAGATCTTGAGAAGTTATACAACTTTGTAGTTGAAAAGTTTTTCATTTGAATTTATTTAGGGCCTCAAAAATTGATTCGAAAAACTGATTTGCCGAGGGCAAAAAAAATGCACACGGCAAAATGTCTCTTTGCCGAGTGCCGAAACAAAGGCACTCGGCAAACTCGATCTTTGCCGAGTGCCAGAAAAAAGGCACTTGGCAAACTAAGAGTAAATTGCTTGTTTGAGGCCCTAAATGAATTCAAATCAAAAAGTGGTCAACTACAAAGTTTCATAACTTTTCGAGATCTATAATTTTCATTTAGGAAGTTTTTCCATCCGAGGTCATTTGAAAAATTCGAATTTCAAATTTGAGAGATTCAAACGTAGTTTTGCATGATAAGATGATTTCAAATCAAAAAGTTGCCAACTATATAGTTTCATAACTTTTGGAGATCTACAATTTTCATTTAGGAAGTTTTTCCATCCGAGGTCTTTTAAAAAATTCAAATTTTAAAATTTTCAAATTCAAACGTCGTTTTTGCATGACAAAATGATTTCAAATCAAAATGTTGCCAACTACAAAATTTCATAACTTCTCAAGATCTACAAAGTTTATTTTGGTCGTTTGTTCATCTGACATAGTGGTAGTAACATTGTTCACAAATCTTATATATCTCTCTTCTACTTTCATGAAACTAATACGAGAGATATGAGAGATGTAGATTTTATGAACAACGTTATTGTTGCTTTGTCAAATGAAGAAATGACCAAAATAAACTTTGTAGATCTTGAGAAGTTATACAACTTTGTAGTTGAAAAGTTTTTCATTTGAATTCATTTAGGGTCTCAAAAATTGATTCGAAAAACTGATTTGCCGATGGCCAAAAAAAATGCACACGACAAAATGCCTCTTTACCGAGTGCCAAAACAAAGGCACTCGGCAAACTCGATCTTTGCCGAGTGCCAGAAAAAAGGCACTCGGCAAACTAAGAGTAAATTGCTTGTTTGAGGCCCTAAATTAATTGAAATACAAAAGTGGTCAACTACAAAGTTTCATAACTTTTCGAGATCTACAATTTTTATTTAGGAAGTTTTTCCATCCGAGGTCGTTTGAAAAATTCGAATTTCAAATTTGAGAGATTCAAACGTAGTTTTGCATGATAAGATGATTTCAAATCAAAAAGTTGTCAACTACATAGTTTCATAACTTTTGGAGATCTACAATTTTCATTTAGGAAGTTTTTCCATCCGAGGTCTTTTGAAAAATTCAAATTTTAAAATTTTCAAATTCAAATGTCGTTTTTGCATGACAAGATGATTTCAAATCAAAATGTTGCCAACTACAAAATTTCATAACTTCTCAAGATCTACAATGTTTATTTTGTTCATTTGTTCATCTGACATAGTGGTACTAACATTGTTCACAAATCTTATATATCTCTCTTCTACTTTCATGAAACTAATATGAGAGAGATGAGAGATGTAGATTTTATGAACAACGTTATTGTCATTTTGTCAAATTGTAGCATCCGATTTTAAGAACAAAACCAGATACACACCATATGTGAGCCTAGGAAGTCAAATCTCACATATAGCTACAAATAAGGTTAATATCAATAGACAATGCTTAAATACATAACGTATTAGTGTAAAGAATATAACCTCAGAGTATAGACAGCGGAAAAACAACTCCGATCTTCAGGCGAAGACTCCAAATCCACAGGGACAACTGACTGGTTGATCACGAGCCTAATTCCTCCAAACTCTAGCAATCTAGTACCCATCCGGGATTTTCATCCAAATATTTGAAAAATAAAGCAAGCGTAAGTACATGTCGTACTCAACAAATATAACATGGGGTTCATGAGGCTCAAAAGGCTGACACTGGTTAACTACGATTAGCTTTTAATGAGTCATCTTTTAGCAATTGAGTAGCAACAAGTTTTCCACAAGCCCGTAAACACATGATCAGGTAAACGTGAATAATGAATAGCATGAACCATTAACCATTAGTGAGCATCTTCATCATCCATATCATTAGTGTTCATCATCTATTAACTATTAGTGATCATCTATTCCGTAAATGTTCCAAGGCCGCTCGTGACCGTGAGCACGGCTGATATACCAGTTTTACATTCTACAGAGGTTGTACACTTTCACTGTGAGTCGTGATTTACCCTTTCGCCCGAGGTGATCAGCCTCTTGACCCACTACCAAGGAAGGTCCGCAGGGTTCACTATGAAGCCTTTTAAAGGTTCGTCTAACAAGTTAGGGCCATTAGATTCACTCGGCAAACAGATGTAGGAACCCCCCCTATCGAATGGCACAATTCCATCATGGCTATACACATAAGAGTAGAGGCTGTCCTATACCCGATTCGTCAAGCCATTCTTACGCCAATAAAGGTAACCACTAACAAGCTAGAAAAGGTCCTCATACTGAGCTAAAGCCAGAGCCATGTAGCCCTCACAGTTGTACTGTAAGTCCCGGATGATCACTTACAGATAAGTCCTTAGGGAGAGGAATCTAGAGCATCATAAAACAGCCCAATGCTCTAGCCCCTTGTTCCATGTTGCTAAAAAGCATCTTTTAAATGTTTACTGCATATACCATTAGTCAAGTTACAAGATTATGGTCATAGTTGAGCACTAGCATCATACTACCCAATGCAATACCCCAAAGGTATCAAGGTATAAGGTACAAAGTACTAGGAATTCCTTAATGGCAGTCAAGGTAGACACATGCAGTATGAATTAAATGATTAAAGGTGAATAGGTAATAAGGAAGATCCCATGCTATACTTGCCTTATAAGCTTGCTCAACTTCCTCATAATTTGCTTCTGGTTATCACCTTCCGACCTTCATCGCTCACAAACAATTCTCGTTCTACTCATAGCAAGCACCACGCATAGGCAAACATACAAGCAAACAAATAAAATCAACTAAGAACATTACACCACATAAGACAAAACAACGTACTAAAGAGAGCTCATTACTACGGTCGAGAGAATGCAAGAAATGCCGATAACAAAACTATCGTTAAAAAGAAACGACTACCGGGAGTTTTACTTTATTATAAAAGAGACAACTACGAGCTTGATTTATTTCAATTAAACAAAGTCATGGAAAAGTTATTAGTTCAGATGAGACAAATCATAATTTAGTTTAGAAACGGAGTTTAAGCTAGTCATATTTTATTTACAATTATCCCGATATCATTTATGCCAATTAAACTTTAACTTGCAAAAGCAAAGTAACATATGAGAGCATCTGTACGAGTCTATTATATATAGTGTGTTTAAACAAAGTAAATTATAATTTAAAAGCAAATTAATGTTAGTAACTAGTCACATTAATATTTATGTATAAAATTCCAAAAATAAAACCTATATTGATTTTAATTATAAAACTAGTTTATTTGAACATTAATAAAATTTGCTATCTAATTATGAACATATAGACATATGACATGATAAACATTGTTACTAACGCGTAGATCTTGTCGCTATGAATCCAACGCAGCTTGAATGGGTCAAAACGGATCTAAAACGCAAAAAATATGAAATAAACAAGATTTTCTTTATTAAAATAATAGATTAAATCTAATCACGAATTTTAAAAGTTGAAAACACATCTAACAGTAGTATGAACATGTAGGTTATGAAATTACGAACCTAACGCAAGTTGAACGGGTCAAATCGGAGTTAAAACGGAGAAGTTATGGCTAAATCAAAATGAGTGACAAATCTGTGAATAGCTGAAAACGTATTTTAGACTTAACCCAAACAAAATACGCTTTCAAATGAAGAAAACAAAATCTGAAAACATGTTTTGGACTGCGGGTTTATTTGTCAAAAACAGAGGGACTCTTTAGCAAAAAGAACAGCGAAGGGGTAAGTTCTAATCTGGACCATTGATCTAAAAACGGACGGCTCAGGATGATTACGTATTTCTATTGTATTTCAAGGTTTATTTTTGCAAAGGAAAACGGCCACAATAAAACATGACGTGGAAGATGAGGTCATCAAGCTAACTAGCAGATCGGCACAGCGTAACGCATGCAGGCTCACGCCGGTGGTGCCATGGCCGGTGCTTCGACGCAGCAGCGTTCTTGCGCATGTGTGCAGAAGGAGCGCAGGGAGCTGCTCACTCATCTCGGCTGTGGCCTGTGGGTCAGGCACCGCAAGAGCAGCCAGCACCGCTGAAGAAGGCCGGCACGGTGATCGTACGTCCATGGGTAATGGCGAGAGCTCACAGGCTTAACACGAACGGGGCCAAAAGACCTCGGTTTCCTGCGTCAAATGTATGGGAAGACACAGAGCAACAAGGAGAACTCACCAAGGGAATTTTAGATGGCAGACAATGGACGGGAACGGAGCGAGGCAACGCAGGGCTCGGCGGTGGGATGGCGACCTTCCTTGAAGCAAAAACCGGTGCGGAGTCCTTGGCAGCAGCGAGGTAGCAAACGGCGAGCACGGCGGCAGCGACGGCTTCAGCGGGCGTCTCGACGATTTTGGAAGTCTACTCCCGACTGAGGCTCCGTCCGGGACTAGAAAGGGACCTTTAGTCCCGGTTGCTGTCTCCAACCAGGACTACAGTTCCCCTCTTATATATCCCTTCTTCCTCTCTGAACCCGAGCCACTTCGAGCTCAGTGTTTTCTTGTTTCATCGTCGGCCTCTCTTCTTCCTCATCACCGGTAATCATAAGATTTTCTTCGATTCCTCCATCGATTCTTCGGTTATAAAGGTTACCAACTTTATACTCTTAAGTTTTATCAGTAGCATATCTCATTTTGTGGACTAGATATATGTGGTTTTTTATGATGAAATTTTTTTTATTTGTAAGCCATTTAAGCTCAAAATCACTTTAAAGTTTGCATATTTGGAAGAAAGAAGGTTAAAGTAGTTATTCAAAACTAGTATTCAGCTTTAATTTCTAGCATGCATAGCAAACTTCATGGTTTAGAGATATAGAGAATTTTAGAGTTTTTTTAATTTTATTTGTTTATAAATTGAGAAATTTATATTATATTAAAAATGAGTATAGAGAGTAGATGGCAACTGCTTCCGGGTCTTCGGCCTCTCATCGGGTTCAAAAGCGACTGAGGCCGGACCTCCCTCTCATTGCATGCGGCAAGTGTGAGGAGAAGATTGTGATGGAGTACCGGGTGAGGAAGGAGTGTCCCAACAAGGGCCGTATCTTCTACAAGTGTCCGGATCGCAATGTGAGTTATTTTATCGCATTTGATGATTATGGTTAATTTATACTTATTTTCATGATGATTGTGATTAAAGTTCTAATTTTTTGTTTTAATTTCAGTGGGATGGCACTGGATGTTCAGGCTGGTACTGGGAGGAAGAGTATGTTGAACATGTGCAAAACTCTCTTGCACAGGCGGCTACGGCGGCTGATGAGGCAGTGATCCTGCGGAAGAAGCCCATAGATATTGAACAAACACATGATCTGTCTGTTTTAGTTGGGATTGGTCACGAAATCCTTATGCTGCTGAAGTGCATTTTAGCTTTAGTTTTTTTACTGGTAGTTGGGATTGTCTACGTTGTAGCGAGACTTTCATAACTTAATACCTTGTGTGCTGACATGCATGTCGTATAATTAACTAATTATATTCTAGGTTTTAATATGGTATGTATGTTATGTAATGCAGATGAGCCGGCATTGAATGTACAATGCTGATCGTCGCTCCCAAGAGTTCATTGAGGACGTGCATTCTTTCTTACGTGTGGCCGAGGCAAACAAACAAGATGGTTTCATATGCTACCCATGTGCCATATGTAAGAATTTGAAGGAATATGCTAGCTCAAGGAGTCTTTATTCACACTTGTTGAAGTCGGGTTTCATGCTAAACTAATTATCCCGGCCTATAGACCAGCTCATTTCTTTCTCCCCGAGCTCGAGCCATTCCATTCAAACTCACTGCCTCTGTTCTTTAGCTTGCTGTTGTTCTTGCTCTCTCCCCCTCCATTGGTGTTGCTCTTCGATTTTGGAGGTAACAAACTTAATCCTCTTATGTTTTATCAGTAGCTTATCTCATTTTGCGATGTAGATGCATGTGTAACTTTATATGTTGGACTTTATTATGATTTTATGTCATTTTTAGCTCAAAATCACATGATGATTTGCATATATGTTTGGATAAACAAAAGTTAAATTAGTTCATCAAAATCACTTGATAGTTTAGTATTGCTAGTATATGTAGTACATTTCATGGTTTAGTTAGATAAATAAATATTTTTATTTTTTTTAATATATTACTTTAGAAATGAGAAATTTACAATAGTTTGCAAAAATAAGTATAGAAAGTAACTTGATATGGTGGATTTGATTATGATTTCTATGTCATTTTTAGCTCAAAATCACATGATGATTTACAATAGTAAAATCACTTGATAGTTTGGTATTTTACTATTATACATAGTACATATTTCATGGTTTAGTTAGATAAATAAATAATTTTAGTTTTGTTTAAATATATTATTTTAGAAAATGTGAAATTTACACTAGTTTGCAAAAATAAGTATAGAAAGTAGATGACAACTGGTACCGGATCCTCGGCCTCTCGTTCGGTTGCGAAACAACTGAGGCCAGAACTCCCTCTCATTATCTGCGGCAAGTGTAAGCAGAAGATTGTGATGGAGTACCGAGTCAAGAGACAGGGACCCAACAAGGGTCGTGTTTTCTACAAGTGTCCGGATCGCGATGTGAGTTTCTTATGCATTTGATTATTATGGCTAATTGACCTGCTTTTCTTGAATATTTTTGACTAAATATTTTTTGGCTTTAATTTCAGTGGGAGGGTAATGGATGCGATGGTTGGTACTGGGAGGAAGATTATGCTACATACGTGCAGAATTCTGGTGCGCTTGAGGTAGCGGCTGCTGATGATGAGGCAGTGAGCCAGCAGGAGAAGCTTATTGATTTTCAATAGACGAATGATTTGTCTGTTTTAGTTGCGTATGGTCATGAAATAATTATGTTACTGAAGTGCATTGTAGTTTTAGTTTGTTTAGTGATAGATGGGATTGCTTACGTTGTAGCTAGGCTTAGTTAATTAATCAACCGTGTGTGTGTCATCTATGTTGTGTAATAAAATACTTAATTATGTTCAAGGTTTTCATAATTTGTCGTGTAATGCAGATTATGTCACGCTATTGAATGTACAATGCCGATCGCCGCTCCCAAGACTTTATTGAGGGCGTGCACTATTTCTTAGGTGTGGCCGAGGCAAATAAGCGGGATGGTTTTATGTGCTGTCCATGTGCCCTATGTAAGAATTTAAAGGAATATTCAAGCTCAATGAGTCTTCATTCACATTTGCTTAAGTCAGGTTTCATGTCAAACTATATATGTTGGACTAAGCATGGAGAAAGCGGGGTCATGATGGAAGAAGGTGAAGGAGAAGATTTAGACATTGATGACATTATTGCTCAGTATGGTGCCTTTGATGATACTATAATGGGGGGAGATAAAGAAGAGGTAGCGACAGAAGATGATCTCAGTGATGCTCTTGGTGATGCCATTCGTGATGAACAACAAGAATGCAAAAGTGAAAAAGAGAAAGTTAAGTTCGAGCGCATGCTTGAGGATCATAGGAAGTTGCTATACCCGACGGCCGAAGAGGGGCAAAAGAAGCTGGGTACAACACTGGAATTGCTATAGTGGAAGGCAAAGAATGGTGTATCCGACAAGGCATTTGGGAATTTATTGAACCTCATAAAGAAGATGCTTCCGAAGCCAAATGAATTGCCCACCACTACGTACGAAGCAAAAAATGTTGTCTGCCCTTTGGGATTAAAAATCCAGAAGATACATGCATGTCCTAATGACTGCATCCTCTACCATGGCAATGGATACGAGAATTTGGATGAATGCCCGGTATGTAAAGCATCGCGGTATAAGATCAGGCGCGATGATCCTGGTGACGTCGAGGGTAAACAACGTCCTAGAAAGAAAATCCCTGCCAAGGTTATGTGGTATGCTCCTATAATACCACGCTTAAAACGTTTGTTCAGAAATAAAGACCATGCAAAGTTGTTGCGGTGGCATAAAGAAGACCGTAAGGTAGACAATATGCTGAGACACCCAGCTGATGGGTCCCAGTGGAGAGCGATAGACAGGGAATTTCTAGAGTTTGCAAATGAGGCTAGAAACTTAAGGTTCGCCTTAAGTACAGATGGTATGAATCCTTTTGGGGAGCAGAGCACTAGTCATAGCACTTGGCTAGTTACTCTATGTATCTACAACCTTCCTCCATGGTTATGCATGAAGCGGAAGTTTATTATGATGCCGATCCTCATCCAAGGTCCGAGGCAACCTGGCAACGACATTGATGTCTATCTGAAGCCATTAGTTGAAGAACTTCTAGTTTTATGGAACAAACCAGGTGTACGTGTCTGGGATGAGTACAAACAAGAACACTTTGACCTACGAGCAATGTTGTTCGTAACAATCAATGATTGGCCTGCTTTAAGTAATCTTTCAGGTCAGACAAACAAATGATATAATGCATGCACACATTGTTTTGATGACCTTCACAGTGTATATTTGAAAAGATGTCGAAAGGTCATGTACCTTGGCCATCGTCGATTCCTTCCTTTGAATCACCAAGTAAGAAAGAAAGGTAAGCATTTTAAAGGTAAGCCAGACCACCGGAAGAAGCCTCATAACCAAACCGGGGAAGATGTACTCGCAATGGTCAAGGATGTAAAAGTAGTATTTGGAAAGGGACAAGGCAGCGAATCTGTTCCCAAAGATGCTAACGGACACGCATCCATATGGAAGAAGAAGTCCATCTTTTGGGAGCTACCCTATTGGCAAGTCCTAAAGGTCTACAACGCAATCGACGTGATGCACCTGACAAAGAATCTTTGTGTGAACCTGTTAGGATTCATGGGTGTGTACGGGAAGCCAAAGGATTCACTTGAAGCATGCTAGGACTTGCAGGGCATGAAAGAACGAGACAACCTTCATCCAGAGAAGACAGATGATGGACGTCATTACTTAAGTCCTGCTAGCTACACGCTTAGCAAAGAAGAGAGGGACAGCATGTTCGAATGTCTAAGCAGCATCAAGGTCCCATCGGGATTCTCCTCCAATATAAAGGCCGATATAATAAATGTGCTAGAGAAGAAATTCCTAAACTTAAAGTCCCACGACTGCCACGTGCTTATGACGTAATTGCTTCCAGTTGCTTTAAGAGGAATTCTACCTCCACATGTACGTCTAGCCACCGTGAAGCTATGTGCATTCCTCAATGCAATTTCTCAGAAGGCAATCAATCTAGTGGAACTAGCTACTCTACAGAATGATGTAATTCAATGTCTTGTCAGCTTTGAGTTGGTGTTCCCTCCATCCTTCTTTAATATCATGACACACCTCCTAGTTCATTTGGTGAAGGAGATTAGTATTCTTGGACCTGTGTTCTTACATAACATGTTCCCCTTCGAGAGGTTTATGGGAGTCTTGAAGAAATATGTGAAAGTCCGTTCTAAGCCTGAAGGAAGCATCGCCCAGGGCTATGGACCAGAGGAGGTCACTGAGTTTTGTGTTGACTTTATTCTTGACCTTGCCCCGATTGGCGTTCCCGAATCGTGACACGAGGGGAGACTCAGTGGTAAAGGAACTTTAGGGAAGAAAACATATATCGGCATGGAAGACGATTATTTCAATAAAGCACACTACACAGTTCTTCAGAACTCATCATTGGTGCATCCGTACATCGAGATACATAAGGAGTTCTTACGATCCAAGTTTCTAGGGAAGACTGAAGCTTGGATTAGGCGTTAGCACATGGAAAGTTTCAGTGGTTGGTTGTGAAATGAATGTCAAGGTGATGACAATATTGATGAGCAACAGTATTTGTTGGCTAGGCAACCATCGTGGCATATCCTCACGTACCAAGGGTACGAGATAAATGGGAATACATTTTACACAGTTGCCTAAGATAAAAGGAGCACCAATCAAAATAGTGGTGTTTGCATAGATGGCACAGATCCAAATGGGAATATACAAACATATTATGGCCGCATAGAAGATATATGGGAACTAGACTACGCACCTAATTTTAAAGTTCCTTTGTTCCGGTGCCAATGGGTGAAGCTGACCGGAGGAGGGGTAACAGTCGACAAAGAGTATGGAATGACAACAGTGGACCTCAACAATATTGGGTACAAAGATGAACCATTCGTCCTTGCTGCCGATGTGAGTCAGATGTTCTATGTGAAAGACATGTCTACAAAATCAAAGAGAGGAAAAAACGAAGACATCAACTCAATGATCAATGAGCCAAAGCGCCACATAGTTATTTCCGGGAAAATAAATATAGTGGGAATTGAAGACAAGTCAGACATGTCAGAAGATTATGAAAGAAATGTCCGAATTCCACCCTTCATAGTGAAGAAAGATCCAAGCATCATGTTAAATGATGAAGACACTCCATGGTTACGACAAGATCATAACCAAGGGTCATATGTCAAGAAGAAATTCACTGTTGTGCCCGCATGATACAACGATGCATGTTTAATATATTATGTTTTAGAGACGGATATTATGTAATATGTTATGACTTCACATTGTAATATGTTTAATATATGTTTCAAATTTCACAAGTGTGTGACATAGTTTCAGAAAAGTCCATATGAGATTCAAGAATTTGTGACTAGTGTTTGATAAAACTTTCTCAAATGGGAAAATGAGCTATGTAACAATTGTAGATCTTGCTGAGATGATCAAACTTGGTATTCAACGTTTTTTCATCTGAGGTCATTTAGTGTCTCATTTGAGCAAGTTTGACCAAGTCAAATTTGGTCAAATGAAAAAACAACACTTTGACTCTAGTATTATGAACTCTAACTGACTTCAAATTGAAAAGTTTTGAATACCAAGTTTGTTAAACTCATCAAGATCTACAATTGTTATTTTGGTCAACTTTCTATTTGAGAAAGTTTGGACGGTTCAAATTTGTGATTTTTAAATTTCGACGCCGACAAACTAGTTTTCGGAACCCTAGATTGTCTCAAATTGAAAAGTTTTGAATACCAAGTTTGTTCTGATCATCAAGATATACAATCCTTATATAGGACATTTTTTCATTTGAGAAAGTTTAAACAAAATGTAGTTCAAATTTCACAAGTGTGTGACATAGTTTTAGAAAGTCTATATGAGATTCAAGAATTTATGACTAGTGTTTGATAAAACTTTCTTAAATGGGAAAATGAGATATGTAAAAATTGTAGATATTGCTGAGATGATCAAACTTGGTATTCAGAGATTTTTAATCTGAGGTCATTTAGTGTCTCATTTGAGCAAGTTTGACCAAGTCAAATTTGGTCAAATGAAAAAACAACACGTTGACTCTAGTATTATGAACTCTAAATGACTTCAAATTGGAAAGTTTTGAATACCAAGTTTGTTAAACTCATCAAGATCTACATTTGTTGTTTTGGTCAACTTTCCATTTGAGAAAGTTTGGACGGTTCAAATTTGTGATTTTTAAATTTCGATGCTTACAAACTAGTTTTAAGAACCCTAGATTGTCTCAAATTAAAAAGTTTTGAATACCAAGTTTGTTCATCTCATCAAGATATACAATTGTTGTTTTGGTCAACTTCCCATTTGAGAAAGTTTAGATGGTTCAAATTTGTGATTTTTAAATTTCGACGCCTACAAACTAGTTTTCGGAACCCTAGATTGTCTCAAATTGAAAAGTTTTGAATATTAAGTTTGTTCAACTCATCAAGATCTACAATCATTATATAGGCCATTTTTTCATTTGAAAAAGTTGTCGAACAAAAATACTGCATTTTCTTTATTTTTATAGGTTCAACAAAAATTTCCTCTCAATTTTTGTCAAAAACCGAGAAAAAATTGAAACATTGATGTTATAATAATGTGATAATAAATTTCCTATCGAATAATATTAGTTTTATTAATTTTAAGTTACAAATATATTTTTGCATTAACAAAATACTTAGTATTAGTAACATTTATATTCTATATTCATAAAAGAAATTAAAAACTTTAGGTTACAAAATTTTTCCTATTTACAATAAATAATTAGTTAATCAATAGTATTTTTTAAAATAAATATTGCAAAGTATTGAAGTTGCTATAGAATTAATTGATTAACCTAGTATTAAACAAGGAGAACAAAATCAAAATCCGAGGCCTTTCCAATTACTCTCAAGCGGTCGCCAAAATTTTCAGCCTTGATTCCGGCCTAGGCCAGAACGGGACTAGAGGGTGGCGGCAATTTGTGTGTTCTGTCCAAAAATACTTTTTTATTCTCGGTCAGGTAAGCGGGCGGGACTAAAGGGTTGGACCTTTAGTCCGGTTCGAAACTTACCGGTAGGGACTAAATGGCGTTTAGTCCCGGCCTATATATATCGAGCAGGTTCGCTGTTCTGTTCATCTTCTACTTTTCGATCTACACGTCGATCATCGCCGCCGCCACCGTCATCTTTGATCTCGCCTCCATCGCCCAGCCCCGCCCAGCCATCGAGCTCGTCTCTGTCGCGCCGCCGCCGTCGTCTACCCCCTCCCGACCGCGCCATCCGCCCGGCCCGCATCGCGTGCCGTCTCTCCGCCGCCGCACCCCAGCCCACCTTCCATCGCTGACCGCTTCCCGACCGGCCTCATCGTCGAGCCCCGCTCGGCGGCCGTCGAGCTCGTCTACCGCGCTGCGCCGTCGTCGTCCCTCGCCCGACCGCGCCAATCCGCCCGCATCGATCTCGCCGTCTCCGTCGTACGTCGTCCTCGCGCGAGGTGCTCAGCTCAGCCCCGTGGTCGGCCAGCACGCCCTGCCCGGCCCGCCATCCGCCCCAGCTAGCCTGCTAGCTAGCTACTCTCGGTAATATTTTTTACAAAGTTTCTAGTTTTTTTAGATTGTTTTTTATATATACGTTAGATTAAAATGTATGTTAAATTTAATTACTAGTTTATTTAGATAGTTTTTAGATAGTTTTTTATATATATGTTAGATTAAAATGTATTAAAATTTACTTAGTAGTTTATTATTAGTTTTTAGTTAGTTTTTAAATAGTTTTTGATATATGTTAGATTTAAATGTATTAAAATTTAATTAGTACTTTATTTAGATAGTTTTTTATTATAGTTTTTGATATATGTTAGATTAAAATGTATTATCTATTACTAGTTTATCTAATTTCATGTTAGATTTATTTAATTGGATTTAGTAATTATATATTCTATCTCTCTATATATATGTTAATTAGATTTAATTTTGATTTAGTAATTCTATCTATGTATATATGTTTATTATATTTAATTGGATTTAGTAATTATTATTCTATCTCTCTCTATATATGTGTTAGATTTAATTTTGATTTAGTAATTCTATCTATGTATATATATTAGGTTTAATTAGATTTAGTAATTAATTCTATCTAGATATATGTGTGTTATTATATTTAATTGGATTTAGTAATTATATTCTATCTCTCTATATATATGTTAGATTTAATTTTGTTTTAGTAATTGACACATGCATATTTTATTAGTAATTCTATCTCTATATCACATGCATATTTTATTTTAGTAATTCTATCTATATATCACTTAGATATTTTATTAGTAATTCTATCTATATCACATGCATATCTAGAGAGAGATTCTATATGTATACATATGTACTTAATTATTTCTATGTGTATATATACATGTACTTATTTCCATGTGTTGAGAGAGAGAGAATTATATCTATAGAGACATTCTATGTGTTATCACATGCATATCTAGAGATATATACATATACACTTATTTCTATGTGTTGAGAGAGAGAGAAAATTGTATCATTCTATGTGTATATATACATGTACTTATTTCCATGTTTTTGGATCAAAAGTGTTTTTGATTTGATTCCAAAGCCTATACCTTATTATTGTTTATCCTTATGAAATATTATGTGTTATTATATTTAATTGGATTTAGTAATTCTATATGTGTTATCACATGTACTTATGTTTTGTGCCATAGTAATTCTATCTATGTGTTATCTTAAAGATACAAATGGCTGCTCCGGATGATAACTTGAATGATGACATAATGGCGGATATTATCAACGCCGGCACCAATGCGGATGTAGATGACATGAGTCAGTACTTTGCTGATTATGAGGATATCCTGAATATCCCGGTGGTTGAAGATCAACAAATTGTCACGCAAGAAAATACTGTCGAGGTATATTCGATTATCTATCATCTCTTATAGATGCATGCGTACGTACATTTGTTGTTAATCGTTGTGTTTCTACTCATGTAGTCGGTCTCTGGATCTACATCAACCACCAGCAAGAGTAGGAAAGTCCGAGGGCCAAAAAAGCTATTAGAGGGCCATTTCATAATATCAGAATTCGACACCGACACCGGCAAACCATGGGGACCACATGCTCAGACATATGTCAATCAATGTGGGTTCATTGTAAGGGATAGGATCCCAGTTAGTGCTCATGAATGGAAGCAGAAGATATCCGCTCCTAATGTTAGTTTTGTATCTGATCGTGACAAGAACCTAGCTTGGAGAGATATCACTCAGCATTTCACATTACAAGCAGATGATGCTTTGAAGGAGCTAGTGAGGGATTGGACAATGAAGAAGATGGCAACATTGTTTTAGAGTTGGAAGAAGACATTGTATAAAAAGTTTATCTTGAAGAATGATACGCCGGATTTCAATGTTAAGGCGTTTGTCAAGTTGGAGTCCCTTTGGGATGACTTCGTAGAATACAAGACATCTCAAGAGAGTGAGGAACGTGTGATGAGGAATCAGCAGAATGCCCGATAGAAGCAATACCATCATCGCATGGGATCAGGTGGTTATAGGAGTGCTATTCCCAAGTGGCAGAACCTAGAAGCAGAGATTACTGCCAAGGGAATCATACCTGAAACAATAGAGAAGAACTGGCCTCAACGCGCGAAGAATTGGTTCTACGCTCATGGGGGAAGCCTAGACCCAGACACTGGCAAGCTAATTTTAGCCAAAAAATTGAGAGAGCAACACAGAGACTAGCTCCTACACCGGCCCCATCGCCTCCACAACGATCTCCAACTCCTACACCGGCCCCATCGCCTCCACAATGATCTCCAACTCCTACACCGGCCCCACCGCCTCCACAACGATCTCCAACGCCTCCACGCCGGTCTCCAACACCGGCCTCATCGCCTTATATAGGACATTTTTTCATTTGAGAAAGTTTGAACAAAATGTAGTTCAAATTTCACAAGTGTGTGACATAGTTTTAGAAAGTCTATATGAGATTCAAGAATTTATGACTAGTGTTTGATAAAACTTTCTTAAATGGGAAAATGAGATATGTAAAAATTGTAGATATTGCTGAGATGATCAAACTTGGTATTCAGAGATTTTTAATCTGAGGTCATTTAGTGTCTCATTTGAGCAAGTTTGACCAAGTCAAATTTGGTCAAATGAAAAAACAACACGTTGACTCTAGTATTATGAACTCTAAATGACTTCAAATTGGAAAGTTTTGAATACCAAGTTTGTTAAACTCATCAAGATCTACATTTGTTGTTTTGGTCAACTTTCCATTTGAGAAAGTTTGGACGGTTCAAATTTGTGATTTTTAAATTTCGATGCTTACAAACTAGTTTTAAGAACCCTAGATTGTCTCAAATTGAAAAGTTTTGAATACCAAGTTTGTTCATCTCATCAAGATATACAATTGTTGTTTTGGTCAACTTTCCATTTGAGAAAGTTTAGATGGTTCAAATTTGTGATTTTTAAATTTCGACGCCTACAAACTAGTTTTCGGAACCCTAGATTGTCTCAAATTGAAAAGTTTTGAATATTAAGTTTGTTCAACTCATCAAGATCTACAATCATTATATAGGCCATTTTTTCATTTGAAAAAGTTGTCGAACAAAAATACTGCATTTTCTTTATTTTTATAGGTTCAACAAAAATTTCCTCTCAATTTTTGTCAAAAACCGAGAAAAAATTGAAACATTGATGTTATAATAATGTGATAATAAATTTTCTATCGAAAAATATTAGTTTTATTAATTTTAAGTTATAAATATATTTTTGCATTAACAAAATACTTAGTATTAGTAACATTTATATTCTATATTCATAAAAGAAATTAAAAACTTTAGGTTACAAAATTTTTCCTATTTACAATAAATAATTAGTTAATCAATAGTATTTTTTAAAATAAATATTGCAAAGTATTGAAGTTGCTATAGAATTAATTGATTAACCTAGTATTAAACAAGGAGAACAAAATCAAAATCCGAGGCCTTTCCAATTACTCTGGCGGGCTGCCAAAATTTTCAGGCCTTCAGTTCCGACCTAGGCCAGGAACCGGGACTAGAGGGTGGGCGGCAATTTCGGTGCCCGTCCAAAAATACCTTTAGTCTCGGCTGGTAAGCCGGGCCGGGACTAAAGGGTTGGACCTTTAGTCCTGGTTTGGCTTACCAGCCGGGACTAAATAGCGTTTAGTCCCGGCCTATATATATCGAACAGTTCCTGTTCTGTTCATCTTCTACTTTTCGATCTACACGTCGATCATCGCCGCCGCCACCATCATCTTTGATCTCGCCTCCATCGCCCAGCCCCACCCAGCCATCGAGCTCGTCTCTGTCGCGCCGCCGCCGTCGTCTACCCCCTCCCGGCCGCGCCATCCGCCCGGCCCGCATCGCGCGCCGCCGCACCCCAGCCCACACTCCATCGCTGACCGCTTCCCGCCCGGCCTCATCGTCGAGCCCCGCTCGGCGGCCGTCGAGCTCGTCTACCGCGCTGCGCTGTCATCGTCCCTCGCCCGGCCGCGCCAATCCGCCCGCATCGATCTCGCCGTCTCCGTCGTACGTCGTCCTCGCGCGAGGTGCTCAGCTCGGCCCCGTGGTCGGCCAGCACGCCCTGCCCGGCCCGCCATCTGCCGCAGCTAGCCTGCTAGCTAGCTACTCTCGGCCATATTTTTTACAAAGTTTCTAGTTTTTTTAGATTGTTTTTTATATATATATTAGATTAAAATGTATGTTAAATTTAATTACTAGTTTATTTAGATAGTTTTTAGATAGTTTTTTATATATATGTTAGATTAAAATGTATTAAAATTTAATTAGTAGTTTATTATTAGTTTTTAGTTAGTTTTTAGATAGTTTTTGATATATGTTAGATTTAAATGTATTAAAATTTAATTAGTACTTTATTTAGATAGTTTTTTATTATAGTTTTTGATATATGTTAGATTAAAATGTATTATCTATTACTAGTTTATCTAATTTCATGTTAGATTTATTTAATTGGATTTAGTAATTATATATTCTATTTCTCTATATATATGTTAATTAGATTTAATTTTGATTTAGTAATTCTATCTATGTATATATGTTTATTATATTTAATTGGATTTAGTAATTATTATTCTATCTCTCTCTATATATGTGTTAGATTTAATTTTGATTTAGTAATTCTATCTATGTATATATGTTAGGTTTAATTAGATTTAGTAATTAATTCTATCTAGATATATGTGTGTTATTATATTTAATTGGATTTAGTAATTATATTCTATCTCTCTATATATATGTTAGATTTAATTTTGTTTTAGTAATTGACACATGCATATTTTATTAGTAATTCTATCTCTATATCACATGCATATTTTATTTTAGTAATTCTATCTATATATCACTTAGATATTTTATTAGTAATTCTATCTATATCACATGCATATCTAGAGAGAGATTCTATATGTATACATATGTACTTAATTATTTCTATGTGTATATATACATGTACTTATTTCCATGTGTTGAGAGAGAGAGAAAATTATATCTAGAGAGACATTCTATGTGTTATCACATGCATATCTAGAGATATATACATATGCACTTATTTCTATGTGTTGAGAGAGAGAGAAAATTGTATCATTCTATGTGTATATATACATGTACTTATTTCCATGTTTTTGGATCAAAAGTGTTTTTGATTTGATTCCAAAGCCTATACCTTATTATTGTTTATCCTTATGAAATATTATGTGTTATTATATTTAATTGGATTTAGTAATTCTATATGTGTTATCACATGTACTTATGTTTTGTGCCATAGTAATTCTATCTATGTGTTATCTTAAAGATACAAATGGCTGCTCCGGATGATAACTTGAATGATGACATAATGGCGGATATTATCAACGCCGGCACCAATGCGGATGTAGATGACATGAGTCAGTACTTTGCTGATTATGAGGATATCCTGAATATCCCGGTGGTTGAAGATCAACAAATTGTCACGCAAGAAAATACTGTCGAGGTATATTCGATTATCTATCATCTCTTATAGATGCATGCGTACATACATTTGTTGTTAATCGTTGTGTTTCTACTCATGTAGTCGGTCTCTGGATCTACATCAACCACCGGCAAGAGTAGGAAAGTCCGAGGGCCAAAAAAGCCATTAGAGGGCCATTTCATAATATCGAATCGATAACACTACACCGGCAAACCATTGGGACCACATGCTCAGACATATGTCAATCAATGTGGGTTCATTGTAAGGGATAGGATCCCAGTTAGTGCTCATGAATGGAAGCAGAAGATATCCGCTCCTAATGTTAGTTTTGTATCTGATTGTGACAAGAACCTAGCTTGGAGAGATATCACTCAGCATTTCACATTACAAGCGAGATGATGCTTTGAAGGAGCTAGTGAGGATTGGACAATGAAGAAGATGGCAACATTGTTTTAGAGTTGGAAGAAGACATTGTATAAAAGTTTATCTTGAAGAATGATACTGTTTGGATTTCAATGCTAAGGCGTTTGTCAAGTTGGAGTCCCTTTGGGATGACTTCGTAGAATACAAGACATCTCAAGAGAGTGAGGAACGTGTGATGAGGAATCAGCGAGAATGCTCGATGAAGCAATACCATCATCGCATGGGATCGGTGGTTATAGGAGTGCTATTCCCAAGTGGCGAGAACCTAGAAGAAGTAGATTACCGCCAAGGAATCATACACGAAACAATAGAGAAGAACTGGCCTCAACGCTACGAAGAATTGGTTTCTACGCTCATGGGGAAGCCTAGACCCAGACAACATCGGCAAGCTAATTTTTAGCCAAAAAATTGAGAGAGCAACACAGAGACTAGCTCCTACACCAGCCCCATCGCCTCCACAACGATCTCCAACTCCTACACCGGCCCCATCGCCTCCACAATGATCTCCAACTCCTACACCGGCCCCACCACCTCCACAACGATCTCCAACGCCTCCACGCCGGTCTCCAACACCGGCCTCATCGCCTCCACGCCGGTCTCCAACACCGCCCCCACCCCTCCACAAATGACGCACTACTGAGAGGCGTCTAAGGTCCCCGTGACAAAGAAGACCCCGAAAAAAGAGTTATTTCTCAAGAAATACTTCCTGAAAAGACTGATGAGCAAATAGCAGCTGAAGAAGACAAAAAAGTGAAAGATTTTCTTATAGATATCGAAAAGCAGAGACAAGCGAAGCTTAAGGAGAAGCCGAACTTTTACATACCATGAGATCTGCTGAGGCAGAAGGTCGAAGCTCACAAGAAAAAGAGGCTTGAACTTCGTAAGCCTCTGCCACTATCAGACTATGACCGCTCCCTCGTGAAGTCACATGATGCAGATAAGAAAAGGAAAAGAGCATCAGGGAAGGATGTCCCACAGCTCGGACAACAGAACCAACCAATGCAAAATCTTGTTGTTGCTAATGAATATGGTTCCAACATAGAAGTCCATCGACTAGACAACTCTGGAGAAGTGTCGGTTCAAGACCTTAATGCTTTTTTTGAAGATACTGGTTTAACCTTGGATCAATTGATGGGTAAAGCTCCAATCCAGAACCTGGAAGTTGATACCTGGAAGACTTATAAATTTGGCAAAAGTCTATACAACCCTGCGGCTCTGAATGAATTGGGTATGCAAATGTACTTGCTCAACAAGTGGTACATGCAGGCGTGTGGTAGGGGTGAGGAGTGGATCTTTGTCAGATTTAGAGACCATCATTACTTCCATGGCGATGACATCTTACATATTAGTTTCAAAGAATTACAACAACTATACCACATGGACGCTCTGGACAAATCAATCATTAGCTGCTTTTGTTTGTAAGTGATTCTTACTTTTATTTAATAAACTCACTTCCATGCGTACGTGTATATAATTATCCTCACATGTAACTTATATTTATATACAGATTCCAGATATCAGAGCTCCAAAGAATACAAGACACCAGTGTTGGATTCATTGATCCTTATATCGTATTCAAAACCGATATTATTGTCAAGGAGCAGTGGGTATCTGAAGCACAGAAGAATATCATGAGGTTCTTCGTGAAGCAGCACGACAAGACAACAATACTTTCCCCACACAACTTTGAGTAAGTGTTAATAATAATGTAGTCTACACATTTTATGTAATATGAATACAACTTATATGCATGTACGTGTGTGTATAAACCAATGCAGGTTTCACTGGATACTCATTGTTATTGAGTTAAACTCAAGTCAGTTAGTAATCTTGGACTCGTTGAGAAAAGAGCGGGCACTATACCAAGATATGATAGACATTATCCAGGGGTAATTTCGATCTCTCGCGCACAACTATTATTGAATAGACTTTGCCATAATTTATTAACGATCGTACATTATTGGTCGCACAGGGTTTGGAAAGAGTTTATTCGGCAACACCGCAAGGATTGCAAGGCACCACTTAATGTAGTTGAAATACCAGTAAGTTGTACTATATATACTTCCCCACGTGTTTAATTACTATATCGTACTTCCATTTACGTGTGAGATGATGAGAATAATCTTCTTCTCGTACAGTGGTGTTTGCGGCAGCAACCAAATAATAACTTGTGTGGATACTACGTTTGTGAATTTATCACTGCACACATAAGAAGAACTCCTGAAGATGTCCTCAGAGTACGTATATATCAATTTTTTATTTATTTTTAAATGAATATATATATATATATGTATTAATACTTTTCCTTTTATTTCAAATGCAAGACTGAATGGTTGAAACAAAGGGTCATGCAAAAAGACCATCTGAAAGCAGTTCAAGAGTCAATAGCAGGATTTCTTCTAGAAAAAGTGTTAAATCCCAACGGCGAGTTCTACTTTGATCCTAAGGAATAAATGATGTAAATTAAATGTTTATTGATATCATTATTTTCGAGAACAAGATTATGAAAGTGTTGTATATATACATATATATCTATAATATATATAGTTTCATACTTTATTAGAATATAATAATGCTCGAGATGAGAATTAGATGTTATTATATGCGTGCGTGTATTTATATTAGCAGCGTAGAATACATACATAAAAACATATTATATATTAAACAAATATGTGTAACTGAACTGAAAACAAATTAAACGAAACAAAAGAAAAAGAAAAGGAACCTTTAGTCCCGGTTGGGCTTACCAACCGGGACTAAAGGGTGCGGCCATGTTTGCTCGGCTGAAGGGCCTTTAGTCCCGGTTGGTAACACCAACCAGGACTAAAGGTCCCTCTTTAGTCCCGACTCGATGACCCGGGACTAAAGGTTCCACCTTTAGTTCCAGGATCGTTGTCCCGGCGCGGTAACTGGGACTAAAGGCCGTTACCGCCCGGGACAACAAGGCCATCCTGTAGTAGTGGGAGTATGAGAAGTTAGATGCATGACCGGTATGTCACGCATCACGGTATAAGATCAGGCGAGATGACCCTGGTGATGTTGAGGGCGAACGTCCCACGAAGAAAATCCCTGCCAAGATTATGTGGTATGGTCCTATAATACCACGCTTGAAACGTCTGTTTAGAAACAAAGACCATGCAAATTTGTTGCGATGGCACAAAGAAGACCGTAAGGTAGACAATATGTTGAGACACCCTGCTGATGGGTCCCAGTGGAGAGCAATCGATAGAGAATTCCCAAAGTTTGCAAATGTCGCAAGAAACGTAAGGTTTGCTTTAAGTACGGATGGTATGAATCCTTTCGGGGAGCAGAGTAGTAGTCATAGCACTTGGCCTGTTACTCTATGTATCTACAACCTTCCTCCCTGGTTATGCATGAAGCGTAAGTTTATTATGACGCCAGTGCTCATCCAAGGCCCAAGGCAACCTAGCAACAACATCGATGTGTACCTGAGGCCACTAGTTGAAGAACTTCTACTTTTGTGGAACAGACCAGGTGTACGTGTGTGAGATGAGCACAAACAGGAGCACTTTGACCTGTGAGCATTATTGTTTGTAACAATTAATGATTGGCCTGCTCTAAGTAATCATTCAGGACAATCAAACAAGGGATATAATGCATGCACGCACTATTTCGATGACATTAAAGGTATATTCTTGAAAAAATGTCGAAAGGTCGTGTACCTTGGCCATCGTCGATTTCTTCCTATGAATCACCCCCTAAGAAAGAAAGGCAAGCATTTTAAAGGTAAGGCAGACCACCAGTCCAAGTCGGGCAACCGAACTAGTGAGGATGTACTCAATATGGTCAAGGATGTCAAAGTAGTATTTGGGAACGCACATGGCAGCGAACCTGTTCCGAACGACGCCGACGGTCACGCACCCATGTGGAAGAAGTCTGTATTTTGGGAGTTATCCTATTGGCAAGTCCTAGAGGTCCGTAGCATGATCAACGTGATGCACCTGACGAAGAATCTTTGTGTGAACATGCTAGGCTTCATGGGTGTGTATGGGAAGCCTAAGGACACACTTGAAACACGACAGGACCTACGGTGTTTGAAAGAACGAGACAACCTACATCCAGAGAAGATAGATGATGGACGCCATTACTTAAGTCCTACCAGCTACACTCTTAGCAAAGAAGAGAAGGAAAGCATGTTTGAATGCCTAGCAAGCATCAAGATACCATCTAGATTCTCCTTGAATATAAAGGGTATAATAAATGTGCCAAAGAAGAAATTTCTAAACTTAAAGTCCTATGACTGCCACGTGCTCATGACGCAATTGCTTCTAGTTGCATTAAGAGGAATTCTACCTCCAAATGTACGTCTAGCCACCGTAAAGCTATGTGCATTCCTCAATGTAATTTCTCAGAAGGCAATCGATCCAATGGATCTAGCTAAACTACAGAATGATGTGGTTCAATGTCTTGTCAGCTTTGAGTTGGTGTTCCCTCCTTCCTTCTTTAATATCATGACACACCTCCTAGTTCACCTGGTCAAGGAGATTAGCATTCTCGGTCCTGTGTTCCTACACAACATGTTCCCTTTTGAGAGGTTCATGGGAGTCCTAAAGAAATATGTTCACAATCGTGCTCGGCCAGAAGGAAGCATCGCCAAGGGCTATGGAATAGAGGAGGTCATTGAGTTTTGTGTTGACTTTATTCCCGACCTTGACCCGATTGGTGTTCCTGAATCGCGACACGAGGGGAGACTAAGTGGAAAGGGGACACTAGGGAAGAAAACATATATTAGTACGTAGGACAATTATTTTAATAAAGCACACTACACAGTTCTGCAAAACTCCTCCTTGGTGGATCCGTATATCGAGACACATAAAGAGTTCCTCCGATCCCAGTTTTTAGGGAAGTCTGAAGCTTGGATTACGCATCAGCACATGGAAACTTTCAGCAACTGGTTGCGAAAAAATGTCAGGGTGATGAGAGTATTGATGAGCAACTGTATTTGTTGTCTAGGCAACCATCGTGGCATATCCTCACATACAAAGGGTACGAGATAAATGGGAATACATTTTACACAGTAGCCCAAGATAAAAGGAGCACCAACCAAAATAGTGGTGTCCGCATAGATGCCATCGACCCTAATGGAAATAAGCAAACATATTATGGCCGCATAGAGGAGATATGGTAACTAAACTATGCACCTACTTTTAAGGTACCTTTGTTCAAGTGCCAATGGGTAAATGCGGCTAGAGGCGGGGTAGCAGTCGACAACCAGTATGGAATGACAACCGTGGACCTCAACAATATTGGGTACAAAGACAAACCGTTCGTCGTTGCCAAGGATGTGAATCAGGTGTTCTATGTCAAGGACATGTCTACAAAACCGAAGAGAGGGAAAAACAACAACGACCCAATCATTGAGCCAAAGCACCACATAGTTCTTTCAGGGAAAAGAAACATCGTCGGAATTGAAGACAAATCAGACATATTAGAAGATTATAAAAAGGATGACCGAATTCCACCCGTCATAGTGAACAAAGACCCAAGCATCCAGCTAAATGATGAGGACACTCTATGGTTATGGCTCGATCATAACCAAGGATATACGTTAAGAAGAAGTTCACTACTGTGCCCGCTTGATATATATAGTGATGTATTAGACCTATTATGTAATAATTGTGACTTTATATTTTTTTTGTCGTGTTTTCGTATTTTCTATGGTTTAAATGAATTTTCTGCTTGACAGTGGATTTCCCATGGAGAATGTGTGATGAAAAACCAAATAATCAACGTTAATAAGATGTGAAAACTTATTTCCTATCGAAAAGTAATAGTTTTAATGATTTTAATCAAGTAGTATATTTTTGCATGGTGCAAATTGTAATTATTATTTACACTATGTTAAATATTTATACAGTAAAACAAAAGAGTATAGGTTACAAATTTTTGTTGTGTATAATAATGCAAAACCAAGTCTAGGAATATTTATTATAATTTTTTGGATGATATTTTATTTATTAGGCAATTAATAACTGTCTGCATATTTATATAAAAGAAATATATAAAAAAGGAAAAACTTCTGGAACCGGCAGGAAGACAACTACAGCCCACCTTTACTCCCGGGTCGATCAACCACCTAGGACTAAAGGTGGGCCACGTTTTTGTGGCCCGCCAAAAAAATACCTTTAGTCCCGGGTCATGGATGCACCGGGACTAAAAGGTTAGAGCTTTAGTCCCGGTTATTACCATCACCCAGGACTAAAGGTCCTTTAGTCCCGGGCCGTGGCTTCACCCGGGACTAAAGATCGTCGTCCCGTGAAGGATGTGTGATGAAAAAAGGACCTTTACTCCTGGTTCTTACCATCACCCGGGACTAAAGGTCCTTTAGTCCCGGGCCGTGGCTTCACCCGAGACTAAAGATCGGCCCAATATATATCGCCTCGTCTTCTTCTCCCATCCATCGTCTTCAATTTTTGCCCGAGAGCCACCGCGTCGCCACCGCTCCCCATAGCCTCCAGCCGCCTCCACGCGCCATCTCTCGCCATCTCCGCCAGCGGCCCGGCTCGCGCCTCTCCCCGATTCCATGCACTCGCACGCCTCGTAGTGCGCTCGTCGTCCCCTTCACCGGAGCGCTCATCGTCGTCTCCTTTGTCAGAGCACTCGTCGTCGTCCCCGTCGCATCCTCGTCGTCGAGAGATCACCTCCAGCCATCCTCGTCGTCCTCCACCCTTGTCGTCCTCATCAGCAATAGTGTGTGTATGAGTGTGTGCTTATTTGTAGATTTTATTTGTGTATGTGTGTGCTTGGACCGACGGCGAGGGAGCAAGGGAACGGGGTGGCCATGGAGTATAGCTCTAGAGGACTTCGGGCATGTTTGGTCCATGCCTTCACCTTGCCGCACGCCCGCACCATGCCCTCGTGTCTTGCCGCACACGGCGCAGAGCAGCGATTTTTGAGACTTGGCGCTCGGGCCCGTCGAACGAAAGTTCCAATTTGCAATATGCCCGGTTCGGTGTGCTCTTGGTATTCAAACAGGTCGAGTGTAGAAGATAACAATCAAGAGCCTTCAAACTTAGAGTATGTCAGTAGCATAGCAAGCACAAAATTGTTAGGGCATGTTTCACCGTGAACCAGCCCCCTCGGCCCTCAATCCTACAGGTGTCCACCCTAGCCCCATCCGGTAGTTCGCCATTGTTCTAGATCCCACACCCGCTCTCTTCCCTCTCCGCGCCCTTCAATCCCTGACGTTTCCATCGAGCCTCGCCCAGATCCAGTGAGGAAGAGGCCGCCGAACACCTCCTATCGCAACGCCACCTCCTTCGCCCCAGATCCAGTGGCCCGCCCCGACGCGGATCTTGCCGTGGCCCTCTCTCATCGTGCGTCCGGATCTCCTCCGATCCGACACAATAGAGCAAGGGGCGGGCCGGCGGGCACAATGGCCACGACACGCTCTTTCCCCACACGGCCGGGATGCCCTTTTCCTTGCGGCGCTACTTCTTCCCCGCGGCCGTGACGAGCGCTTCCCCACGGCGCTACTTCTTCCTTGCAAGCAGCCACGACGCCCTGCTTCTCTACGGCCACGACACACTCTTCCCGCGGCGCTACGGGCTGCGAAGACCTCTTCCCCGTGATGCTATTTCTTTCCCGCAAGCGGCCGTGATGCTCTCCTGCATAGATAAGTTGGTAGGGATGATAGGTGGACCACAATTGTCAGTGTCTATTAAAAGGATTTGGGGGCTCTGGTTGGAGGTCTTCTACCAGAGCAGAGAAATTGGTGAAGAGATACTAATAGGTCCTAATAGCTCATACATAAGCCAATTATCCAACCACCTATTAGTAAGAGGTGGGTTCAAATAATCCATACTAAAGATGGATTGATGTCCTAAGATTTTAGGCCGTGCAGAAACATGGATTGATGAACTAGTTGAACTTGCGGACCGTGTTCATCTCGGCTAGCATGTTCTCTGCCGAGCGGTAACGAACGTCAAGGAGGAGCTTTGATTCTATGAGGGAGAGCCGCAACGGTCGTGGAAGACTGTGTTCCCTTCCTCGTAGAAATAGAGCTCTTCTGTGGCCAAGTACGGTGCCGTCCAGTGGAGAAACACTCGCCGAGATGATCACATAAGCAAGGTCAACTAGTACGGATGGTTACTTATTTAAACATGTTTTTGAGCTAGAATTTGATGGATATTTGATAACTTCGGACCTACAAATGTCATCTACAAATGTTACTATCCTCGAGGTGGCACGTCCTACAGGAGTCCATTTTATAGATATAGTTTTTATTTTTTGTAGATATATCTAGTGGAGTAAAAGTTAGATGGCTTCCCCGAGAGACAACATGGATGAAGAAATGATGGATATTATCAACACCGGCACTCAATTTGCCGATGGTGACCAGCAGGATGTAGATGACGGGAGTCAATACCTAGCTCTTGAAGATAACCAAGAAAATATTGTGCAAGAAAATACTAGCGAGGTATATATATTTATATATATATTTGAACATCTATCATCTATTATGTGTACACATGATATTTATTTATTTTTATACATAGCCCTCTGGATCGACGACCACAACGGCGAAAAGCAAAAAAATTCGAGGCTCGAAAAAGCCATTGGAGGGGCGCTACATAATATCGGAATTCAATATCGAGACAGGCGAACCACTTGGTCCACATGCAAGGAAATTCATGCAACACTGTGGGTGCCTTGTAAGGGATAGACTTCCGATCAATGCCCGTGAATGGAAGCAAAAGATCAACAAGCCTCATGTTAGTTTTGTCTCTGGTCTTGATAAGAATTTAATTTGGGATGATATCCTTCAACATTTCACATTGCAAGAGGATGATTATGATGCTATCAACGATGATGCATTGAAGGAACTAGTTCGAAAGTGGGCTATGAAGAAGATGGCCACACAATTCCAGACTTGGAAGAAATCCCTATACACGAAATACGTCAAGAAGAACCTAACGCCCAATTTCAATACTAGCGGCCCGCTCGCAAAGTTGAGTCCCTACTGGAATGATTTTGTACAGCACAAGACATCGAAAGAGGGTGAGGAACGGGTGAGAAGGAACCAAGAGAATGCCCGACAGAAGGTATACCACCATGGCATGGGATCAGGTGGCTACGCGACTGCCATTCCCAAGTGGGAGAAAATAGAAGCGGACATTCTTGCCAAGGGTATCACACCAGAATCACTCAATTGGCCCAAACGCACAAAGAATTGGTTTTTCGCTCATGGGGGAAGACTGGACCTAGAGACCGGAAAGCTGGTTCATGGCACAAAACTCGAAAGAGCAACACAAAGATTGTCTTATGCTCTACAAGCTAAAGCTATTGGTGCATTCAGGCCCAATAGAGAGAAGGATGAACTGACGTATGCCCTCAAGACCGCTGAACACAGTGGCCGAACAAGAGGTTTAGGACGGAACATTTCTTGGGAGCATGGTTTCCCTGATGATAGAGATACCTACAGAAGCCAGCAGAGAAGGAAGGATGAGGATGCAGCGCGGATCAGCAGGTTGGAGGAATTGGTTCATGAGTCACGGGAGGCGTTGCTTCAAGCACAGGAGCACGAAAAAGACATGCAAGCTAGAATGCATGACGAAATCAGAAAGCAAGTGCAAATAGCAATGAGTACCCAAAGGCAGGCATCAGATCCAGGAATCAACATTATTGGCCCCCCTGATCAGTTGAAAAGCAGATGCACTTCCACGGAGTTGCCAAATCAAGATGATGTAATGCTACGTTTCCCTGTGGATGACATCACTGCACCATTTACATCATGTGAGCTACATATTCCAAAAGAGAATGCCACAATCATGGTGGCTCTCGGTGTTTTTTCTCCTCCAGATCCTACCAAGACACCAAGAATCCATGGGGCAATAATACCACCTGGATATGTTAGCGTCTCAGTGGATAGAGTTAACAAAGGTTTTAGTGATCTGCCTCTTGACATTCCAGGAGGTGATGGGGAGAAGACTCTAGGAGAAGCAGAGAAGACATTCATACTATGGCGCAAGCGCTACATCATTATTCCCGGGGTCTCTAGTCCACCGCCGCCTCCTCAACTGCCAGACAATAGGTGCGGACAAAAAGTGAATGAAACAATTTTTTCACAAATTTTCTATTGACATGCATGATTAATAATAACAATTTCTTATATAATTATTCTTTTTTGTAATCACACAGCAGGGCCTCCGCCAACCTAAGTCCAATTATTCAATCTCCAAATCATCATAGTGCTCTGGGCAATGATTATGCAACGCCGCCACCGCCGCCACCTCCAAGGAGGTCTCCACCGCCGCCACCTCCGAGGAGGTCTCCAACGCCTCCAAGGAGGTCTCCAACGCCTCCAAGGAGGTCTCCAGCTCCTAAGAGGTTCGCCCCGCAAACGAAGCCATTGGCCCACCAACCGGCAAAGAAGAAAGCCTCCTCTAATTCAGTTATTCCCCGAAAACTGTCTTACGAGAAAAGTGAAAAGGAATTAAAGGCTAAAATACAAAAAGATGTGAAAAGTTTCTTTGAAAATGTAAGAAAGCAACGACAAGCGAAGGAGAACCCGGAGAAACCGTACTTCTACCTAGCTCCAGATCTTCTAAGAAAGAAGGTGGACCAGAAAAAACGGGAATCTCAAAAGACCCGGCCAAAATCGGACTACGACCGCTCTCTCACCAAGTCATTTGAGGCGTAGAAAAAGACTAGAGCAGGAAAAGGTGTTGCACAACTCGGACAACAGTCGCAACAATCAGTCCTCCATCTTGTCATTCGTAATGAATATGGTTCAAACTTAAACTTACCGGACGTCAATTTTGAGGAACTGGTTCGGTTTTATGAGGATACAGGTTTGGACCTTGCCCAAGTGCTCGCTAAAGGACCATCTGCTCCGAAAGTGGATCCTTGGAAGAAATTTGAACATGGCAAGAGTCTATACAACCCTGAGGCCTTAGGTGAACTGGGTACACAAATGTACCTGCTAAACAAGTGGTACATGGCGACGTGTAAACGGGGAGAGAACTTTGTTTCTGTTAGAATTAGAAACCAATATTACTTCCGTGGCGATAACGTTATATATGTCGAGTTTGGAGAATTACACCAACTATGCCACCTGGACTCTCTTGACAAAAGTCTCATTAGCTGCTATTGTCTGTAAGTGTGATTATTTTCTACTATTAAAGTGTATATATATAAAGCTACATGTATACACTACTAGAATCTCTTTTTTCTGTGTGCGAAAACACACAGAAAAATGCGAATACCGTCAGAAAAATATTTTTCTGACGGTGTACCCTCAGAAAAATACCCACAACAATTTTTCTGTGGGTTCACCGTCAGAAATAATTTTTCTGTTGGTCTCACACGCAAAGAAAAATTGTGTTTGCCCAGATTAAAACTAATTTTTCTGTGTGTTAATCCACATAGAAAAAAGAAATAAACGCACCGAAAAACACATGTTTTTTTCTGTCGGTCTAGGTGAACTCACAGAAAAATTCATTTCGTCCAGATTAAAAAAATATTTCTGTGTAGCCAGCCTCACAGGAAAAAAGAGTTAAACACACAAAAAAATTTATTTTAAAATAGTAGCAACAACATATTAAAATATATATTTTCCATACAGTCATCTATATGCTCAACATGAATACTACAATGAATTCACAAATATGGATATCAAAAAAGAAACCAAACTATTTTTTCTTGTTCAACCAGTGAAAAGTTCACAAAGGAAGTGGGGGGCAAATTCACTGCACCATGGGATCAGGGTTCCCAGCAGCAAGAATATCAAGCAAAGAGTTATGGGGCTTCAGCTCGTCGTGCCACAGGGGTAGCTTGTCGCCAGAATAAAAGTTCCTCTTCACGCCATCGGCATTTATCTGCCCCAAATTGAGTTTATTTTGAACTAAAAAAAGGTTTAAGCCAAGAGAACACAAGCATAGGAAATGACAGTAAGAGATAAGTATAGGCAAAACACAAACACAGATTGCAGGTCGTCACTGCATTCTTGTAGACTGAACATAATTTTTTTACAAGGTAAACCTCAAGAAAATGAAAACTGAGCAAATAGATAGAATTCACTGAGTGGATGTGGTAAGCAAGTGAATGAATCAAGTAACAGAATAGTAGCATGGAGTCTAGCACCATTGAGATAAGGCTACTGCAGTATTATAGACCTGACACATTACAGAGCACACAGAGTATTGCATCATACATTTTCCTCTTACAGATAGATAATAGCCTGTCACACGAAAAGTATAGCGTACCTTTTGCAAAACAAAACTATCATGCACAGAAGAAACCACAGTAGACCTATAAGTAGACCCACCACTGCACCAAAAATCGCCACATTATCATATACCAGCTATGTTTCTAATGAAGAAGTCCCGCAAGCTATCAGGAATAAGACAAACTAATCCAACGATAATATCATTACAACAGCACCCTAGAACCAATTCTGTTATCCATACAAATAGGAATTCCAAAAAATGAAACCTGAATAAAGAATAACAAGACCGAACTGATCTACATGACATACAATCAAAGAATGAATAAGCCACTTAATATATTACTGCTACACAAGAGATTTGATGAATAATTTCAAAGCACATGATATTAGATACGGTTCTGAAAAAACGTGCTCTGAAACAGTGAACCAAAATAAAAAGAAAAAATAATTCACCGACTATCCACAGCAACTAGAAATCGGTAGATACTGAAACTCATGAGATTTTGCTACATGGCAAGGGAAAATGTGTGCAATGCAGGCATCAGACGGAGAGCGAGTAGAGACAAAACAGAAACCTCTCCCTCTCTCTTTCTTGCACCAGCAGCAAACTGGAACCAATTCATTCCAGTTAAAATGTTTCCAGCGTGCAATACAGAAAAAATTGGAAAAGTTCAGGTGGACTATGAGCCTTTGTTCTAATTCATTTTGGTACAATCATTTTTTTGAAACTACAATCCATTTTATTAATTGACAGAAGAATATACAGCACCACACAAGAAGTTAAATGATCAAAAGTTACGATTTTCAGTTACAGCTGATTGAGTTTTACTCCGAAAGCTATCAAAAGCATCATGCTAGATATAAGTGCCAAAACCAACATAAGACAATCCATGACACCCAACTAGTTCAGGTGAGTGCTACATTTTGTAAAAGAATGTATAGAAGATTCATTTTGTAGTTCAACAACAGTTTAACATCAAATTCCGACACCAGGTGCTTATCAATGAGGAAAGTAAAAGAATGTTTTAACAGTCTGTGCTGGAATGCTATGGAACATACCTTGTTATGATAAGCTAGCAACCTAATCAAGTTGGCTGCAACCTCTTAGGTAAAAAACACACGGAAGGTATCAAAGGGTGAGCCGGCGTTAGAAATCATTGTTGAAAAAGATGATGCTGTATAATATTCTGAGGTGTTGTATAATACTTAAGTTGGAGAGCAAAATATTCAGAAAGGCAGCTCATGAGAAAATGGCACAACAATGAACTCAAGTGGAGTTGGAGTGGCTACAAAGCCAGCAGATCAAGATAATTCATGGAGTAATCTGCCGCAAAAGACTCCTGGGGTAATCTGGCTGCAACACCAGTGGGCAATTCAGATGCTACCAACTCAAGATAGTGTCTGATAGCAACTACCAACTCAAGATAGAGCTATTCACTTAAATCATTTGGGTCATCTCATATTGGCACTTAAAATAGAGAAGACAAAACGGCATGAACATCAACTAAGAGCAAAAATGAAGTGCACAGAGTAATCTTACATGACAAGAGCAAAAGAACTTGAGAAATTGCTCAGATTTACCCATTATCAGCATGACAACTGCAACTTAATTTCACCTGGAACTTAATTTAATTCTCTCTCTCTAATGGGAATTGAACTTGCCACAGAACTGGTTGCTTGTACTGGTACAAGCCATCCTAGTTAAGTAGCAAACAGAACAAAATATCCCAAGTACCAGCTCATAAGGTGCTAAAGTGCAGAAGTTCTCTAATGTAAACTGGATTCATCACAGCCACTCAAGAGTAGTACAAAATAAAAAAAGTCACAAGGCATAGTTAGGGAAGGGGAGAGCAGCGCGGCACGAGAGGGGGGTTTCATATCATCTCAGCTCCGCAAATATCACATATCAAAATGATTGATCAGGTTGATATATACAAGATATTCAAGATACTGTTTTCATAGCATTATACCTAAAAAGCAACCAGGGTAACAAAACAAACAAGTTAAAATTGTATTTTAACTTTGCAGTAAAATCTTCTTATTACATTGCTCCCTCAAATTCAAATATAATGACATTATTTGAGTGGTCCATCCATGTATATTTCTTACATTACAGAAAATTATGTTAGTATAGTTCTACTTGTGATTTTCAAAGATGTCAAGTTACTGATAAAAGACAATGAAGAGCGCCCATTTGGATTTTTCAAAGATATATGTTCAAGAAATATTTGATGCACTACTAATCGTGAATTATGTTAGTACAGAAAATTCACATAAGACTGACATCAATCCAAGGTATGGAAAATTCAGAGATAAACATTTTCTCTACAAAGTTAGGCAGTCCAGTTCCAGCAAAGAATGAAATATGATGCTGATTCATAGCAGTCATTTGCATGAGAGAAAGGAAAAGAAAGCGCAGTAAGACCTCACATCATCGCAGATCAGAGTCATCTAAATAAAAAGCTGGACAACTTCTCAACAAACCGACTGCACCTTTATCAAGTAGTTAATAGAAAATTTTTAGAGCTCTATCATTGCCCAAGACTACTTATAGACAATCCTAGATTAGTTAATTTTGTGTTCTATTTCTAGCAAGTTTAGTCATTTTTCACTTTAGGAGTTCAATAGACAAAAAATATCTGCACATACAGATAGCTAGCAGCTTGGCATACATATGATTAAAAGTTAATATCAATCTACATAATCTGGTTTACAAGAGCAAGTGATTGCAACAATTCCAGAACAAAAATGTTTTGATTCATGGGTATTGGGCAGTGTATTTCTTACTTCTTACCTAAGCATCTCCAGTTCAAATATATTCTACAAAGCTTAGAGAATGCAAATAGATAGGACACCATCAGCTAAAGCAAGAGTAGCAAACAATATCCACAGCCGGGGAAGAAGAAGGGGGAGGGGAGGGCCGACGCCACCACCATGCCCCAGCCCTGGCCACCACCACCACCACCACCACCGCAGCCACCGGCCGGATCCGGGAGAGGGAGGGCCGGATCCGGCCGGGTGAAGAAGGGAGGGGAGGGGAGCGCGTCACTGGGGAAGAAGAAGGGGAGGGGGAGGCGGCCAAGGGGGAGAAGAAGGGGAGGGAGGGTCGATGCCACCACCATGCCCCGCTGCTGGCCACCACCACCACCGCAGCCACTGGGCGGATCTGGGAGAGGGAGGGTCGGATCCGGCTGGGTGAAGAAAGGGGAGGGAGGGGCGCCCGGGAAGAAGAAGGGGAAGGAGGGCACCGGGGAGAAGAAGGGGGGGGGAGGGCCGCCACCACCACCACGCCCGCCGGCGGGCCACCGCCACCACCACCACAGCCATCGGCCGGGTGAAGATGGGGGAGGGGAGGGGCACCCACCGGGGAAGAGAAGGGAGAGGGGAGGGGCGCCGACGGGGGAGAAGAAGGGGGAGGGCATGGATCTGCTCGGTCGTCGGCGGCGGCGACGGATCCGGATGCGCTGCTCGGGTGAAGGGTGAAGAGGGAGATGGATCCGATGTCGAGGGTGAAGGAGAGGGGCCGCGCCCGCCGTGTCGATGAAGAGGGAGAGGGAGGAGGGGAGGAGTGGCGGCGCTGCTCGGGGAGGGGAGGAGCCCCCGCGCTGAGTCGCAGAGGGAGGGGCGCGGTGTTGAAAGGAGAGAGTGAGGGAGGGGGCACGGTCTACTGCATGCGTGAGAGGGTGTTTGGGGGCACGGCGGCCGGTGGTTTTGGGTTTGGATTCTTCTGTGCGTGTACATATTTTTTTTTGTGCGTTTTTAAAGAACCGACACAATAAATTGCACTTTTCTGTGAGTGCTGATTTTTTCTATGTGTGTATTGTCACGCACAGAAAAATCATACAATTTTTCTATGGGTTTTCGTATTTTTCTGTCGGGATATTTTGGAACCGACAGAAAAATCGTAATTTTTCTATGCGTACCGAAAAAAACGCATAGAAAAATTTATCACCCACAGAAAAAAGCAAGATTCCAGTAGTGATATATATAAATTATATATCCTCACACTATATTTTTATATATGCAAATATGAGATGACAGAACTCAGAAAGAGATAGGATAACGATGTTGGTTTCGTTGATCCAAATGTCATATTCAAACACCCTGATCCCCCGCCGCCTGGATGCAAAGCTGGTCTCGAGAAAAATCTCATGACGTTCTTAGTGAACCAACAAAACAAGGATATACTATTCCTCTACAACTTCAAGTGAGTGTTAAATAATTAATGTCGATCATATGGACATTTGTTCAATTATTTGCTTACTAGCTAAGATATCTCCCACATATACATATGTTGACTCTAGTTAATGTCGATCATATTTGTGTATAAAAACATATGCAGCAATCACTGGATATTGATGGTCATCGATATGGCCAATAGTCGGTTGCACATCTTAGACTCGTTAAGAAAAAAGCAAACAGAGTACCAAGACATGATAGATATTATCCAAGGGTAATTTGGTCTCTCTAGCAACTATATATACCACGATCTCTTAACTGCAACAATTATTAGAGGCCAAATTAATTTTTTATTTTATTGGGCGCAGTGTTTGGAAAAGTTTCATTGAGAAACACCACATGAAACATTGCAAAGCGTCACTGGATGTAATCGCACACAAAGTAAGTACTAGCTACATGGATCTTTTTTCTCGTAAAAGTGGGTTCTGAGGCAAGAACAGGGGAACAACTACTGCGCATACTATGTTTGCGAGTTCATCATGGTGTACTCAAAAAGAACTTCGGAAGAGAACCTCAAAGTATGTTATATAAATATATTCATATATTTACAATTTCTTTTATTGCTTATATATATAAGTAATCACGTGACCAACACACACACATATATATATATATTAATACTTTTCTTTTAACTTTTATTGAAGACTCTGTGGTTGAAGGAAAAAGTCATACGACGTGACCAACTGAAAGCAATTTAAGAGACCATAGCAGGATTTCTTAATGACCAGGTCCTCAACCCCGCCGACGAGTTCTACAATGACGTCAACCAAACATGGAAGCCAAACCAGATGGAGTGAATTTATTATCCAAGGATATGATAGAATATATAATGCAAGCTTTATTTGTAATATATATATATATATATATTATGTACATAAAATTACGTACAATATATGTATATGCATAAGTAATATATACGTTAGTTTCATACTTTAGTTTGTACAAAATATTCGAACATTATAAACGTGTAGAATACGTATATTATTAGCAGCGTAGAATGCGTATTCGAAAACCTATTCGAAAACCAAAACGAATCATCAATTGAAAATAGAAACAAAAAAAAATAAAAAAAATAAAACCTTTAGTACCGGTTGGTAATACCAACCGGGACTAAAGGGACGACCCACGTGGCCAGGCCGGAAGGCCTCTTTAGTCCCGATTGGTATTACCAACCGGGACTAAAGGTGGACATTTAGTCCTGGGCGCGATACCGGGACTAAAAGAGGGACCCTTTAGTCCTGGATTCGTGCTCCCGGTTCCAAAACCGGGACTGTACAGCTTGTTTCTCTACCAGTGATATAAATTTGATTTCTAGAAACCGTCTGAGAAATGCATTTCTATAGCTTAGCCGTGGTTGCGATAACCACCGTCTAGAATTGTATTTCACCACATCTAGAAATCGATTCAATAGTAGCGATGAATGCTCGCACCTTTACTTTTTATTAGCTTGTTTAACACACCTGTTTGCCTCTTCGAACAAAGACCCGTCGTGTCGTACAAAAAAGATACATAAGACCTTTTCGTGACAGAGACGGTAATAATCAATTCTTTGGCCAGTTGCCGTTGCACACACGGAAAGAATCTATTTCACATGGGCTCATCTCGTGTATATATATGCACCCATAGCTTGTCCCATGATATATACATACACAAGCAGACATCCTCCCTGGCTACTTCTCATTTTCTGGATTATATTATACGGTTCTCTCTGTACCATAGGAAGAATCATGGAGATAGAGATGCCTACAGGTAATGTGCAATGCATTTGCTCCATTTTAATTCCCCCTCAGTTACTATTTTCCACTGTTCATTACTAATAGATTTATATGTGCAGTCTAATCCTATATATTTAACGGTACAACTTCTTAGACTTTTGATGGCATTAGATGTCTCACATCCATTAGTCTCGCACTATGAAGAAACGCATGAAATAATTGAGCATTCAACTGTGCGAGACTAATGGATGTGAGACATCTAATGCCATCAAAAGTCTAAGAAGTTGTACCGTTAAATATATAGGATTAGACTGCACATATAAATCTATTTTCTTGTTACCCTTGTTATCATTCAATATATTGCTCAAAATAGAAATATTTATAGTACATTATGAAAGTACTTCTCTGTTTTGCAGAAAAAAAATACTTTCACATATAACTCCTTCTATTGATGAAATAACTTTTCATGATAAATATTGTGGCATCAGTCATAAACTGTCCAATAATATCATTTTACCTATTGATTGTCAAAATAAAAAATAAGTTTAACTTGGTGGAACCTTAATGGACTTATATTTCTGATCATAGGTAGTGTTCCAATATGAATTATCTTGTACACTTGTCCGACACAAAAACTATGGCGTCGTCGCTTTATTTGTAGCCTAACAATTATTTTCACCATTTGTGACTCCAATATTTGTCAGGCAAAAGCCTGTGGAGCGACGACACAGGTGCAGATGAAGCTAGACGAGCCAACGAAAAAATCAGTGCAGAACCTATTGCTGGCCTTCAAGCCAATGAGTCGACGGGTAAGGTTACTATTCATTTCTCCTTAGGAAAACTTATATATTCTTGTATATAATTATTTTCAGGAACTTGGACAAGATTAATTTCAGGAATTATTATATAACTAAACCCCTTCTAATTAGATGATTTGATCCACAAACCTTACCAAATTAAGTGGATTAGGATTTGGCATCTCACCTAGGGCAACCACATTGAGCACGATCGATGACAAGCCCGTGGTGATTCACTCCTTCATGGAGGGAAATCTAATGCGTTAGTGTTCATGTGTGTGACTACTGTGTAGCAACTACAATAACATTTTTTTTCCTTTGTTACATCTTTCAATAGCTATTATTTCATGATCCAAACTCGGAACAACACATGTGAATAGTAAAAAAAGTATTTGAGGAGCCTTTAGTTAAAATTTTTAGGATTTATCTTTCTTTAGCGTGGTATTTAGTTGAAATCTAATTTTAAATTATATAAGCTCCCATATTGCATCGCTTTCCATGTCATAAATCTGTTTTAACTTTAAACTTTTAAACTAATTGTAGCAATTTTTCAAATCACATGTCAAGTTGAAACTCAAGTGCTTATCATTCTTCTACTCAAAGTTTGTATTTTTTATTTGATCAAAAGAAGATTTTTTATCTTAGACTATGCTATTGTTCTTACAGTACCATAAATAGTTGTTTTAGCATGCACCGCAGCACTAAAGATATTAAATTTGTTATACCAACGAATTATATGTGTAGCAGTATTGCTTATAAAATATCGAGTTCTTAACATTCCAATATTAATATGGCATAAACTTTTAGTCGAATGTATAGACTTATTTAAAATAACAACTTAAGAAATTTATTATCACGGAGCATTAATAAGACTTAAAGTGAACTGCTATTATCATTGCTATGTGGTTTCTCAATGCAACATTTTCAATACTTGATAAGCTATCGACCTAAAAAATTATTCTAAGGTATAGATGTTTAATTGGTCTATATATTGAAACGTAACATTATGTTTACTTTATAATAATAGTGCTAGAAGTGCGAAGTTTTAAAATATATATAATGTACATTATGTATATGGAATTAGTTTTTGTATTTACATGTGGATTAGAGAGACACTTTTGTTTAATTTTTTTTGTAATGGACGATGTGGATTTAATTTAGATACAAATTAAAATATGTTACTTTATATTATCTTTCATAATGGTACATATAGGTAATTTGATTGTAAACTTTAGGATAATTTACATTATATTTCGTAATGTTATACATATTAATTTAGATATAAATTGAAGGGGTTATCTTGAATTAACTTTGACAATAGCCGAGGATGGTAATCTAGATGTAAATTTAGGAGGGGGTTACTTTATGTATTTTTCAGAATAGCAATGGTGGGTAATTTTTTTATACAAGAGGATAGATCCTATGGTAATTATTGGAGATAATGATTAGAGTCTACCAAGTTTGTTTTGATTATTGTGAGAATTTAAAAGATTTATTTTTCCAGCTCTTCTAATGAGAGTTAACATGGAGCCTCCATTGATATTTCTGATTATTGTGAGAATTTATAGGATGGAGCCTCTTCTGGCGAGAATTACGTAACATGGAGCCTCCATTTATCTTTTCCTTTTTGTAGCGCGTCTGACGAGAATTACCATGGAGCCACTAATTAGTCATAGTAAGATTGGGGAATAGATTATTGAGAGGCTAGTGCATATATATGCTCTAAAACAAACAATCCTATAATCCTATGATTTTTTTGACTGCCTTTATAAATACGTGCATGCATGCATGGATCCACCAGAGCAGCAAGAGAAGCAGCATGGATCCGCCGAGCTGGAAGAGGACTTCACGGAGCTGGAAAAGAAGGTGAGTGGGGCAGTTCCTCCACAGTGCCACGACGGCTGGATGCAGCGGCCGACCATCTACGTGGTCCCCGGCGACCTAGCCGCGGGCAACACGGACCCCTATGCCCCCGCCGCCGTCTGCATCGGGCCCTTCTTCGGTCGGGCGAGGCGTGTGACGGAAGGCATGGCGAAGCTGGAGCGCTACAAATGGTGCTGCGTCCGCAAGCTCATCGTGGGGCGACGCTGTGGACCTGGACCTGCTGGAACTGGAACCCGACGACAGCCACCAGAGCCAGCCGACTGGAAGCCGGAGGTGCACGCACCGCTGCTTCGCAGGTGCGTGGACGCGATGACAAGCCTTCTGCCGAGCATTCGTGCTTCCTACAGCATCTCCTCCTCCATGGACACCATCGACGGCGGCGACGACAACGCCGTGCTAGAACTCAAGATGTTGCTCGAACCCGAGGACGCTGACATGGACATGGGGTCAACTCTGGCTGAGAACATGCTGCTGGACGGCTGCTTCATCCTCCACCGCCTGCTCAAGATGGCACGGATAGCGAAGAGAGCACGGAAAGAAGGCGGCGGCAGCAGCGACGACGACGACGACTGGACCCAGGTGTACGGTAGGTGCGGGGTATGGGGACTTGTCACGCGCGACCTGCTGCTGCTCAACAACCAGATCCCCTTGTTTGTCGTCCGGGCTCTGCTGGAGCAGCTCAAAGGTTCAGTCGACGCCGACGAGGGCGACGATGTCCTCGTGGACGGCGGCCTGCAGCTCTTCAGCTCGCTCCATCCTCGGAGGCTGCAGCTGCACCAGCCATCGGCGCTGGCAGTCCCCGTCTCGCTCGGCGACGCGCACCACCTCCTGCACCTCTTCTACATGTCCATCACCAACCTCCCTGTCCCGACGCAGTCATCAGCCTCAGCGTCGATGGACAAGAAGCTTCCACCGGAGCTCACGCAGTGGGTGCCTTGCGCCAAGGAGCTGGAGGACGCCGGCGTCAGATTCCGGGCGAGGAAGGACGGCACCGCGACGAGCTTCCTGGACATCAAGTTCTCCGCTGGTAGCGGCGTCCTGGAGATCCCGCCGCTGCAGCTCTACGACTACAGCGAGCCCCTGTTCCGGAACCTGGTTGCGTTCGAGCAGACCTACCCGGGCACGCCGGGCGACGTCACCGCCTACGCTATCTTCATGGACTGCCTCGTCAAGACGTCCGACGACATGCGACTCCTCCATCGCCGTGGGATACTGCTCAACCACATGAACGGCGATAGGGAGGCGGCCACGGAGTTCTTCAGCCGCATCTGCGCCGGAGCGCTCGCCTCCGCCGACCGGAACTACCTCGCCCCACTCATGGACGAGGTGGTCACGTACCAGAGAGGAAGCTGGCCCCAGTGGCGTGCCGTGCTGCTGCGGGACTACTTCGGAAGCCCGTGGGCGGTCATCGCGGTCGTCGTGGCGGCGGTCGTGGTCGCGTTGACCATGCTGCAAACCTTCTACGCTCTCTACGCCTACTACCAGCCACCCAAGCAGTCCTAGCTAGCAAGTCGTGATACATTTTACTGATTGGTTGATTTATGTGTTTAATTTTGGGACTAGTATCATGTTCGGGAGAAAAAAAATAATACAACAATAATATAGATTTTATCTGTGTTGTTAAGTGATACTTTGAGAGTGATGTTCGCAATGGCAACACTTCGTTTATAGCCAATCAACATTATTATTACATGAGTCTTCATGAAACATAAACAATTACAATATAATTCAACTTTTGATGTGAAATCAAAATATTCTAGTTCATAACATAATATACGATATCTATTCTACCTCACGTACATTGCAGATTACCTTGTTTGTGGAGTTAGAACATTTTTATAGACGATATTGTTCATGTATTGCCTATTTACCATCGAGATCTGTTTCTTCCATTTGTTCACATCCTTCTCAATATAGATGACAATATCCTGTTGTTCGATTTTGCTATGGCTCTAATCAACGCTACGTACCATTGGCCATACTATGGAGATGGGGATGAAATATCCCGCGTGAGCTTTTGGTGGTGACATGAATTTTTACTCCTTTGCAAGGGCGGGGATGAGAAGCCATTCCTTGATGGTGGATTCCCTATTGCCGTCTCTAGCCCAGGAGAGTTTGTTCGCACACGAACATGTTACCGTATGCCCAGGCATTCACTGCAACAAAAATGATTATCCCTACACCCTTATCATTGTCGTTCTTCCTGCAAGAGATTTCTATGTAAAAATATGTATCTCGTGTTCAATCCTTATTTGCATTACTTGCTAACAAGTGGTTTCAAAGCCAGAGACAATATTAAAAAAGTAATGTTCTTATCCCCTAGTTCGTTGTGCCGTCACCCGATACATCTATGGTCATCAATGAGTTAGGCATTGTTCCAAGAGACAGAATCCGGAATCCTTTTCCGCGTCGCAGTGTTGCTGTTGTTCCAATCTATAGAAGCTGCACGCATCCCTCTGGACTGGATGAGAAATTTATGTCTGCGGCTGCTGCATTGTCCTGTGGATGCAAATCTGCGGCATACGGCATGAAGGTACTGGTGAATTGTTGCTGTTCACTACAACAGAAATGGGCATCCCTGCACCCTCAACACCGCTGACTTTTACACAACCGATGGCAAATGTGTTTCACCACCAGTTCTATGGCTAGGGTGGCGCAGTGACCAAATGAACTGGCGGTGATAAGTGTATTCACCGTTGGCTGAGCATTTGAGCCGGATGAGATAATCGAGGTCCATTTGATCGCTGGACAATATGCCCAGCCGGCAGTGAATATAGGTTACACCGCTGGGCCAGAACGGCATTTGCGCCAATTAGTATTGGACTAGCTGCGAAAGAAAATGTCAGCACCGGATGACGATTCATTGTTCTACTCGGCGGTGAAAATTGTTTTTTTCTTAACGACGGTCAAATAGGGCTACACTGTGTGGGCTCCAGTTGTGGCCATTCTTGTGGTCTTTTGGGCCAGACTTCGAAATTAAGACTTTTCTTTGACCGCTCCACATTTGCTGGTGTTAGGCAGCACGACCGTTCCTGACTGTTAGAATCATGATGGTAGCCTGGCATAAGAGATCAACGGGACTACGCGACTGTTTCTGTGCAAGAACACAGCATGGAGGACTTGGAGAGGGAGAAGACGAGCGACAGAGCAGGATGGCTCGGCAGGCTCGGGCAGGCGACGAGGACTAGCTTGGGGCTGCCTTTTATAGGTTGGGGAAGGCTGCGCTGGACCGGAGCTCGTGGCTCGCCATTAATGGCGGCGTTGTGCTTCGAGCAGCCACTAGCAGTCGTCGGTTCACGAGTGTCCACTTGCCGTGGTGATGGCACTGAGGTGACATAGCTTTCTGGCGGGGTTAAGGCATGATGGTATGGAGCGACGGGACGAGGTGAACAGAAGGGCAGCAGAGTCTAGCTGGAACAGTGTAAACTCGACGCGCTCATGGTTACTGAGCTGTGTTAGTTGATCTCCACCGGCCTATTGGACCTTTGCCTCTGCTCCCTGATCGGGGGAGCCCAACCCTAACTGGTTGGTGGGCCCCTGTCGCACAGCACATATATATAGAGGAGTGGGGAACTGGGCTCAGGTCACGAGGTTGAACGGAGCCGCCATCCCACCTACAGAAAACCCTAATCCGATCCTAAAGAGGTGCTGCCAGCGACGGGATGTGCCCACCGACGACCGCCGTCGCCTCTGCAGGCCACGGGAACACCAATGGATCGCCACCTCGTCTCCTCACTTGCCGCGGCGAGCACCGGCGTCCGCGAGGACTACACCGAGCCAGAGCTGTCTCTACACTGGACGCCTACTACGCCGCGGCACCAGCGTCTACGCTGCTGCGTCGCAACAGAGAAAGGCGAGGAGGCTTACCGAATCCATGTTTACACACAGAGGTACACACCATCAATCCTAACAATGGTACCAGAGCTTGGTTGCCTCTGTGTAACCCTAACCCTAACCGGGTAAAAGAAGAAAGAAAGAGAGAACGGGGTGGCGGACGTCACTGTCTACCGGTCACCACCACCACCGCGCGGGGGGAAAAGAAAACAAGATCCATTCGGATCAGAGAAGAGATAGGACCCTCGGTTCATGAAGCCGAACCCTAACCCAAGAGCAGAACAAATCCAATTCGAATCTAAGAAAAGAAAAGAGTTCCTTTCGGATCTGAACAGATAAAGGTTCCCCAAGCCTAACCCTAACTGGGTGAAAGGAAGGGCTATCGGCACTTCAAGTCGAACCCTAAACCCGTAAAAGCCTTCAACGGGAAGAGAAACAGTAGTAGAAGAAGAAGAGTGGATTCGGATTTGGCCGAACCCTAAGACTAACCCTAATTTTCACCCCAATCCCAAATTGGGTTAATCCCAAAAGAAGAAGGGGAAAGGGGAAGAAGGGAAAAGAATCCGGGTTCAACCGAACCCTAACCCTAACTCGCATGGAGAAAGGGAAAAGGGAAAGCCATTCGGATGAACTCCAAAAGAGGAAAAGAAATCAAAAGAAATGAACCCTAACCCTAGATCCCCTTTTCGGGTGAACAAGCGAAAAGAAAAGAAAGAAAATGCAACTCAAATCCGAAGGGGAAGATCCAAACCCTAACCAGTTCGGAAAAGAGAAACAAGATCCAAATCGAAAAGAAGAAGGGGATGGGAAAGGAGAAAGGGAAAGGGGAACAGAAAAACCTCACCGGGCGTCGGGAAAACCCTTCGCCGGCGTGGGAGAAGAAGACCGAGCCGGGCTCGCTGCTTGCCGGGCTCGGCCAAGGGGTCACCGCGGCCAGGCCGCTCGACGGCGGCGCGCTCACCCGCTGGGGAGCGCGCACGCCGGCGAGGGGGCCGGCGGCGGTGCCATGGTCGCCTTCGCTCGCTCTCGGTCGCTCGTTGTGCTCACTGCACTGAGGTAGAGAGAGGAGAGAGCGTCGAAGAAGAGAGAGGAAGCAGCCGAAAGAATGAGCTAGGGTTTCGCTCACGGGCGCGCGGCGTCGGCTTTTATATGAGCGAGATGCGCGCTCGGCCATCGGATGTGAATGGATGGCCGAGATTGAATGGGCCAAGTTGCGGCCCAGGCGGGCGAGCGGGCGCACGGGACTTTGCCGGCCCAGGCCCAGGTTGCGGCCTGCGCGCGCGAAAAGAAATGGGCCGAGCCATTTCTGCGGTTTTTGGGCCAAAACAGTAAAGTTTGAGTCCAGTTTTGCATTTTTTCTTTTTCCAGAAAATTGAAAAATGCAAATTGGCTCAAAAGAAAAATAGAAAAGTAATTTTTCCCTGTGGGTAAAATTCAAGAAATTGAGTGAAATTTTTTCCGCTGCTAAAGAAAAAGTATATTCTCCAGTGATTTTGAACCGACATGATATTTAACTGGAGAAAAAGAAAGTTTTTCCAGTAAATGTTTATTTCCTAGAAATTGATTAATGGATTAAAGAAAATAGGAAAAGTAATTTTCCCTGTGGGTAAAATTCAAGGAAAAGAGAGTTTTTCCACAGCCAAAGAAAATGTTGATTCTCCAGTTATTTTGAACCAATGTGGTATTTAATTGGAGAAAAAGAGATTTAACATGATTATGATGTTGTTATTTTCTGACCAACGTTGTTAATAACAATATCATAATTTTAATGATTTATGCATTAATTCTACTTCTGCCCAACGGTGATATAAAATTAGTGTATAAGAAAAGTTGATAATTTTAATGATTTATGTATTAATTCTACTTCTGCCCAACGGTTATGTAGAATTAGTGTATGACAACAGTTGTAAAAGTTAATGATTTATGCATTAATTCTATTTCTGCCCACCGGTGATGTAGAATTAGTGTATAAGAATAGTTGTATATTTTGATTTTGACCAACGTTGGAATCAAGGCATGCAAATGATGTTATTTTTATGATAAGAAAAGTTTTGACCTAGTTTTTATCTTGTCTAAGGTGGACTGGGTAGTCACCTCACCATGTTCCACTGAGTTTGTGGCACCAGTGAGGGAGACAAAAGAGAATGATGCCACTTGGGCAACTAAAGAGAGGGATTTTGAATCCCAAAAGATAGTCCTATGACTTTTGTGCATAGGAAGTGAGTCACTGTCAACAAGAAATGTTTTGGCTGTGATAAAGAACACGATTAGGCCTGCAATTGTGGGCTTAATCCTAGAGTGTGACACGGTCACCGAGTACCTCGATAGAATAAAGAGTCAGTTCACTGGCTCTTCAAAGACATGCTACCCAGCTGATAAAGCAGCTAGTGACAGAGTGTTACTCTGGAAAAGATGGAATAAGAGAGCTCATGATGCGTTGTCGAAATTATGGTACTGTCGTTTAGGCCATATTTCGAGGGGGAGAATAGAAAGACAAGTTAAGAATGATATTCTTCCTCCATTAGAGCTCTCAGATTAAGAACAATGCAGGGAATGCATAAAAGGAAAGTATGTAAAGAAGATTAAGAAAGATGACAAACGAAGCGCAGGAATTTTATAGATTATTCACACAAACATCTGTGGTCAACTTTCCTGTAAAGAGTGTGGATGGTTATGTTCCGTTCATAACATTCACAGATGATTACTCCCATTATGGCTATATTTATCCAATCAAAGAAAGAAAAGATGTATTGGATAAATTTAAGATATTAAAGATTAAGATAGTCAGGTCTGACCTTGGGGAGTACTACGGTCGGCATACCCTAAAAGAATGGCATAGTAGCCCAGTATTCTACACCGGGCGAACCTCAGCAGAATAGAGTAGCTAAAAGAATCAATCGCACCTTGATGGATATGGTGGGCAGTATGATAAGTTACTCCACCTTACAGTTGAGCCTGTGGATGGAGGCGTTAAAAACCGCCATTCATATTCTCAATAGAGTATCAAGAAAGTTGGTGCCGAAAACACCGTATGAGTTATGGACAGAGAGAGTACACTCACTAAACCACTTGCATGTGTGTGGGGAGCCTTGCTGAGGCTAAAGTATTTAACCCAAATATTGGGAAGTTAGATCCCAAAACAATAAGGTGCCATTTCTTTGGCTACCCAGAAAAGTCAAAAGGTTTTCGTTTCTGCTGTCTAGAGGGACTGACAAAGTTTATGGAAATGAGACACGCTGTCTTCCTAGAGGATGAATTGATGAGGGGGAGCATGTTAGCTCAAGAAATTGACCTTGAAGTGAAGCGGGTGTATGCGCCCACTCCAATGATTCACGAGCCAATTTTCTCACTACCTGCTGTCACTGCACCGACAGTGCTAGATACTGTGGTGCCAGCACCTGTTGTTATCCCACCTGTGGCAACAATGAATGACAATGAGGAACCTGTTCTTCAGGATTCTATAGAACCTATTGCCACACATGAGGGGGAGCAACAACAGCCTCAAACAGAAGATGTGCCAAATGTGGAGGCCCCTAGGTCTCAAAGAGTTAGTAAATCAGCTATTTCTACTGATTATGAAGTGTACAACACTAAGGAATTTCAAATGGAGATTGATTCCACCTCTTTTGAAGAAGCCATGAGAAGTGATCATTCATCAAAGTGGCTCGAGGCCATAGAAGATGAAATGAAATCAATGAATGCAAATAAAGTTTGGGATTTGGAAATAATTCCTAAAGGAGCCAAGATAGTAGGCTATAAATGGGTCTACAGAACAAAACTTGACTCTCAAGGGAATATAGAGACATATAAAGCGTGACTTGTGGCAAAAGGCTTTATGCAAAGAGAAGGGATTGATTACAATGAGACCTTTCTCCAGTCTCATGTAAAGTTTCCTTCAGAATCATAATGGCATTAGTGGCACATTACGATTTAGAATTACATCAGATGGATATAAAGACGGTATTCCTCAACGGGGACTTAGAGGAAAATGTTTACATGGCACAACCGAAAGGTTTTGTCATGGAAGGAAAAGAACGAATGGGATGCCGCCTAAAGAAATCCATTTATGGATTAAAACAAGCTTCAAGACAGTGGTACTTGAAGTTTGATCAGCAAATAAAGAATTTTGGGTTTAAAGAGAATGTAGAGGACAATTGTGTCTATACAAAGTTTAAGAATGGGAAGTTTATCTTCCTTGTCCTGTATGTGGATGATATCTTACTTGCTAATAGTGATGTCAGTCTACTACTGGAGACAAAGAAGTTTTGTCCTCAAAACTTGATATGAAAGATCTTGGTGAAGTCTCGTTCGTTCTAGGGATCGAGATTCACCGAGATATAGGAAAAGGGGTATTAGGACTGTCACAAAAGGCATACATAGAAAGAATCTTAAAGAAATTTAGTATGCACAAATGTAGTCCCTCACCTGCTCCTATAGTCAAGGGCGATAGATATGGGGATTTTCAATGCCCTAGGAACCAATATGAGCTCAATCAAATGAAAGTGGTTCCATATGCTTCAGCTGTCGGAAGCTTGCAACATGCTCAAGTATGTACGCGCCCTGACTTGGCATTTGTTACCGGGTTTTTACTTGGCAGATTCTAGAGCAATTCTGGAACAGAATACTGAAAATTGATAAAGAAAGTCTTGCGTTATTTGCAAGGAATGAAAGGCCTCATGATGACGTATAGAAGATCTGATTGACTCCATATAGTGGGATATTCAGATTCTGATTATGCGAGAGTGAATATATATCCAGACGTGGATTTTCTATCATCTCGCAAAGGGGAGCTATTTCATGGAAAAGCTCAAAGCAAACTATCACTACATCGTCCACAATGTAAGACAGTTTGTAGCGTGTTATGAGGCAACGGGCAGGTGAACTGACTAAAGAAGTTCATACCCGGTTTGAAGGTGGTTGACGACATCTATAGACCACTAAAGTTATATTGCGATTGTAATCTGGCAGTACAGTATGCGCACAATATAAGTCAAGTGGTGCTGCCAAACACATTGGCATAGAGTATTATGCTGTGATAGATAAAGTCCGGGATCAAGTCATAAGTCTTGAGCATATAAGTACAAAAAAGATGCTCGTGGATCCGCTTACAAAAAGCTTACCACCCAACATGTTCAGAGAACATGTAGCTAGCATGGGTTTAAGGGAAAGCCTAAAATTCCTGGACAAAAGAAGGCCCAAAGATAAGTATCTATTTCAGAACAAAGTAGTATATTGTAGCTGTTAAGTCTATCGGCAATGGACCGTGACGATGAGACATGCTCTATGCGCTAATCTGTAATGGAATGAACAAAAGTAAATGATATGAAAATGAAAGATGAAATGAGATCAAGGGGAAGAATGTTAGTTGATCTCCAGCAATAGGCCCAACGGCCTATTGGGCCCTTGCCTCTGCTCCCTGATCGGGGAGCCCAAGCCTAACTGGTTGGTGGGTTCCTGTCGCACAGCACATATATATAGAGGAGTGGGGAACTGGGCTCGGGTCACGAGGTTGAACGGAGCCGCCATCCCACCTACAGAAAATCCTAATCCGATCCTAAAGAGGTGCTGCCAGCGACGGGATGTGCCCACTGACGACCGCCGTCGCCTCTGCAGGCCACGGGAATACCACTGGATCGCCACCTCGTTTCCTCACCGGCCGCACCGAGTACAGGCGTCCGCGAGGACTACACCGAGCCGGAGCTGTCTCTACATTGGACGCCTACTACGCCGCGTCACCGGCGTCTACGCTGGTGGTGGTGCGCGATTATTGACCCTGTAGTGCATGCTGTGCTGCTGGTGAGTGTGCTGCTGCTATTTGGTTGAACAGCACGAAGGAGAAGGGAGTGGGAGGTGGGGCCGGTATGTCACCCGGTGGTACACGAGCGGTGATGGGTGTGGGCTAGTGTCACGTGCGGTGGTGGTGGTGTTGGCATGTGCTGCAGGTGCTATCAGCGAAAGCAAGCGGAGTGAGGGAGGAAGAGGGCGGGTTGGCCATGTGTTGTCGTCGGTACTCGGTACTACTATGTGTAGCCTATGTATTTGGGCAAGGGGGATTAGAGCAATGTAAGTGGGATTTGAGGTGAATATGAGTTGAAAGGAAAAATAGGGCTCAAATGGTTTTTAGTTTCTGAAATATATTTTAAAAATTGTTTTGAGTATGAGTGATTTTAAATTTGAATTTTCGGGATATGACACATGACATGTGAACCCTGACAGGTACGTAGCAAAATCACATAGAATACAACTTGGAAAGTATCAGTGGTGTCTTTTTGTCCTGTTCTAAAATGTTAAAGTGTGTACTCCCTCCGTCCACAAATAAGTGACCCTCACTTATTTGTGGACGGAGGGAGTAGATGTTATTTAGTGTCAGTGTTGAGAAGGGTTTCCGAATTCAGCAACAAATCGAGATCTGGTGATAAAATGGACTTGTTTGTTTTAGTTGTCAGAAGAGTTCTTGAGGTATTCATGTCCAGTACATTAGTCAATTGCACTTGCAAGGACTCTCTTCTCCATGTCTGCTGATTACTATTATAATCCCAGCATCTTTTCCTGCCGAGTGCAGAAGAAAACAGAACGAGCTCCATAGGTTGCGGTCAGGGTTTACAATTTCGGCGAAATATCGTCGAAATTTCCGAAATATCGCCTTTTTCGCTGAGGTCCGAAATTTTTTTGTATCGGTCAAAATATTTCGGTTAAATTCATCTTTCACTCTAAAATTACACCAAACCACACTAAAATGATCCTCCATATCATCTAGTCTTATCAAAGCCCTAAATTTCTTCAAATTTATTTAATTTTCTCACTCACACATTGGACGGCACTAGTATATGCATCTCGCCCACCATCAGTACACTGTATTACCGCGGCTCTACTTCTGTGATATATTATGTTATTTCGTCGATGTTATATAAATTTATGATGGATGATGGATTATAGAGTTTTTCTAGTGAAATGATGCCAAATTTGTTTAATACTCAATTTAAATTTATTTAAATTTAAACTGATATTTCCGAAATTTCGTATTTATCGCTTGGGACCGAAATTTTTTTCTTACTGGTATTGTAAACCCTGGTTGCGGTGCTGCTCTTAATTCGGTTGTATGCCATTTATGTAATATCGAAGTTTGAAACAGTCTGCTAGGAAGGTCCAGTCAAAACTTTAAGACCACCAAGAGGCATACTTATCTTGCATTAGGACAATACCATCACGTACCTTAGACACCTCAATGCCTAAGAAATAGTGGAGCTGTCCAAGATGCTTCAGTGCAAGCTCTTTTTGAAGATCCTGAAGCAGGGCGTCAGTAGCCTTTCATATGGAGCTAGCTACTATGATGTGATCAACATACACAAGAACAAACATGGTTACATCTCCTTTGTTGTAAAAGAACACTGAAGTATCTGCTTTTGATGCATGAAAACCAAGTGAAAGGAGTTTTCTACTTAGTCGAGAGTACCAAGCTCTAGATGCCTGCTTTAGTCCATATAATGCTTTATCGAGTTTGCAAACATAGCCCAGTTTGGAGGTGTCTTCAAAACCTGGTGGTTGGTGCATGTAAACTTCTTCTTCAAGATGACCATGAAGAAATGCATTTTGTACATCAAGTTGGCGAAGGCTCCATCCTCGAGAGACGGCGATGGACAGAACAATACGAATAGTAGCAGCTTTAACAACAGGATTAGAAGTGTCTTCGTAATCAATTCCATACCTCTGTTTGAACTCGTTCGCCACTAAGCGAGCTTTGTATCTGTCTAGACTACCATCTGCCTTACCCTTGATTTTGTAAACCCATTTGCACCGTATAACATTCCTTCCTTTTTGAGGTGGGACAAGATGCCAGGTCTTGTTATTCATCAAGTCACTATATTGTCTCCATCGCTTGCTTCCAGTTTACATCAGCTAGTGCATCATTAACACTGCATGGTTCACCAGTTGACTTTAGAAAACTATATTTAACAGTACCATCGGTGTATACCTTTTCTTTTCAGATGAAATTCTGTAGCCGAGTTCTTGGACGAGCTAGCATTTGTGGTTCTTGACTTGCAGTACCCGCTGCAACTTCTGTGACCGGCGCAGAAAGTCTAGGAGATGTAGGAGGTATGGGCGGAGGTGTAGAAGATTCTGGAGACAACTGCGGTTGTTGCTCCCCACCTGCAGACTCAGTCTCTTCCCCTTGGCTCCTACCACGTGGAGTGGACAACCTTACATGCGAGTTGCTGCTGGTCTGCATGAGAGTTGCCGCATGGGAGTTGTTGCTGATCTGCATGGGAGTATGCATGAGAGTTGCCACCCGCCAAATCTGCATGGGAGTTACCATCGGTGCCTGTTGACTGAAGCAGATCAACCTCATGTCCAGCGCCGGTGCATGGCTGTATATTTGCTGTGTTCCCTGCGTTAGTTGTTCCTGAATTTTCTTCAACAATTGAATCAGCAAGGTTTGCAGCAATATTAGAAAATTGATCAATGATATGTGCGCCCCCAGGATTTATCAAAGTTGGATGAAGGAGATTGATTTCAGACCGAAGGCGTGCGCCTGCATTGGAGTGAAGTTCAGAAAAAGGAAAAACTTCTTCATAAAACACAACATCCCGAGATATATAAACACGCCCGGAAGCTATATCGAGACACTTGAATCCCTTATGGAGGTGACTGTATCCTAGGGAAACACAACATTTGGATCGATATTCAAGTTTGTGAAAATTATATGGGCGCAAATTAGGCCAACAAGCACACCCAAAAACACGAAGAGTATCATAATCCGGTTTTCGTTGGAATAAGCATTCCAGAGGGGTGGAGTTTTCGATAATGTATAGGACTTGGAACACGGTTTATCAAATAAGAAGCTGTGAGAAAGGTTTCATCCCAAAATTTTAGGCGAATAGAAGCATGAGATAACAAGGACAAGCCTACTTCTACGTTGTGGCAATGTTTTCGCTCTGCCGCCCCATTTTGTTGATGTGCATGGGGACATTACACTAGATGCATGATCCCTATTTTGGCGAAGAAGGAATTGAGGTTTTGATACTCTCCTCCCCAGTCAGTTTGCATTGCAAGAATTTTTCGATCAAAGGGTCTCTCAACAAGAGCCTGAAATTCTTGAAATTTATGGAAAACTTCAGACTTATACTTCAAAAGATAGATGCAAGTGAATTTACTGTAGTCATGAATAAAACTCACATAGTATTTTTTCTACCAACTGATTCTGGTGCAAGCCCCAGACATCAGAGAACACAAGTTATAAAGGAAAAGTAGACACACTCGAAGATCTTGAATAAGGCAACTGATGACTCTTAGCTTGCTGATATGCATCACAAACCGACCTACTAGATGATTCATCTAGGCAAGACAGATTATTGCTACTAATAACTTGTTTAACAATAGCTGAAGACGGATGACCTAAACGACAATGCCACCGAGACAAGGGAATCCTAGCAGCACCACAATCCTGCTTTATTGGATATGAAGGAAGAGGATAAAGCCCATTGAGACATCTCCCTCTAATAATTGTATTCTTCGTTGCCTGGTCCTTGATCAAAAAGAAGTTTGGATGAAATTCCAGGAATGCAGAATTATCAGAAGCTAATTTATGAACAGAAACAAGATTCTTTGTTGCTTGGGGAACATAGAGAACATTTTTAAGATGAATATCACGATTTGGGGTATGAACAGTAGTATGACCAATATGAATAATATTCATACCTGCACCACTTGCTGTGTGGATCTGATCTCCTGCATTGTACTTGTTTCTGAAGGACAGCTTCTCTAGCTCACCCGTGATATGGTTGGTGGCGCCGGTGTCGGTGTAACAATTAGTGTCAATGGTGTAGGAGTTCGCTGCAGCCGCTACTAGCTTCGCATCCGGCACGTAGTTCTCATCGAACCTATGCCAGCATCGATCCGCCATGTGCCCGAGCTTGAAGTAGACTTGGCATAGAGGACGTTCATCACCATCAGATGGGCGCGCACAGTGGTTGTTGTTGTTTTACCCACCGCGCCCACCGCCCCTTTGCGACGCGTTGTTGAATTTGCCGCGACCACGTGCTGATGCACCGCCACGACCACGACCATGCTGATTGTTCTGGCCACTGTGTCCTCCTTGGCCGTGGCCTCCTCCTCTTGCGAAGCCACCACGTCCCTGACTAGCGGCGTCCACCGATCTAGACCTGGGACTGTCTCCATAGGTCAAGTCTATGTGGGTCTCAAAGTTAAGAAGTTGTGAGTACAACTCCCCAACTATGATGGGCTCAACCCTAGTAGTTAGGGTTGTGACCAGAGAAGTGCAGTCTTCTCCAAGTTCGGTGAGTATATACTCTACCAGTTCTTCATCATCAAGCCGCCGTCCGGCTGCAGCCATCTCGTCACCGAGTGCCTTCATCTTCGTGAAGTACTCAGCAGCAGTGGAACTTCCCTTCTTGGTGTTGGCGAGGGCGATGTGAATGTTCACGGTGCGTGTACACGTCTGAGACGCATACATCTGTTTGATGGCCTTCCAGACCGCCGCCGCAGTCTCACATGCGGAGACTTGGATCTTCACCTCCTTGGTGAGCGATGACAGAAGAAAGCTCAGGACCCGTTGGTCCTTGGCTTCCTATGGGGGTATGCCCCCCGGTATCCACAAGAAAAGACATGGGCCGCACCGTCATAGGTGGTCCAGCCCACAAGATCAAGGCGTGCACGGCGCTGCTCGATGTGCACCGCAAGATATTGTATAGTACCAAATGGGCTACTTTCCTTGTAACCCTACCCCTCCAGAGTATATAAGGAGAGGCAGGGGTTCCCTAGCGGACAGGCTACATACAGCTACATGGTCATCCAGATCAATACAATACACCAAAGACACAGCTGTCTAAATCGCTGTCTCTACGCATTGTGTCACCATCCGGTTCCTGGCTACGCGCACCCCCACCGACAAATCTACCATCGCGAGACTTTCTTCGACACCGGGGGAGAACTCTCCGTCCGACCAGCATCCGTACCTCCGGACTCCGACGAGACGCCGACGGCACTTTCTTCAGGTTCAGCCGGTGGTCGGGCATCTACAGCCGGTGGCCAGTCGCCCCTCGGCACGCCTAAAAAATATACTGCTCTTTCCTACAAATGGATCTTTGCATAAGTGAATCAGTACATTGCTCGGCAATGCTACAAGATTAAAAGTATCGGGTATACATAGTCGAGATGGTTACCTGAGGGGGCGGATTCGTGCAGTTAAAAGGTCTAGTCTGCCCTGATACCCAGAAGGAGGCTAATGGAGCGAATAGCTCTACGGGCCGCTCTATAACTTCGTCTTTCGACAGCACCTCCGACCTCTCTCGAGTGCCCTAGGTCTCTCCCTTAAAGTCAAAGCCCGCGTGGGCCCTCTCCTTGCAGGGTTGGATGCGGCACATTATGAAGCTCGCCGCTACCAGACCACCATTGGTTTTCACGTCCTTTATTAGGCCAAGGAGCTCCCTCACTTGCTCCATATCAGCACTGTTTGGCCTCTCCGACCAGACTCTCTAGGATGTGGTCGGCATCGTAGCGGATGGCAGGATGGCTCTGCTTCATGTAGAACCACCTGGCATTCCACCCCTTCAATGACGTGTTTAGCGGTACAGTGATGTACTCGCCCGCCATTCCATCACACAGCTGAAGATATACTCCACCGACCACCTTGGAACCGATGCCGCCTTTCTTCTTTAGCCAGAACAGGTGTCTGAAGAGGTTGAAGTGTGGAAGAATCCCCAAATATGCTTCGCAGAAGTGAATAAAAATCGAGATGTGCAAGATGGTGTTTGGGTGGAGATTGCACAGACTAACCACCCAGAGCTCCAACACATCCCTTAGGAATGGATGAACAGAAAATCCCAACCCACGCCAGAAATAATCCTCGAATACCACCACTTCATCGGTGTGAGGCATTGGGAAGGGCACACCGAGGGCTGGCAGCCATCCGACGGTGACGCGGTCAGTAAGAACGCCCGCCTCCACCAATCTATTCAGCTCCGCCCCCCATGTGCGACCGCACCCACTCTTCATCACGCCGGGCTTTGGCGCTCTCCTTCTTGGGGCTCGTCTTCTTCAGCGTCGCAGCTTCCTTCTTCGGCGCCATCTCTCAGATCTGTGTAGGGTTTGGTGGCGGAAGCAAGCCTGGATGCGAATCTGGAGATGCGAGGGTTGAAGAGTAAGAAAGAAATGGCAAAGTGGCAAGAGTGGGAACGTGGGATGCGGCGGTGCAGTTATAAAGCACTTTCCCCACCCTTTCACATTTGAGGGTTTTTGGGAAGCTGTTCCCGTGATTTGTGCCTCTCCGAATTCTCTGACGTGGCTTAATGGGCCGTAACCTAAGCTTTCACGCAACCGCAGCCTATGTCGCTCATTTATCGCCGTCAATGGTTATCACTCACCGAATAATCGCTGACTTCTCCGCCATTTAATGAGGCTTAGTAACCGTTACTGTACAACCATTACTCTGGTTTTTCTCCACGGTTGGATTTCTCCAATATCTCCGCTCGTGGCTCGGGGACTGGCTGCCAACTCGGCTAGTCTTCTACTATTTTTCTGTTTCTGACCCTGGCACCACATGACTGCATCACCTACTGTCACTCTCAGGGACTAAGTGGGCACACTTCACCTTGCGGTGAATGTGCTCTTTCTCATTTCAGGGGTACGCCCGGGAACTGGCTGCCTGCTCGGCTGGTCTTCTACTATTCTTCTACTTTGGACCCTAGCACCACATGACTATGTCATCTACTGTCAGGCTCAGGGACTAAGTGGGCACACTTCACCTAGCGGTGAGTGTGTTTGCTTGAATCTGGAAGACTCCGCGCCTCTTGAAGTTGAAGAAGACTATCTCCTTTTCTCGTGGTTGGACTCTAAGTGGGCACACTTGGTCCACTGTGAAGAAATTTTTGATTCTGGACTTGAGCTCCTTACACCCTTATGGCAAGCCATACTTGGGTTATGCTGCTCGGCTGTGATTCACGCTGCTCGGCGACGGTACACGCTGCTCGGCAACTGCTTACAACTGCTCGACAACTCTTCACGGTGGTCGAACCATGAGTTTGACTGCTCGGCTTTGTTCGCACCTGCTCAGACAAGCTCAAGACGGCGTTGCACAATGGGTACAAGGCGCTCGGGGACTAGCTATGGGGGGTACGACCCCGGATACCCACGGTAGACCACATGGGCTGCGCCCCAGGGGCGGCCCAGCCCACGAGACAAAGCCTTATGGGGCATGATTCTGCTCGGCGCCTTCCGCAAGACACCGGGAAGATATCCTGAAGATATTACGAGATCTGTTAGGATACGTATGATCCCATGATTCCTGTAATCTGTTATTACCTTCCGGTTATCTCTCAGATCTAACCGACCTGTAACCCTTCCCCCGGACTATATAAGGCGGGCAGAGACCCCCTCCAATCTCACGCAACATCATACGATAGCTAATACAAACCAACAGACCGTAGGAGTAGGGTATTACATCATACTGACGGCCTAAACCTGTATAACTCGTGTGTCTCTGTTGCCTTCTTGTTCTTGATTACATGCTTCTCTGCCGACCAATCTACCTTCGTGGGACACCCCTCGGTGGACTGCCGAGCATCTTCTATCGACAGTTGGCGTGCCAGGTAGGGGTGTGCGCTTGATCCCATGGCGAGCCAGATAGACCTCAAATCAACAGCACGTTCTCGTCATCAATCTCGTGGAGATCCATGTCGGTCCACAACGAAAATTCATTGCTGGCTACACCAACCCCCGCGACAGCAGATCTGATCTCGAAACCACCTCCGAGGTCGTCTTCACCAACAACTCACCACCCACCAGGTGTTCGCCGTCAACGCCGACCAGATAACGCCATACGCCGCCGACCAGACTTTCTGTCTAAAGCTAAGTCACGCTTTAATATTCTTCTAAATATTCTCCAATCTTCGTATATCACCATAATGTTTCTCCGAACTGTTTTCTCTATATTTGCTCTCCAAACGATTTTCTAAACCCCCGAACAGTCATGTTGATGCTCGGACGCCTCCAGAGACGGCCCTGTCTCCGGCTCCTCCCTACACGTGCTATGGGCTCCACGCTCTGCGTTATGGGTGGTCGGCAGCGGCTCCTTGGTGACGCCTATTCCTCCTACACGTGCATGGGCTCCGTGCTCGACGTTATGGACTATGGGCTAGCTAGGGCTGGAGACTCAGCTACACACTAACTGGTCGGGCGGTTTATATTAAATATAATTACATCTTCACACCAACTGATCGCTGAACTACATACGCCGTTTCATCACTAATGCTGATTTTTCTCTAGAATTCATATATTTTTACATCATGTACTACCCATTCTACATATTTGTATTGCAGGATCATCATTCAGGTGATCGGATCACCTGGCGCTCGAACTTCTCCACCGATCAACTAGTCGAACCGCTAGGTTCATTGACTTCGTCGCCGACCAGTTGATCGGACTGTTCACCGGTCGCTTCTACTCAATGCTCACTTCGCCGCCGACCAGTTGACCAGACTGTTCGTTGCTCGTGCTTCATTGCCAGTTACGTCGGTTACTCCTCGGCCCTCGGGTTCTTCGTGCTCAAGGACTGAGTGGGCACACTTCACCCCACTTCACCATGCGGACATCGCCAGCGACTCCTCGCTCCTCGGTGCTCCGACATCGCCAGCGACGCCGGGGACTCCTCGTTCCTCGGCACTCGGACATCGCCAGCAACGCTGGAGACTCCTCGGCGCTCGGACATCGCCAATGACGCCGGGGACTCCTCGCTCCTCAGCGCTCGGACATCGCCAGCGACGCCAAGGACTCCTCGCTCCTCGGTGCTCGGACATCGCCAGCGACGCCGGGGACTCCACACTCTTCGATGCTCGGACATCGCCAGCAATGCCGGGACTTCTCGCTCTTCGGTGCTCGGACATCACCAGCGATGCCGGGGACTCCTCGCTCTTCGGTGCTCGGACATCGCCAGCTGCCTCGGGGACTCCTCGGTGCTCCGACATCGCCAGCGACACTGGGGACTCCTGGCTCCTCGGCGCTCGGACATCATCAGCGACGCCGGGGACTCCTCGCTCGTCGGTGCTCGGACATCGCCAGCGACGCCGGGGACTCAGCGCTCCTCGGCGCTCGGACATCGCCAGCGATTCCGGGGACTCCTCGCTCCTCGGTGCTCGGACATCACCAGCTACGCCGGGGACTCCTCGGTGCTCGGACCTCGCCAGCGATGCCGGGGACTCCTCGGTGCTCGGATCTTGCTACGTCTCATCGGTGTGCTATCAAGCTGCTCCATGTTGTTCGGGTCAGGGTGCTGACCTTGGGCAGCATGTCTGGGGTCTTGATACGCGCATGTCAGACGACGTCGGCAAGCTTTCAGACTTTTTTTTTTTTCTTTGACCCTGCTACAAGATTCATTCTTCATCTTCCAGCAGGCTCGGGGACTAAGTGGGCACACTTCACCTTGCGGTGAATGTGCGCTTTTCTCATCTCGAGGCTACGCCCGGGGACTGGCTGCCTGCTCGGCTGGTCTTCTACTTTCTGACCCTGGCACCACGTGACTACGTCACCTACTGTCAGGCTCGGGGACTGGCTGTGGGGGTATGCCCCCCGGTATCCACAAGACAAGACATGGGCTGCACCGTCAGAGGTGGCCCAGCCCACAAGATCTAGGCGTGCACGGTGCTGCTCGGCGTGCACCGCAAGATATTGTATAGTACCAAATATGCTACTTTCCTTGTAACCCTACCCCTCTAGAGTATATAAGGAGAGGCAGGGGTCCCCTAGCGGACAGGCTACATACGGCTACATGGTCATCCAGATCAATACAATACACCAAAGACACAGGACGTAGGGCATTACGTCAATCAGATGGCCCGAACCTGTCTAAATCACTGTCTCTGCGTCTTGTGTCACCATCCGGTTCCTGGCTACGCGTACCCCCACCAACAAATCTACCATCGCGGGATACCCCTCGGTGGACTGTCGAGCATCTTCTGTCGACACTTCCCATTCCTCAAAGGTCAGGTTCGGCCTCTTCTCTTGTTTTCTATCAACAGTGGCGACGAGCTCCTCTTCGGGTGCTTTGGTGTTGCCGGTAATGTGCGCAAGGAGACGAGCGCGGAGTATGGCTGAATGAACTTCGGCTTTCCACAGCGCATGATTCAGCTTTCCCAATTTCTCATAGATAGCTGGATTTGGTGGATTAGATTTTGTGGAGTTTTGGCTCTGATTACCATGTAAGGAATATCAGAGGCGCAGATGGTGTAAGCACTAGGCCCGATCTTGGGTCCTTGGTGAATGCGTGTTTCTCATTAGATGGAAAAGCCCCATCTGTGGCACTTTAAATAAATAGCCAGCTAACAACCTTTTGGAGATCTCGCAGTATTCTTTACATGGACAATAATCAATCGTACTCCTATTCATGCGTGATCTATTCTAATACATGATCTAGTCTACCGCATGATCTGGTCATAACACACATGCACACGCATGATCTAGTCTACCATGGTTGTTGCCGAATGTTAAGATTATCCTTTAACAGAGGATACATCTCTCGGTTACAATGCTCCAAATGTGGATGCTCCCATTGAAGTCATTCCCGAAGTGTTCTGCACGAACATGAAGGGATTTGAATAATCCCGTTTCCTTCAGAATTGATATGCCTCTTTGGTCACAGTTGTATGGCAATGGCACTGCTTGATGCAGCAACTCCTTGAAGTCATCGTTGGGCGTGAAAGTGCTCGTAAAGTGCAGCTTGTTCCACCAATCATCCAGCTTCATCATCTTGGTCAGCCTGCTTCCAAGCTTGTTACTGTCACGGGTGCACAGATGGAACAAGTTATACTGCCCAATAGAGCCCTGCCAGAGCCGGTAGAAGGGAGAGTAAACGCTCCACGTTGGCTGGGATTAGTAAGAATCGTTGACACCACAGTGGCATCTAGGAGGATTTGCTAGACGGTACAAACTAGCACCAATCTTCTCTTCCTCTGTCATTTCCAGAGGGTTCGGTGGCGGCGGAAGCCAACGAACAAACTCAGGATATGGCCAGCTCTTCCAGGGGTTGTAAGGAAACAACCTAATCAGCGGATCATACATTTCATGGGCATCAATCCACCTGTAGAAGTTGCATCCCTTTAGATAGGCATCAAGTGTTCGGGGACGACGCTTAATGCCCTGTTCGCTTGGCTGATAAACCATGGCTGAAAGTACTGTTGGCTGATTTGTTGTGAGAGAAAAATAATGTTCGTTCGCTGAAAAAGTATGGCTTATAAGCTAAGCGAACAGGGCATAAGTTGACACACGTAGAAAGCACGCCCAGCTGACTCCGAATGCCTTGACTGTTTCACAAAGGCCGGTAACCCACGGTCACACAATGGTGTTGGCAGTGCTGGTAGGAAAGGACCGAAGGCACCGTGATCCTTCAGATAGTGCAAGAACTGCTTTTATTTTGAACCACCATTGAACCTGCCAAATTCATCAAGGACAACTGCTACAAAGGAATTCCACAATTTGTATTTACCTATCATCGTGCAAACACATCAATTGAAACCCTAGAAACAAACTTAATCCCTCTAAATCATAACCATACATACACACTAAAACCATGCATGCAGTAAATACAAACTAACTTCAAATAACAACCTAACAACTAACATTACTTTCAACAGTCCAACATAGACATCTGTCCAAAACACAGCAAGTCAAACTCTAGAACAGTGCAACGAAAAACCTATCCAAACAGTACAACAGTCTACCAAGTAACAATGTAGTCAGAATATATTACACGTCATTAGCCAAACAAATTTTCAGTTAACCAAACAAAAGCCAGTATTGCACACATAGCTGTCTAAAGTCTAAACCATAGCAGTCTACAACCATCAACTCAACACATAAACATCATACGGTGAGGGAGTCATACCTCCTGCACGAGATCCTTGCAAAGCACAAGCAAAATCCAAACTTGATCAGTGAAACAAGGACAAGGGGAGGAAGAGAAGGGAGAGAAGGGAAAAGAACATGGCGTTCACGAGCTCCCAGCAAAGAGGGAGAGAGAAGAGAGAAGGAAGAAAGGAGTTGGGGTGTGCCCTTTTATGGTCTTGTCGTGCCAGCCAGCGCTGCCACACCGGAGTCGATGGCGCGACAGGGCGGGCCCCACCATCCGCCACGCCAGCTCTAGTCAACGATGAACGCCAGCGTGGCTCTCCTTGTCACCACCCGCACTGGCACGACCAAAGGCGCTATATCTGCTTAATCTTTTCTGGTGAGGTTATTATTTAAATGTTGATTAAAAAAGATTAAAAAAAAATTCGGGGGGGGGGGGGAGATAGTGGCTCTCAATTAGCCATGTAGGTTTACAGAAAACTCCATTTTCTTTCGGTGTTGAGTGAGATTACATTGCATCACTTATTTCAGAACACCAGGTTGTAGCAATGATCCAATCATCTATTGGCAGCCTTGCGCCCCACATAGATAGGCCTTTGGTTTGCACGCAGCCAATGATGCACTTAGCGCCTATGAGGGAATGGCACCGGGAGTTTAAATACGTTGGGTGCCTTGGCAGAAACGAGTCCTGGACGGCACATATCATGTTTGATCATAAGCCACAGTATAGTAATGAACTCGCTGCCATTATCAGTCAGATTCCTGGCGTGGGAATCTCGGCTGCAGTGTTCCGCAGCATACACCAATATTTCTCCCCACACCGCTAACATTATTTCCAAGGTTTCAGACGACTCCCTCTTCTCAAAAATTGCTTCCCAGATATGTCGTGCCTTGGAGCGAATGTTGCCAGCACGATAATTGCTCTCCTCTGTGTCCAAGGTTATTACATGCTGTGAAAGAGAAAGAGAGAGAGAGAGAGAGGAGTTGATGAAGTAAAATAATTACTTAGTAGGGCCTGTATGAATTGAAACCACGCAATACCTATAAAGTGATGGTATGACAAACATGCATGGCCTAAATTAAAAGAAACTAACCACATATTATATTTATATTTGAAATGTTGAATTTGATTCAAGTAGTTGCTATGCTAGGCTAGCTGGTACTGTTGTTACTGGAGTGATGGTATATATGACGAAAACTGAAACTCATTTAAGATATGGTCTCTACTAATTTTCAGGCATGCATGTACGTACTTCACTAATGAAATAAGTAGTCCTATATATATATATATATATATATATATATATATATATATATATATATATATATATATATATGTGTGTGTGTGTGTGTGTGTGTGTGTGTGTGTTGCAGGTCAATTAATTGTATATATACACGAGAGAGATCGTCTATACCATGAAATTGATAATGACAAAAACCAGTGCAATGAGACAGGAATAAATAAAAGGAAGCAAATTTGAGGCTCCTTACCTCGTTCTCGTGCAGTGGATTGAAAATATTCGAAACTACCTCCTTCCTCTGTTTGATCCTGGACGCATTTGGACCGTCCTGGTGGAACAATTTGTTGGAATAAACTACTGCTTTTCTTGTGTGAACACAGTAAGAGAAGACGACTCCGAAAAGGCCCCCTACTGTGATACTGTAGCCGGTGCAGGTGCAGGCGTCGTACGGCTCACCTGCAGCACTGTAGCCACATGCAGAGGCCGGCGCAGAGTCAGCCCTGTATATTATCTAATTACTGTTACAGCATGTGCGCTGTACTAGGACTAGATTAATAGAGTTGTACAAATATACTACCATGGCAACTCAGTAAAGAGAGTTCAGATTTACCATCTCCCATACAGGGCTTCGGCCAACGCTAGTGTCTTGTACTGTGTGTGTATGCTCTGTTCTCCCTCTTCTTCAACATCTAGTCATAGTGTGTGGGGACGGACAAAGCTTGTTCGTGGTCGACACGACTAGTGGGTGCTCGGCAACACTAGCGGGTGCTCGGCAAGACTAGTGAGTGGTTCACTCACTTGAGCCGGTGATCCTGTGTGCCAACACAATTCATTAAGCCTTTGAAATTGTTCCTTAAGCACATTAAAAGGATTCCAGCTTCTATGTGATGCCGCACTCATCATCACCATGATGAAGGCTTCTCCATATGTTGTCCCGAACATGGCATAGATCGGCATGTGCTTTTTGGGGCCTAGGGTCAGGCAGCATTTCAGGTTTTACGACCAAGAGGAACATCACACTACTACAAATATCATTTGTACGGGCGGCTCAAGACCATTTGTAGGGGCGGTTTGACTAGCCGCTCCTACCAAACCGTCTCTACAAATCATGTATTTGTAGGGACGGTTCCTAGACCGCTCCTACAAATCGATTTGTAGGGGCAACTGGTGTTACCAGCCGCCCCTATAATACCTATTTGTAGGGGTGGTTCAGTCTAGAACCGCCCCTACAGTACATTTTCCCGCAAAAAAATTCAAATTTACAATTCAATTTCGATCAGAACACTGTTTGTTTCCGCGTATTCCATCCAGCGTTCGCGTTGCCGAACACCCCATGACCAGCGTTCGCGTTGCCGAACGCCCCGCGACCAACGTGAGCGAGGAAAGCGAGATAATCCCGCCGAATGCCCCGCGACCAACGTTCCGAACCGCGTTCGCTTAAGAGTATTATATAAACTACAAGGACAAGAGTATTATATAAACTACAATTACAAGTCCAATTCACATGAATATATACAATCCATCATTAAATAGACATAATTCACAAGGTAAAACCAATGTCAAATTCCATACACATTGTTATCAACGTCCTAGAGCTAGTCTTTCAGTCTCACGAAGGTGTTGGTACTGATGATTTCTACCTAAGTCAGACTCTCGGTCATGGTAGGTGCCTTTGACGTGTACAATCTGGTCTAATATGAAGTTGCAAAGGTCGCCGATGAGCTATAAGAGTTGGTCATCCTTGTATGGGTCTCTTTTCATTCCTTTCCCTTCTTTCCACTACAAGAGAACAAGTTTTGGTTTAGTATTTCATACCATGTACGAAGTTTTTATACTACGGGTGAAGAGGTTCAAACTTACCCTTAAGGGGTGTCTCCTGTAGGCACCAGTGTTACTCACCATAGAACATATATAGTATCCACAATGTACACTCCTAGGCTTCTGCTTGGGGCACTGTGTGTTTTGCATATGAAAATGTTAAGTAATACTTTTGACAGCCATGTAATGGAGTACTGAAGAAGTAAGTTACACTTACCGCATATAGTGTTTTTATAGCCAGCTTTTCCTTCCTTGCTGGATCATGCCTTCCATAATGTTTAGTGACATAGAACGTAAATGCCCTGTTCGAATTATTTTAGCAAATTCAACTTGTTAGTATCCAAAAGTGAACGTTACAAGTACGTATATAAACATATAAGCTAATGAGGATTATCGATATGTATACGTCTTGAGAATCGATATGAAGTCTTTATATGTCACCGGGTCCCTATCTATTGAATCAAAGACCCATGCCATGCTCCTCCCGACATCAACAACTATACAAATCCAATGGTTGCTGCATGGATTTAATCATAGAACTAGATAAGCTCTTTTGCATCGAATAAAATATATCGAACAAAGCTTTAAGTATAGAGTTGAACTTACTCGAAGTTGTATGGTAGCCATATAGTAGAGTGTTGTTGGAGAATTTTGAAAGCCAGGGCAATGTATGCCGCAACCTTAAGGGACTCTTCCCTTAGTTTCGCCGTCCAGATGTGCTCTTTCTCCCGAAGAGTCTTTCCAGCAGCTAGCTCTTTGGCATCCAGTAGCCACTGTTTAGGGTAATTAAAATTTGTCTGTGCTATAGCTTGAGGGTCTATATACCCGGCTTTCACACTTGGCATTTGTTTGACAATGTGCACTTGCATTCTACAAATCACGGCGTGGGTTAGTTACAACAAAATTCAAAGATTACATTCATATCATATCGGGAGGACAAGGACTTACAGGCACCACGTGCAAATTAGATTCATCTCCATTGCTCCGAGGTGAAAGCATGTATGCATGGCATTGAAGTCAAAGACAATTTTCCCGGCTGGGCTTTCAAATGTGGCGGTGAGGAAGCACGCTTGTATGAGGTCTATGCTCGTTGGGAGAACACGCAAGTACCAATCATGGAACCTTCTCATTCCAAATGGTAGGCGCTGGATGTCCCGGTTTGGTAGGAAGGGCTTGCCTCTTTCATATGTTTTCGGGCAATCCTTTGACCATTTGATGGCATCAACATTAAGATACTTCTTTGCTTTTTGGTGGAGTTTGCTAGTGACGGCCTCCTGAGAACCCCGTGATGTGACTTTTTTAACTTGGTTCTCAGGCTTGAACTGGTCATGGGAATACCACTTGGACACCGACGAGACGTCTTTCATCGGAACATAAATTGGTCTTATGGTGATTGGATGCTTCTTTCGAAGTTCCCATTCAGGTACGTCCTCATCTTCTTGTGCATCACCTTCTTTAGGAGGCACTCATTGTTCATGTAGCGGCTGTGCTTGTTGAGAAGATTGTGGCATCTCATCATGCACTTGCTCGGTATGAGCTGGAGAAGGCATATGCTCGCTAGGAGGCGGGGAGGAATGTGGTGATCACGAGACAGTGAAAATATCTCCCCGACCTCAACAATTTGCTCCAAATTTGGGAGAGGGGGAGGCGGCGAAGAAGCAGTCAATATAATGTCCCGTTTGTGCCAGAGGATGAACTGCCCCATTACGTCTCTGAGTAACACCAGCCCCTCGGGAGTTGCGTAGTCTATCCTCTACTGCATGAACTCAGGCTTCACGGTTTGCACCTCGACCCTAGTGTAGTCCGGTGGAATCTTATTATTGTGGTGTAAGCCACCGGGAGGATGTGCCACACCCGTTGCCACCTCCATCACAATGTTTTGTCGGCCGCTGAGAAACACCAAGGTGCAACTAGTTATTTCCCGTATGCGATCGACGGAGGTTGTGGCTGCAGGAGAACCTTGGCTGCTAGGAACTTTCGGAGGGCTGCCAACTAATGCTAGTTCTCCTGGCGGCATCATTAATGTTCGTGGCTCCGTAGACAGTCCTTGCTCCTCCAACGCCTTCACAACTAGAGCCTTTACTTGGAGCTCAAGATTAGTCTCCCGGTCTCTACCATGTTTCTTGTACATGTGCCTGTCCTCTTTGAATCCTTGCTTCCAGGTCGTCCTTTTCCCTAGCCCCCTGGTGCTGCCTGTGCTCCTTGTTTCCCAAGCCAAGGCTAAGCTCGTCCCTCTCTCTGGAAGGATTGAATGAGCCCTTCTCCTTGTCTTCAACATATTTCAGTATCCTTGATACTGCCTCTTGGGTCTCTGCCTTATCAAACTTAAGATTACCGCCGGATGATTCTGTAGTCCTCGCATATATCCAATTCCTTGAGCATACCTTCAAATTTGTCACATCGATATTCCCAGCAGTTGTGGCCTCTTCGTCCATCTTCCTAAACTGCTCTTCCTTGGCATAGTAGCCACCGCGGCCTAGATGATGGTGGTGTTTGTTCCTCTTCGCCAGCTCGGTGTTACGGGCATTGAGCTCCAATGCCTCCGGTGAAGTCTTCTGAGCCACAAGCTCCTCCCATTGACTAGGAGTTATTTTGCCAAACTCGTTGAAGGGAGTTAACCCCTTTTGGATATACTTCTTATTGAGCTCCGACCTCCAACGCCGGAATGACTCTCCCATCATCCTAAAAGCATTTTTTTACCAGTTCGTGCTTACCCTCTAGAAATCTAAAATTGAGCTTCAGCTGCCTATCCCATAGTTCATCATTTTTCTTCGCTGGTACCTCTTTCCAGTTAGGGATTGTTGGGTTCAATTTATCTCTTACTAGGGCCCTGATCGCATTACGGAATCATCCTCTTAATTCCTTCGGCTCAAGGATCTCCCCTGTTGGCCTGACCTTCGTTATCACATAGCATGCCTTATCTGGATATAGCTTTGCTTTTCTATCCCCTCGTTTCCTCTTAGGCTTGGTAGTCGTGGTTGTGTCTTGAGGTTGTGGAGCAGAGGCCTCAATGTCCGCCTCTATGGCTGTTGCCTCTGCTCTCCTTTCCTCTACTCCGTCTTGTCCAACGAGATGTCACGAATGTCGACGTCGTCTTTTCTGAGTTTCAGGAGGGACCTGTATATACGACAGGTCAAAGTGTTAGCAGAGGTAACATAGCCAAAGCTTTAGCAAAATTTACAAGCTAAGGCTTTTTCCCTACCTCCTCATTCGAGTCAAAATCCTTGTCCAAATCTTCCTCCGTTGGCCTCCTTCTGGCTTCACATGGGAAAGGATCCTTAGGACTTACATATCCCTCTTCTAAGTCATCATGATCATCATCCTCTTCTTCTTTGTCTTCAGCAGCCTCTCCTACTCTTCCTTCTGCTCCCCCTTCCTCCTCGTCACACTGCTCCTGAGTAAACATCACTTCTAGATCCTTTTCTAACTCGTTATCGAACTGCTCCTTAGTAAGCTGGTCCTCTAGTGCTTGCTCCTCATAGGTTGGCTGCTCATCATGCTCGGGGCATTGGGCTGCACTGTCTGGTGTCCGCGACATTATTTCGCGCTTTGTTCTAATAGATGCAAGATAGTATGCTTTAGGTACGCGAGAAGGTATAAGAAATCAAAAAGGTCTATAAACCAAAGTTGTCCTATAAAACAACGATATATAAAAAAATGAGTAATAGCAGTAGTAGAGGCATCAGAAACATATCAATCATCATCTAATCTTGAATTAGAGCATCAAGGCATCATAACAGAGAAGAGAGGAGAATGTAATGTAGGGGCGGCTGCTAATGATGCCAAGTTCCTCACAAGTTCTTGATCATCAGCTCATATTCCATATAATGTATGGACTTAGACAATTTCATCATCGGCAAAACAAAGGAGAGGAGAGGAGAGGGGAGAGTTGGCAAAAAAAGCAACAACTGCTTAACAAACATAGAACAACAACTGATGGCAAAAGTAGTCAAAATGTTGCTTAACAGACATAGAGTAGTAAGTAGTAAGTAGCAGCCACAGTTTGGGCTATTGGCCCATGCATAAGCCCACCTAGTATTAGGAGTAGTAGGAGTAGTAAGAGGAGTAGTAGTAGTAGTAGTAGTAGCAGCCATAGTTTGGGCTATTGGCCCATGCATAAGCCCACCTAGTAGTAGTAGGAGGAGGAGGGGAGGAGTAGTTGGAGTAGTAAGAGGAGGAGGAGGAGGAGGAGGAGTAGTAGGAGTAGTGGTAGGAGGAGGAGTAGTAGTAGTAGTAGCAGCAGCAGCCACTACACACCAGCAGTATATAAGCAAAAAAACAGAGGAGTAGTAGTAGGAGCAGGAGGAGTACTAGTAGGAGTAGTGGTAGGAGTAGTAGGAGCAGGAGGAGTAGTTAAGTAGAAGAGAGTAGATCTGCATATCATCACCGACAAAGCTGTTGTTTGTCAAAAAAATGGAGAGGGCGTTGCATATATGGTCAGCAACAGATAAGAGAGTAGAGCACACTACTACTATGGTTAGCAACAGAGAAGAGAGAAGAGAGCACCACCAAGTAGTAGGAGTAGCACTAGAAGAGAGAATAGAGCAGTAGCACAAAAGCCCTTTGCCTTACATTTCAAGTCACATTATTCATCACATGAGAGAGAGAGGGAGGAAGGTTCTAGAAAAATCTCAGATTGCATTCTTAGTTGGCCCAGGACAACTAGGTCCTCCCCCAAACTATAAAAAAAGACAACTCATAGCAGAGTAGTAAATATAGGAAAGCAGAGTAGTAGTAGTTAGGTAGTAGTAGCTGCACAGCAAAGCAAGCAAAAGAGAGGAATGGAGTATAGTACATAGTAGTAGCAGTAGTAAGAGAGCAGTAGCAGTAGTAAGAGAGCAACATCAGCATAGTAAACTGACCATAACTGGAGATTTACAAATCCAAATCACATGCAATAAGACAATTTGGAAATCTTATGAAATTGGCTAAAATTCATTTTCAGACCTCAAGGCATGATTCCAACTTTTACCAGGTTGAAATCACTTAACAATAGAAATCTGTCTTCACAAGACAGAGAGCAGCCAAAAATGGACTCAAATTGAGAACAGACATATCTCCTAAACTACTTGGCCAAATGCCACCAAATTTTAACACAAGCTAGATTAGTAAGTTAACTACAACTTTGGTATTCACATGATTCCTAGCAAACAGCATTATCAAAGCCTAATTCACCAAGTGCTAGAAACTATCCAAAATTATAAAAATGCTAAAATTAAATATTTACTTATGTGCCAAACATGATTTCTGACAAAACCAAGTGCATCACAATTTCACACATGATATAAGATCACCAGAAAGTAAGGTGTTCACCACCAATTCATTTCTTTTAATGCCTTTCTTAATTTATTTAATTATTTAAGTGAAATAATGAACATATATGAAAACTGCACAGTTTAATCTACTAAAATTACAGTTCATACTACATGCTCCAAATAGGCTACTGTAAAAATGTCACCCAAAGTTACCAATAGAAACATCCTACACAAAAATAACAAGGCAGCAAGGCTGATTTTGGCCTAACTTAGAACCCCTATTGAAAAGTGTCAAACAACAGAAGCAATATTTTTCCTAGCTTCATATTAGTGTCATGGAAGAATGGAAATGAAAACCATAAACTGTATACATTTGAAGATGGAAATGAAAAAGGTCAGTGATGATATTAAGGGCAAGCAGCAGCAGATAGCACTTTTAGAAAGGCAGATTAAGGGGAAGTTTGACTAGTTAGAACATACACCGGTATATTATCTGCAGTCAATTAGTTTTCAATTACTTTGTCTCTGAATTGGTACATATTAAACTGTTGCAATGATTTTCCAGTCTCACACTAAGCTACTGGAGCAGGTCAATGAGAAAGCATTTGAACTTGAGGTACCTAGTGTAGAGAACTACGTGTTACAACAAGTTACAAGTTACGACAACTTCCACAGTGGATCGTCCCGGGCGTGCACTCCACCGGCAGCGTAACTATGTGACGACGTGTCGGTTTGCTAGGGCCTGGGTGCCGTTTTGGTTTAGTGGCAGCGATTGAGCGTGTTTTTAGCGTGTAAATGCGAGTGATGTGGCCGCTCTTGCTCTGGATCCTTTTGGGGTACGTGAAAGTGGAGGGGCTCCAACTTTTGGGACGATCCACTGTGGAAGTCGTCGTAACTTGTAACTTGCTGGCAAATGACGCTGCCATCCGGCTGTCCAAGTTGGAGGCCATGACAAGTGTGCGCACGATGCTCTGTTCTCCGTAGCTAGGGCCTAGGAGTAGCTAAAAGATACGGAGTACTACTGATAAGCTGAACTGAAATGATAGGTTTCTGATACTCCATGTCGTGTCCTTGTGCATGTACAGTTGACTGATTTGTTCAATTATATCACTTATTTTGGTATTTTAACTGATTAGATTAACATTATCTATTCTCTCGTCAGTCAGATATTGATGAACTGAAGCAAAGATTGTGTGAGCTCACTAAGGCCAAAGCTCAACTAGAGGCCCACAATCAGAAGCTGCAAGAGGAAAGCATGTACGCAAAAAGCCTGGCCTCGGCTGCAGGCGTGGAACTGAAAGCACTGTCTGGGGAGGTCACCAAACTCATGGACCACAATGAGAGGCTCGTGAACGAGTTGGCTTTAGCAAGAAATTCAACACAATGATAGAGCAGATAACGGAGGCATACCTGGAGCAGAGAGCGGGGGTGTTCAGATCAGCTCGCTTCGCCGGGAAGTCGCGGACTGAGACAGGACGCGGTCGCTGGGGGAGTCCGCGCCACCGGGAGAAGTCGCGCCGAAGATAGCGGGAGGGGATGGTGCCAGCCCGTCTTCCTCAGCGCTAGGAAGGGGAAGCGGGAGGGGAAGGAGGCGGGGGACCGTCACTGCCATCGCGGATTGTGAGCTCTCACGAAAACCCTAGCCGCCGTGGCGGCCGGCCTGGGGAAGGCGGCGTTTGGGGGAGGAAGCGTGGCGGGCGACGGCGACGGATGCTGTCATAGGAGGACAGCGGAGGTGAGAGGAAGCGGCGCGAAGAGAGCGGTGGCTATGGCACGGAGACAGTGGCGGCGGCGAGACACAGTTGGGCAGCCTGACGGCGTCGGGAGGAAGAAGAGAGCGCCCAACACATTTTCACCCGTGCGCCCTTGTTTTTATACTCAGGACGATTTATAGGGGCGGTTCCTGAACCAGCCGTACCTACAAATGCATATCTAGGGGCGGTTCCTGATCCAGCCGCCCCTACAAATGCATTTGTAGGGGCGGTTTCTGATATAGCCGCCCCTATAAATGCATTTCTATTTTATTAAATTATTAATTCTGTATTTTTTAAATCACAAAAATACAAAGTAAATATATATAATATTTTGTATTATTCTATATATGTACAAATATATATATAAACAATTGTAGTCATAAAAGTTATAAACATAACTCAATCTTGTCATGTGACTACAATTTGAATTTTAAAAATTTGAATTTTAAGTCTTCGACTACAATTTTAGGACATTAAATGACCTAAAATCAAAATATTGTAAACATAAAAGTTGTATAACCCATCAACATATACAACTTTTATTTTGGTCATCTTGTCATGTGACTTTGTTTAAATGACTCAAAATTTAAAATTCAAACAATTTCAACTTGAAACAATATTGTGAAAGAGTAAATGATTTCAGCTAAAAAACTCCTGAATACCAAAGTTGTAGAACTCATCAGTATGTACAACTTTTATTTTGATCATCTTTTCATTTGACCAAATTTGAATAGTTGAAATTTTAAATTTCAATAAATGGCAACTTCAAACAAGATTTTGAAACCTTAAATGATTTCAACAATAAAAGTTGTGAATATAAAAGTTGTTGAACTCATCACGATCTACAACTTTTATTTTGGTCATTTTTTCATGTGCCAAATTATTAGTAAACATTGTTTACAAATTCACATATGACTCATAATTTCATGAACTATATGAGGGACATGTTGATTTATAAACAATATTTACTATCACTTTATCATATGAAGAAATGACCAAAATAAAAGTTGTAGATCTTGATGAGTTATACAACTTTGGTATTCATCACTTTTTCAGCTGAAATCATTTAATGGTTGAAAATCTCGTTAGAACTTATTATTTTTTTAAATTTAAAAATTTGAATTGCTCAAACTTTGTCAAATGAAAAGAATGACCATATCAACACAGTAACTTGATAGGGCATGATTTTAGAAAATTTTAGGAAAAAATCATCACATTTGGAGCTAGTATGAGGGAGAAAGATTAGTTACAAATTTTACCCAGAGATTAAAAAAAATCACAACTGTTCATGATGATCAATGATGAACAAGTGTGATTTCTCTTTTTAATCTGTGGCTAAGACTTGTAACTAGTTTTTCTTCCTCATACTAACTCCAAATGTGATGGTTTTTTTCCTAAAATTTTCTAAAATCATGCTCTATCATTTTAGTCTAGTCATCTATCTTTGTGACTAATTTTGAACAATTCAAATTTTGAATTTTAGAAAATGACAGCTTCAAACCTGATTTTCAACCACTAAATGATTTCAGCTGTAACGGTGATGAATATAAAAGTTGTTGAACACATCACTATCTCCTACTTTTATTTTGGCCATTTCTTCATTTCATAAAGTGTTAAGTGATTTCATAAAGTTTTAGTAGTAATAAAGTGGATATTGAAATAGTTATCTGGATGTTGCAAAGGTTAGTCTCACACATATGCATAAATGTAGTCTCACACACATACATAAATATATAGTCTTACACACATACATAAATATATAGTCTCACACGCATGCATAAATGAAGTCTTACAAACACACACTTACACAAACACTCCACGTTCAACAACTAGCTAGCCCGTTGTAACGACTTTCCCCTTGATACCTTTTTGTTCCCATGGCAATATGTCTTTGGGTAGGTTCTTTTCCACAACACTGATCTTCTTAGGAAAGTCTGTGAACAGCGACATCTCATCGGAGTTATTGTAAGCTTCAACATCGTCCACGCCATCAACTCTGATAATGTGTTGTTTCCCTGAGGCAACCACGTGCTTTGTCTTCTTTGGGGGGAGGTTAATTTGTGGGTCAGACATATAGAAAACTTGTGCGACACATGAAGCGAGCACCTAAGGGTTATCTTGGTAGCCTAGATTCTCAAGGTCCAGGACTCTCAATCCGATCTGGTTCAGTTGGTGTTGTTTGATCCAGCGACATCGAAACAGGGCCACTGTTATATCCCTTCCATAGTCAAGTTCTCATATCTCTTCAATGATGCCAAAGTATTGGATCTTTCTCCCCAATCCATTGAGAGCCTCTATTCGAACGCCACTGTTTTGGTTCACATATTTACTATCCTTTACGTGGGTATAGTGCGTATACCCATTGATGTCATAAGCATTCCAAGATGTCACTTGTCTCGATGTCCCCTCCGCCAACCTACTAATGATAATAGAGTCTATGGTTTCTTCAGGCGATATGTTTTGGTCCTTCAACCATGTAGTTAGTCGTTGCTTATGCTATTTCATGACCTAATCATTTGAACAACCATTTCTCTCCGCCATAATGATAGCCAAGTGTTCGAAATGCATCGTACATGGGCTCCCCATGCCTCCATAGCCTCTCCATTTCTTGCATCAAAGGCTCGAGGAACACGTCTATATCAATGCCTGGTTGTTTAGGAATAGAAATAAGAATAGTGAGGAGAAGATACTTTCTCTTCTGACACAACCATGTTGGGATGTTGTACATGGTCAAGATCACTGGCCAAGTTTTGTGGTCGCTCATCCTCTCATTAAAGGGATTCATTCCATCGGTGCTCAAGCCAAACCGTACATTTCTTCGGTCATCGCTGAATTCTTTGTGCTTCTCATCAAACCTTTGCCACTGACTACAATCAGCCGGGTGTGCAATCTTATCTTCATCCACCTTGCGCTCATCATCCCACCATGTCATGAGTGCGGCTTCTTTAGGGTTTAGGAAGATACGTCTCAAGCGGTCGGTCACTGGCAGGTACCACGTTACCAAGGCAGGAATTCTTCTCTGCTTTGCATCGTTGCCTAATGGAGTGTCCTCTGGGGGCTGAGATTCTTGTACCACCTTTTTTGTACCCTTCATATTCCTCTTTTTTCCTGTGGAGGTTTCGTCTCCACCGTAAAGGTCATTGTTCTTGTACCGACTGGCCCCACACCGGGGATATTTATCCAGTGACTTGAACGTTTCGCCACGAAAAAGTATACAGTGGTTGGGGCATGCATGGATTTTTTTAACCCCCATTGTCAATGGACTTATGACCTTCTTTGCTTGGTATGTGTTGGCGGAAACTGAGTTTGGTTGTGGCAGCACCCATGACAGGAGATGCAATAGATCATTGAAACTACAGTCTGACCAGCTGTACTTAGCCTTGGGGATGAGTAGCTCAAGCACAAAACGTAGCAATGTCCAATGTGTCGGACAACCCTTTTCCACACCATACACAATCTTCTTCGATGCTTTTGTCACCCTTTTTAAATTTTCTAGACCTTTCGGGCTATTTAGTAAAATCTCTGATCCAAGGGCTCGAATCATGTCCTAAAAATTATCTTCATCCCCGACACGTGCTCCACCATCATTATTGGCATCACCTTCATAGTTACCATCCCAACCACCAGCATCACCATCTTGTTCATTGCTAAACTTGAAATCCATTCGTGCTTCAAGCTCTGCTGAATATTGGGACAGGGATTCTATGGTTTCGTCGTCGTATTCCTCCTCATCCTCATCGTTAACAATAACAGTTTCACCATGATGAATCCACACTGTATAGTCCTCAACAAATCCTCGCATAATCAAATGTGATCTGATGATAGTCGCATCTGTCCATGCCATACGGTTCTTGCAATCTTTACAGGGACAAATAATTGTATCCTTATTCTCTATCAATGTCATTGCATGCTTCTTTGCGGCTTCAATAAATTTATTCACCTCTCCACAGAAACCTGCCTTGAACCTTAACGAACCATACATCCAAGAGTTCATGTACTCCATCTTTTACAACAACAACAAAACAAAGATTAAAGGACTACTTATTCAGATATATATAAAAATAAATCAAATTAATAATTACTTGAGAATAATTGTATATACTTCAGATATATATGAATATAAATCAAATATAATTACATGAAGTATACAAACGCACAATGGTAGAGGAAAATTAATTAATGGCCCATTTATCCATAAATAATTAAAATACATATTTGTTGATTACAATAAACAATTTCAAAGACAACAATTAGCAACAATTATATTTTACCCAATATCTTTCATACAAACCCTAGTCTAATTTTATCAAACATAAATTTACAAAAACAAAATTAATAAAAAAACCAAGCCCTAGATCTAGATCTACTTGCACATAAAATATCCATAAAACTAACTAATTGTTCACTAAAATCAAGAAACAAGGACCAAATAAGGGTATGATCTTGTTCCCCTCCCTAATTTACCCTAGTACATTCAAAACTTGGGTCTAATTTGCTTCATAAGTAGCTCAAGCACCATAGAAGAGAGAGAAAAATAAAACTCTAATTACTTACTAACCAACCATTAAAACTTAAAAAAAATGTGGAATAACATTTTCTTACCTTCTACAACCTCTCCACCAAAGGATTTGAGACCAAAACCTTCCCCCTTAGTAGAGCAATTTTTGGGAGGTGCCCAAGGCATACCCACCTTTTTTATGGGTTGGAGTGAGTGACCCGAGGAGAGAGAATGTGCTACAGTTTGCTTTATATGTGGGTCATTTGTAGGGGCGGCTGGTGATTGAGCCGCCCCTATAAATCGGAGGTATTTATACGCGGGCATTTGTAGGGGCAGCTCAATCACCAGCCGCCCCTACAAATAGCAACGTCAGGGGCGGTTGGTGAGTGAGCCGTCCCTACAAACCATTTGTAGGGGCGGCTCGTATCACCAGCCGCCCCTGCTGTTTCATTTGTAGGGGTGGCTGGTGTCTGGGTTCCTGAGCACGCCACTGTAGGGGCGGCTCCATTACCAGCCGCCCCTACAAAACATTCGTTCCGTTGCTATAAACCGTTTTTCACGTAGTGTCAAGTAGTTGGATTAGCACCTCAATAGCCTGGATAAGAAAAGTGAGGGCATGGAGAAGCCACTCCCACCGGTGTCCCCTGTGGCTATGGCTGTGCAAGAGCGGAAGTATCCAGGAGGACACAAGAGCCTTGCACAGTGATATGGCCTCCAGGACCAACGCCCCCACCAACAGAACATAACTGACAATCACTTCCCCTCCGTCCTTGTACCCATTGTTGTTGTTTCCTCTACTGCTGGTTCTGCTAGTAAGGTGGAGGTTGAACAAGAGGAATGCGGTGGCCGTGCCAAGCACCGAAACAATATGGATGCAGAAGCCATACCATGTGTTCATCACCGCTGCCTTGGTGTACAGGGCGTCATACATCAGGGCAGCTCCATCTCAACCAGCTTGTATTGGCTCACCACACAACCATTGTTGTTGCCACCACCGGAGAACCAGACAAGGAAGTCAGTGAACGCAGCCTTGAAGATATGGAGAGAGCGGTGAGCTACAAGTAAGATGTCCTCGTCGCTCATATCACGTGTCAGTGATTGATAAGGGTCTTCACTGTCCTGGACACTAAGGCTGCTACGGATGCTGCTGCTGGTGCTGCATTTGAGTGCCCATGTCCTCTCAAGGCCAACGACAAGCATGGATATGGAGGCCAGGAGGAGGAGCATGGTCCCGCCGCTGGCCATGGACTTGTACGTCACGTAAGCAGCTCCTAGGACCTGCACAATTAGGATCTGCAGGTGGCGCTGCCAAAGCCGGCTGTCTTCAAGCTCGTAGGCTGTGATGTTGTCTGGGCCACCAAGGTGCAGCAGGAGGAACGGCGCCCAGAAGGGTACCAGCTGGTGCTCGCTTGAACCCCCGCCGCTGCCTACAGATAGGTGGCCCAGAGCGTACAGTACTAGAGAACAGACAATAGAACGATGTCCTAATTTGGCATTAGCCTCGGCATTTTTTGCCCCCAGGACTAAAGGTTCCTTTAGTCCCGGTTGGTAATGCCAACCGGGACTAAATGTTCCTGCCTAACGGTCGTCCGCAGGGCAGACATCTTTAGTCCCGGCTGGTATTATCAACCGGGACTAAAGGTAAACCTTTAATCCCGGTTGGTAATACCAGCCGGGACTAAAGCTTTTAGTCCCGGTTTGGGTGATGCCCCGGGAATAAAGATTAATCTTTAGTTTCGGTTTGGCCCCCTAACCGGGACTAATTATCCCGGCCTATAGAACAGCTCATTTCTTCCTCCCCGAGCCCGAGCCATTCCATTCAAACTCACTGCCTCTGTTCTTCAGCTTGCTTTCTTGCTCTCTCCCCCTCCATTGGTGTTGCTCTTCGATTTTGGAGGTAACAAACTTAATCCTCTTATGTTTTATAAGTAGCTTATCTCATTTTGCGATGTAGATGCATGTGTAACTTTATATGTTGGACTTTATTATGATTTTATGTCATTTTTAGCTCAAAATCACATGATGATTTGCATATATGTTTGGATAAACAGAAGTTAAATTAGTTCATCAAAATCACTTGATAGTTTAGTATTGCTAGTATATGTAGTACATTTTATGGTTTAGTTAGATAAATAAATATTTTTATTTTTTTAATATATTACTTTAGAAATGAGAAATTTACAATAGTTTGCAAAAATAAGTATAGAAAGTAACTTGATATGGTGGATTTGATTATGATTTCTATGTCATTTTTAGCTCAAAATCACATGATGATTTACAATAGTAAAATCACTTGATAGTTTGGTATTTTACTATTATACATAGTACATATTTCATGGTTTAGTTAGATAAATAAATAATTTTAGTTTTGTTTAAATATATTATTTTAGAAAATGTGAAATTTACACTAGTTTACAAAAATAAGTATAGAAAGTAGATGACAACTGGTACCGGATCCTCGGCCTCTCATTCGGTTGCGAAACGACTGAGGCCAGAACTCCCTCTCATTATCTGCGACAAGTGTAAGCAGAAGATTGTGATGGAGTACCGAGTCAAGAGACAGGGACCCGACAAGGGTCGTGTTTTCTACAAGTGCCCGGATCGCGATGTGAGTTTCTTACGTATTTGATTATTATGGCTAATTGACCTGCTTTTCTTGAATATTTTTGACTAAATATTTTTTGGCTTTAATTTAAGTGGAAGGGCAATGGATGCGATGGTTGGTACTGGGAGGAAGATTATGCTACATACGTGCAGAATTTGGGTGAGCTTGAGGTAGCGGCTGCTGATGATGAGGCAGTTAGCTAGCAGGAGAAGCTTATTGATATTCAACAGACGAATGATTTGTCTGTTTTAGTTGCGTACGGTCACGAAATAATTATGTTACTGAAGTGCATTGTAGTTTTAGTTTGTTTAGTGATAGTTGGGATTGCTTGCGTTGTAGCCAGGCTTAGTTAATTAATCAACCGTGTGTGTGTCATCTATGTTGTGTAATAAAATACTTAATTATGTTTAAGGTTTTCATAATTTGTCGTGTAATGCAGATTATGTCACGCCATTGGATGTACAATGCCGATCGCCGCTCCCAAGACTTTATTGAGGGCGTGCACTATTTCTTAGGTGTGGCCGAGGCAAATAAGTGGGATGGTTTCATGTGCTGTCCATGTGCCCTATGTAAGAATTTAAAGAAATATTCAAGCTCAATGAGTCTTCATTCACATTTGCTTAAGTCAGGTTTCATGTCAAACTATATATGTTGGACTAAGCATGGAGAAAGCGGGGTCATGATGGAAGAAGGTGAAGGAGAAGATTTAGACATTGATGACATTATTGCTCAGTATGGTGCCTTTGATGATACTACAATGGGGGGAGATGAAGAAGAGGTAGCGACAGAAGATGATCTCGGTGATGCTCTTGGCGATGTCATTCGTGATGCACAACAAGAATGCGAAAGTGAAAAAGAGAAAGTTAAGTTCGAGCGCATGCTTGAGGATCATAGGAAGTTGCTATACCCGACGGCCGAAGAGGGGCAAAAAAAGCTAGGTACAACACTGGAATTGCTACAGTGGAAGGCAGAGAATGGTGTATCCGACAAGGCATTTGGGAATTTATTAAACCTCATAAAGAAGATGTTTCTAAAGCCAAATGAATTGCCCACCACTACGTACGAAGCAAAAAAGGTTGTCTGCCCTTTGGAATTAAAAATCTAGAAGATACATGCATGTCCTAATGACTGCATCCTCTACCATGGCAATGAATACGAGAATTTGGATGAATGCCCGGTATGTAAAGCATCGCGGTATAAGATCAGGCGCGATGATCCTAGTGACGTCGAGGGTGAACAACGTCCTAGAAAGAAAATCCCTGCCAAGGTTATGTGGTATGCTCCTATAATACCACGCTTAAAATATTTGTTCAGAAATAAAGACCATGCAAAGTAGTTGCGGTGGCATAAAGAAGACCGTAAGGTAGACAATATGCTGAGACACCCAGCTGATAGGTCCCAGTGGAGAGCGATAGACAGGGAATTTCCAGAATTTGCAAATGAGGCTAGAAACTTAAGGTTCGCCTTAAGTACAGATGGTATAAATCCTTTTGGAGAGCAGAGCACTAGTCATAGCACTTGGCCAGTTACTCTATGTATCTACAACCTTCCTCCATGGTTATGCATGAAGCAAAAGTTCATTATGATGCCGATCCTCATCCAAGGTCCGAGGCAACCTGGCAACGACATTGATGTCTATCTGAAGCCATTAGTTGAAGAACTTCTAGTTTTATGGAACAAACCAGGTGTACGTGTCTAGGATGAGTACAAACAAGAACACTTTTACCTGCGAGCAATGTTGTTCGTAACAATCAATGATTGGCCTGCTTTAAGTAATCTTTCAGGTCAGACAAACAAAGGATATAATGCATGCACACATTGTTTTGATGACCTTGACAGTATATATTTGAAAAGATGTCGAAAGGTCGTGTACCTTGGCCATCGTCGATTCCTTCCTATGAATCACCAAGTAAGAAAGAAAGGGAAGCATTTTAAAGGTAAGCCAGACCACCGGAAGAAGCCTCATAACAGAACCGAGGAAGATGTACTCACAATGGTCAAGGATGTGAAAGTAGTATTTGGAAAGGGACAAGGCAGCGAATCTGTTTCCAAAGATGCTAAGAGACACGCACCCATGTGGAAGAAGTCCATCTTTTGGGAGCTACCCAATTGGCAAGTCCTAGAGGTCCGCAATGTAATTGACGTGATGCACCTGACAAAGAATCTTTGTGTGAACCTGTTAGGATTTATGGGTGTATACGGGAAGCCAAAGGATTCACTTGAAGCACGCCAGGACTTGCAGGGCATGAAAGAACGAGACAACCTTCATCCAGAGAAGACAGATGATGGGCATCATTACTTAAGTCCTGCTAGCTACACGCTTAGCAAAGAAGAGAGGGACAACATATTCGAATGTATAAGCAGCATCAAGGTCCCATCGGGATTCTCGTCCAATATAAAGGGTATAATAAATGTGCCAGAGAAGAAATTCTTAAACTTAAAGTCCCACGACTGCCATGTGCTTATGACGCAATTGCTTCCAGTTGCTTTAAGAGGAATTCTACCTCCACATGTACGCCTAGCCACCGTGAAGCTATGTGCATTCCTTAATGCAATTTCTCAGAAGGCAATCAATCCAGTGGAACTAGCTACTCTACAGAATGATGTGGTTTAATGTCTTGTCAGCTTTGAGTTGGTGTTCCCTCCATCCTTCTTTAATATTATGACACACCTCCTAGTTCATTTGGTGAAGGAGATTAGTATTCTTGGACCTGTGTTCTTACATAACATGTTCCCCTTCGAGAGGTTTATGGGAGTCTTGAAGAAATATGTGAAAGTCCGTTCTAAGCCTGAAGGAAGCATCGCCCAAGGCTATGGAACAGAGGAGGTCATTGAGTTCTGTGTTGACTTTATTCCTGACCTTGCCCCGATTGGTGTTACCAAATCGCGACACGAGGGGAGACTCAGTGGTAAATGAACTCTAGGGAAGAAAACATATATTGGCATGGAAGACGATTATTTTAATAAAGCACACTATACAGTTCTTTAGAACTCGTCATTGGTGCATCCGTACATCGAGATACATAAGGAGTTCTTACGATCCAAGTTTCCAGGGAAGACTAAAGCTTGGATTAGGCGTCAGCACAAGGAAAGTTTCAGTGGTTGGTTGCGAAAAGAATGTCAAGGCAATGACAATATTGACGAGCAACTGTATTTGTTGGCTAGGCAACCATCGTGGCATATCCTCACGTACCAAGGGTATGAGATAAATGGGAATACATTTTACACAGTTGCCCAAGATAAAAGGAGCACCAATCAAAATAGTGGTGTTTGCATAGATGGCACAGATCCAAATGGGAATATACAAACATATTATGGCCGCATAGATGAGATATGGGAACTAGACTACATACCTAATTTTAAAGTCCCTTTGTTCCAGTGCCAATGGGTGAAGCTGACCAGAGGAGGGGTAACAGTCGACAAAGAGTATGGAATGACAACAGTGGACCTCAACAATATTGGGTACAAAGACGAACCATTCGTCCTTGCTGCCGATGTGAGTCAGGTGTTCTATGTGAAAGACATGTCTACAAAATCAAAGAGAGGAAAAAACGAAGACATCAACTCAATGATCAATGAGCCAAAGCGCCACATAGTTCTTTCTGGGAAAATAAATATAGTGGGAATTGAAGACAAGTCAGACATGTCAGAAGATTATGAAAGAAATGTCCGAATTCCACCCTTCATAGTGAAGAAAGATCCAAGCATCATGTTAAATGATGAAGACACTCCATGGTTATGACAAGATCATAACCAAGGGTCATACGTCAAGAAGAAATTCACTGTTGTGCCCGCATGATTCAAATTTCACAAGTGTGTGACATAGTTTTAGAAAGTCTATATGAAATTCAAGAATTTGTGACTAGTGTTTGATAAAACTTTCTCAACTGTGAAAATAAGCTATGTAACAATTGTAGATCTTGCTGAGATGATCAAACTTGATATTCAGAGTTTTTTCATCTGAGGTCATTTAGTGTCTTATTTGAGCAAGTTTGACCAAGTCAAATTTGGTCAAATGAAAAAACAACACTTTGACTCCAGTATTATGAACTCTAAATGACTTCAAATTGAAAAGTTTTGAATACCAAGTTTGTTAAACTCATCAAGATCTACAATTGTTGTTTTGGTCAACTTTCCATTTGAGATAGTATGGACGGTTCAAATTTGTCATTTTTAAATTTCGACGCCTACAAACTAGTTTTCGGAACCCTATATTGTCTCAAATTGAAAAGTTTTGAATACCAAGTTTGTTCAGCTCATCAAGATATACAATTGTTGTTTTGGTCAACTTTCCATTTGAGAAAGTGTAGATGGTTCAAATTTGTGATATTTAAATTTCGACGCCTACAAACTAGTTTTCGGAACCCTAGATTGTCTCAAATTGAAAAGTTTTGAATACCAAGTTTGTTCAGATCATCAAGATATACAATCCTTATATAGATCATTTTTTCATTTGAAAAAGTTTGAACAAAATGTAGTTCAAATTTCACAAGTGTGTGACTGTTTTAGAAAGTCTATATGAGATTCAAGAATTTGTGACTAGTGTTTGATAAAACTTTCTCAAATGAGAAAATGAGCTATGTAACAATTGTAGATCTTGCTCAGATGATCAAACTTGGTATTCAGAGTTTTTTCATCTGAGGTCATTTAGTGTCTCATTTGAGCAAGTTTGACCAAGTCAAATTTAGTCAAATGAAAAAACAACACTTTGACTCTAGTATTATAAACTCTAAATGACTTCAAATTGAAAAGTTTTTTATACCAAGTTTGTTAAACTCATCAAGATCTACAATTGTTGTTTTGGTCAACTTTTCATTTGAGATGGTTTCGACGGTTCAAATTTGTGATTTTTAAATTTTGATGCCTATAAACTAGTTTTTGGAACCCTAGATTATCTCAAATTGAAAAGTTTTGAATACCAAGTTTGTTCAGCTCATCAAGATATACAATTGTTGTTTTGGTAGACTTTCTATTTGAGAAAGTTTAGATGGTTCAAATTTATGATTTTTAAATTTCAACGTCTACAAACTAGTTTTTGGAACCCTAGATTGTCTCAAATTGAAAAGTTTTGAATACCAAGTTTATTCAGCTCATCAAGATCTACAATCCTTATATAGGCCATTTTTTTATTTGAAAAAATTGTAGAACAAAAATACTATTTTTTCTTTATTTTTATAGGTTCAACAAAAATTTCCTATCATTTTGGTCAAAAACCGAGAAAAAATTAAAACATTGACATTACAATAATGTGATAATAAATTTCCTATCGAATAATATTAGTTTTATTAATTTTAAGTTACAAATATATTTTTGCATTAACAAAATACTTAGTATTAGTAACATTTATATTCTATATTCATAAAAGAAATTAAAAACTTTAGGTTACAAAATTTTCCTATTTACAATAAATAATTAGTTAATCAATAGTATTTTTTAAAATAAATATTGCAAGTATTGAAGTTGCTATAGAATTAATTGATTAACCTAGTATTAAACAAGGAGAACAAAATTAAAATCCCAGGCCTTTCCAATTACTCTGGCGGGCTGCCAAAATTTTCAGGCCTTCAGTCCCGGCCTAGGCCAGGAACCGGGACTAAAGGGTGGGCGGAGTTGCCCGCCCAAAAATACCTTTAGTCCCGGATGGTAACACCAACCGGGACTAAAGGTTCTTTAGTCCCGGCTGGTAAGCCGAGCCGGGACTAAAGCTCCTTTAGTCCCTGCTGGTAAGCCGAGCCGGGACTAAAGGGTTGGACCTTTAGTCCCGGCTCGTTTTACCAGCCAGGACTAAAGGAGCTTTAGTCCCGGTTGGTGTTACCAGCCAGGACTAAAGGGTCCCGGCCTATATATATCGAACGGTTCCTGCCTATTCATCTTCTACTTTTCGATCTACACGTCGATCTCGTCTCTGCCGCGCTCGACCGTGTCGAGCTCATCTCTGCCGCGTCGCCGTCGTCGTCTACCCCCGCCCTGCCGCGCCAATCCGCCCGCATCGCTTCCCGCCCGGCCTCATCGTCGAGCCCCACACGGCGGCCGTCGAGCTCTCGTCTGCCGCGCCGCGCCGTCGTCGTCTCGCCTGGCCGTGCGATCTCGCCGTCTCCGAGTCGTATGCCTCACGCGAGGTGCTCAGCTTGGCCCCGTGGCCGGCCAGCACGCCCTGCCCGGCCCGCCATCCGCCCCAGCTAGTTTTTTAGATAGTTTATATAGATAGTTTTTTAGATAGTTTTATATATATATGTTAGATTAAAATGTATTAAAATTTAATTCGTAGTTTATTCTTAGTTTTTTAGTTAGTTTTTAGATAGTTTTTGATATATGTTAATTAGATTTAAATGTATTAAAATTTAATTAGTACTTTATTTAGATAGTTTTTTAGATAGTTTTTTATTATAGTTTTTCATATATTTAGTAATTATTATTCTATCTCTCTCTATATATGTGTTAGATTTAATTTTGTTTTAGTAATTGACACATGCATATTTTATTAGTAATTCTATCTCTATATCACATGCATATTTTATTTTAGTAATTCTATCTATATATCACTTGGATATTTTATTAGTAATTCTATCTATATCACATGCATATCTAGAGAGAGATTCTATATGTATACATATGTACTTATTTCCATGTGTTGAGAGAGAGAGAAAATTGTATCTAGAGAGACATTCTATGTGTTCTCACATGCATATCTAGAGATATATACATATGCACTTATTTCTATGTGTTGAGAGAGAGAGAAAATTGTATCATTCTATGTGTATATATACATGTACTTATTTCCATGTTTTTGGATCGAAAGTGTTTTTTATTCGATTCCAAAGCCTATACCTTATTATTGTTTATCCTTATGAAATATTATGTGTTATTATATTTAATTGGATTTAGTAATTCTATATGTGTTATCACATGTACTTATGTTCTGTGCCATAGTAATTCTATCTATGTGTTATCTTGAAGATACAAATGGCTGCTCCGGATGATAACTTGAATGATGACATAATGGCGGATATTATCAACGTCGGCACCAATGCGGATGTAGATGACACGAGTCAGGACTTTGCTGATTATGAGGATATCCTGAATATCCCGGTGGTTGAAGATCAACAAATTGTCGCGCAAGAAAATACTGGCGAGGTATATTCGATTATCTATCATCTCTTATAGATGCATGCGTACGTATATTTGTTGTTAATCGTTGTGTTTCTACTCATGTAGCCGGTCTCTGGATCTACATCAACCACCGGCAAGAGTAGGAAAGTCCGAGGGCCAAAAAAGCCATTAGAGGGCCGTTTCATAATATCAGAATTCGACACCGACACCGGCAAACCATTGGGACCACATGCTCAGACATATGTCAATCAATGTGGGTTCATTGTAAGGGATAGGATCCCAGTTAGTGCTCGTGAATGGAAGCAGAAGATATCCGCTCCTAATGTTAGTTTTGTATCTGATCGTGATAAGAACCTAGCTTGGAGAGATATCACTCAGCATTTCACATTACAAGCAGATGATGCTTTGAAGGAGCTAGTGAGGGATTGGACAATGAATAAGATGGCAACATTGTTCCAGAGTTGGAAGAAGACATTGTATAAAAAGTTTATCTTGAAGAATGAAACGCCGGATTTCAATGCTAAGGCATTTGTCAAGTTGGAGTCCCATTGGGATGACTTCGTACAATACAAGACATCTCAAGAGAGTGAGGAACGTGTGATGAGGAATCGGCAGAATGCCCGACAGAAGCAATACCATCATTGCATGGGATCAGGTGGTTATAGGAGTGCTATTCCCAAGTGGCAGAACCTAGAAGCAGAGATTACTGTCAAGGAAATCATACCTGAAACAATAGAGAAGAACTGGCCTCAACGCGCGAAGAATTGGTTCTACGCTCATGGGGGAAGCCTAGACCCAGACACTGGCAAGCTAATTTTCGGCCAAAAAAATTGAGAGAGCAACATAGAGACTAGCTCGTGCTAGGGAAGAAGCTGATAGTGGTGTTTTCAAGCCCAACAGAGAGAAGGATGAATTGACATATGCCCTAGAGAATCCCGAACATGGTGGTCGAACAAGAGGCTATGGGGCGGTTCCATGGCTACAAGCATTCCCAGCAAACAAGGATACCTACAGAAGCCGCCAGAGAAAGAAGGATGAGGAGGCAGACCGAATCCGTGTATTGGAGCAATTTGTTAATGAGTCACGACAAGCATTGCTTGAATCACGTGAACGAGAAAAATCTCTTGAGGGAAGAATGCAGGAGGAGATCAAGAGGCAAGTGCAGCTAGCAATGAGTCAAATGCAATCGTAATCAACGCCGGGAGTCACCATTAGCCTCGTTGGTCAGATGAAAAGCAGTTGTGCTTCCACGGAGCTGCCAATTATTCAAGATGATGCTGGGTTGCGCTTCCCTGTTGATGACATTACCAAGCCTCTAACAACATGTGAGCTGCACATTCCAGATGGTAATAATGCATCAATCATGGTGACTGTCGGGGTTGTATCTCCAATAGACCGAACGAAGACACCAAGAATCCATGGGTCAGTTATTCAACCTGGATATACTAGCGTCTCGGTCGATAGAGTGCCCAAAGGTTACAGCAATGTTCCTCTTGACATTGAAGGCGGTGATGGGGAGAAGACACTAGGAGAAGCAGAGAAGACATTTATTCAATGGCGCAAACGCTTCATCATCATTCCTGGGACGCCACAGCTTCCCCTACCTCACCCTAGGTATGAATGAAAGTGAATGAAATATTATTTTCCATTAATTTTATATTGGCTTCAAAAATAATTGACTCACAACTTGTTTTTGTAGCAGGGTCTCCCCCTAGCCTTGCCCAATCATTCATTCCCCATCTCATCACAGCGTCGCAGGGGGCGAGACGACTTCATCCCTACGGCGATCTCCAACTCCTACACCGGCCCCATCGCCTCCACAACGATCTCCAACTCCTACACCGGCCTGACCGCCTCCACAACGATCTCCAACGCCTCCACGCCGGTCTCCAACACCGGCCTCATCACCTCCACGCCGGTCTCCAACACCGCCCCCACCCCCTCCATAGCGACGCACTACAGAGACGTCTAAGGTCTAGGCGGCAAAGAAGACCCCGAAAAAAAGAGTTATTTCTCAAGAAATACTTCCTGAAAAGACTAATGAGCAAATAGCAGCTGAAGAAGACAAAAAAGTGAAAGATTTTTTTATAGATATCCAAAAGCAGAGACAAGAGAAGCTTAAGGAGAAGCCGTACTTTTACATACCACGAGATCTGCTGAGGTAGAAGGTCGAAGCTCACAAGAAAAAGATGCTTAAAGTTCGTAAGCCTCCACCACTATCAGACTATGACTGCTCCCTCGTGAAGTCACATGATGCAGATAAGAAAAGGAAAAGAGCATCAGGGAAGGATGTCCCATAGCTCGGACAACAGAAGCAACCAATGCAAAATCTTGTTGCTAATGAATATGGTTCCAACATAGAAGTCTATCGACCAGAAAACTCTTGAGAAGTGTCGGTTCAAGACCTTAATACTTTTTTTGAACTAACTGGTTTAACCTTTGGATCAATTGATGGGCAAAGCTCCAATCTAGAACCTAAAAGTTGATACCTGGAAGACTTATAAATTTGGCAAAAGTTTGTACAACCCTGCGACTCTGAATGAATTGGGTACACAAATGTACTTGCTCAACAAGTGGTACATGCAGGCGTGTGGCAGGGGTGAGGAGTGGATCTTTGTCAGATTTAGAGACCATCATTACTTCCGTGGCGATGACATCTTACATATTAGTTTCGAAGAATTGCATCAACTATACCACATGGACGCTCTGGACAAATCAATCATTAGCTCCTTTTGTTTGTAAGTGATTCGTACTTTTATTTAATAAACTCACTTCCATGCGTACGTGTATATAATTATCGTCACATGTAACTTATATTTATATATAGATTCCAGATGTGAGAGCTCCAAAGAATACAAGACACCCGTGTTGGCTTCATTGATCCTTATATCGTATTCAAAACCGATATTATTGCCAAGGAGCAGTGGGTATCTGAAGCTCAGAAGAATATCATGAGGTTCTTCGTGAAGCAGCACGACAAGACAACAATACTTTTCCCATACAACTTTGAGTAAGTCTTAATAATAATGTAGTCTACACATTTTATGTAATATCAATACAACTTATATGCATGTACGTGTGTGTATAAACCAATGCAGGTTTCACTGGATACTCATTGTCATTGAGTTAAACTCAAGTCGGTTAGTAATCTTGGACTCGTTGAGAAAAGAGCGGGCACTATACCAAGATATGATAGACATTATCCAGGGGTAATTTCGATCTCTCGCGCACAACTATTATTGAATAGACTTTGCCATAATTTATTAACGATCGTACATTATTGGTCGCACAGGGTTTGAAAAGAGTTTATTCGGCAACACCGCAAGGATTGCAAGGCACCATTTAATGTAGTTGAAATACCAGTAAGTTGTACTATATATACTTCCCCACATGTTTAATTACTATATCGTACTTCAATTTACGTGTGAGATGATGAGAATAATCTTCTTCTCGTACAGTGGTGTTTGCGGCAATAACCAGGTAATAACTTGTATGGATACTACGTTTGTGAATTTATCACTGCACACATAAGAAGAACTCCTGAAGATATCCTCAGAGTACGTATATATCAATTTTTTTATTTATTTTTAAATGAATATATATATATGTATTAATACTTTTCCTTTTATTTCAAATGCAAGACTGAAAGGGTCATGCAAAAATACCATCTGAAAGCAGTTCAAGAGTCAATAGCAGGATTTCTTCTAGAAAAAGTGTTAAATCCCAACGGCGAGTTCTACTTTGATCCTAAGGAATAAATGATGTAAATTAAATGTTTGTTGATATCGTTATTTTCAAGAACAAGATTATGAAAGTGTTGTATATATACATATATATCTATAATATATATAGTTTCATACTTTATTCGAATATAATAATGCTCGAGATGAGAATTAGATGTAATTATATGCGTGCGTGTATTTATATTAGCATCGTAGAATATGTACATAAAAACATATTATATATTAAACAAATATGTGTAACTAAACTGAAAATAAATTAAACAAAAAAAAAGAAAAAGAAAAGGAACCTTTAGTCCCGGTTGGGGTTACCAACCGGGACTAAAGGGTGCGACCACGTTTGCTCGGCTGGAGGGCCTTTAGTCCCGGCTCCATGACCCGGGACTGAAGGTTCCACCTTTAGTCCCGGGATCGTTGTCCCGGTACGGTAATCGGGACTAAAAGCCGTTACCGCCTGGGACAACAAGGCCATCCTCTAGTAGTGGTATATGGCTGTGGAGTCGGCCAGCAGGTACCCCAACCAGACGCTCAGCCTTAGAAAGGCAGAGGAGCTACGCCGACGGGTGCCTCCGAAGACAAGGAGGAATACTTGCATGCCGAAGCTCAAAAGGACCATGATTTGTATCCCTGATTTACTCCACAGGTGCACTAGCCCTTGCCCTCCAGATACACGATCATCCATTATTGTTTCTATATATCCACTAGCTCCGTCCGAGACGATCCGTCTGCAGTCCTAACAACGCGTCAGCATGCATCACATCACAGTATCTAAATTAAGATGGATCCAGCTATATGTATGTGCTCCATCTGTGCATGCATGATATATACCTTACCCTTGCACAAGCAAAAACACGTACGCCAGGCCGATTGTGGACGCGCCAAGGAGGAAACACGAATGAGTTGGGAGAAACTCATAGCTTCAGGGGCTGCCTTTACTTAAGTACTGCCAGCGGACGCTCCATGCGCAATCAAATTGATTATACATATATATACCACCGTTTCGATTATTAACTCCAATGGTTGACATTGTACAGTATTAGCTGCAGAACTGGATCTGATAGATAAAAAAAGTGAGATCTCCAGGTCATTAACCATGTGCATCTTCCTTCACTCCAACATGCACCCATCTGGATCTCCCAAATGGTTCGCTATTCTTTATTCGTGGTACTCTCAATTCTCAAGTCCGATTAAATTAACACAAGCTTGCTTCATTCTTACGTGCCGGTTTGTCATAACGAGCACGGCCGGATTGTGACGAGAACCGGCAGTGATAGATAAGCTAACGCTGTCGGTTTGTGGCTCAAGCCGGAAGTGTGCCATCTTGATCAACACTGTCGGTTTGTTTCTAACCGGCAGTGAAGGTTACGACAACACTGTCGGTTTGTTGCTAACCGGCAGTGATGGCCCGCTCGTATTTTATTGTTTTATAATTTATTTTAATTTATATTTTTTCGTGGAATCGGGTTTCGCTTTATATACGCTAAGTAGACGACAGGTCCATCAATATTAAACATTACAAATGTTACGGTTACAGTTCAAATATTCTTATCAAGAACCCGATCCCTCAAAATAAAAAAGAAATTATTCGATAAGATGAAGCATATGCTTCTCGGACTTCTTACAATAATCTAGCGAGCCGCTCTAGGCCATACTGGTTCTTGAACTTCACGGATTGTGCGATGGAAAATATTCCATCTTTCTCCAATACCTCGACTAAGATGAATTTTGCCAGCTCCGATTGCAGTGCGACGATCTCCATGTCTAATAGCCTTTCGTGGTTATATTTCTTGCGCTGTCGTTCAAAAAAGATGATATCCAAAGAGGAATCAATAAATCATTTTGTTGAATTATTAACAGACATAAATGAAAATGGGGATTATACACACCAACTTATCTGCTTCTTCCGATTTCCCGCCGATGTAGTGAAGCATTGTCCACATTACATAAAACCGGCATTCATTGTTTTCCGCCGGCTGTTTTAGATACTTCCCCTTCATTTCGACAACCTTGAATGGGACCTGCGTCCCACCGATATGTCTTCTTCGGACACTGTGCAACATTAAAAGGAGAAACATTAGAAAGCAGTATGTGTGACTAGAAAATAATATGTTATTTGGATCGCTTACTAATTCAACAATGTCACCAGTGCATCCAGATGATGAAATGGTTTTTTCTTTGAGTCCCACACCTCGATCAGATTTTTAGCAAGATTGACACAAATGAAGATGAAATGGTTGCTGCAATCACATAATCCTAATTATCGAATAATCTTAACGAAAAAAGAAGCATAAAATTAAAAGCCGAGAACACATATTCGCAGTTGCAGGCTAGAAGTATGTGGGGTATGTTCTTCATCTTGAATTCATCGAAAACAACAATCAATCTCTCTTTCAAGTCTTCCACGTCACATCCATGGAGGCCTAAACATGTCTTCTCATTAACTCGCAAGGGGTCCAAGAAGCCTATGTTATCCCATCTACTTTTTAGTATGCAAAATTTTGCTATACACCTACATAAAATCATGGGAATTGGTCAAAAGTTAACAATTTGTGTCTTGAGAGAGTAGTTAATTATAATATCGTGATTGTAGGGTACTTACATAGTCCACAGCGTCAACATTTGTGAATCGAGAGAGCGTTTCTGGTATAGCTGGAACAAGCACTCCCACTCGACATCGAACTTCTCTTCTTTAGGATAATGAAAAACATGTGGCCAACAGATAATAACCTTAAAACCAAAGTCCTCCGTCTCTGTTGCTGGAGCCATGTAATATTCATGCAACTGGCGCATATATGTTGTCAAATTTTTATACTCGCCATCGGGAACCAAAAGATTGCCCCTTTCATACTACATTGCTGGTGGTCCCGTCCCTTGTACATCATAATAGATGTTCGCAGCCTCTTTCATGGTTAATTCGAGGTTGTCTTCGACGTACTTCTGTGTCTTCCTTCACTGCCTGTTTTAGCCATAGCCCCAACCATTTTCTCATTTTCAAGCTCATAACCGGCAGTTAAGGTACATCACTGTCGGTTGTCATAAATCCGGCAGTGATGTCCAAATCTGGCGTAGTGATTTTCCAGTAGGGACGGCTCAATCACCAGCCCTCCTATTGTTTCGGTGCCGAGGTCCCACTAGGCCAGCCCTCCTTTACAAATGGATTAGTAGAGCCAGCAGATCTTATCAGCTGGCTCTGAAAATGGGTCAATTTTCATGAGCGGCTGCTAATACGAGCCACCTCTACTAATCCATTTGTAGGGGCGACTGGCTATTGAGCCGCCTCTACTAATGTTCCAAGGTATATGTAATAGCCCCCCTTCTTTGTCCTCAGGACATTTACTGCTACCCGAGAAGAAAGGAAGGGGGCCTTGGGTTACCTCTCAAAAATTGCACTTTTTAAGAGGAAAGGTATTGATATCGATTCCTTTGGCGGACGAGGTTGTAAAAGGTAAGAAAATGCTATTCCAAACTTTTTTCTAGTTTTAATGGTAGATTAGTGTTTAATTAAGCGTTTGATTTTCTCTCTCTTGTATGGTGGTTAAGGCAATTATGGAGCAAATTAGTCCAAAGTTTTGAAGGTACTAGGCTCAATTTATTAGGAAAAAGATTGACTTCGGTGATATGAATTTCGATATACCGATTTTAGTGAGAAGAGATGGGCGGATGTCTCCCTGAGCCGGATATACCAGGTTGGGGCTATTGTCGTAATTTTGGATTCGATAAAATATTGCCGAATGTATCACGCAATCATCCCAGCATACTAAGCAACAATATATTTTTTAGTAAATTAATATGTTTTAGATACACTTGTACAAATATATGTTCTTATACATATATGTGATTCTTAAATGCACCGTAGGTAATTGAGCCGCTCGATTGGTTCGTAGAAACACTCTCAAATTTCGTGGTTGATGGCGTGAATATTGAGACTTCCATTGTAGAAAATTGACAATTCATCCAGTGTCAAATTGGTTTTTCCATCGCTGATAAGAGGGATAGATGTATGGTACGAATTTTAGAGACGGGAATGAAGGCACCCTACAAGACTTGTGCAGAAAAGTATACTGTCATGGCATGTTTAACAGCGCTTGCAAATATTGGGTACAATCTGCCTACATTATCCTCCATGAAGACACAAGCTATAAATGCGGGCTCTTTTCATGATTTTCGGGCTTTTGTGCACGTATTGCTCGAAACAACCGAAATGATGTGGTAACTCGACGTGGATCTTAACGCTTATATCTATCATTATGTCTATATGTTTGGTTTTCATATCCATTTTTTTGTCAACACTTACAGGTTGAGGACTATAACTTAACCTACGCAGGTTGCAGCTTTGAAGCCATTCTAAAACAGACAATGTATCAATTGGGCTATGATTGGCAATATGTTGCTGAAAGGCCAACACTCACTACACAAGGTTTTCAGGACAAGTTGCTTGTGACTAAAAGAGATTCTAACGCAGCCACTTCTCGACCAACGCTAACCGTTGTTAGTAGACCCTGTGCTCGTACTTGTGAAGCAAGGGAGAATGCACTACTTAATGCGTTGCTCTACATCGATGGTATTCTCTTATACTACATCGGTGACCTACACTTCGCCGAGTTCATAGTACGACGTAGTCAAACATGGTGATCTATACTTATGTTACATGAACTTTGGTGTGTACTTGAACATCTAGTTTGTATTGACTTGTTTTAAAATATTATGGTTTGTATTAACTTGATGAATGAGAATGGTCTCATTGTAATATACAAGCTGTTGTTAATTAGTTTCATTGTTATTTTATGGACGTACAATAGTAGCATATAATACATATACGAAAAGCCATTTGAAATGAAAACAAATAGAATGGAAAAGAAACCATAAAAGAAAAGCAAAGAAAAGAAAAAAGAAAAAAGGAATTTAGTGCCGGTTGGTTATACCCACCAGGACTGGAGGTGGCCGCTCTCGGCCACGGGCTGGAGACCTTTTTAGTCCCGGTTGGTATAATCAACTAGGATTAAATGTCCCCATTCACTCCCGGTTGACCGGCCCGGGACTAAAGGACCGGATTCGCAGTCTCGGTTGGGAAACCAGGACTGCATCTCAGTTCTGCACTAGTGAAACCTTGCGCTTAAACTTGTATCTAATTAAGTTAACCACATCTGCAATTACATAGGATAATTTAAAACTACCCGCCCCCATTATGAAAGAGTACCTTTGTAATGGTTGGTTACCCATAGCAAATTACTCTCAGCTTTGAAAAGATCTGTCGAGTAGAATAAGCTGTTCTTTCTTTAGGAGTCCCCAAGGTATTGGCCAGTGTGTAGTTGACTAATGACTGGGTTTCTTCGAGGTCACCCCAATCAATCAAATGAAAACCCAAGTGGTAACGTGTTGACAGCAAATGTAGACACTCTTATTAATATATAATCAGGACTTGCCAGATTGTTTAGTCACATAAAATAAGATTTGTTTAATTAACCACCGCCAATGACGACGGAGCGCTCATGCATACTATGCAAGTTAATGAGAAATGGAACAGCAGATTCCCTAGACTCACCTCAAATCTTGCTGAAGGAAGAAGTAAGCACGTTAATAACGTTGTTAGTTGGGTCTACATTTGGTTGATTGATGAGATATTAGCGACGAAACAAAGTTTTAGTCACTACGGGATACGGAAGCTTGCCGAGTGCCAGTGCCAGGGGCACTCGGCAAAGCCCTAAAAACACTCGGCAAACTCTTTGCCGAGTGTTGCACTCAGCAACCGACACTCGGCAAAGATCTTATCGGCAAACGTTCTTTGCCGAGTGTTTTCTGTTGGGCACTCGGCAAATACTTTGTTGAGCGCCCAAAAAACACTCGGCAAACATTTTTCGAAAAAAACAAGCACCACCGGCCGCCGCCCACCACCGAGCTGCCCGCCGCCACGGCACCACCGAGCTGCCTCCCGCCGCCACCAAGCCCACCACGCCCGAGCTGCTGGTGCCGAAGCTGGGGCCTGCCTCGACCACGACCACCTCGCGGACGGCCATCGCGCCGACCATCACGGAGTCCGCGCCCACCACCACGGCCGGAGAAAGGGAGAGGAGGGGCGGAGCGGCGGCCGGAGAGAGGGAGAGGAGGGGCCGGTGCGGCGGCCGGATCCGGCCGAACCCGGGGAAGAGAGGGAGAGGAGGGGCGGGGGGCGGCCGGAGAGAGGGAGAGGAGGGGCGGTGCGGTGGCCGGATCCGAGGAAGAGAGGGAGAGGAGGGGCGGTGCGGCGGCCGGAGAGAGGGAGAGGAGGGGACGGGGCGGCGGCCAGACCCGGCCGGATACGGGGAAGAGAGAGAGAGAGGAGGGGCGGTGCGGGTGCGCGCCGGATCCGGGGAAGAGAGGGAGAGGAGAGGCGGTGCGGGCACGCGGATTTGGAGAGAGGGAGGCGCGGCGGTGCGGGAAAGGAGGAGGGAGGCGGTGCGGTGCGGGGCGTTATAGATTTTATTTGTTTACCGAGTGTTACAGGTCTGAGCACTCGGCAAAGTGCTCTTTTTCATTTTTCTCTCCTTCTTTTTGAGAAAAATATTTTATTTCTTTGCCTAGTGTTCTAGATCTGAGCACTCGGCAAAGTTTTTTTTAATTTTTTTTCTTCTCCTTCTTTTTCAAAAAAAAGATTTTATTTCTTTGCCGAGTGTTTTCTTTTTAACACTCGGCAAATCTCATCTGTGCCGAGTGTTTTTTTTTACACTCGGCAAACCCCCTCTTTGCCGAGTGTTTTTATCGCAGCACTCGGCAAAGAACTTGTTTGCCGAGTACCCGAGGGAATACACTCGGTAAACATAAAAACACTCGGCAAATTTGAGGATTCTGGTAGTGAGTTAGTCATTTACATTGTCCACTGTAAACCAGCCAATTGGCAAAAGCTAGGGGCGTCCTGAAATTGCGTTTTTTCTACGTTTTTCATTGTCCAATATATTAAGAAGAAGCAAATTGGGTTTTTTCTACGTTTTTTCCATCCAGCCATGTGTTGTCGGAGGGGCAGTGTGATCTGTTGTTGGTCGGTTGGTTGTTTTGGTTGTCTTTGGCTTTGATGTTGTAAATATTCTGTAATGCTTTTTTTATCTTTCTCCTACATATAATTCGGGAAAGCTCTTGCTGACCTTTCCAAAAAATACAAAAGATCTAGCGTGCATTGGTCTACTTTGAGCGCATTGTGCGTATGCAGAGAACCAAATATGGCCAAACTGCACTGCACAAGCATGGAGACAGACCAATACAGGCAATCATACCTTTAGTTTATTCTCTACGAAAGGAGTTTCTTGCATTGGGTAGATCATGACAACCAAATATTTTTTTGACTGAAGACTAGCAAGATGACAATTAATTAATAATGTGAATGCCCCCTGGATCATGTACAGCATGTATAGCCTATACAACGGACGTAAAAGAAAAAGGAAAAAACACGTCATGACTCCTGAAATGCACAATAATTAATAATATATATAATCGAATGTAGGAATGGCACAATGCAAATGAATTTACTATTGTTGTTCAGTTTGGTGGATGTGTTGATCCGGAAGAAGGCGTGGCTGCTGCAGGCTGTGGCGTGGTTCCAGGCGTCGTACCCTTCTCTACGTCTCCAGTTGAGAGGACACTGTAGTCGCTGTCATCGAAGCAGATACTGTTTCTGGTGGTGGGGAAGACGATGAACACGAAGCTGGACATGACTGCCATCCCCAGCGGCAGGTTCTTGAGCAGCTGCCGGGTGTCATCGTCGGCCTTTGGGAAGAAACAGTTCTGCAGCCCCACGTCGCTGCCGGCGATGGTGAGGAAGACGACCGCGGAGAAGAAGGCGTGAATCCAATCCACCTTCTTGAGGCACCGCTCCCTGAGCTCTTTAGGGCCGAATAGCTTCTGCTGTTTCTTCTTGGACATGCCGATAATGCGGAGGCCGCCCGGCAGAGCCACGCCCTTGTGGACCTTGCGCTTCTTGAGCTCCTGGACGCAGTCGGTGAAGGATGAGAAGATGCAGGTGGCGCCGAGGAAGACGACGAGCCCCACGGTGAGCCACCAGTTGGAATGGTAGCAGTTGCCCTGGTTTGGTGAAGCTCGCGGCCAGCGTCTGGAACGCCAGGACCGGGCCTGTCGGCAGCCGCTGCAGCAAGTTGACCGAGGACATAACGGCCCTGTCCGTAGCCTTCTCCCCAGCCCCAGCCTCATCATCTTCCTTCTTCTCTTCTGAAGAAGCCGAAGCAGAAGCAGGATTGGCATTGCTGTTGTCGAATCTGATGCCCTTCCTTGTGGTCGGGAAGATCATGAACAAGAAGCTGGACATGACGGCCATGCCCAGCGGCAGGTTCCTGAGCAGCTGCCGGGTGTCGTCGGTGGCGTAGGGGAAGAAGCAGTTCTGGAGGCCGACGTCGCTGCCGGCGATGGTGAGGAACACGACCAGGGAGAGGAACGCGTGAACCCAGTCGACGGTCTTGAGGCCACGCTTCCTGAGCTTGGGCTTGAGATCTTTGAACACAACTTTCTCCTCTCTCTGGTGCATGTTGAGGATGTTGAGGCGCCCAGGCAGGGCCACGCCGTAGTAGACCTTGCCCTCGTGGACAAGGCTGTCCGTGAAGGAGAAAAAGATGCAAGTGGAGCTGAGGATGGTGACCAGCCCCACGGTGAGCCACCAGTTGGAAGTGTAGCACTTGCCCTGGTTGGTGAAGGTCGCCGCCAGCGTCTGGAACGCCAGCACCGCGCCTGCCGGAAGCTGCTGCAGCAGGTTCTTGGAGGATGTAACCGCGGTGGTGGACACCGTTGCTTCCGCACTGCCGGTTGCAATGCTGCCGGTCGCAGTGGACACCGTTACTGCAGCACTGGTTGTCCCGGCGCCGATGCCGGTCCCGGTGCTATTTCCAGTCCCGGCGCCGATGCCGGTGCTGTTTTGCATTGGACTACTCATGATGCTTTATTTTTCTTCGTATGTGTAGCTAGGCCGCCACTGCTATAATATATATGCAACTGCTGCTAGATAGTTCATCGTTCAATCGGCAAGAACGGCCTTTGCCAGCTGTTTATCTTTAATTCTATATATCTATGTAGCAACTAGTACTCGGCGAGGCCGTCAGTCAAGTCAAGTAATAATGTATAGTTTTTTGCATGCGCACTGCACATTCACTGTTGGAACCGGTGGTGACAACCGAGTTCTCGGTGTTGGAGCTGGCTTGCAGCCGGCCTGACTCGTTACCACGAGCCTACGCTCCCACAGGTCCTAGGTCCACCAGAGCTAACAACATATAAAGCCCACTTGTAGGTTCGTTCATTTGCATGTGCCGAGATGCTCGGATTAATTAGGGAAAGGCTAACAATCAACCGAATGTTTTGTTGTATGTGCTCACGTGAATTAATGGCCGTCAGATCTTGCCTCAGCATCATCTCGTCCATCGGACGTGTTCACCAGCAGGCAATCTGTGTTCTTTCTCTGACCAGGGAGGCCCACTGCTTTTGATTTTTGGGAACCGGGGAGGGGAGGCGCCGTTTACGGGAGTCGGGAGGGGATTGAGGGCGTCTAGAAGGCGACTCCGAGGTGATATCTGTGGTGGTTCGTCATTTTCAGTCTTTTCCCTCTGATTTTTCTAGTTTTTTTGACTCGCGTGATGCTCTAGCTAGTCCCCCGTGCGTCTTGTTTTTGGTTTATGTGCTCCTGATCTACTCGTTCTCGCCAATTTCTTCGCTGATTTCTTCCTTACGCCCTGCGGATTTGAGGGTACCTGATCCATATTTTCCCTTCATGTTCAGTTTTTGCTGAAATGTTGGGTGTATCAATCGGCAACGATGGTGTGCGGCGGCCTTCTATCAGTAAGGCTTGTTTCATTTGTTCATTTTCCCAACCTCTTCCCCTTCGCCAGTCCAATCGAATCATTCTATCGTCCATGATGATTTTTTTTTTAAATTTCACGTGGTCTGAGCAACATTATTGCTGACGGAATCGATTTGATTTGTGCTTCGTACTGGGGGAATGGTGGTGTGTTGTGTGCGTGGGTTGCTCCTGTCACTGTTTATTGTTGTGTATATATTTCTGTGGATTTTTTCTTCCAGAGAACTTTTTGCTGAGAGTCTACGTGGACTTTTGTAATGTTTCTTCATGGTGCTTGTAGCAGCATATGTTTTATTCCCTGTCCATCCCATGGCCATGATTCTGATGTGGATATTGTTCTAGGATTAAGCAGATATGATTCTACTACTGATAGGAAATCCTCGATGACACTTCTGGACCATAGTGGGCTGCTAGCTTGTTGTTGTCGTTTTCTTTCGTGCAGAATTATGCTCATAAATATTATTGTGCCAGGCGTTTTTGACTTATGTTTCCTGTTTATTGACCGTGTCATTGTCTTTGCTGTCCTTCTCCATTGCAGAGTTTAAATTTTCCAGACATGCCTGAACTTGTTGTAAATTCTATTATGTCCATATTTATACATAATCAACAAATTTTATGAGATGAAACACCATTTGTTTGTTTAAGTACACATGGATAGATTTTTGTATGCCTGTATGACTTCCATGTATAGATCGACTAGCAGAACTTTGTTTTGTTAATTTTAATTGATGGTTCAGGGGAGAGAAGTCTGATTAGTTGGAAGCCTTATAAGTATGCAATTTGAGCATCTCATAGCAACACTCAGGATGAAACTGAACTTGACATGGGAACAACGTCGTGCATGCCTAGTCGAATGCTCAGCTTTAACCCACATCAATTTAGATTACAGTGTCTAAAATTCTGTTCAGTTTTGGAGTTCAAATGTTAGGCAGCACAAACAATTTTTTTATTGTATTATGTATTTTGTGTTCCACTTCATTACTACATTGCATTGTTTTATATTTCCTAGGTTTTATGTATTTCTTGAGTTGCTAAGGCACATTCTAATTTTGTTTCTTATAAAAATAGGCGGTCAGCCCAGTGCATTTAAAGTCTAATCTTGGTGATACTGTTGGTCATGATCTTTGTCCCAAGAGTTCTCAGGACTTTCCTTGTTTGAATTTGGCTGGAGGATTGCAGGTTTGTATAATCTTTCCTTGTAAAAACTCATTTTGTATTTTGTTCTTTATTTTTTATGTTGAGAATTTTTATTTGCACTATTTTTTAGGGTGTTATTTCTCCTGGGCAGATCAAGTTAGTTGAGGAATTTGCAGCATTTTGCACTATTTTTATGCTGATCCCTATTTTTCCTTTTTTAGAGGGCAATGTCCAGGGAGAAATCAACTGAATGTGTTGTTAACCAGTCTAATCAGCCTAATGTTCATTCAGCTGATTTGAAGGAGAAACTGGTTCATTCTTTTGGCCATTGTCTTAATGCAAAGGTTTGTGTTGCGAGCCATCTCTTTTGTGCCTTTTGTTATTCTTTAATACTTTTTTTAATCTTTTGCTCAACATGTATTTTATCTTTTTGTATTCAGACTATAGATGGCCTGTGTGGTGTCTTCAGTAAGTCTACCAGGGGGAATTGTAGTTCCTGCACTTTATCTTCTGCTGATCTAGTAATTTATGTTGTTGGTGTTCTTTGTGATTCCATTTCAAACAAGGTCAATGAGAATCAAGCAAAACTGGTGGTTGCACTAACAAGCCTACTAATCCATTTGATATTGCTCAGAATCTTATCCCAGGTGTTTTTTTACTTCTCCTTTTATGTTAATTTTTTCTGTATATATATATATTTATTTATTTATTTATTTTGGTAGAAATTTCCATTAATATTATTGTTGTTTTGTATTTTATATGTAGGCAATGGCAGACATGATCGTATGTCTAATAACTCTGTTGGGAAGAAGTTGCCGCAAACAAAGCATGCCACTGACACTTTAGATCATGACTTCGATGAATCAAAGATATTCTATATTTTTTTTGTTAGTCTCCCAGTGTTCTTGTTATGTGTAATGTATACAGCCCATTTTTTAATTATACGCTTGTCATCTTTCAATAAATTTTACAGGATGGCGCCAAAGAAGTTATTGAAAAAGAAGTTATTGAAAGTGTTACAACAAATCTTGGTGCTTCTATTGCTTCTCTTCACACTCCAATGATTGTGCAAGATCTATCCAAGCTATCATCTGTGGTTAAAACTAAGTCAGGTTAGTATTTATGTTTCACAGTGTCCCTTTGATATATTTGTTTTTATCTGTTTTCCCTTGTACTTATGTATCCTGTATGTTTTTTGTTCACTTACCTTTTGTAATAAATAAACACAGCACCTGCCCTCCCCATTATATGCATAAGAAATTCTGTTTTGCTGAGACGGACGAGTTTAAAAATGGACCATGGATGAAATTGTTTCAACCAGATAGTCTAATTGATGTAGACGATAATGAGTCTAATCACCCTGGTGCGCACCTACCCATTTCCTCAGATTTGTTCGTTTTTTATGTGACGTTAATTGTAAAGATTCAGGTTCAATGCCCAAGAAGGATTCTTTGTTTTTCATTGCAGAATCAACCTCCTTAATCAATTTACCATGCCAGCCAGAAACTTGCCCTCCTGGTGATGGTGATGTTTTTATCACAAAGGCGGTAGTACCACCCACTCCTGCTGCCTCAGGCAGCCCGGCTCATAACAAGGCCATTTCAAATGTAATCTCTGTTGATGAGTATGACAGGCAGCCTGGGATGGATTCTGTTAAAGTGAGTTTATGTTTTTTTGCTCCCTTTGTTATTTTTCTGTTGTTTTTTATTTTAATTATGTTTTTTTGTGTATGTTCTTTGTATTAAAATACTTAGATTCCGCCTGAAGTTGAATGTGTTGGTGAAGCGAAACTCTCTGATATGCGCTCTCAGTTACCTGTTAACATTGACAAATTGTACAATGCAAAGTATCTAAAATGCCACACAAGTTACCATGGGCCCAGCAACATCGAAATGATTGCAAACATGCCTTCTTATACTGCGGCCAATATATCAAATTGTTGTGCTGTATCAGATTCAAGAGTGGAGGCAATGAAGTCAAATATTGATGTATCTTGTATTCCAAACAATGTTGGGCACCATTTGAATCGTTTTCCTGTTACTGATGTATCAAGGCGATTCTACCACATTTTCTGTGCACTTGGTCGCAGTAAATGGAAATGGTATGTGGCTTTGTTGTTTGTACCTGTTTTTCCTATCCATTAGATTTTTTTCTTTATTATTCAATTGATTGATGTAAAGTTTTTTTTTTGTGTTTTTTTGCAGTCATGTTGCTGTACAGTTTCACAAGACTAGTGTTTGTTTTCATTCCCTAGGACAGTCCATTGAACCCAGTGGCCATTGTGACCAATTTTTTATTGCTGGCTACTGCAAAAATTCTTTGAAGATTCTGACCCAAGGATTTCTAAGAAGCATTATTTTTATCCTAAAGTTGGGGTACTATTATAGAATAAAGATAAGACATTTTTTCCCTTGTGTGCACTGTATTTTGTTTCACAAAAATGCATGAGAGCATATCTGTTGCATTATGAGGTTCTCAGTTAGTTCTCTTCATGTTTGCAGAATTCTTTATTGTCTTACAGCTGTCAGTTTGATGTTGATTCTGTGAGGTTCTCTTTCCTTGGTGCTAATTCTGCTCTTCAACTCCATTTAGCAGAAAAGGTTCTTCTCCAATCTCATGGTTTCCTACTTTTTTAGTTTTTCTGTAATCTTGATATTCTAACTTTATTTTTTTCTTGTTATTTTTTGTAGTTGTTTTTACTTGTTTGGTTTTGTAGCCATTGGTTTGTATTTGCTGTAGATTTGAAGAACAAGCTCTTTGTGTTTATGGATTCACTCTTTGGTGAATCAACTTCGTACCAAAAAGATGTCAGAGAAAGACTTGTATGTGATCATTCTGCCATCTATCTTATTTAATGTAGCAGATATGTAAGACCATATTTTTGTTTTTATTTCACTATTTTAATCTCTTTTACATGAAAACAGATTAAAGCTTTCTTTGTTATTTGGACTCTTTATGCTGAAGTTCAAATCGACCTATCCAAATTCACGACATATTACCCTCCAGTGCCTAAGCAATCGAACACGTAATTATATTTTTGTATCCTCCTATCTCTAGCTATTATTTTATTTCATACTGTTTTCCCCACTGCTAGTATTATTGATCTGTTGGTTTTCAATAATTTATGGATTTTATTTTGTAGTGACGATTGCGGAATTTTTGCTATCAAGTATATGGAGTTGTATCACTATTCAATTGATCTTAGGGATTGTTTTTCTCAAGAAGATATCCCCAACATCAGAATCATACTGGGCAATGATATGTTTTTCAGTTCTAATAACAGAGGACAAGTCACTTGTTAACAGGTTATTCAAGGAGGTATGTTTATTTTCCTCAGCTTTTTCATTTTTTTTCTTGATGTAAGGACACATTATGATTTTTGCGGTTTTGTTTTAATTTTTTTCTTTCTTACAGGGTATTAATGCAAGCACACTGAATTAGGCTGCAAGTAAAATCTCAAGCACAACAACCCCGTAGAGAGCATGGTTGTTGGTTTTGTATATTTTTTTATAGTAACCCGCTAGTTATAGTTTTTGAGCTGCCTGGCCAGGCTTGTTAGGATTCTGTTAAATGTTAACCATCAGGAATATACTGTTCCCTATGATAGAGCTTGATAGATTCATTGTGAAGTAGTTCCATATGTAATACTTGAGCATGATACACAAGACCTTCAGTTACATATTAAATATACTGTGCTCACTACAATAGTATTGAAATTTCAAAAAAAAAATGAGAAACATACCTGCTGCTTCCGTTGGCTTCTTCTTGGCTTTTTTTCTTTTCTGCCTTTTTCATCTTGTCACAAAGCTCTTCAACTAGTGTCTTTAATCTTTTTGGCAATGGTGGCCGGCCTTTCTGCTTCACTCTGTTGGGATCTTGCAATTCTGTTAGGATAAGATTTGTATCTTCCATTGTCAAACATGGTTCTTCTCTTGTTTCTTGGTGATCATTTTGAACCCCATCTGATTCTTCCGCTATCATTCTGTTTATGTCAATTTGCAACCTGTCATACTCTTGTGCTAGATATTCCATTGTGCTTTGTCTCTGGGCTGCTGCTCAGTTAAGCACTGTAGCCTTCCTGCTTAGAATATTGTGCCTCAGGATTGCATGTGTTCCATGTGTTTCTTGTCGTACAGGTATGCTCAACTTCCTTTCCTTTTTCCTCCATCTGTTTATTATGTACCTATCTGGAATTTCTTCCATGTCATTTTCCACCATAATCTTTAAGATATGAGAGCATAAGATGCCATCTTTGTTGAACTTTCCACATATGCAACTGAACTCCTCTCTTCCTTCTGTTAGATCTGCAACTACTAGACATCTCCTATGTCTATGTATTTCTTGGACTTGGTTTTTCTTTTGATACACCTCATAAGTCATTGGAGTGTCTGTTTGTGAGTAACTAAGCCTTGTTGTAGTACTTTGTATACGGTTTTGGGTTTATGGTCATCCCCTCCGGTTAAGACAACATGGTCCGGTTAAGGACACAGGGTCGGGTTAAGGGAAGAACCTCCAGTTAAGCGCAGACCCCCCCGGTTAAGGGCATTCCCTCCGGTTAAGGGAACCCCTCCGGTTAAGACCACATGGTCCGGTTAAGGACACAGGGTCGGGTTAAGGGAAGACCCTCCGGTTAAGGACACAGGGTCGGGTTAAGGACAGACCCCCCGGTTAAGGGCAGACCCTCCGGTTAAGGGGATCCCCTCCGGTTAAGACCACATGGTCCGGTTAAGGAGACATGGTCGGGTTAAGGGCATATACTCCGGTTAAGACAGTGACTGCCGGTTAAGGACACATCGTCCGGTTAACTGCACATGGTCGGGTTAAGGGCGTTCACTCAGGTTAAGGTCCTTCAATTCGGTTAATCCTTAACCGGCTTCAATTGCTTTAACCCGAAACTCTGGTGTTAACCAGATTCACTGGCTTAACCGGCTTCAATGGTTAAAAGGTACTTTGTAAAAGGGTCTATGATGACTAGGATTTAGGGTTTAGATGTTGTCGATAAATTGTTTCATACCACTTGAATCCTGGTGTCGTTTCACATTGCCAGGCTATGCAGCACGGTCGCGTCATCCTACGGCGATGACTATGGAGAATACGGTGACAGGTCAAATGGGATGTTAAATAGGGTAAACATCTAGATGCTATTCTACTGGTGGATTAGGGTTTTGGGTCTACCTTAGCTACTGAAAAAGGAAAAAGTCTACCTATGCGGGCCGAGGACCACAGGTCGGGTCGGGTAGGCCGTGGGAGCCTTCGTCGTCCGTGTCATCGCCCTTGGGTTGCTTGATGCCAGATTTCGAAGCGAGCCTGCTGCTCCGTCGAGCCGGTTGCTTCCTCTTCATTTGGGAGCAGGTAGTAGTATATGTTTGGGGCGATTTAACTCGGGCGAGTAGATAGGAGAGAAGCAATGGCGATTTGACATGCATCGGGAACCGTGACTGAGAGAGGAGCGAGGAGAGAAGCAGAGCGCCGGCGGGGGGTTGGAGATCCATTACTGCACCGGCTTGGTGCTTGGAGCCCTGCTCAACGCGGCGGACAGAAGGAGCGGGTCCCGACAGTCAGCCAGACAGAGCCCGCCAAAATAAATTGGGCCCGGTCCTAGCCTGCAGCCCCATCTCGGCCCGTTGCCTCCCCTCAAAAAAAAATCTCGGCCCATTGCCACACCACGCACTAATTGCCCGGTCAAAAAAATACTCTAGCAAGCCATTTCACTGAGTGCTTGATAAAACAAAAGGATAAACCTCCAAAGAAGGATAAATAGGTCGATATACAAAAGGATACACAAAAGGATAAACCCTGAAGAATAAACGAGTGTGAAGACATATATGGATAACACAGAAGGATAATTCGCTAGACAACATAAGGATAAACCGTAAGGATAAATTGGCTGATAAACAGAAGGATAATTATGATTGGCAAAGAAGGATAAATAGGTCGATACACAAAAGGATAAACCATAAGGATAAATTGGCTAATAAACAGAAGGATAATTATGATTGGCGAAGAATCAAGTGTTATTATCCTTCAAATGGACATGATTTTGTTAAGTGATCTTTTTACGATGGTTTAAACCCATATGAGGAACTACTTCACTCAATATCAATAACCCAAGCCCATATTATACAACAAGACAACTTGAGCTTCAACACTAAACCTAGCTAGTTCGAGTTGAGATCAAAAGCACATGGATATGAAAGCAAAGTAATCTAGAAGAGTGGATGGATTGAGTTAAATCCACCAGAACTCCTCCAAGCATCCGGCACCATGGGAATTAGGGTTCAGAGGAGTTGGGGGTGGGGGCTGGGCTCTTAGCAGGCCGGTTGCCCGGACCGCTACCGGGCTTGCTGTTTTTTTTTCAGGCCGTGCCGTGCCAGCCCACATGCCTGGGGTGCGGCCCAGGCATGGCCTGCTCCACCGGGCCAGGCCAGCCCGAGCCCACTGCTTACCGTGCCGTGCCGTGCTCGGGCCGGGCCAAAATTGCGGGCTTCGTGTCAGGCTGTCGTGCCTCGGGCTGCATGTACACCACGTACCAGCGCATGATTGCTGGCAATGCAACAAACATGTAAGTATATGGCAAAATACAAAATTCAACAGACCATACATTATTTATGGAAAATAATAGCTTGCCCTAAATGTCATATAATTACAAACAGAGGGTGTCATATAACGGACCATGATGCAGTTATCTTTCGCTAGTCTAATTCCAAGCTACTCTCGGCTTATCTCTGTTGGGCCGTGTTTAGTTTGCGAATTTTGGGAATGGCTACTGTAGTATTTTTGTTTTTATTTAGCAATTAGTGTTCAATTATGGACTAATTAGGCTCAAAACGTTCGTCTCGCAATTTCCAACCAAACTGTGCAATTAGTTTTTTTTCGTCTACATTTCATGCTCCATGCACGTATCGTAAGATTCGATATAATGGCTACTGTAGCACTTTTTGGGAAACTTTTTGGGAACTAAACAAGCACTTACGATGCATCCTTTCTTCGATCTTGAATTTCCATTCATTGCATGATTTTCTACCATTGATTGATTGATGTTCAGTAAGTTTGTGTAGGGCATATATGTCAGCAGGTGCCATTGAAATGGACCACATCAGGGAAATGGAGCATGTGGTATAAATCAAAAATCGGATTTCGGTTTTCGTGCACATGAAGAGTCGCCGGCCGGTTGAGAGCCCGAGGCGGCGGTTCCGTGTTGCTTGTAAGGGCGGCCCGCAGACGATGGCTGATAACCGTTCCGCCTGGTTGGTTGCTCTTCTCGGCCTCCTGAGAAACCGAGGGCAAGAGGGCCTCCTAGTCACGGAGAAGAATCAGGCGCAAGAGGGCTAGACGATGGCTGATCGCCGTGCCGCGATGTTCTTGCTGATGCTGCTGCCAGAGGATATGATCACCTGGATCGTCCTTCGCGTCATCGAGGATGGGGGCGTCACGCAGTACCTGATCCTTCGTCGGGTCTGCGTCACCTTCCGGCGCTTCTGCGACGACACCTGGGTGCTCCAGCGCTTGTCGCTCCGTGAACTTCGTTACCACTGCCGGGGGCGTTGGCCCGTGCTCGGGTTGCGCTTCGAGGAGCGCTTCCGCCTCGCCGGTCATCCGGAGGCCGTATGCTACGAGGGGATGGAGGGTTTGATGACGCGGCCGTCAACCAGGTCGCTGTCGCTCGTCAACCAGGCCGCTGTCGCTGGGGACTCCGGCGCGGCTTACTTCATGGCGATGTTGCGGTACCGTTCGAACCCCACGGACCTCGAAGCGCTGGCGCTCCTCCAAGGAATCAGCGGCGGCCCGTCGCTCCCTGGCGGCTGGTGGGAGAACCGCGGCCTGGCGCGGCTACGCGTCTTCGTCAAGGACGACCTCCACATCATTGCGCACCGGTTCTGGCTTCCTCACCGCGATGACCCACCGGAGCTGCTCGTCGAGGATCCCCACGTCTGCACATGGGCGGAATGCAGGCGCTTCGGGGATAACATCAGCTGGCCCAGGCTCATCCGGTACTGCAGCGCAGAGTGCCGTATCCGTCATGAGTTCGACCTCTGGACGCGGCATCTCAGCGGCCGGGTGAGGTACGCTATCAATAGGATGTGAGACGGGCCCCGGCGTTCTTGTTTAATTTGCTACTGCTGATCAATCGTCATACTTGTGTAACTAGGGTGTTGTTACCTAATGTTATTTCCAACCTTGTTGGAAGCTTAAATATATTACAGGTCGATGAGTTTCCACTTGTGTAACTAGAGTGTTGTTACCTAATGTTATTCCAAACCTTGTTGGAAGCTTAAATATATGACAGGTCGATGAGTTTCTGTTGCTGCTGTCAGTGGAGGAAGGTAGCAAACTGTGATTCGTGCCCTTCAGCAGGAAGAAAGCAAGAGTACGGCAATGTGTCCAATGGGTTTCAACATGGAAAGTGAGCAAAAGAGGAAACTTGATGCCCTTGAGCAGAAAATTAGACCTCAAATTCCATTGTACATCACAAGTGTGTCTTTTGGATTTCTAGTGAGTTATAAATTTATCCCGTGCTTTGCCTTCGGTTGTTCCTCTTTTTCTTGCTCGACACCGTGAAGGTTGAAGAAGAAAAGGCCATGGTGAGCAGCACCGGCAAGAGTACTTAATTTTTACAGCACATAATTACAAGAGACTAATTGAGTCTTATGCGAATTAAAGCTGAAATTTAAATAAAACAACAAATAGCCGAATGGGCCAACAAACTCGAACTTAGGCATGCTTCGGAATTGGGCCCTTCTCGGCCCATCAGTGCACAGTGGAAATGGAGGAGGGACAGGGCATCAAGGGCAATACGTTCGGATGTCCGAACATTCCAAACTATCGGACATCTGAACATTCCGAACTATCGGATGGGACAGGCTCAGCAGCCGAGAGCAGAAGCGGGCGCCATGTTACTTTTTCTGTTATGTCTCGGTCTGATATACCTATGTGACTTTTGTTACAATGTTCCTATCAGATATACGTATGTGACTTTTGTAATGATGTTTTTGCCACTATCCACACTGTTTAGGAGCAAAGATGCACGGATCACCATGGATTTAATTTACTTGCCGCCATGACTGGCAGCGTACGTGCGTGCGTCAAACTAAGAAGCCGAGCCGCCATACAAGTGCCACGCATGGCCACACGGCACCTTGATGCTGTATTCGCGAACGAACTCCTCCCGGTCTGCATCGCCACCGGCGGCCAGAGCACACTGCTTGAAGCATGATTACGAAATAACACAGCATGATTACTTCAACAAAGCATGATTACGAAATCTACATTGGACCACACTGGCAATACAACTGCATCAGTAAAAAAGACCACATCACACTATCAAAGCAACATCCATGTGCTTCATCTGATTGTTTATTACTACATTAGATTCACGATGCATGATAACACGGACGATGAAGGCGACGGCGGCGCTCTCTCGAGGTCAGTGGCAGAGCGCTTTGCAACATCCTTCCAAACCCAAACGTCCCTCGACGCCTTCTGCAGGAAGTACGGCGTACCGGAGCAGTACCCGGGGGCCGTCTTTGTGTATGCACCCGCGCTGGAGGCCGACGTGCGCGTCCCGCTACACGGCTTCTATTCTCCATCATGTGTTCATCACATAAGTTTCCGTGATAAATACTTGTGACAATTTATCCACTTTATCTAATAGAAGCTTCGTCTCACGACCCACTATATCTTCTTTTTTAGCAGCTATGTGTTCATCATAGAAGTTTCCGTGATAAATACTTGTGATAATTTATCCACTTTATCTGACAGAAGCTTCATCTCACCACCTACGGATCGCCTTGGAATGGGGATCTACAACAGAAGCTTCGCCTCACCACCTACTTTAGCTTCTTTTTCAGCAGCTATGTGTTCATCATAGAAGTTTCCATGATAAATACCTGTGATAATTTATCCACTTTATCTGACAGAAGCTTCATCTCACCACCTACGGATTGCCTTGGAATGGGGATCTACGAAGTACTGTGGCTCTTGTTGTTATCTTCCTCCACACGAGTGCGGGCCGAGGACCACAGGTCGGGTGGGGTCGGCCGTGGGAGCCTTTGTCGTCCGTGTCGTCACCCTTGATGATGGGATTGTCACGGAGAGGCGAGGAGGAGCCGATGATGCAGAGGGAGGAGGACATCGCGCATGGTTCGGTGTGGTGCTGGTGCAGAAGGCTTGCAGAAGAAGAATGGAAGCAATTTATCGGCATTTTACCGCCGCGGTAGATATGTGGCTCTTGGGGTTATCTTCCTCCACACATGTGTGGGCCGAGGACGGCACCAGAGCAGAACAGTCATGAGACGACCGCCGCCAGTTGCGGCGCGGCATGGTCGAAGAGCCGTGGCGGGATAGCAGGTTAGGCGTAGCATGTACCGCGTATCTTGCCCCTGACGGCGACGTATTTGGCTAGAATCACAATCCCCGGTGGATGCACCATCACCGCATCCTCTCCGAAGCGAGAAAAGCAACCACCTTTCTCATGAAGCCGTCGTGGCAGGATAGAAGGGGAGGCGCAGCGCACCCGCCACCACCCGCGTCAAACTCGCCGAGAAGAGAAGAAGGAGAGTGGAGAGAGGAGAAGAGCAGAAGGAGAGAGGAGAAGGGAAGGAGAGAGAGGCTCCACGCGTTTTTTATTTTTTTTAGAATAGAGAGGCTCCTGGGCTCGGCCTGCTGGGCTCGGGGTAAAGTGACACATGGGTAAAGTGCGTCATAGGAGGGTAAAGTCATGGGTAAATTGATACAAACAAGGGTAAAATAGGGCATAGCAGGGTAAAGTTAGACACAGGAGGGTAAAATAGCAGGGTAAAAATTAACATTGTCAGATAAAGTGGATAAATTATCACACGTATTTATCACGGAAACTTCTGTGATGAACACATAGCTGCTGAAAAAGAAGCTAAAGTAGGTGGTGAGATGAAGCTTCTGTTAGATAAGTATCATGTATGTTTGGATTTTGTTCAAAGTATGATGGTTACTGTACTTCATAGATCCCTATTCCAAGGCGATCCGTAGGTGGTGAGATGAAGCTTTTGCCAGATAAAGTGGATAAATTATCACAGGTTTTTATCACGGAAACTGCTAACTGCTATGATGAACACATAGCTGCTGAAAAAGAAGCTAAAGTAGATGGTGAGACGAAGCTTCTGTCAGATAAAGTGGATAAAGTATCACAAGTATTTATCATGGAAACTTCTGTGATGAACACATAGCTGCTAAAAAGAAGCTAAAGCAGGTGGTGAGATGAAGCTTCTGTCAGATAAAGTGGATAAATTATCACAAGTTTTTATCACGGAAACTTCTGTGATGAACACATGATGGAGAATAGAAGCCGTGTAGCGGGATGCGCACGCCGCCTCAGCAGATGGGGCGCAGACACTCAGATGGCCCCGGCATCGCTCCGTGACGCCGTTCGACTCGGGGGCGAGCTTGGCTCCTAAGCTCGTTTGCCTAGCTCGATGGAGAAGACGCACCCGTGACCGTAGTTCCTTGTCGGAGAAGAAGCCCTCGTGGCTACCACCATCGCCATGGAAGAAGCCTCCGCGGCCGCCATCGCCGCTAGATCCGGCGACCTCCCGAGCACGGCCACCTCATCGAGGAACGAAGAAAGCTAGAGCCCGAACCGGGCGGAAACAGCCAACGGGCTGTCAAAACGAGCCATGCTAGGCCCCAAGACGTCGGTGAAAATGACCAAGTCGGTCTAAATCGAGGGCATGAAAAAACAAGGCGGAAACATGTGAAAACGGGCGAAGTTGATGACACGAAAAAACAAAGCGAAAACATGTGAAAACGGGCAAAAACGGGTCATGAACGGGCCAAAACAGGCCACGAACGGGTCGTGGGCCCCGGTCCCACTAGGGTGGCCCGCGGGACCTAGGGGACCCACCCCTGGGCTCCCACATGAGGAGTCCAAGGTTCGGTCGATACGTGAAAAACACGACTCCCGTGTGGCACCTGAGCGAAAACCAGCGCTGGGAAAAAACATGGGAAAACTACATATCACGTGGATTTCCTGAGGTCCTAGAAAACATAGTAGAGAACCATACGGAAAACTACAAGAACTCCTAGGAGGGGGGTGCCCCTCGGGTATAGTAGGGAGTGAGTGTTTGCTGGCTGAGACCCTGGGCAAACGACTGCGAAACCAAGCAATAAGACATGACGATGAGTCTGAGGCCAAAATTTCTTCTTTCTGCCTATGATGCAAAACAAAAAGAGCTGAGGCAATGTTAGATGCCTAGCATGGATGGTTGACTCTGAACCACCAAGGCGCTAGGCGGAAACGGCTCATGGCAGGCCGATAACGGGCCACGGGAGGCCAAAATCGGGCGGAAACGGCCAACGGGCCGTCAAAATGGCCATGCCGGGCCCCAAGACGTCGGTGAAAATGACAAGTCAGTTCTCTGGTTATGTGTCAGAACACTCAGCATACCACCATGGCAAGCAGAGTTTAGCAAGTACAATTATTGGAATGGCTCAGAATTTTGTTGGCAGCAATAACATCAACCTTATGTACCCTAGTGGTCAGTTTGGCACCAGAGCTCAGGTGGGATAACAGTGCTTGTTATGACCTAACACTGCGACAATTACTGTCATGTGTATTTTACATGTTTATATATCATTTCAGGGAGGCAAGGATGCTGCGAGTCCTAGGTACATCTACACCAAGCTGTCTCATATCACACGTTTAATTTTCCCGAAGGATGATGATATTCTACTTAATTATCTGAATGAGGATGGGCAGTCAATTGAACCCACCAGCTGGTAATGTTGGCGATCGCATATTTACATGATCTGTCCTCATCACAGTCACGTATTCATAGTGTAGCTAATGACAAGCCCTCTTTTTCTTAGGTATATGCCAATTATTCCCATGGTCTTGGTCAATGGAAGTGAAGGAATTGGAACTGGATGGAGCACATATATTCCAAACTACAATCCAAGAGACATCGTTGCTAACCTCAGGCGGTTGCTGAATGAAGAGTCTACTGTACCAATGCATCCATGGTACATGGGATTCAAGGTTATTATTATGAGTTGGCTTTTGTAGTTGCACCAAGGCATAGTTTTGTAAATACTACTCTAGAATTATTGGTTGTACTAAAGCAAACTTTCTATGCCCAAACTTACAGGGGTCTATAGAGAAGACAGTCAATACAAAGGTAGCTGGTTCCACGTACACCATCACTGGAATCATTGAGGTTGTTGACAACACACTGAGGATTACTGAACTGCCAATCCGTCGTTGGACTAATGATTACAAAGAATTTCTTGATGGTTTATGTTCAGATAAGCAGAACAAGGACAAAGTATCATTCATAGAGGTAGTTGACAACAGAAGACACCTTCGCTTGCGTTCATAATGTTTGCACAATCATATTTTGCTCAGTTGCAACTATTTTACAGGATGTCACAGCGCAAGGTGATAACGAAGATGTTTACATTCAGCTCCAATTAGGTGAGGAAAATATGAATATAGCTAAGCAAGAAGGACTAGTGAAGAAGTTTAAGCTGACAACAACAATTGGAACATCAAACATGCACTTGTTTGATTCAGATGGTAAAATTCGGAAGTATGACACTCCTGAGCAAAGTAAGTGATGTCTCGTATTGTGTGTTGCTACAGACCCCATTTTCTTGTTATTTAATCACTACTAAAAGTGTGATATTTCTGTAGTACTTGAGGAGTTCTTTCAATTAAGGCTTGAATTCTATGTTAAGAGAAAGGTACATCTGATGACTTTCTTATTTTCACAACATTAACTGAAAGCCATAGTAACCAATTTATTTGTGCAGGAAGCTTTGTTGAAAAATATCAAGCTGGACTTAAAGAAAATTGAAAACAAACTTAGGTTTATCCGCTGTGTTGTTGATAATGAAATTATAGTTAACAACAGGAAAAGGGCAGATCTATTTTTGGAGCTCCGGCAGAAGAATTTTGATCTTTTCCCAAAGAAAAAAAGAGGGCTGAACCAGCTGCTGTAGGTGCTTTAGAAGAGGAGGAAAATGAAGAGAGTCCTGAAGCTGAAGGAGCGGAGGCTAGTGACTATGAGTATCTCCTCTCAATGTCAATCGGTACCTTGACTAGAGAGAAGATACAGGAGCTCAATGCTGAGAAACAAAAATTAGTGGATGGTGTTGAGGAAACACATCGCCAAAATCACTTTGGTTGAAAGATCCGTGCTATCATGGTCGGTTCACGATATCTTGATCCAGGAGTCGCTCCCTTTTATGGTAATGTGCCTCTCCCAGCAGTCAAGATTCCTATTTTCTACCTGATTGATGATTGATTGTAAATGTTGCTACTTCGCACACAAAAAAAAGATTGTAAATGTTGCTATAGACCTTTCCGGTTCCCTAGCATGGATTCTTCTTTTTTCAGTACGGATCTTGTGGATTGCTTGAAGGATGTATCTTTTTCAGCACGTATTCTATTTGTTTGGAGCGCCAATTGACTGATGCACAAGAAGAAGAAATCAAGAGTGCAGATGGTAACCAAGTGAATTCATTAAATCGGATTATTAGAAAGACTATCCATCCCGCTAATGGAGATAGAGGTAACATTCACAGATTAAGTCAGGCCCTACTGTATCATATTTTGTTCAGGAAGCCTTTTGACATTGTAGACATGATGTTCGAGGAGATGGAAAACAACCACAGGCACAATAAAAAGAGAATGCCATATGCCCCATACATCATGTTACTTATTAACAGTGCAATTAGAGAGAAATTTGTACCTGAGGGTGGAGGAAATGAATGTGTTCACAAAAGGTACAACATGGAGTTCAAGTTGCCTAAACAGACAAAGGATCATACAACTTCAAAGTCCAAATCGACGCGTGCACCACTGAAAAAGTCCAAATCGATGCGTGTACCATTGATGAAACCATGAACACTTGATCTGTAGAAGCCTTGAGGATGAATGGATGTCTTCCGGATACCAGAGTGCATATTGGACTGCATGCTTTGATGCAAGGCAATAAGTCTGGATTACCAGGTGATGTGATACAGTCAGGAAGGTCCATCTCATGCTCCTCATTTCGAGGCAGAAGTAACCATAGATGGGCAAACTTTTAAGAGCCCAAAGCAAAACATCTACTTTAGAGCGCAGGATGCTGAAGCTGCTGCCTCAGCACTTGCTTTGGAGTCCTTACCCCCAGTACCAGTACAACAACCTATGGTTAGTCCATTTGTTTCTTTTCTTTTTCCATTTATGGAGCATTAGGCAATCTGGAAGACATCAATCTGATGAAAACTTTTCTACTTTTTTCAGAGGAATTACAAGAATCTCATTCAAGAAAAGGCCCAAGAATTAGGAAAACCATTGCCTCTATATAATACAATGCCACATAATTCAGCCAGCCACGAACAAAAAACAAGCAGAAATGAATTCTGCCAAGGTGGCTTATCATCATTTCAAGGCAGCAGTGAGCAACTGATTATTAAGTATGAATTTGTAACTTAGTAGCTTTCTCTTTGAACCTGTTTGTAAGATTAAAGCAAATTATAATCCAACGACCAATCTGTTTGCTTATATGAGGACCTGTTGCCCTGCATGACCAATTGATACTACTAGCATCATAGTATGAGCTGATTATTTGGTATTACAGTATAGATTTTTTTTTTAGAAGGGATGGCAAAGCTTTTGCCGCATGTTCTACAGTATAGATGCCAATATATGTTTCTATAAACTTGGCATGCCAACAATTGATTCATGAGATCAATCTTTCTGGGAGATTTGAATAGGCAACACACACAGTTCAGTTTCAGTGCATGAGTTCCAGTGCGTTCGTACAAGTTTCAGGGACATTTTGTTTGATTCAGATTCTGAATGACCCTGTACTATACCTGCTGGGCTTTATTTTGTTATACCTCTTTCAATGTATGGTGAACTTTCTCCAATAAAATATACTAATTTGAACCGTGAGGGGCATAACCAACTTTGGGATGACTTAATAGAGCATTTGTGGCAGTTACATGGGCAATAATTCTTTTGACTACGGTTTGTGAAAGGTTACTGAACCTTGCACTTGGCTATGTGTAACTTTGTCTATCCCTGACTTTGCAAAATTAGATATCTCTGAATTTATTTGGTTCCTAATGTGGCTGTGCAGGAAGCGTGATATCAGCACCCACCACTCCGCCGACCATGTCTTTCGCTACTTCTGCCTCTAGCTCATCGCGTCGCAATGATCCAGATCAAGTGCCAGCTCCATTTCCGTTGGATTCAGAGAATTATGATCCGGATCCCGTCTACTGCTATTGCAACAAGAAGGCGGTGCAGTATCTCTCGTGGTCTCTTAGCAACCCAGTGAGAAGATTTACTGTCTGTCCTAACAGATTCAAAGACAATGTAGGTTCTTTGCTCTTTTAGCTCGTTGTTTTAATCCAGATAGCTGCCTTTTCATAACAGATGGTTGTTTGATCTTCTTTGAAGGTGGCACACTGCGAGCTTTATAAGTTTAATGACCCCAAGATACCAGAAGGTTTTGTGAAGAACGCTGTGCGCAAGTTGCAGAAGATGGTTGCGGATTTGCGAGCACAACTTGCTGAGAAAGATATGTTGGTTGCGGATTTGCGAGCACAACTTGCTGATAAAGATATGTTGCTTCTTCACATGGGCATGCTACCTGATTCGGAAATAGGAGCTGAGAATGATGCACTGCCTGAGGAGAAGGTGAAGGAGCAGGCGGCGAAAGAGGTGAAGGAGAAGGTGGCAAAGGAGAAGGCGGTGAAGGTGAAGCTGAATTGTTGCTTCCCGAAGTCCGCAATTTGTGCTCTTCTGTTCATTGTGATTGCATGGTGTATCAACTCTAGGATTTGCCTAACTGATGTAGGCGTGATGGATGTTGTTCAGAACTGGTGAATTTAGTGATGGAAGTGAGGCATCTCTTGGTGGTTCGAGCCCTTAATTGGATGGTTTGCTGCTTTTGGGGATCTTCCTGCTGATGTTGCAGAGTATGGACTATGGAGGAGTGGAGGACATGCTCTATGCTCTATGCAATGCCTTTTGTAATAGGGTGGCCAAAACTAATGTAGTAATAGTAGTACTCTGTAGTATTCTTAGTTTGTTGCAGTAGAAGTCTAATGAACTTGTATGAACCTGTAGTACTTTGTAGTATTCATGTTATTTGCACAGTGGATTGTCGTTTCTATGCACGGTGGATTGTCGTTTTCCATGTGAATTTGTACACTGATCCACGTGAATTTGCAGAAAAACTTGAATTCAAGTTTTTGAGAACTGAATTCGATTTAAAGGAATCTAATTAACTTTCAGCAGCTGTATACGAAGCCAAAACGGACCAGCTCCTCACCAGCCAAAACGGACCAGCTCTGTGCCAGCCAAAACGGACCAGCGCTAAATCTCCACCGCCGCCATTGTTCCGCCTTGCCGTCCCCCATTGCCGCAGCTTCCACCGCGCCGGTAATCTGCAACCACTACGGCGCCGGCCACCTCCGCTTTGTCGCCCCCCGTTGCCGCAGCTTCCACCGCGCCGGTAATCTGCAGCCTCTACGGCACCGGCCACCTCCGCTTTGCCGCCCCCCGTTGCCGCAGCTCCACCGCGCCGGCCACCTTGCACAGGGCCCAGTTCACCAGAGTACCAACACCAAAAGTATCATCACAGAATCATCAACACCAGAGCTCGGTGTAAGAAACACGAAAAGTATCAACACCAGAGCTCTAGAATTGACTGCAGCCTAAGAATCATCGCCAAAAGTATCATCACAGAATCATCACCAGAGTACCAACACCAGCCTAAGCAGCCCAACCACCACCATTCTGCATTTGATCGTAGTCCTTTGGGTTTCGGAGACGCTTTGAGCGTCTCACCACAACAGCTGCCTTGTTAAGTGGTGCGCGTGTTTTCGTTGCCCCCCTCCCCGCCACGGGCGGTTCAGGCTTTTCACTTTCGTCACTGGGCCCAATCCAATAGCCATTTCTAGCAGCGCTTGGAACTTGGTACAGCCATGCACAGGCAGGCCGCAGGCCGCATCAGCTGCTAGCTAAAAGCTAGCCAACGCAGCCGCGCTTGGATCTTGGCAATTTCCTGGTCAGCTGTTCTATTTTAGTGAACTCTTTTCGTGCTTTTTAGAAATTTGCTAGTCACTTGTCTGGTCAAACTTTCTAGCTTCTCAATGTGCACACAAGTCATGCCGTGCACAGCGCGCATTACGCGAGATAAGTGCGCGACCATCCCCACGCACAACGTCGCCCGACCATGGCGGCATGCTCCAGTTCATGGCTAACTAACTAAGGCGCGCGGTCACCACAATCCGATGCCTGCGCGCATGCATAACCGAAACTGAACATGCTAACTAAATGACTACAGCACATAGGAGTATCTAACAAGTCTCCTCCTACTCCTAGTGTGCCTTCTGTACATGAAAGACACCAAGTTTGAAACGCAGTTCACAGAAACGTTCCCATCCCAACGCCTTGGTGCAGATGTCCGCCAGCTGCTCCAACGTCCCAATGGACTGAAGATGAACCCTGTTCTCCTCGACCCATTCTCGAATATAATGAAATCTTACATCTATATGCTTACTTCGGTCGTGGAACACTGGATTCCGGCTGAGCGCGATGGCGGATTCATTGTCGATCTTCAGAGTGATGGCGCTGGCTTCCTCCCCCTTGAGCTCAGCTAGGAGACGGGCAAGCCAAACGTCTTGGCAAGCTGTGGTGGCTGCAGCTATGTATTCTGCCTCGCATGATGACAGAGCCACAACTCACTGCTTCTGTGATTGCTAGGTGATCATGTTGCCGCCGAGGAAGTAGACCACTCCAGTCGTGCTTTTGCGGGTGTCAACATCGCCGGCCAAGTCACTGTCGTTGTAGTCGACGAGCTGAGCTTCTTTCTTCCTCTGGTAGCAGCAACCGAACTGAAGAGTGCCTGCTACGTACCTGAGCACCCTCCTGACAGCGGCCAAGTGCTCAGTGGTGGGAGCTTCCATGAAGCGGCTGATGTACCCCACCGAGTATGCGAGGTCAGGCCTGGAGTTCACCAAATACCAGAGTGAGCCGACAATGCTGCGGTACCTGGTTGGATCCACTGCTGGGGCTGAGCTCTGCTTGCTAAGCTTCAGACGAGGCTCCATGGGAGTGTGACTGGGATTGCAGCCAGCCAACCCCACCGACTCCAGGATCTTGGCGGCATACGCACTCTGGCAGATGGTTATCCCGGCCTCGCTCTGGGTTACCTCCAAGCCCAGATAGTAATGAAGGAGGCCGAGGTCACTCATCTTGAAGTTTGCCTTCATCTCGTCCTTGAACATGGTGATGTCGTTGTTGTTGCCGCCAGTGATCACCAGGTCGTCCACGTAGACACCGACCACCAGCCGGCGTGCGCCCGCACCACGCAGATACATGGCGTGCTCGGAGGTGCTCTGCTGGAAACCCTTTTCGATCAGGGAGGAGTCGAGCTTGGCATACCAGGCACGAGGGGCTTGACGTAGACCGTACAATGCCTTCACCAGATGCAGAACCTTTTTCTCATGCCCGCAGAGAACGAAGCTAGGTGGATGCTCGACGTAGACTTGTTCCTGGAGGACGCCATTGAGAAACACAGACTTAACATCCATGTGGTGCACTGCCTAGCCTTGTGAGGCAGCATGGGCAAGGGGCAACCGCACGGATTCAAGTCTGGTCACTGGCGCGAAAACTTCATCAAAGTCGACGCCTTGCTGTTGGACGTGCCCCTTTGCGACGAGCCGCGCCTTGTACTTCGTGATCACGCCCGTGGCGTCCTTCTTGGTCTTGTAGACCCACTTCAACCCGATCGGCTTCACACGTGGGGGAGCATCGACGAGTCGCTAGGTGTCGCTGGCCTCGATGGTAGTCATCTCATCCAGCATCGCGTGCCGCCAGTGGTCGTGACGAAGCGCTTCTTCGAACATCGCAGGCTCGGCGTCACTCGCCAGTAGGAGGTGCTCCTCCAGGTTCCGATCAACGAAACCGGGCAGAGTGGACTGGCCGAGGATGTTGTCGACGCGCCGAAACCGCAACGGCGCCTCATCGCCGTGGTCGGCGTCCAGCTGCTCACTGAAGCCGTACCCGGGCGGCGTGGCGAACTCGATGTCGTGAGGCTGTTGGGCGCTGGACGAGGCTGTAGCAGTAGCCGGAGTGTGCGCTGGTGCGAACGGAGGTGTGGACGAGCCTGGGGGCGCCGGAGAAGCAGAGCCCTACGCGGTGCCTGCTGACGGAGTGCGGGCCACCGTCATGCTGGTGGTGGTGATTACGGTGGGCACCTCCACCATTGGCTCGTCAATAGTGAAGTCGGCGTCGCCCCCGTCATGATTAGCAGGCCATGCCCACTGAGCGCCTTCGTCGAAGATGACGTCCCGGCTGATGTGCACTCGGCGGGTAGAGGGGTCGTAGACACGATATGCCTTGGACCCGGCCTCATACCCGACGAAAATCATGCGCCTGCTGCGATCGTCAAGCTTCTTGGGATTTGGTGTGGTTACCTTGACGTGGGCGATGCTGTCGAATGTGCGGAGATGATGAACGCTCGGCGCACTTCCCGTCCAGAGCTCATAGGGAGTCTTGCCCCCTATGCTTTTGGACGACGACCTGTTCAGTAGGTACATGGCCGCCGTGATCGCCTCGCCCCAGAACACGCCAGGGAGCCCTTTGGCCTTGAGCATGCACCGCGTTGTGCCCACGACGGACTGGTTGCGATGCTCCACGACACCGTTCTGTTGTGGTGTATGCGGTGCCGTGAGCTCGCGACGCAGTCCAAGCTGGGCGCAGTACTCGACGAAGTCCGCCGCGTTGAACTCGCCACCCCGATCGGTACGGAGTGCGAGCAGCTTCTTGCCAGTCTTCCTCTCCGCGGCTGCCTGGACACGCTTGATGGCCGACGCTGCTTCATCCTTGGATGGCAGCAGCACCACCCACATGTATCGTGAGAAGTCGTCAACCAGGAGAAGGAAATAGCGGTTACCACTTGGTGTTGGCGACGAGATTGGGCCGCAGAGGTCGCCGTGGAGAAGCTGGAGAGGCTCTGTGGAGCGCCCCAGCGCCTTCTGCGGGAACGGGGTGCGGCGCTGCTTGCCGGCGAGGCACGCGTCGTAGACTTGTTCCACCTGGTTGAGCAGAGGCAGGCCACGAACGAGCTCCTCTCGGGCCATCTTGCAGAGCGCGGTGAAGTTGACGTGCCCGAAGCGGGCGTGCCAAACCCACGCATCCTCAGCGCCCCGCGCTGCTAGGCACACCGGTCGTGCGATGGTGGCGTCGAGCACGTACAGGTGGCCTAGGCTGCGGGGGATCTTCGCGAGCAGTCGCATCTCTTCGTCGCGGACGCACATCATGCCGCTCTTCACCAGGACCTCATAGCCGCCCTCGTCTAGCTGGCCGACGGAGATGATGTTGGCCGTCAGACGGGGAAGGTAGTAGACGTGTGGCAGAGAGCGGTGCTCCCCATTCTTGCAGGAGAGGAGCACGGTGCCGCTTCCCTCGATGCGGGCGGTGGAGCCATCGCCAAACCGGACGGAGCTAGTGATGCTGGTGTCGAGGCTGGCGAAGGCAGACCGCGCGCCCGTCATGTGGTTGGAGGCGCCCGTGTCTAGAATCCATCGGCGTGGATCCCGATCGGCTTCAGAATCGAAAGTGGCGAATACCTTCTTCTCCGTGAAGTGGATCTCGGCGGCCGGCGGAAGTGGAGGCTGGCACTCGGGCGGTGTTCCCTGGCGGCGGCGAGGAATCGATCCCCTCCGTGTGGGCGGTGGCGATGGCCAGCATAAGAGTGGCCTCCTCCTCCTGGGCCACGTGGGCCTCTTGGGCCGGCTCCTCCTTCTTGTGACGACAGTCCCGGGCCCAGTGGCCCTTCTTGCCACAGCGCGGACAGGGATCGTCGTGCGGTGGGCGCGTCGAGGTGGAGCCGCCGGAGCTGCGCCCGCGGCCTCGGCCGCGGCCCTTGCCACGGCCAGACTCCGATGCCTTCTTCTTGTACTTCTCCACCCACTGCTCCTCAGTGAGCAGCAGTTTGCCGCTCGCGGTGTGCTCCGGAGCGGGCTTGACTTCGTCAGCGGCTTTGAGGCGGCCAGTGACCTCCTCGATGGAGAGCTGAGAGATGTCAAGCAGAGTTTCGATGGAGATCACAAGTTGTTTGTACCGTGGGCGGACGACGCGTAGATACTTGGCCACCACCTTCTTGTCGGATTCCGGATCGCCAAGCGTTGCCAAGCGCTGCACGATGCCTGACATGCGCAGCGCGAAGTCTTCGATGGGTTCTCCGTCTTGGAGGGCGATGTTCTCGTACTCCGCCTGGAGATTCTGCGCGGTCGCCTTCCGCACTCGCTCGTCGCCGATGCGGAAGTTCTTGATGGCCTCCCAGGCTGCCTTCGTAGACTCCTTCTCCACCAGGATGGGGACCATCTCCGTCGGAACGCCGCTGTAGATTGCGTCGAGTGCGTTGCGGTCGTCGTCGTAGTCCACATCGTCGTCCTTGACGGCGTCCCAGAGGTGGCATGCTTGCATCTTCAACTTCATCCGAAGGGACCACTCATGGTAGTTCGCCTTCGTGAGCTGCGGCCAGTTGCCGGAGCTCCCTTCCCGGATGATGCGCTCGACGATGACCTCCCGCGGACGGCGTGCGTCGCGGGTGCGCGAGCGGCGTGCGTCGCGCGGGCGCGATCGGCAAGGCGGAGATCGGACCGGTGAAGGTGTATGCTGCGGGGTCTTGGCGCCGGAGATGCCGGAACCGTCGGTCTTCTGGTTGTCGTCACCCTTCTTGGCCGGTGAACGGCCGCGGGGTCTCGGCGGAGGCGTCATGGCGACGACGAGGTCCCTCGAACACTCGGCTCTGGTACCACTTGTCAGAAACTGAACGGCAGAGCAGCAGCGTGCGGAATGCAAGCAGGAGGTGAACGAACAAGAACACGAAAGAAATTTGTGCTGCTAGAACTGGCAGCGTTTTCTGATGCATGTATTGCCATTTATTGGAAAACGGAGAAGGATCATGCCGTGCACAGCGCGCACGACGCGAGATGGGTGCGCGTCCATCCCCACGCACAACGTCGCCCGACCATGGCGGCATGCTCCAGTTCATGGCTAACTAACTAAGGCGCGCGGTCACCACAATCCGATGCCTGCGCGCATGCATAACCGAAACTGAACATGCTAACTAAATGACTACAGCACATAGGAGTATCTAACAGCCGCCTCGCTACCCCAATCCTAGAGCAAGCCGCTACGCCATCCTGTGCCTCCCTGCTGCCGTCTGGATCTCGCCGCGAAGACGAACTCGCCGCTGCCGTTGTAGTTGCCGTTTGCTGCCTCGCCATCGAGGAGAATCTGTTGCTGCCCCTCGCGTCAAGGTGATGCCGCAGACACCGTTCTTGCTCTCTCTTTCTCTCTGTTGCTCACGTATAGCGTCGTCAAACCTTCGCAGGAAGACCTGGAGCCGCCATAACCGACGTACATCGTCACCGTGCCGTTTTTGCCGTCAAAACACCTTTGGTGAGCTCGCTGTCTCCTCCTCCGTCTACCCATGTTTTTCCCGCAGGCCGCAGCCATACGAGGTCCCTAGGCCCTTCACCGTGTTTCGCTGGTGAGCTCCAGTCCACCTCGCCGGCAATGGTGCCACCGCCTCCCACACCGGTGCCAACTGATCCAGCGGCGCCGTGCCCAACCCACAGCCGAGACGAACGCACAGCTCCTGCGCTCCCTCCGCAAGCACGCGCGACTCCGGCGAGCAAGTACCGTGCGTGCTCTGTTTTGCTTGATAGCTCGTTGACATCATCGTGACATCATTCGCATTTATGGCCGTTTTCTTTTGGAAAAATAAATCTAGAAATACAACTCCAAATACACTATTGTGGACATGGTACATGGTGGACTGCTCTCACAGCACCTCCACCGGTTCATGGCCCGCAGACTCGGTCCACAGCATAGTGCACGCGCACTTTGCGTTCTAACCCCTGTACTTTTCCGTAATCGATCTACTGTTTTGTGAGTCTTGTATATCTTTTAAGCTAGCCCCTGTCATCTACGGTTATTTCTGTTTTAGCCAAGGCAGCAACCGCAGTCAGCCAAGCTGCGCACGTTTTGCAGTTAAGACCCTCTGTTTTCGGTGAATTAACCCGCGGTCCATTGCGTAATTCGTAGATTACGCCTTGCTCTGTTAAAAGGCGTATTTTTCTCGGTTGACTTCAAAAATACGTTTTCATTTATTTACAGATTTGCCACTAATTTTGTTTTAGCCATAACTTCTCCGTTTTAACTCCGATTTGATCCGTTCAACTTGCGTTAGGTTTGTAAATTCATAATATACATGTTTATACTACTGTTAAGTATGTTTTCAACTTTTAAAAATTCGAGGTTAGATTTAATCTATTATTTTATTAAAGGAAATCTTGTTTAAATCATATCTTCTACGTTTTAACTCCGTTTTAGCCCATTCAAGTTGCGTTAGATTCATAGCGTCGAGATCTACGTGTTAGTAACAGTTTTTACCATATTACTATTTCTAAAATTTCATGGTTTAGATCATATCTTGATTAATGATTATACAACTGGATTTTATAAATAAAATATGATTTCTATCACTTTAGTTTTATAATTCAAATCTAAATTTGACTTAAATTATATTATCTATAAAATAACTTATATATGTTTTTATATAATTAAAACATATGAAGCTAATAGTTTTATATTTTCTCCTATGAGCATATCTTTCGGTAGTTGTATCTCTTTAACCGTAGCTCCGATTAGCGTGCCTCTCGCGTCTGTGTGTTCGTAGCGATGCGTAGAATCGTATTTCAAACTCTCACTTATTTTTCTATGATTGGTGTACTGTTCTAATTTAGATCTATTGTTTTCTTCGTGTATGATTGTATGGATGCTTGTGTGGTGCTTTATGATTTCGTCCGGTCGGTGAGAGATACGTGGTGATCAAGAAGAAGAAGAAGAACATTGAAGATTAAAGCTTACCGAAGGATCGGTGTTTAAGGCAAGTATAGCATGGGACCATCCTTGTTACCTATTCACCTTTAATCACTTAATTCATATTGCATGTGTCTACCTTGTTGCCAATAAGGATATGCTAGATATTTGATATCTTGTACCTTGATACCTGTGGGGTATTGCATTGGGTAGCTTTGCTAGAGCTCAACCAAAACCATGATCTTGTAACTTGACTAATGGTATATGCAATAAAGACTAAAAGATGCTTTCTAGCAACATGGAAACAGGGGGCTAGAGTGTTTAGCTACTTTCTAATTGCTCTAGATTCCTCTCTCTAAGAACTTATCTGTAAGTGATCATCCAGGACTTATAGTACAGCTGTGAGGGCTATATGGCTCTGGCTTTAGCTCACTATGAGGACCTTTTCTAGCTTGTTAGAGGTTACCTTTATGGCACAAGAGGGGCTCCGGTTTGTATGATCTCGGCCTACCAAGAGGGTGCACTTTGGTTTCTTTGTATTTTGTTAGTCACTCCTTGGAGGGGGGTTCATGCTTACTGATGGGAAAACCTTAGCAGCCCTCACTTGTTAGACGAACCTTTGAAAGGCTTCATAGTGAACCCTGCCGGCCTTCCTTGGTAGTGGGTCAAGAGGTTGGCCGCCTCGGGCGAAAGGGTAAATCACGACTCACAGTGAAAGTGTACAACCTCTGCAGAGTGTAAAGCTGGTATATCAGCCGTGCTCACGGTCACGAGTGGCCTTGGAACCCTTATGGAATAGATGATGAACACTAATGATATGGATGACGAAGATGCTCACTAATGGTTAATTGTTTATGTTATTCATTATTCATGTTTACCTGATCATGTGTTTATACGGGCTTGTGATAAACTTGTTGCTACTCCTATGCTAAAATTGTGACAATTAAAAGCTAATTGCAGTTAAACCAGTGTCAGCCTTTTGAGCCTCATGAACCCCATGTTATATTTGTTGAGTACTATATGTACTTACACTTGCTTTATTTTTCACATATTTGGATAAAAATCCCGGATGGGTACCAGATTGCTAGTTTGGAGGAATTAGGCTTGTGATCAACCAGTCAGTTGTCCCTGTGGAAGTGGAGTCTTCACCCAAAGATCGAAGTTGTCTTTCCACTGTTTGCAATCTAAGGTTATAATCTTTATACTAATACGCTATGTATTTAAGCATTGTCTTTTGATATTACCCTTATTTGTAGCTATATGTGAGATTTGACTTTCTAGGCTCACATATGGTGTGTATCTGGTTTTGTTCTTAAAACCGGGTGCTACACGTCATAACCCACATCACAGTCCAATTTCAGCCTCGATAGTAAGCTGTCGATGGTGATGGTCAAGCCTTTACCATCGACATCTGGGACTGGCTGCGGTGTACACTAACACCGCCGATTGACTTATGATCCGTCCGTGATTAGGTCCTTACTTCAATCGCATTGGAGCACGCCCCCGCTGTGGATATACACTAACACCGCCGCATTGGCAAATGATCCAACTGTGTTGAGGCTATCAAAACCGTCGTGTGGGCACATCAACCGCCTGTGTAGTGGTCACCAGCACCGTCGCCTTGTACTTCGACCTGACTATCAGCGGTGTGGGTTCACTATCGTTTGGATAGCTGAGACGCATGTGTAGAGGTTAACACCACCGTTGCTTCAGCGTATGATCCGCCAGTACAAAGGTCATGGTCATCGTTGCCTTGCACCACAATCCACCTTTGATGATGGTTTAGTCGGTGTCGGGTTACTAAACGATTCGGCGGTGATATACTTTTATCCCTACCTCATAATATGTATAGCGACGGTGTTGGATGTTTGCATCACCAATGGCGGTGGTGATAACAAAACAATAAATGGCCCTTAATAGCTTACTGAACACGAAGCATACAGATATAATCATTACATCCATAAACCATGTTCTTACAATAACAATGGACGCTTACCATAATATATATCTCAATTGATGTCCGAACACAAGCGGTACATATATTGCAAACTAAAGGTACTGATCTCTATAGGCTTCCATAACAAAACGACGTAGCTGTGGTCCTCCTATATGGCACTCCTGCTTGTTAGGCAAAAATAAATATAATTAGTGCATCCTTCGAATTGGTAGGCAATGCACCATGGAACCCCTCTTCTTCCTCCTAGCCAATGCAGGAAAAATGTTCAAAAGCACTTAGACTCCACCTGCACAAAGTAGCACAATTAATAATATTCAACACACCGTTCCTTTAGTTACAAAGCCCAAATTGGCCTATATATAGAATCAAAACAACTACCTACCTCAACAAAGGCATGACGTAATTACAACAAAATACAGCATATGCACCTTTGCTGCTCTGCTAATGACTCCATGAACAAGGGAACATAAGATAGTGAGGTCCGCCGCTCATACATAATAGTTTCTAGGTACTTCTAGGATAGCTGATGGCATGAGCAGGGAGGACATGAACTTTACTGGGGTTCATGTCATATGCAAGCAGTGATTTGTCCTCCCCAATAAGGAAAATCAAATTCCATTCTGGATGAACTGCAATCACTCTATAGGCCACATCACAAACCTCGGTTCCAATTTCAATATTCTTCTTTCCATATAGCTCCAGCGTGGTCACCCTATGCTTCAATGTCTATTTACTAGTACCATATTCTTCAAGGATCCAGATTGAAAGCTTATACCTATTCAAAGTATCAGCAGTACATAAACACAACTGACCATCAGCTTCATGGATTGAGATTGCATCACTAGTTGGCCTACGAATTTTCCTCCATGTCTTTCACTCCATATCAACAGCAACTATCAAGGTGAACTCCAGTATGTGCATAAAACCATTAACAAACACACCTTTGCCATATGTGGATACTACAATACCCTCGCCCCATTCAGATTCTTTAAAGATCCATGCTCCAGTTTTAGATGAGTAGATGTTGACACCTAAGGAGTCATCATTGTTGATCCCATATTCAAACACATGGAAGTGCGAGGAGACTATCAGATAGAACCCCAAATGAGCTAAACCATAAGAATGGTTGCTACCCGGTAGTAGCAACCATTTCTTAGTCACCAGATTGCAGACAACATAGCGAAACCCAGAGTACTAGAAGAGGATGAGGCCCTGGAAGCAATCTAAGATCATGACATCCTGAATGGGGAAGGGCAAGACAGACAAAGAGGGGTATTCACTGTTGACACTGGTGAAGTTGCGTTTGCATTTCTAGCTGCGGTAGAAGAATCCGGCGAGAATCTGGGGCAGCTCCTTATGTTACTCGGGTCCCAAGATGAGGCTATTCCAGGAGCGATAGACACACTTGGAGCTTCACAAGGAGCAGGCAGTGAGGCAGCTGAGGATGAGGACCAAGATATGGTCTGTGAGGATGGCCACTTCATTCCTCTTGTTGGGGACCTCCTCCTCCATCTTGACGAGGATCTGGTGGAGCGGGGATGGCTATGGAAGCGGCGACACTGTCGCCTAAATCAAAGAAGGAGCGACTATGGACATGTGTTCATGAGCTCATTAATAATCAGATGGAAGCTTCATTCATACTCAAATAAGTGAAGAAGGGAATAAAAATCCAAGAACAATCCATAAGGGAAGTGCGAAAGCGTTACCATTGCCTTGGGATCTTGTTGCATTGAGCTTGAGCGGCGACGGTGGTGATGAGTACCACCCTGGTCACCGGTGTATCTGAGCTGTCTACCTACCGGTGAGGCATACTGGCACAGAGCACTAGCTTGTCGGCAATGACTGGCGGCTTGGACGCCGCTGAGTAGGGGCGGTCACGCAATTCGGCACTGGGGAGCAGGGGCAATGATGAGGAACAACAACAATGAGGAGGTGAAAGATATGGTGGGGGAGTCCTTTGTAAGCAACTATATCAGACATAGGAATGCAAATTTCTGCAAAACATTGTAAATATGTGGAGGAGTGACGCGTAGGACTCACGCGCAGGCTTGGAAATTGACGAAAGCGGCGGAGATGATTGGGAGATGTTAGCACCTACTAACGACGGACATGTCATACGGTCTGTGAACTCTAAGACGCACAAATGGAACGTTCAAGTCATAGCAAACAAAAATGAATTCAAAGCAATAACTACTAAATATTATGAGCATTTTTATTCAGAATGCAGAGGCATGTTACAATCGAACTACTCGCGGGGAGCATTGCGAATGATGTCCTCTACATCCATTGTGGCCAAGTTGCCATCACCCATGGTGGAGAACTCGCCGATCATGTTCTAACGCTGCCGATAGCTCGTCTCTCTCGGGAACCCGAGCTCCATCATGGTCAGGTCCTCACCCAGCCAAAGCTGGGCGGCGGCCATGGCCGAAGCGGCCCCTAGGCAAATATAGTACGTGGCCACCTCCATGACCCATAGCAGGGTCATCCCCATAGGCGCAGGAGGCGAAAGCACACGGACGGTGTTGCCTGCTGCAGCGTGGAGGTCCTGGAAGTGCCTGTTGCTCTCAGCCACCACCCAAGAGGAAACATGGGCATTGTCCTCGGCTACCTAGCGAACACGGATCACCTCCGTGGCCTCACCCTACGCGGCGATCGGCTGCTCCTGGACAGCTAAAAAGGAGACAAAAAAATGCTACAACTTAAGACACGACGTCGCACGTAGTGAAAGAGCAAGATCATATCGTGCCGAATGCCTTACCAGTGAGGCGTGCCTAGACCTCGGCGGTAGCAAGCTCCACCGTGACCGTTTCTCGCTTCGGGGTGGCAACGGAGAGGCGTAGCCAGTCCGCCTCCTAGCTCTCCTCATGGAGAGCGGAGGTGGCCACGTCTAGCTACTCCTCCAATGTGAGGACGTCATCCGTCCCCCGCCGTAGTCATCAGAGATAGCTGGAAGCGGGGATCGGCTCTCTGGTGGCGGCGCCGCTGAGCTGCCCTCCCCGTCCCGTCACAACATTGCATGAAAGTGGGGACAAGTAGGGAGAACCTTTGGTGTCTCTTCTATTGGGCGCTTTGTTGCTCGATCCACCATTGGATGAGATGTGAAAGATGGGGTGTCGAGGCGGAGCGCCAAATGAAGAAGATAGAATGAGAAGATAGGTAAGTGTAACGAGTTTGAGAGAAAAGGAATCATGTACTTGCTTCCCTGCCTTAGCCTCTGCTTTTATAGAAGGATGGGTGAGATAGGCACTGAGCGAGAGCAGGAGTTAAGGCAAGGCCACGTCTCACACGATCTTAGTGGAGCACGCTTCTCCCGGCGGAAGTAATGGTGATGGAACGGTGTTGGATGTTCGACGGAGAAAATTGACTCGAACACGTGGCTCGGCCCCTCTAGCGCTAACCACGATCTTAGGGGAGACGAAGTGACGAACCATTAGCCTATTTTATTCTTATCAACTGCTTTGAATTATCTTTTGTAATGGCGGATGGGTAATTTACATGCAAAATTAGGGCGTTCACACGGTTTATGCGGTTCACACGGTTTACAGTGTTGGGGCCTCAAATTAGTAATCATAAGATAGTATGATAAAAGATTCTTTCATTCTAAACCTTTTTCACATTTTCATACATGGTTTATGCGATTCACATGGAGGATGACGATTCACTTCCCCGAGACGTTCGACATCCCACGCCGTGGAACCTTAAAGAATAGAGCGATCATAAAATCCCAAGTGGGGTTTTTGGAACTCACCTTGTTCTGCTCTGATCCCCCTCCCCAGTGCTCCACTCTACCGTGATGTCGCTCTCCGACCCGAGGATCCATCTTTTGCAGCCGCCTCGCGTGTCCTCGTTCAATGGAGAAGCTCCCGATGGATGTGGCTGTTGAGATTGCTAGCCGCGTTGCTACGGCTATAGTGGATCCCATGGAAGATCTTGGTAGCCTACGGGCAACCTGTTCGTAGATGCGTAGGGTGTGTGATGATGCCGTAGTGGGACAGAGCATACCACTGCGGTGAGTGATGCTGCGTGGGATACACCTTGGGACCTAGAACGGGTTCTATGACCATGAGTACCGCCCCAAGCTCATCGCCAGGCTTGCTAGCGTTGGCAACCCGGAGGCCTACTTCTACGCTGGCATGCGCGCCATCTTCGTGGAAGACCGCAGCATGCTCATGCCATGGCTCGACATGCTTGAGCACTCCACCGTGATAGGCCATGATGTTGCTGCATTTGTTCTCTCCCTTGTGCTCCACAGGTCCAATAGCAGTGTCGGCAACGACAACATTGCCCGGCGGTGGTTGAGGAAGGTCGAAGGTGATGAAGTGGGCCTGGCGACAAATGTGACGTGGAACAACGAGATATGTACACGGCGCCTGCAACAAGCCATGTTCATGTTGCAGGACTTGGCTGGGCGGCCGGTGCTGGGTGAGTCTAGTCATCTGCCTCCTCTGGCCATGCCAGTGCATCGCCAGGACAGACATCAGTGCGGAGGCAGAAGCTGTGGCGTCCATGCATGATGGGAAGGTTGGGAGGAGTGGGCTATGTTCTGCAGTGAGGACTGTAGGATCCGCAATGAGTGTGATAGGTTCTTCAGATCAATGTAGTAGATTCTGTGCAGATCAATGTTGATATGTATATATCTGGATGATGGGGATTTGTATGGTAAACTCTTCATTCTCCTTAATACAATGATACACAAGTATGATTCCTTTCTAAACTCGTTACAGTTTCCTTCCTTCTCGTATGAGGCGGTTTAGATTCCCTTGCACATGTTTCCAGTTTCTTAATACAAGTTATTCAAGTCATCTCCACTAATAAACATGAGCGGGGAAGGCAACAGTCAAGGTCCGCGACATCCACGGCCACCCACGTGAGTCGCGGGCGACGGAGCAGGGAAAACAACGCCGACCATTTGATTCCCTGCACTTTGCGATCTAACACTAACGTTGAATCACCTTATGAAACAGCGACGGGAGGTGCAATAATGACAATTTGCAAACACAGCAAACCAATTTGCAAATTAATCAAGGCAAACACCCCAGCACCATCTTAGTGAGGTACTTTATCTCATGTTTGTGTAGGTAAAATGAATAAGGTAAATACTTGATTGACTTTGGTGTGGTTTGAGCACTATTTGTAGACCTTGGAGCACCAAACCCCTGCTGTTCCTTGGCAACTTAATTACTTTCATGATTTGATTGTAATCCACTTGTTGGTTAATAATTAAAAGTATTTACTCAAATGCTTAATTAGTAGATGCATATATGTAAGCCTTGTGATTGCTGTTTGTATGCAATAATCTGAGATGATTGATCAAGAATGTTAATGCTAGTTTAATCTTTTGGATAACATGTATACATGATCTCTTGTTAATATGGTAATTAATAAGTGTGTTGTTTATACAAGTTTCCACCCTTTGCTTAGCTTTACTTGCAATGTGTTTAAATATGTTTCATGATAGCTTTGACTAGTGATGAGTAGCTGAGTTAATAGTAGTTTACAATCTTGGTAATTAGTTGCTCATGCATAGTCTTGTTAGTAGGTTAAGCAAAGCCCTTGGTTGCACTTGTATGTTGAAATGGCTGCATGAGCAGTTCTGTTTAGTGGCTGTTTTCATAATGTTAATCATGTTTTCTATAAGTGTATTGAATATAAAAGTTGTAGAGAACTTCCATGTCTTTCTTGTCCTAAAATTTCATGATTTTAGGCCAGCTGGTTTGGGAGTTATGCCTTTTTCAAGTTCACTGTCAGTTTCTTTTTACTTTCTGAACAGGTCTGAAAGATGATGCTTTTTGGCTTAGTTAACATGTTAATAACCTTTTGGTAACAACTAAAAAGTTTCAGTACTTTTCATAAGATTTCCAAAATGTTAAGGATGACAACTTTTGGTGACCTAGAACTCCAGTTTTAAATGTTTTAATCTTGATGCCAGATTCTGTCCAATTCTGGACAGAGTTGTTTCTTTGAGCTGTATGACCTTGCTAGCTGCTTAATCACCTTTTGATGATAATAAGAAAGCTGTAGGCAAGTTCTTAAGATTTTCACAAAGTCTAGTATCACCCTTGCTGGATGTCTAAATCTTGTGTTATGATTGCTAGAAGTGGCTGTTGTGCTGCTGTCCTGGAAGTGTGTGTACCTAGAGTTGTTGTTTGATCTTGCTTTTGCTAAGTGAATCATGGCAACGCTGGAGCCCTTTTAACAAGCTAATCTTAACTAGCTTTAATAATTACATGTCTTGCTGTAGATCAATCCAATAGCTTGTATGTAAGCTTGAGATGTTTTGCTATCTTAGTATGATAGGTTTGTGTAATGCTTAATTAAATAACTTGGTTTCTGGTGCCTAAGGTAATATGATGTGGTCTTGCCCTTGACTTGCTTGACTTTTGCAATGTGGTAAGTGTTGCTTTCTTGATAAGCACATAATAGACTTGTTAACCAAATAAATAGAATGCCTTCTGTAGTTGTACAGCGAAGGAAAGTTGTACTCAACTTTCTTAAGTTAGTTTAAGTTTCTTCATGCACTTGTGCATCTTTCATCATGCATCATGTCATGCATTCCATCATGTTAAGAAAAGCATCATTTATTACGTGTAGTACATACGAGAGTGGGAAGGTTCATGTTGATCAAGTTCCAGAGAAGATCCATCCACCAGTGGTGTTGGTGCCTACTCTGACTACTGAATCTTTCTGTGGAATCTAACCTTCTCTACAACACAGGCAAGCCCGGAGCATAAACCCTCCTCTAGTATTTACAAATCTTTATTACACTTTAAGTCTTGTGAGATGTGCATTAAGTAATTAGGAGTTGGTCGAATACCATTGCTGCATGATTACCTTGATATTCAGGTATCCTTATTTCTACCCTGCTAGTATGAATAGGTTGATATCTCTAATGCTTAGTAATGCTTAGACTTCGATAGAAGTCGAATGTTGGTTTCATCGTGCGCAAGAAAAAGGTTTACCTGGTTCTTCTCGGCTCTGTTTTTGGGTCGTGTGAGTACCATAAAATGTTAATGTCAAACTAAGATCCGGCGGGACTCAATGTTATGGTAAAGGTTCTTGGGCAGACAGGCTCGCTTGGTCGTGCTCGTCCCGCCTGTGTCGATTAAGGACCGATCGTTGTAGGGCCGCTTGTGATCGTGACTTGTAGTACTAGCCACATACTCCGGTAAGCCTGATACCTCGGCTATTCCATTATGTGAAAGGCCAACTGCGCACTGGGAGTGGAGAGATGGCAAGAGTAGCATGTACACATCCTATGAATCCGCTAGGAGCGGCGCAGGGAGGTGGAGTACAGTGCTCTCGGGTAGCGTAGGACCCTTTCACGTTTTGGATGATCCGAGTGAAGGTTGATATATGTAGGTTCGGGTTTGGGTCCGGGTCTAGCTAAGGACGGCTATGCACTCAGGAGGCTCACGAAGACTTGTCACATCTGAAGATTGAAGCGGAGGCGGAGCAAGGGTGACTGCCAGCGTTGAGGGCAGACACGGCGGCGTGAACCGCAGGTGACGGTCGTGTCCCGGCTCAACCTGAAGGAGAAATGTACAACCGATAAGCCAACAAGCTTCGCGGTGCCAAGGCGAGTATGGAATAAAAGATAGAAGGGAAAGAGGGCACCTCGAGGCGGCTAGCCATGACGAGGTGGTGCTCGACGGCGCTGCGGGTCGCCGTGGTGGCAACCGGTGACGAGGCTGGTTCCGATGGCCATAGGTGATGTGGGCAGGCTCAGTGGATGTGCAAGGAGAAGACGGAGCTTTGGGCGTGAGCAATTGGATGGAGACGCGATGGCAGTGGCTAATTTGGCCAGCGAGCTGGGGCTACTCGGTGGCGGCGCAGAAAAGAGAGAGAGGGAAACGCTGGCGACGGGGTGGTTTAATGGAGCGGGCGGGTTCTCCAGACTCACAAGCAGGTGCGTGCCATCACGCGAGAAGGCGGTAAACAAGGGCGGCGGTCGATGGCATGATGTTCGGTGGCAGTTGCTTGCTGGCAGCACTATAGCAACTAAAACGTCCGTCTTCTTCTCCCTTTTTCGCTCGATTTCTTTACCGAACACGATGAGCTCCCTTAAGCAAAATTGTTCACTGATCTGAGCTCTCCAACTTTGCTTAAAAGATCAACATCAAAAGGTTGATAGATTTTGAGATTCTGTGATTCAAACAAGGGTCCAGGTTTTGAAAACTGTTTTACTCAAACATTTTTGGGTAATTAATTCATGATCAAACATCTATCAAACCTATCAACCAATTACATGATATCAAAGCTCAAACATCAATGCAATCAATGGAACAAAAGTTGATCAAATTTTATTTGTGAAAAGAGATCCAATAATTCACCAAAAATTGAACTTAAACATTGATATTTAAGGACTTAGGCAAAAATTGACTAAATTTGAAAATCAGCCTTAAATCCAGTCTTTGGGCTCCAAATAAAACATGTTTGATTTGAAAACATTTCCCAACTTTGCTTCCATATTAAAGAGCATATTTTAAACAACAAAGTTCATATTTACCAAATTTTAATTGTTTAAGCAAATTCTCATATATAAATTCACAAAATTTCTTAATCACAAATATAGACATTATTTAATGCAACAAAAGAAACACCACATATGCAACATATGAAACATTATATATGCAACATAAACGTGCTATACTTGAAACATGGAATCCATTAATGCCACAATACTTGATGCTTATACTTAATGATGCTCATGATCAGAATTTTAGTTGCTTTTTAACATCTAGGATGTTACAATCATCCCCCCTTAAAGAAATCTCATCCCGAGATTGTGGAGTGCCAAAAGCCTTGGGTTGAGTAATGGAAAAGGAAATGTGTCAGGCACGTTGGCTTTGCTAGGAGTTCATAAAACAATAAGGGTTGGTTCGAAGATTACAACCGAAATGAAAAGAAGGATGTATTTAACAATGGATTAGGAAATCCAGGAGAAGCACGGATATGAATTTCCAAAAGAAGTTCCAAGGAGAGCGAAAGCACATTAATTGTAGTCTATAATGGATCATGACCATAGACCTTGATATCAGCGAGTGTCCAGCAGAACTTCATGTGGTTGCAATCCACAGGTGATTCCAGGTTTCGATGCGGTACCATGGTCACTGATCATGGTACCACCATAGGTTACAACTGTAGTAACTTTCAACCAACACATGTCGGCTATCAAAGTCAAGGGTATAGCATGTGTTGTGGTAGAAGAAGACAAGGGCTAACTGTTGACACAAAATGTGACGCACTGTGCCTCACACACAGCAAGCCGGAAAGCATGGCTTCAATCGGGTTCCCGGGTGCTTCGTGACCCAGAAGCGTGCCAGTCAGTTTGACCTGAAAGAACTAACAAGGGATAAAACAGTTAAATGCAGGACCGAACATGTCGTGTGAGACAGAGCAGATTCCATATATATCTGACCACGAAGCCATTTACAACGACATACGACTATAGGAAGTCACATGCGCCAACAAGTTTATAAACCATTGGCTAATCGTAAGATGAACACACGTAAAGATCCGATTACCGAATGCATGCATGGGAAGACATGTTTGAACAAGTGAAATTAATTATGAATTAATGCATAACCAAGCTCAGCAATCCAACCGAGTTGGGATCCATGAAGAAGGAACGTGCAAATAAACACGATTAAACTAATCTAAAACCTGCATCCGTCATACGACACCTAGTTAAAATCAAAGCTTAAAGCGTAATTATCATGCATGAACCCACAACATGTAACAATCTAGATTAAAATAATTCAGCCATTATGAGCATGTTATCTATTTGCAGAGGTAATATGACAGTAATGATCATTGAAGCACGAATAAAACCACAAGAGATGGCCGAATAATATCAATCTAGATTGGGCAAAAAAGTGTGTTACAAATATATGAAATATTTAAAACATGCAACACAGGATAACTTAATGAATCTATTTAGATTTTGCCGTATCTAATAGAGCCGATAAGCTGTCTTGCTTTCACTAAGCATATTGAGCAAGCGCTCGCCGCATACGGTATCTACTCAATAACAAAGCATAAGCAAAGACTTCTTGATTGTCAAGCAAAAATCCGCCGCACGATCATTGAAAACAAACAAGACTACTTGCATCACGTCTAAATCCACCGCATGATACTAAACATGATAACAAGGTTGTCGGAACTTACGGAGGTCGACGGATCGATGACTCCTCTCGAAGAACTCGACGACACGACAAAAGGACTCGAAAGTTGGCACGGGGCCGGTTGTATTGATTTGGTTGTGAACCTTTATTACAATGGTCGAGGGTCAATATTTATACCCTAGACAAAACACGAGTCCTAGAAGACTACGATTTACAAAGGAACTTCTAAACAAACTTGGAAACTTACGATTCCTTACCCTAAACTCTCAGAGTCCTTTATTATTACAACTTTCATCTTTTCGATCGGCCTTGCCTGCCATCTTCTGCTTTCCCGAATGGAGTCACCATATACAGAGTAACCGACCGCACAAGCATTTAGCCGACCGCTTGCCGAATACCCTTCTTTCCGCATGCGGGTCCACCTGTCATCCTCCAGAATCGACCAAAATCCAGTGTTAACACATGCCCCCTCAATTTCGGGATAAAAGTTGTTTTTATTCTGAAATTGACCACAAGCTCCTTCTTCTTCCTAGGTCAGCACCGTTCAACACCGCATTGTGCTGCCCAAAAATTCAAGTTTTCAAGCGCAACCTCGGACCTACTTGAATCTTCAATGGTGACCCAGGATGAAATCCCGAGTAAACTTTACTTATATTCGGCAATTTTCATTTGATCCTCCGTTCCTCTTTTGGCTTATTCCTCTTTGATTTCAATCACCTTCTAAAGGAATACAAGAACCAGATTTTGATCCCCTATCTCGCCAACCTCGATTCCTATTTCCTCGGCCCAATGAGAAATCCCGACCCTTACGAGATTATCGAGAAGGAAACCCAAAGAATCCCCTTCAAATCTGGGATCACCTCGCCAAACCGATGGCCAAACACGTTCAAGAATTGGCCATTTCCCCCAATCGCCGGATGGCGGAATTGGTCTGAGAGAATGCTAGAGAAAAGCGGCAGCCTTTGGGAAAGTCAAGACATCGGTCATTGTTTGGAATTATCCTTAGCGAAACACCGAAACGATTCCCTCTTGATAGCGAGCTTCCCATTTTGGTCCGACACCATTAATGCCTTCATCTTTGGTCATGGTATGATGACCATCACTCTAGCCGACGTGTTCATGATGACTGGCTTGGCGTGTCACTACCAAAGATACCCCTATAAGTACAAGAGCAAAAGTAATCAAAGAGCCGTCACTCTGGATGTGGATGGGTCAAACACATCCGAACTACATGAATGCATCCGCAAGCGCTCTCGACAAAGAGTTGAAAGCTTTCATGAATATGTGGCTATCTGATTCATCTTTTGTGGAAAATCAATGAACCAACCACGAATCACATGGTGATGGTGAGGACTTAACTGTAGGCACTCGGATCCCACTAGGCAAATATCTCTTAGGGTCTACATTTATCATATGATGCATCAGATTACTCTTGAGATGCGCCAAGGTGGAGAAATCTCTTGTGTGAATGGTCCACGGTGGCTAATTCAAATGTGGCTCCAGCTATATATGCATCGAGATAACCTCTGTGAGCCTCCTCAATCTAAGTTTTCCTTTGATTAACTATGTCTTTGAAGGTAGTAATGCAATAAAGGTTAAGGCTTGTCAGACTTATGGGGAAGCAGCATCATCTATCAGCATTGACATAGACATTGGCCATTTCTTCAAGCTATTTTTCAAAGGATTCGGCAATGTACTCTGGTTCCCTTACAAAGAAAATGAAAATTTGACTTTGCCTTGCAAGTTTAGCTATGAAATTGGTTGTTCAGGTCAAGAATCCACGGAGATCTTCAACTCCTTTATCAAACCTTGCACTCTGCCAGCCGAATTTCATCATGGGAGGTTAGTGCAGTCCACCTATGAATTCTACTATCCAAATATGGTGGCCAGACAATTAGGATGTGGCCAGCTGCCCCCAAAATTCCTCTTCTCAACAATCATGAAGCCAAGGGAAGTAATAACAGAAAGAATGGAAGCCAAGAAAATCTTTGAATTAGGATGGGAATTGCCAACATACGAACCATCTCCATTTGGGCTAATAGATGTTGCTCATCCCTTCTTTGTCTCTTGGTGGCAAGAATGGCATGCTCATATCTTCAATATATCAGTTCATCCTTTATGCAAAAACTTGCAGCCTGACTTTGCTTCCGATAGTGAGGTAACTCCATTAGGCTCATCATTTCCTGCTTTTGAATTCACTTCCTATTTTAACATCTGGTTATGCACAGGATTTTGAGCCTACTCCCCCGGCCAAAGCAATCCAGTATTATTCGGCTGGTCCCAATCCTGCTCTGGGATTTGATGCTCCAAAATTAAAGGAATTCATGAAAATCCCTGCAACTTTGGATTCAGTACCTTTAAAGGCACTCATGAAAACTCCTGCTACTTCGGCTGCTGCATCTTCAAGAGGAAAAAACAAAAGGAAAACACCTGAAAGTTTTCTCTTGCCCAAGAAACCAAGGACCAAGAAAGCCAAATTATCTTTTGAGGTACGAACCCTTTATTCTCTATCAGGTTAACAACCCCACTTAGCAGTAAACCTGACCACCTCTATATTCATTACTTCCATCGCAACCGCAAGTCGAAATTCCCAGACTAGGCAAGACCTCGGAATTTTGCCAAAACAACTCTCTGAAGTTTCTACCGAAAATGAAGAAATTCATGACAGTGAAGCTTCAGAGACTCATGAAGCTGAAGGTTCAAAGGCTCATAAATCTGATGAAACTATAGGTAACATCGTTCGACTAATTTTCCTTTTCTCCTTTCTTTTCTTTTTTTAATAACATCTATCTCTTATGCTCATTATCATTTACTTTATTGAGGATAGATGAAATCTTAGATGAACTGGCAAGGGAAACTTCTCCTGATCAAGCTCCAAACCTGTCCCTTCTGAACCTTCAGCCAAGTTCTCCAGCAAGCCAGGGTATAACCCATCCTGATGATCAATCAGCTCAGCAGGTAATGCCTTGTCTTACACTATATTTTAGCAAAATTACCCAATCGGCTAACACCTCCTTTCTTCTCTTTTCTTTAGAAGAACATCACTAAACCGACCACCAGTTACTCCTTCTCTATTGAGGACTACATCATTGATAAAAGTGAAGAGATTACTTCTCATCAAACCTTATCGCTGGAAAATCAGGCTCGGCTAAAAGAGATGATCATTCTGCTGAACAAGGATACCATCAGTCTGGTTCAGGATGCAGACCAGATAAAAGACCTCCTTGAACTCATTGATCAAGATATCCCCTCTGCTCTCAAGGCCCCCCTAAAATCTGCAGCCCATCTTGATGACCACTTTGCTATGGTGAGAAGGGCAACCAAGAACATATCTTTGAGGGTGCGTTCTGCAGAAGGATAGATCTCTAAAGAAGCTGGAGATTAAAGATCTTCATTCTCATATCCGCACTACAAGAAATTCCTTGACAACCTTGGAGCCGAACTGAAAGCCATGGAGGATGAAAAATAGATTAGAAGCTCAACTAGCCGAACTGAATGCCAAAATTCGGTCTCACAGGCCCATATATAGCTAATTTGTCGAAGAACATAGAAGCGACTTCACTAAAGATAACTTCGACCATCAAAGAAGACCAGCAAATCAAAACTAAGTTATCCAAACATCCGAGCTCAAGATGAAGATCAAAAAGTGCTAGATAATGTTAGCGAATCAGAATTTGAAGCCATAGAGGCAATCAATCATCTTACGAACAAGTAGACATTGGGCTTGTAATAAACTTAAATGTGATATCCTTTTTCCCTTGATCAACCAACTTTATGTTTACATATTTTTACTTGTTCGAAAACAGAAGCAATTGGTCATTTTCCCTTAGATTACTCGATTAGAATGTAGCCGATTGTCTCCATTCTTCCAATAGCCGAACGAATCCTAATCCAAATGTTGTGAGGGTATAGCCGAACAATGCTGGCTCCAACAAATCAAGGAGATAGCCGAGTGACATCCGATTTAACCCATGCCTGGCCTAGCCCAGTAGCGGCCCAGCCGAAAGGGAAAAACCCTACTCCACCGTTCAACATTCTCGCCCCACGACTCCGTAGAATTCGCCACGACTCTTCGCTCTGGCTTATAAATAGACCCCTCCGTTAGCCTTCATCGCTATCTCCGCTTTAGCGTTCTCACATCCGTCTCCTCCACTTCCTTCGTTCGATTCATCCCAGAAGAAAACCCTAACCTCCACCAAAGTAAATGGCGAACAGTGGCGACCGTGGCAAGCGTCCTGCCGACGGGGAGGCTGAAGGAAGCAGAGCATCGCGCTGCCGGCGCCGTGGGTACGATTTGGCTTTTTGCCCCCTTGCAATTTCCTTGTTCATCTCTTAGTTTTAATTTTTTCTTCCTCATTCATCAGGATAAGGGTCATCAGTTCCAGCCAATATCATCTCCTTCCTCCGGCGACAGCAACTCAACCGGGAACTCCATCATCCGGCTCTTCCAGCTCTTCAAGCTCCTATCATTCCAATCCTTGGGGCCCGGCGGAACCAGCAGATGCACACCATCTGTATTCTCACGAGGAGGCGCTCAAGTTTCGCCAGAGAGGGATGAAGCCGGGAGGAGCTAGGCGATGTCTCCAAGAAATTGACAGATCGAGCAAGCGAATAGGAGGACCAGCCGGAAGCAACTCTACGACGCCATCACCGGTTTGATATCTTCATTTGGTTTTAGCATCCGGCTTCCCTCGCTTGTTGACCCATTTTCCTTTTACTTGACTCTTTTCTGCGGAGAATGACCGCTGAAAGGCGGCGGCGAACAAGATCGCCGACAAAGTGAATGCCTGGGGAGACATCCAAGGCACGCCTCGATCGTGGACGGCCGTCTTGATCGAGGCCGTCATCCAATGTGTGCACCTCGGTGTTTCTCTCTCGGGCTAAGCGGCAATGACCTCCCGAACCAATGAAGACTACTCCTTCCAGCCCGATCGGCTTATTGGAGGCGCTTGGGACGAGATCGACGACATCGATGAGCGTCCCGGAGGTCTCGATGATCATGCTGCGTCGCCCTCGCCGAATCCACACATCCCCAAATCCGTCCTCAACAAGTTATTTGAGGAGTAGTTTGTATTAGGATGGACTTCGTAAATAAACTTGTCTTTTGGAAGAATACTTATTTCTTTGATCCCTTTTGGTAAAATTCTCTTCATGATTGTTAGAAAATGCTGAAAACAACCCGGTCTTGCATAAACATTCTTGTGCTAGAGGCGATGCAAGTGCATCGGCTATTTTGTGCTAAAGGCGATATGAACAATATCGGCTATTCTCGATCTTATATCTGATTTTTAGGCTAAAGGCAATTTTCTTTTATCGGCTTTTCGATCTACATTCATGAACCAACCTCAACACTGGGTAATACTACTTAAGAAATCTTCCATTGATAGCTCGTAAACTCCTCTCCAAATAAAGTCCTCAATATGTATGCATTACTGGTACACATTCTACTATTCGGAAAGGACCTTCCCAATTTGGAGACCATTTTGCAACGCTCTATCCTTTGTTCCAGCGGCAATATAGTTTTCCAAACCAAGTCTCCTTCATGCGAATCGCCTCAATTTAACCCTTTTGTTATAATACTTGGCAACGCGTATTTTATTTTTTTCTCAATATTTTCCAATGCCTTGAGACGAATCAAATGTAAATCTTCCAATTCATCCATCATCGATTCTTATAATCTTCTTCTACCAATTCTTTCAGTAACACAACTCGCCTTTGAACCGACCGTAATTCCCATGGTAGTACAAAGATGATGCCCATAAACCAGGTTCATAGGGAGACGTTTGAGTGGACCCATGACAAGCCATTGGTAAGCCCACAATGCTTCATTAAGAACCAAGTGCCATCTCCTTGGTTTTTCATCAATCTTCTTCTGGATGATTTTAATCATAACCTTATTTGATGCTTCTGCCTGACCATTAGCTTGTGCATAATAAGGAGAAGAATTATATAACTTAATCCCCATATCTTTGGCAAAATCACAGAATTCTGAAGAAGTAAACTGAGTTCCTTGATCAGTTGTTATAGTTTGAGGAATCCCGAATCTGTGAATTATATGTTCCTTAACAAAATCGATCATCATATTCTCGACGTTACCTTCTTCAAAGGGATAGCTTCAACCCACTTGGTGAAATAATCCGTGGCCAAGAGTACAAATTTGTGTCCCTTACTAGAAGGAGGATTGATCTGACCAATTAAATCTACACCCCATCCTCTGAACGGCCAAGGCTTGATTATGGGATTCATAGCAGATCTTTGGAACTTTTGAATATTGCGAATCTTTGACAATTGTGACACCCTTTGTAATATTCAAAACAATCCTCCAACATAGTCGGCCAAAAATAACCAGTTCTCCTAATTATCCACTTCATCCGATAAAAGTCGATGGTGTGCACCACACAATCCTTCATGAACCTCATACATCACTTTCTTGGCCTCTTCTTGACTTAAACATTTGAGCAATACTCCATCGATGGATTTGTAATATAACTGATTATCAAGGAACACAAATTTGAGAGCTTTGTATCCGAGTTTTAGGAAACTTTTTGAGACGGATCTTTGGATAATTGGTAATTTCAGTATCTCCAATCACCATCTACTTGATCAGTATTTAAAACACCTTCTACAGCCAAAACTTCCCGACTCTCTCGATATCCAGAAGCAGCTTGAGCTAACTTATTTGCTTCTTCATTATACTCTCTAGGGATATGATGCAAGGTTACTACCAGAAAATTCTTCAAAAGTTCTCTACACTCCTCATAATATTCTCTTAACACATTGTTCTTGCATTCATACTGACCATTCAGTTGATTAATCACCAACTCAGAATCCCCAGAGATTTCAACAGCAACAGCCTTTACTTCTATAAGAAGCTGAAGCCCTCTAAGCAACGCTTCGTACTCTGCCTTATTATTAGTAACATGAAATTCAATAGGAACCGCATACTCAAAAGTTTTTCCTTGTGGGGAAATCAAGAGAATACCAGCTCCACCACCTTTGTTACAAGATGATCCATCGAAGAACAAGGCCCAAGGCACAATGCTTATCGCCTCAACAGAAAGATCCCGATGTTGGGTAATAAAATCGGCAATAATTTGACCCTTTACCGCCTTTGCCGATTCGTACCTTAAATTAAATTCTGACAACGCTAAAATCCATTTGCCAATTCTTCCATTCAAAATTGGCATCGATAGCATATGTTTGATTACATCAAAACTAGAAACTATCACGCATTCGGCATTCAACAAATAGTGCCGAAATTTGGTACATGAGTAATACACACACAAGCAAAGTTTTTCTGTAGCCGAATACCTTGTTTTCGGGTCTAGCAGCTTTCGGCGAATATAAGCTATGATTCTTTCTTTTCCTTCAAATTCTTGCATAAGGGCCGATCCTATCGTTAGGCTATCGGCCGTCACATACAACTTAAAAGGCTTGTCAAGTTATGGAGGTACCAGCACAGGTGGCGCTTTCATATATTGCTTGATCTCATCAAAAGCCTTTTGTTGTATGTCACCCCATACAAATTTTTGATCCTTCTTGAGCCTTAATAAAGGAGAAAAGGGTAAAACTCTCTCTGATAGATTGGATATGAATCTTCTTACAAAGTTGATTTTGCCTAACAATGATTGCAATTGCGTGATATTGGTTGGCGGCACAACTTTGTCTATTGCTTCCATGCTCTTTTTCCCAACTTCAATTCCTCCTTTATGAACTAAAATCCCAAAACTCACCAAATTAAACTCCAAAGGCACATTTGTTTGGATTCATCTTCAAGCCATGCTTTCTTGTGCACTCCAGTCTTTCTTAAATCGGCTAAATGTCCTTCACGGTTTCTAGACTTGACCACTACATCATCGATGTAGATCTCTACAATCTTGCCGATCATTTCGTGAAAAATATAATTCATAGCTCTTTGATAAGTTGCACCAAAGCATTCTTTAACCCAAATGTCATGACTATCCATTCAAACAAACCAATATGACCGGGACATCGAAGGCCGTTTTTGAAATATCTTCCATTGCCATAAAAATTTGATTATAGCCAGCATTACCATCCATAAAACTAATGACTTCATAACCTTCTGCTGCATCTACTAGTAAATCGGCAACTGGCATTGGGTAACCATCCATGGGAGTGGCCTTATTAAGATTTCTGAAATCTATGCAAACCCTCATTTTTCCATTTTTCTTGTATACGGTACTATATTTGAAATCCACTCTTGCATACTTGATGGGCCGAATGAAGTTTGCTTCTATTAATCTTTCAACCTCTTTCTTCACATCGGCCAATACCTCCTCTTTGTATATCTTCCGTGGAGGTTGTTTGTAAGGACGAAATCTAGGTTTAATGGGTAATCGATGCTCAACAATGGAACGATCCAATCCAGGCATTTCCGTATAATCCCAAGCAAAACAATCTTTAAACTCTTTCAATAGGTCTATCAACTTTGATTTATATTCTGGGTCTAACTTTGCACTAATATACATCGGCCTCGGCTTAGAACCATCACTAACATCAATTTCTTCCAACTTATCACCGACATAAAACCACGTCCCCAACTTTCCTTTGTTGCCATCGAATGATTTCCCATTAAAATTACTATGAGAGCCGATCGCTTGGATTGGCTTTTGGCCCTCACGAAAACATTTACTGGGACCTTCTTTCCACAGTTTTCCGGAGAAACAATCGACGCCTTCATATTCCTTCAGAGGTAGATTCGTGGCAGCAACACTTACCGAATCGTCAGCGTGTATAACTTCAACATCATCTCCAATCCATTGAATGAGAATTTGATGCATGGTCGAAGGAATGCAGCAATTAGCATGGATCCAATCTCTGCCCAAGAGTAGACTATATGCCCCCTTGCCATCAATGACAAAAAAGGTAGTAATCAGAGTTTTAGACCCAATAGTTAGCTCGACATGGATAGCACCTCGGGTATCAGAAGGGTTCTTAAGCAAAGTCCCTAAGCACCATGTCAGTTTTCAACAATTCTTCATTAGTCATCCCAAGCTTTCTGAAGGTAGTATAAGGTATGATATTGATAGCAGCCCCTCCATCAACAAACATCTTAGTTAAAGGCTTGCCATTGACATATCCCTTTAAATAGAGTGGTCTCAAGTGACGATTCTTGATTGGTTTGTCAAAAACAGCCTGCTGTGTTAATACAAGCGGGGCCATCAACTCCTGACATTCACTTTCATCAAAATCAGAGTACACCTCTTCTTGGACATATTGGCTTTAGGGAGCTATAAACTCTAATGGGAGGAAGAAAGCCATGCAAGCATCAGCCGAAGGACCACATCCATCAGGCTTCTTTTTAGGATGCCATATTTGCTTTGCTTCGGTAACTTCCCGTTCCAACTCCCTATTCCTCAGTCGTTGAACTCTTCTTTTCTGACTTTTCCTTAGGCCTGGAGGACACCACTGTCCTTTTTGCCATACGTATCTATAGGAATCAGCTTCTTCATCCTGCACTCTATCATGAATCCAACCTTGACCTGCAAATCTTTTCCTTTGCCGATTCTCAAAATCATCTATTTTTAAGCGCCGATCATCTTCAGGAACCTTCTTTCCAAGTCTTTCGTAGACGGGACGGCGGTTGACCCGAGATTGTCTATACTCGGAGTACTGGGCACTACACTCCGGACAATTATTTCTTGCAGGCAACCTCAAGCCTTCATTCCAACAATGCCTAAAGAATGAACAACCCCAATGAGACTGCTCCTGTTCTGTCACGTATTCTTCTTGCTCCCTTCGGTATACTTCTTCCTCATACCTCGGCATTCTTCAATAAACCATTGCTTCTTATAGTATTCCTTCTCTTGTTCTCTCTCCGCCACTTGTTTAGCAAAATACGTGATGTAACTCGGGTTTGAAGTTTGACCTTTCTCGGTTCGGCTATTCTAAACCGAACTTCGTTGTTGATTCTATATCTTTGGTGACTTGCCGATCCGGGTCAACAGCACCACTTTCCTTTGCTCTATCAGAAGTCAACACCTTCATCTTGCCTTTACCTTTGAGATCATTGGCAGAGACCATATTCACAGAGAAAGAAATCATATTTTGTGGAAAAGGCTGATCATCAATTTTCATCTTGCCATCAAACTTCAAATGTCCCTCTTGGATAGCTTTCTGGATTCGGATTCTGAACACCCGGCAATCATTAATAGAGTGAGAATTAGTGTTATGGAAGCCACAATACTTTTTGTCTTTCACTCCTTCAGGACGTAGCATGGGATGTCCTTCTGGCAGTTTGATGCGTCCTTCCTTTATCAACAATGCAAAAAGCCTGTCTGCCTTAGTAACATCAAAATCATAGGTTCCCTTTTGTTGTTTCAACCAGCGTTGACTAACTTGAGTGGGTTCCTTTGCCCAATTCAACTCAGCCGCAGCTATCTCATCTTCATCAATATACTCAGTCGCTTCCTCCAGAAAACCTTGATACACCTCATTAGTGGCATTGTTCTTCTGAAAGCGATTATCTCTCCAAGCTGCATCAAATACCGACTGACGTGCTCTATGGTACTAGTATCATCTTGACCAGAAAACTTGGTCAAATCTGTTGGAGGCTTCACCCTTGGAGGTAACGCCACTCTATTGTACCACTCTGGATAAGGAGACTTGTATGAATAGGATTGATTTTTTGGCTTCAAACCGAACTGATTCTGCATCATGTCAGCCATCCTGTGCATCAAAACATCAATGCCTGAATCCTGATTTCCTTGCACTTGCACTCCAGAAGGCAATCCTGAAACACTCCTATACCCTGGATTTGGCACAGCATTGATAGCAATTGTAATCGAGAAATTCTTGATACCTATCTCCATACATATTCTTTCTCTAACTGTTTGATGTCGGAGAAACTCTATAAGTTGAAGGTGGCACTTCTCCTGTGGTACCAAATGTCACTGTCCATAGGTGGGATGTGATTGCTTTTCAAAGTGTGAGTCAATCCACCTATATTTGAAGTCGACGTTACTCCTTTTCCAACAGGCTTCTCTTGATGCTTTGGAACATTGAAAAGCGTCGGTCCACTGAGTGGTCCAACATTTTCTTCAAAGTATTTATCAACAATTGGACCAAAAGTACTGATCATGATTGCCCGAAAGGTATTCGTAAAAGTCGTGTGATGGTTTGTCATGGTTTCTCCCATAGCTTTATAGACAGGGCTGCCATCTTTCGAGCATCCTCCTCTTGATGTAATCGGTTTGATGCGGAAGAAGAACCCTTGGCATTGACTGCTTTTGAAACACTTTATTGCTCTTGTTTTTGAAAAAGACATCAAACACTTCCGTTGGTATTGCTCACATGCTTGTAGCACTAAATCCCTGTAATTATCCGCAATTCGCCATGCTCACATCCGTAACATGATCATTGTTGATCTCGGACGCCATCTTAAACTAACAGATTGGTCCCACCAGCGTGCAAAAAGTGTGTTGACACAAAAAATGTGACGACCGTGCTCTCACACACAAGAAGTCGGAAAGCGTGGCTTCAATCGGGTTCCGGGTGCTTCGTGACCCGAAGCGTGCGGTAATACTTTGACCCGAAAGAACTAACAAGGGATAAAAAAACAGTTAAATGCGACCGGAACATGTCGGTGAGACCAGATAGTTCCATATATACGCCCCTGAAGTTACTTACAACGACATACGACTATAAGGAAGTCTGTCTCGCCAACAAGTTTATAAACCATTCGCTAATCGTAAGATGAACACACGTAAAGATCCGATTCGAATGCATGTGCATGGGAAGACATGTTTGAACAAGTGAAATTAATTATGAATTAATGCATAACCAAGCTCAGCAATCCAACCGAGTTGGGATCCATGAAGAAGGAACGTGCAAATAAACACGATTAAACTAATCTAAAACCTGCATCTGCCGCACGACACCTAGTTCCGTCAAAGCTTAAACGTAATTATCATGCATGAACCCACAACATGTAACAATCTAGATTAAAATAATTCAGCCATTATGAGCATGTTATCTATTTGCAGAGGTAATATAACAGTAATGATCATTGAAGCACGAATAAAACCACAAGAGATGGCCGAATAATATCAATCTAGATTGGGCAAAAAAGTGTGTTACAAATATATGAAATATTTAAAACATGCAACACAGGATAACTTAATGAATCTATTTAGATTTTGCCGTATCTAATAGAGCCGATAACTGTCTTGCTTTCACTAAGCATATTGAGCAAACGCCTGCCGCACGGTATCTACTCAATAACAAAGCATAAGCAAAGACTTCTTGATTGTCAAGCAAAGATCCGCCATGACGATCATTGAAAACAAACAAGACTACTTGCATCACGTCTAAATCCACCGCATGATACTAAACATGATAACAAGGTTGTCGGAACTTACGGAGGTCGACGGATCGATGACTCCTCTCGAAGAACTCGACGACACGACAAAAGGACTCGAAAGTTGGCACGGGGCCGGTTGTATTGATTTGGTTGTGAACCTTTATTACAATGGTCGAGGGTCAATATTTATACCCTAGACAAAACACGAGTCCTAGAAGACTACGATTTACAAAGGAACTTCTAAACAAACTTGGAAACTTACGATTCCTTACCCTAAACTCTCAGAGTCCTTTATTATTACAACTTTCATCTTTTCGATCGGCCTTGCCTGCCATCTTCTGCTTTCCCGAATGGAGTCACCGCCTTCTGGAGTAACCGACCGCACAAGCATTTAGCCGACCGCTTGTTTTGTCTGCCGAATACCCTTCTTCCCGCATGCGGGTCCACCTGTCATCCTCCAAAATCGACCAAAATCCAGTGTTAACACTAACACATGCATAGATTGAGAAGTCAAGGATTAGCCAGGTTTTCGTATTGAGTTGGCATAGTAAATAAGTACATCCAGAAGTTCCCAAGGATTAGAAACTTATGGGGCAAAAGATTATCAAGAGGTGGTAATTGACAAAAACCTGGTACATGACGAGATTCATTGGAATAGAACAGCTATAAGGCAAAATAGTTGTCCCGGAATAAAAGAACGAAATCTTATCATCATTATATTTTAACCTCATGTGAATGATATGATCCATGCTCGTCCTATACGTCTTGACAACGTTAGCAGTACCCAAGTTACTTATATAGGGCAGCATTTTATACATTATCTTTACTGTAGCCGACGGGATGTTGAGTACCACTCTACAGAGCAATGTCGGAGAAGTTCGACTCTTAACTTGACTTGCTAAAGAAGAGTTGAAAACTTTTTGACGCCTTCTGCTTGAATCACCAGAAAGTCTTCACAAGGCCTTATAGCAAGCATAAGGGAGGTTCAAGAGCATTTTTAGTTTGTTCTCAGGGTCTGTTAAACCCTTGTTGTAGGTGAGCCTCATGAGCAGCTAGGCTTTTGCCCCTGCTGCATGACGGTTTAGGAGGAGGAGTCCCAGCAGTAGGAGTTGTCGTGCACCCTTGGGCAGGGTGTCCCTGTTTTGTGTGATGTATTATAAGTGGTACCTATTTTGCTACCCCACTGCCTTGATGGCTAAAACTTTCACAGCACTTGGCCATTTTGACTAAGTCTTTGAAAAATAGTTCTTAAGTTCAATTTTGGGAGAATTATTAAATGAATTTTCATAACTAAAATTGGTCCAAACTTTGTTCCATTGCTTGATGCTATGTTTCATCTATGATAATATGTAATTAGTTGATATGTTTGATTCATGGTTGATCACTAATTAATTGCTCAAAGTTGCTAACCCAAAACTATTTTTGAAACCCTAACTGAATGTTCTGAATCTAGTTTCAATCTACCTCTGTTTTTCTCTCTTGATGTCACTAACTAATTAGAATTAGGGGATGGTTCCTAAAGCAAAGTTGAAGATCAGATGAAGATGAAGAACTTTAATTCTTGGAGGTTTTCAAGCTTAAAATGCACAAATGACATGACCCTTAGTGATTATGCTTGATGATACTCATCATCAAGTTTTAACTGCTTTTTAACATCTGGGATGTTACAAATCGTCCCCCATTAAAGAAATCTCATCCTGAGATTAAGGAGTACTAAAAGCCCTGGGTTGAGTAATGGCAAAGGAAATGTGTCAAGCAAATTAACGTATAAGAAGTTCATAAAACAACAAGGGTGGATTCAAAGGTTACAACCAAGATCTGTGAAAGGTTGTAACTAACAAGGGGTTTAGGAAATTCGGGAGAAGCAGGAACATGAATTCAGGAGAAGCACATTAATTGTGCCAGCTCTAGCTCGGGCTCGACACGCAAGCAGGTGCATGTCCGCGTGTGTTAAGGTGGCAGCTGGCGGCGGTGAGCAGGAAGGAGAAAGAGAGGACAGCCGGCGGTGCTGCGCTTTTAAACAGCGAGGCAAGGCTTCTCTAGACGCGCCAGCAGCTACTTAGGGCAAGCCACGTGGGCAGCTGCGTGCCACAGTGCGTAGGAGCGGCGAAACAAGGGCGGCGGCTGTTAGTGACCTGCTGCGTGGCAACTGCTTGCCGGTATCACTGTTCATGCCTGAACCCATTTCTTCACCTCCCCATTTTTCCCGATTTCTCTACTATGCGCAAAGAGATCCTTAAGCAAACTTGTTCACTGATCTGAGCTCTCCAACTTTGCTTAAAAGATCAACATCAAAAGAGTGATGGTTTTGAAGATTTTGGATTTCAAACATAGGCACTTTGAAGCTAAAAACTGAACCTTCAATTAGGGTTTTGAAAACTATTTTAGTTAAGCATTTTTGAGCAATTATTATAGAGGTTAAACAGTAATCAAGCAATACAACCAAATGCTCATTAACATACCTCAAACATATTACCAATCAAAGGAACAAACATTGGCCAACTTTTATTTATGACAGTTAGTTTAATAATTCTCCAAATAATGAACTTAATAACTGGTTTCCAAGACAGCCAAAAATGCTAAGTGAGGGAAAGACAATATTAAATTCAGTTTTTGAAGCTCCAATTCAACATGTTTGATTTAGAAACACCACCAACTTGTGATTCCACATTAAAGTACACACTATGCACTGCAAAGTTTTCATTTTAACAAAAATTTAATTGTTCGAGCAAATTCACCTATATAAATTCACCAAATTTCTTAATCTCTATTATTGACATCATTTCATGCAACATGTGAAAAATATTATGAGCAACCTATGAAACACTATAATGCAACATATGAAACACTAATCATGCATCATAGCAATGCTATAAATGAAACATGGAGTGCATACATGACATGATACTAGGTGATTATGCTTGATGATGCTCATGATCAAGTTTTAATTGCTTTTTAACATCTAGGATGTTACACAAGGCAAATACCACGACACTTAAAAAAATAGAGTAACAAGCATAGATCGGGAGCCTCGGGGCTCGGGCAAGCCCCAAAGCCCCAAGCGGAAGTCGTGGTGGAGCTAGGCTCGACCGGGCTTCTTCTCAAGAGGGTGCGTGCGAGAGTACCTGATGGGTATAGACCCCGAGCCCTTGGGTGATCCCAGAGGGGTCGGTTGGGGGGTCTTCATCGTTCAAAAACCATTGGACCCGAGGCTTAACATACACATATGTTAGGATCTCGTCAGGAGCCCCCATGCCCTTTGTGGCCTCACTCGGCGTGATGGCGACGAAGGGCTAAATTCGATCTTCTGGTGACCGAACCCTCCTTGGCTGGAACGGCTTCCACTGACAAGGGTGTTGTGCCCTGCTCGGGGTCTTCTTCTAGAATGTGATGGGCGTTGCTCGGCCATCGGGGTCAAGCAATGATGGTGATGATCCCTCTGTGCGACTATGTCGCATAGGTCTTTGACTCGAGTGAAGGCTCAGTGAACTCGTCTAGGAGTTGCCGATCTTCAGCCCAGAGGCGCCCCCCTTTTTTATCGGAGCCTACCGTGGGTTGGGTGATCAAGAGTATCTGGGCTCTAGCTCGGGGCGATCTGATGATCCAGAGCGCCACGCCCTTCTGAGGGTTGTGGTAGCAGGTCCTGGTGCTCTTGAGTCAGCCTTCTGGGGTCGACCTTCTGCTATCATAGATCAGGGTGCGGGGAGCGCACCGAGCCTTAGACGGGGGCCCTTGCTGGGCCTACTACTTAGCTGCTCCCACCCCAACTTCAGAGAGTTGGTTGGTTTTTTGGGGATGCATCACCCGAGCGCCCATCGATCAGGGTGTTGGGTTGCTCCGTCTGGGGAGCTGGCACAGTCCCCGAGGTGGGGCCTCCCTATCAGCGGGAGTGGCGGCTTTTGGGCACATCCCTTCCGTTGATGTCTTGTGCAGGCGGTTGATGGCATCTAGGCCATCGTGCCTGGTGGAGGAGTTAAGGCGTGCACCACCGTGCCATCCCACTTCATTTGGGAGATGGGATGTGGATCTAGGCCATCAATGATAGCTTGTGGGCCTGAGGGGAGTCGGATCCCCCTAAGTCCCACGAGGAGGCATGCACGGAGTGGGCAACGTGCGTGGTGGAAAGTGGAGTGGGGACTTGACTCGTTGCCAGCGGTTCCCTGACTCCGCCTTTACTGTGCATCCGTCATCATGCAACCGCCCGGAGGCGTGTTGTGGGCATTGAAGAGGCGCCTAGCCAGTTCCCCAGGGGCCCTTCTTGGCCGTTGATGGCTGGTTGGAGGGCCCAGAGCCACTCATAGCGCATCATCTGGGCTATAAAGGGGGAGCCCCGAGGGATGCAACGTCTTCAATTCCTTCCTCTGGCCCCTTCTCTTCTTCTTCTTAGATCCATCTTCTTCGACAGCGATGGCGACGATGAAGTGTGACGCTTCCCTCCAGGTGAGCCTGTCTTGGTGCACCGGTGGTTGCGTCTCTGAGGGTGGAAGGACCCTAGTGAGGGGAAGTCTGGTTGGGTGCAACTGGATCTGGACAAAGATAGGTGGCCTAGAAGATGTCTCCGTCCCCAGCAAGCTCCCAAGAATGGGTGAGGTGGGGTCGGCCTGCCTTCACTTTGTCTGTCTGTGTGCCACAGAAGCTCGGTGGAGAGCCTCGACCAAGGGACCGTGGCTTTTGCCACCGTGGCGATAGGTCGATAGTAGTTTTTGTCGCCATATATTGTAATCGGGTCATTCCCAATTAATGAAATGAAATTACTTCTGTTTGTAATCCCATTGCTCTCAAGTCATGCTCAGAGACTTCGTCCCTCATTGGGATGGGCTATTACGACGATGGCCTCGTTGGCCAAGATCGTTGTGCCCATGCTACTAGCGGGTAAGTCCACGAGAACCCCAGGTTTATGGTCGTTCCATGCCCCAGTCATGTCCCCCAGACGGGAGATCCCCGGCTTCCTGATCGAGCCACTCGTATAGTTCCCAAGCGCATCTGTCGGTACTCAGGGGCTCGCTGCCTCCCTCGTTGGGTCACCATGAGTAGCTCAGGGTTGGTACTCGGACATCACTCGTACAGACTAACGGGACGCTTTTAGGCATCCTGTCTACAGCCACATGGGTTCGTCTCCCGAGTGTCCCTCGCAATTTAGGTGCTTCGGGTGGCCTTGAAGCCTAGTGGGCTGGCCTTAGAACCCTCGGCGATGCCCCTTTCGGGGGCCTCCAGACCATCATGCGGTGGGGTGGCCCAGTCCAATGAAGGATTGGGAGACAGGTAGGTACCTGCAAGGAAAATGGAATGGACACAAGAGAAGGGAAAGATGACATAGCTGGTAATGCGGTGGTCGGGGCCATTCTGTTAGCGCCTTGCCGATCCCTTTCCCGGTCCTCTCGCTCCATCCATCCCATCCTCGCCTCGCTCGGGGGCCTTCTACGGTGGTTCTCCTTCAGAAAGGTCAGCAGGTGGTTAGCTTGGTCGATGCTTTGGTGCCACCAAGCCAGCTATCACTAGGGTGGCTCAGGATAAATGAGACAATTATTATGAAAAGCAAAGCAAGAGGGAAAGGAGGACGAGACTTATCTTGGTTTTTGTTGTTGGAGAGGTAGGCCAGCGAAGAAAATCGGCAGGCGAGCCATGGCTCGTGAGACGGTGCTTCTAGGCGGATGGCTCGGCGTTGGCCTTCTCTCATGGGGAAAGGTCGGAATTCACCTTGATCGGGTCAACCCCTTTTGGGGGGTCGAGCGCCTGGATGGAGGGACCAGCCAAGCAACCATAGTTGCCTGGAACCTTGTCCACCTCGCTGATGCTCGGTCGGTCGAGCGCCGCTGCTGTCTTGGTTGCTTCCTCCACCAATTCCCTTCCTACGTCATGGCCAGAGCCATCGGGATCACTGGGGGTGATGAGCACGGCCACTTGGGCGATGCAGTCTTGCTCACTGTAGTAGGCTTGCTTGAAGCTTCCTTTGATGGTGATGACCCCATTTGTGCTGGGCATCTTGAGCTACAGGTAGGTGTAGTTGGGGACGGCCATGAACTTGGCGAAGCACGGTCGATCGAGGAGGGCGTGGTAGATGCTAGGGAAGTTAAGCACCTCGAAGGTGAGTGGCTACTTGCAGATGTTGTCTGGCTAGCCTAAGGTGATGTTGTGTCGGATGCGCCCGAGGGGCACGGCTTCCTTCCCTAGCATGATCCCGTAGAATGGTGCCTTGCTGGGGCATAGGTTGCTGCAGGGGATGCCCATCTTGTTAATTATGTTGGCGTAGAGTATGTTGAGGCCGCTGCCCCCATCCATCAGCACCTTGGTGAGGCACGAGGTGCCCATGATTGGGCTGACCACGAGAGGGTAGAGCCTCGGATGTGGGACACTATCAGGGTGGTCTTCCTGGTAGAAGGTGATGGCTGTCTGGGACCATCGAAGCCGCATCAAAGCGGCAAGGGTGTGAACGGTGTTCACCTCCTACTCGGTGATGCGGCGCTGCCGGCGGGATTCGTAGGCTGGGAGCCCTAAAGATCATGAGGCAGCACTTGGCTTCTAGGAACTCATTGTCTTCCTCCTAGGCGCCTCCCGCCAGGCCGTCCTCCTTCGATGCATGCTTCTAGGCCTTGCCCTGCTGGCCAAGGGGGCCACGGATGTAGCCCTTCATGGTAGCGTAGTCCTTGAGGAGGTGCTTTGCTTGCCCACTATGGAATAGGCAGGGGGGCTCAAATGCCTTCTCGAAGTGTTCTGGGCGTGCACCTTGCCCATAGGGATGAGGTCCGATGGCGTGGTCGGCCTCGGCCACCATCTCCTCCCCACGGTGCTTCTAGTCCTTGTTCCTCCTGTCGCGATGTCGCTGGGATGAGGCAGGGTCATTGCCACCGTCACCTCCGCTAAGGTGACCGGCGGCCTTGGCTTTGTCGCTGAAGTTGGCCTAGACCACCTCCTCGCCGGTGGTGATGTCATGGTGCTCCCGCATTGTGTGTGGGGTCTCACGGCCGAGCATGTGGATGAACGGCTCACAGGTCATGCCACAGATGAAGGCATTGATGACATCAGTGTCAGTGTTGTTGGGGAGCTCATTATGCTTCTTGGAGAAACGCTAGATGCACTCCAGGAGGGTCTCATCAGGCCTCTGCCTATAGTTGCGGAGGTCCCATGAGTTCTCGGGTTGATTGTACGTACCTCAGAAGTGGCTGATAAAGACAGAGCGGAGATCGCACCAGCAGCGGATGCTACTAGGCTCGAGCTGCTCAAGCCAGGCTCTAGTTGAGCCTGATAGAAGCAGAGGAAGGTACTAGACAGCGAAATCATCGTCTGACCCCCTAGCCTTCATGGCGAGGCCGTAATCCTCTAGCTAGTGATCCGGGTTGGTCCCACCATCCTACTTGGAGATGTGCATCAGTGGCCAAAAACGCCTGGGGTAGGGGGCCACCTAGATTGCTGCACCGAATGCTGAGGGGCCAAAGTGATCTAGGGCGGTGCCCCCGCCCCATTGCTCAGGGGTACAGGACTGTGCCTGAGCGTGGTGCCTGGCCTCGATGGTGTCACGGATGTCATGGTCATCGCCGATCCGGTGGTGTGCGGGGGGACACCGAGGAGAAAGGTTAGGCCTTTGCTCCTGCCGAGGCTTGGCGCCCTGAGTCCACGACTGGTCGAAGTTGTTCCTGGAGGTGTCGCCGTTGCACCCCCTGCCTGTGGGGCATGAGCGTCGGAGCGGTCCCCATTGAGAGTGGCCATCATCTAGGACGGCTGGGAAAGCACGACGTGGTGCCAGGACATCGAGCTCTTAGCCTACTACTCGATGGCGACACGAAGGAGCCGCTTTGCCTTGTTCAGCCACTCATTGGTCTTCGGGTCCAGCATGTCGGAGATGTCTTCCAGGCGGCAAGCGGCGAGCCACCATATTGTATGTCGCATGGGAAAAGCAGAGGCTGCTGGGAGCCCCCATGCGGGCGTCGTCATCATCATTGAGAGGGTGCACGGGTCGCTGCCATGCAAGGTGCTACCTTTTGTTGGTATTTCTTAACACGAACAGAAAGGACCCGCAAGCGCACGAAATTACCGTTGTAGCTTTCACCCGAAAGTATTCAGGGTACCATATTTTCACAGGGAACAGAGGTATTTCTTCTACCTAATTCATCCAAGGACAACACAAGAGTTAAAGTTGTTAAGGGTAGAGATGGATTCCTATGGCCTTTGGGTCTAAGGACAGATAAATTCTACATTTACTTGCTCACTTCGGGCACCGGAGTGCACCTGGTCTACCAGGCGATACCGGCATATGGCTCTACGCCATATCCAAACATGGTGGATTACGAAGGACAGACAGGGATATCACCACCTACCGCCTACCCCTCAACCGAAGGATACGAGGCAAACAAAGGTAGCCTCTAGCCTAGACACCACGTCTACGCTATCGACTACTACTCTAGCGTTCATGTAGGGTTATCTGTCTTTACCAGGGCCCTCAACTAGGGTATCCACCACAGAGACAGATGATGAACCCGCAAACAAGTAAAAATAGAGCTTAACTATTCAAAGGACTTAATGCCACAAGAGCCACGGACACTCACTTTAGCAGAAAGCTCCATTGAGGCACAAATGTTCATCGAGGTACAAGCTCGGGGAGACACTGACAAGTTCGGCTCTTCCACGAACTCTCCCTCACATCTCTCCCGATCCAAGTCTACTAGCTATGGACTAAGCCTTGGAGTGTAATTCTTGTGGTGTTGCTCTTCCTTGAGGTGTTGTTGTAATGACGAGGGCTCTACCCATGCTTTTATACAAGCTTGAGGTCGGTTTGGCGGGAGATAAAATAGGAAACTACCCAAACCATCCTTAGCAAGCCGCCATGCAACCACCAGAGCTAGGTGGGGCCGAGCAGGATTGGGGCGGTGCCCCTGGGTTGGCTCGTTTGCCACCGCCTTGATCTGGCAAGCTCCTGGCTAGGTCTAGACGGCTCCCACATTGGTGCCCGGCCTAGGTTTGTTGTGTGGGTAGGCTTTCTCATTTTATTCCATTGCACAGTTCTGCTTTACGTTTTCTGAATTGCGCCTTTTGATGTGTTTTCCTATGTATTCCATGTATATGTCCTAAAAATGACCAACTCACCAAAACTTATGGAATACGTTAGTGTAAAACCCTATTTACTAAATTTTGATGTTTGTTTGTATGGAATTTGTGTAAAGTTGGCGGGTGAAAATATGAGTTAAGGGCCGCCAACAACTCCCCACACTTAGCCCTTTGCTCATCCTCGAGTAAAGTTAAGGACTTAGATGGGTCATCTCCTTGATATGACATATGAACACAAGGTATTCCAAGCTTCACCTGTACTTGAGAATTTTCGAAGTGTCTACCACATTATCTTGGGTAATTGAATAATGGAACAGCATGGATTCAAATCCCCTTGCATCAATCAATTCACAAACTTGGGTTTCCATTTGATTTAGAAAATGTAAACATAGCTTAGCTCCTCAAATGATTCTCTCAAATCGCTCATATATGTGTTTGGTTCCTCACCAAGGCATATCATAGTGTTGCCTTCTTTCTTTACTACATCTAAAAAGCTTATATGGATCTCTGGGTAGGGAAAGATATGAAGGCATACTTACTCTGCATATTTTGTTGAGTCAAAGCTCGGATCCAAGGAGAAAGATGCCATACCCTTTGATCAAGAAGTGAAAGTGCGTGGATCAAACATTTCTAAATCTATACTATACTCCTTTCGTATGAGTGATCTCTCTCTAGCTTTTAATTTTGAGACATGGCTATCATTTCTTTTTTTTTTATTTTTATGAGCCTTGATGTGCTCATCTTTTTTTCAATACTTTACGACCTTCATGTGTCCCTATATTTTCTTCTTCTTTGACCTTCATGTGTCCATATATTTTTTTCTTTTTCATACTTTTGCATAGCCCATGTCTCTTAAACCACATATTAAGAGAGACCACTATCTTGAAAAACATGGAGAATTTTCCTAACACACATTTTTTTGTCTACTCCTAGTGTAGGAGCATAATTTTAGGTGGATGTAGGCATGTTTTAGCATATTCCCAGTGTAGGAATAGCTTATGTATGTGGGTGTACATGATCTTGATCTTGGGGGCATGATAACTTTTTCAACAAGACTTGACAAAACTCAATGCAGGAATAAGTAGCATATTTTTTGGAGATTTGGAGCTCAAAGCACTCGATATGGCTCTGGTAGGAGTTTGCATATCATTGAGGAGCATGCTATTTGAATTTTGATTTTGCAAAATAAATCCCAAGTTCTTTGCATAAGAGAGCAAGGTTCATTTTCATCCTACTATATCACATATTTCAATTACTTAGATAATATGGGGTCCCTATGATGAGTTATCCACAAGTTTAGGGATATTAGCGAGGAATAAAGAGTGTGCAAATCTAATTCAAGGATAGCATAGAGATGAAGCGTTATTTGTTTTATATTTTAGATTTGTTCAGTTTTAAATTTCAAAATTCTACAGAGATGAGGGGTAGTGTCGCACAAACCACCGTTGAAGAGAAAGAGTTGAGTCAGAAGTGGTTTGGCTAAACCATAAGTTCAGCCAATCCTCTCTTGAGCCATTTATCTTGTCCTTCTGCATGTTGAAATAGTCGATGTTTGTGCGACGTGGTGGTGGGAGATCTCGAATGAGTGTTCATCATGCTTGAGAGATCTCCCCCACATTTGTTCTTGTACTTGTTTTATTTAAAAAGAAACAAAATGAAAACAAAAAAGAGCTCTTCCCGCTGGAATAATGAAGAGCCTAAATTTTATCATTTTTTATTATTATATATATATATTATTATTTTAGTATTATTATCTATTAATCTATTATATTTATATATTTTTTATTTCATTTTATTTGTTCACCAGACTTTGTATACTCAAGCAAGGCTAATGTAAAGTTTGAAAAATAAACCTAGCCTTTATTCATCTCCATTAAAGATTACTTCGATTGTTTATGAAAATAAATACTCAAAGTTTATTAATCAAATTTCAACACCATGTCAAAATTTGATTAAAGAAGGCTATTTTAACCTAAGCACCATGTTTAATTTAAAAGCCTATGGATGTACTACATGGGCCCATGTGAATACACCCAACCAAAGTATACAACATAAACAAGGAAGGCATGAACTGAGCAAAATCATATGGAGACAAAATATGAGTAAAGGTGTTGGTGAATATTACATTTGCATACCTGAGTGCTTTTACCGGCAGCGTATATGGATGATGCTTGAAACTGCTGCAGATGTGGCTTGATCGCACATGGTCCTTCTCAGGCAAGTAACAAGACTAGGCCACACACACAATTAGTGTGCATAGACCATGGGCCTTGGTGGTAGTAGCAAAGGTCTAGAATAGGAGCGCACGTCTTACGACACCTTCTCCTTCTTTTTTTTCTTTTTTATATATATCATTTTCTTTTTCTCTCTGTTTTTTAGCTCTCTTTTTTTCTTTCTTTGTTTCATATATACATCATATTTACTTTTCTCTTTCTTTTTTTAACAAGATAGAGCTGTCATCGTCATTTTTCTTTTTAACCAAGGTGACCTTTGGTGTGGATGGAACATGTGGCAAGGTTCTCACCATCCTCCCCCACATTTTGACTTTTGTGTAAAAGCCAAGTGTACAGTGTTGGGGTGTCCTCTTGAGTGTGTTCTATCTCCAAAGGGCATCACGGCGTTTTAGTTGATGCGGCTCTCATGTTTTCTTGCATGTAAGTCCCTTGTTCTTTTTATTCTTAACCTAAAATGGTTAGTGCCAAGAATACCCGAAGGTGCATACTAACTTGAAAACATGTCTTGCTTTCATTGAAAGAAAAATTATGTTTTTTTATGATAATCCGGGGTATCTCCCGGCAGTGCTTGATTTATGGTCTTAAGCTCGACCATGGGGACTTTGTCTTGCAGCTATCAATGGTGATATAGTTCCTAGCTTCACCACCAAGCATTGGGCATTTTCATTCAAGCTGCAAGGTTGGCACCACAATGCCATCATGGGATTTGTAATATTTATGATAAATGAATGCATTCACAACCATCCTTCTAAAAAGCTTGGAAATGAGTATAAGGAGGTTGGGATCCTCATGGGTGCACGTGGTTTTCAGCAAAATGAACTCTAGAGATTCCAAAAGTGAGCATGAAACATGAGGGGTCTCAAATGAGAAGCTTTCATGCTCGTCTATGGAATTCATTTCCTTGGTCTCTAGAGTCGATGCTGCAGGAATGTCCATGACACAGAAGTTTTTGTTTTCAAGAACAATGTTTGGATAGCCAGAGGAACAAGGTTCTGGCTTGAGTGAGGGTGGTAAAGGACATTCAGTTTCATTAGAAAGCCTAGATGAAACAAATGGGGAAATGAACTTCGCCTCCTCGAACAGGTCATGGTTGGGATGATGCTCCACCATTGGGGAATCTACGTGAGTGGCTGAAACAGTTTTCCCAAACTTTTCACTAAGGCTCCCATGGGAAGGATTTTCTTGACAAAGCTTTTCAACGGGGTATCCTATGAGAAGATCAAACTCGAGGGTGGCAAAAATGTGAAAGTCTATGAAAACCTCGATTCCGTTTCTTATGATTGGCACGGCTCTAGCAATCCCATAACACTAAAAAATGAGTCCTGACGGGCTTTTGAAGAGTTTGATGGTCGAGACTAGCGGCATTTTGCCCAAAAGGGTTTTCGCAAGGTATTCTGACATGATATTGGTCTCGACCGTGGGGTTGTGCAGAGCTTCTACAACTGTTCCCCTTGATGAGCAAGGCATGGTTGTGGAAGGTGAAAGAATCTGAATTGCTTCGGAAGAATGTTTCACTTCCATTAATCATTCTTTTGATGGATTTACCCTAGGGGAAACTTCCTTGGGAGGATGTGTAAGCTTTTCTGCCTTAAGAGTTTCGAGGTATTGCCATAATCCTTGAATTTGATAGGGAACTCCAAAGGATGAAGCATTGTTTCCTTCGGTGTTCATGGTTTGGGTGAGGGCTCATAAGTCGAACCTAGGGATGGTATGGGCTTGGATTCGGGAGATGAGGACTTCTCAACACTCGACATGACTTTTGCCTAGAGTGTTCTAGGGTTCATGACAGAAGAAGCGTGATTGGCTATGAAGTGCTCCAGGAATTCTACTTGTTTCATCATGGTTTTATGTGTAAATGACCCTCTGATGGTCATGTCAAGGTATAGGACATCTTCTATGTCGAGACCCGAACAAAAGAGTTGCAACAGCATGCTGTCAGGTAAAGACAAGTCTGGGCCAGCATGTATTAACTTTGAAAACTTGGCCTAGGCTTCTCCTATAGATTCCTTCTCATACTGCTCGAAATCAAGGATTGCCCTTGGTAGGGAGTCGATACGGGACATAGGGAAGAATGCAAGACAAAACTTGCCTTTAAGTTCATCCCAATCCCCATTCGTACTTCCTACAACAAATGTGTACCATTTTTCGCCTTCCCTGTGGGGGATAAGGGAAACAACTTCCACGTTAGTGTTTCTTGAGTCATGCTTGAGATGCTCAGGCACGAACACATCTCCTTGAATTCATGCAGGTGATGGCATGGGTTTTCATTTTCTAGCCTAGAGAAGGGTTGTGCCCGAACCATAGCTTTTAAACTAGGGTGGAGTTCATAGCCAGATGAACAGTTAGGTTTTGAAGGTGGCTTAGGGAACTCCCCCTTTGAAGCGAAAGGGTATAGGATAGGAGTTGATGTCATGGTGATAAAAAGGAAAGAAAATTAGGGTATCGTATTTCCACAGGGGACGGGGGTATTTCTTCTAGCTAATTCGTCCAAGGACAACACAAGAGGTAAAGTTGGAAAGGGTAGAGATGGATTCCTATGGCCTTTGGGTCTAAGGACAGATAAAATCTACATTTACTTGTTCACTTCGGGCACCGGAGCGCACCTGGTCCGTCAGGCGATACCGACATATGACTCTACGCCATATCCGAATGTGGGGGATTACGAAGGACGGACAGGGCTATCACCACCTGCCGCCTACCCCTCAACCGGAGGATATAAGGCAAACAAAGGTAGCCTCTAGCCTAGACACCACGTCTACGCTATTGACAACTACTCTAGCATTCGCGTTGGTTTATCCGTCTTTATCAGGGCCCTCTACTATAGTATCCGCCACGGGGACGGACGACGAACCCGCAAACAAGTAAGAATAGAGCTTAACTATTCAATGGACTTAATGCCACAAGAACCACGAACACTCACTTTAGCGAAATGCTCCTTTGAGGCACAAGTGTTCATCGAGGTACAAGCTCGGGGAGACACCGACAAGTCCGGCTCTTCCCCATACTCTCCCTCACATATCTCCCGAGCCAAGTCTACTAGCTATGGCCCTTGGAGTGTAGCTCTTGTGGTGTTGCTCTTCCCTGAGGTGTTGTTGGAATGAGGAGGGCTCTACCCATGCTTTTATACATGTTTGAGGTCAGTTTAGCCGGAGATAAAATAGGAAACCACCCAAACCATCCTGAGCATGCCGCCATTCAGGGGCCGAGTGGGCTTGGGGGTGGTGCGGCCACACCCTGGGCTGGCCCGTTTGGCACCGCCCTGCTCTAGCAGGCTCCTAGTTGGACATGGATGGCTCCCATGTCGGTGCCTAGCCCAGGTTTGTTGCGTAGGTAGGCTTTCTCCTTTTATTCCATTGCGCAGTTCTATTTTATGTTTTCTAAGTTGGTCCTTTTGATATGTTTTCCTATTCCATGCATATGTCCGAAAAATGACCAACTCACCAAAACTGATGGAATACGTTAGTGTAAAACCCTATTTACTAAGTTTTGATGTTTGTCTGTATGGAATTTGTGTAAAGTTGGCGTGTGAAAACATGAGTTAAGGGCCACCAACACCTTTGGCGCTCGAGCTCTGCCTCGGCGGCCTCTAGGTCCACCTGCCGAGCCTGCAGGCGATCCTCCTTGTCTTAAAGGTAGGTCGCGTGGCTGCGGGGACTCTAGTCCGACAGTGTGAGCCCAGGCGCCTCCTCGGCAAGAACCTCACTGTCGATGTGGTAGCACATGCGTGGAGGGGTGTTGTAGTCGACATCGTCGGAGTTGTACTCCTAGTCGCTCCCCAAAAGGATCTCGAGGAAGGTGCATAGCGATGCGACGTCAGTCCCCACCACGCGAGAGAGGACGACGCTCCATGGTGCCTCGCAACTCATGAGGTGCTCCAGCTCCATTTAGAAGGACGCCGCCGCGTTCTGGATCCCAAAAGGCAGGTCTAGGAGGTAGTACCAGAAGCGGTCAGGTGGTGGGAGCACTCACCGGTGGCGATCTGGTGGTGGACATTGGCCAGCATGTAGAAGGCATCAGCCATGATGGAGAACTCGCCAGGGAAGCGGACACCACCGTCTAGGGCGGTGCCGCTTGCTCTGGCGACGAGGCGGGTGGCTCCAGCCATCGTAAAGTCAGAATCACACTTGATGCTAGCCCCTACCTGCCGCGCCAGCTGTCGTGGGGTCGAAACCGCGGCAAGCATTGTTGTTCGAGTTGGTGTCAAAGTATGGGTCTCTGATGGCTTGGGTGGACTCAAGAACACAAGAATCACAGAGAGGACGCAACGATTTATCCTGGTTTGGGCTAATCGGTACCCTACGTCTAGCAGTTGATGATCCTTATACTCAAAAGCACCCAAAATCGGGGGGTGACAACAGGGTTGTAGAGAGATTTGGTAGGGGGTTAGCTCGGTGCTAATCCTAAGGTTGCCTCGCTGCCAGTGGTGCCTTCCCCTCGTCGGAGAGGAGGAAGACGACGGGATGCGGTGGAGGAGCTCTCGGTGCCCCTCAGTGGGTTGCCATGCTCTCTATGCTGAGCGAAGGCGAAGCAATGGAATGGAGTCGAATGATCTGTCCTCTCCTTCCCCCTAGGTCCAACCTTATCCCTCATATAACGAGATAGGTCAGGTATATGGCGGTTTGGGGGAACTAGTCTACCATCTACATGCACCGGAGTCCAGGAGGGCCTTGCAGCGACGCGCTATGGACCGTGGCGGTGTCATGGGGCCGAAGAAGCCTTGGGCACCATCCGGCTGCTCTGTTTTGACACTCTGCGTGTCAAGTTGTGTCGACTTGGAACGGCCTCCCCCAAGTGGACCTTCTGGAGTCTTCTTGGTGGTGAAGGAGGTCGGCTTAAGGGGCTAACGTGCGGGCTCGGGGGCCTCCAAGCCCCTAGAGGCCGCTTGGAAGCTTTGTCTTCTTGTGTCACGCCCCGTGCGTGACCTTGTCGGAAAAGTGGCTGGCAATGCCATGCCCAAGGGGCAGCTCCATGGAGCCCCCGAGCCTCAGTAGCTCGGGGCATGTCTTCTTGCGCCCGGGCCTTGGTTGGCATCGTTGGCGGGGCAGGAGCCAATGGCCGGGCCGAAGTGTTGTTGTAGATCGGGAGCCTCGGGGCTCGGGCAAGCCCCCAAGCCCCAAGCGAAAGTCGTGCTGGAGCCAGTCTCGGCCGGGCTTCTTCTCTAGAGGGTGCGTGCGAGCGTACCTGATGGGTATAGCCCCCGGGCGATCCTGGAGGGGTCGGTTGGGGGGTCTTCATCGTTCGGGAACCATTGGACCCAAGGCTTAACATACCCATATGTTAGGATCTCGTCAGTTGGCTCAAGAGCTTTGTCTGTATCTATCTGTATCTAAGGAGGAAGGAGTGTGTTGATTGCCAAGAAGGGCATCCAGGCCCCAGCTTAAATAGGCCAACCTTGAAGATGGAGTAGCAGAGAGGAGCAATTAATATAAGCATCAGGGAAGGCGAGGCATACTCCGTAGGAAAGTAATGGTGATGCAACAGTGTTGTGGGTAGTTGGGAAATGGGGAAATAACTCACGCTGAATTTACTACCGCCAGTACACCAAATGGTCGTCTAGGGCCAGCGGCCATAACGCGTATCCCAGTCGGCTTGGCGTTCCAAACGACGGTGGAATTCAACCCCACTACCACCGCCACATTGATGGTTTAATTTTCAACTACCGGTTTCATTGCTTACAAGGCCTCCCTATCGGTCCAACCGACGGGGAAAGTTTCACACCGACGCTTTTATCGCTACGGCAGTGAAAGTGGCGGCAGTGAAAAGTAAATCTGTAGTAGTGTCAGTTTTGTACACAGTCAACACTTGGCAAAGACACGACCGACCACCTAGTGCCAAATCATGAGAAGCCAAGAAGCCGGTGCGTGGTTGAGGTGCGTGCTGGAAAGGAAAGGGTGCCAGATAATATTAGCATATTATATGGTGGGTGAATTAGCAGAGTGTTGATATAACCAGCAGAAGAGGTGAGGTTGCAGCACTAGTTGTAAGGTGAATTAGCTGAGTTTGATATGTATTCTATGAGTTCTACTAGTCTTGTGTGCATGCTTTCAACTTATTGACAGGTTACGATAGAACACTCTAATGTAGACTATCGATTGACAACAGTTATATTATATGCATCCATGCCATGGTAAATCTTTATTTATTTCAAGTGTCTGTCATCCAAAAGTTGATAGAGCTCTATTAAATTTTGAATAAAAGTTGCAAAAAAACTATATTAAAAGTTGTGAGATAAACTATAGATTCGTTCCTGAAGTCATAAAAATGAAAGCAAATAAGACAGTTTATATATCTTAAGCTTAGGCTTCTGCTAAATACATATCCTAGGACGAAAAATAAATACTAGAAACTATAAACAAAGGTCCCCAACGTAGCCTCCATGTTAATCCTGATAAGGACCAATAGAAAAAAGAAAAACAAGAAAAGAAAAGGAGCAAGAAAAAGGAAGAAACAAGAAAAAAAAAAAAAGGCTGGGTTCCATTTGTCAATGACTCGTTCCACTTTCTTTATCCCCAGACCAAACATAACTTAAGCACGATTAATCTTCTTCTCCCAACTAAACACTAGACGGAATTATTCCATCACTTGAAATCAGGGGGGGGGGTATCTTTGTTAAAATTCCTAGGCCAGTAATGCTGCTTCCACCAGAGCGAGGGTGCATCCTCCTCGTCCAAGAAACAGCAGTGTACGGTGGCACCAGCTAGCTAGACACAGGAGCACTGAAGAAGATCGAGACGGAGAAGAGATTGCTTTGCGTCAGCATTCGAGGTCAAGAATTGCTTTGCCCATCAGTTTATACTAATGAATCCAAAGCGTTTTGGCGCACACAACCCTTTTGTCAGTTTTTATATACATCCAACAGAAGCGAACGAATCTCAACCTCTTGGCTCCATCAAGCAAAGCGTTTCTTCTTCACTTTTTCTTTTCCACTCCAGGGAAAGAAAAGCATTATATTCCTTGTGCACAAGGACCAACCCAAAGTAACGTTCCATTCCAATCCCATCCCAATCACAAGTAAGTAGCAAGCGATTGATCTATGTATGTATGCATATGTATGCAACCAGTATCTGCCATGTGTATGTGTGCATATATATGTATGCAGCCAAGAAGCTGCCATCTTGCCTTGCAAAGCATAACTTGCCGTGTATGAGTATGACGCCTAATTCCTTCCTACTATTATTCAATCCGGAATTCGATCCTCCAGCCGGGCATGGATTCAATACACAATGAATTCCAAAAGCCATGGAGTACGTAGTAGGAAATGGACTGCTCATTCCAGAAGCAAGGAATATCTGCTTCCATGCCAAGTTTACTTGGTCACTCGATCCTTGTCTCCTTTATTTTTCCCCATTGCTAATGCTAGCTATACATAAGGGGCCAGACCATACGTACTTGTCACCTTGCCTGTGTCACCGACAATCACATCCTCAAGAGGCAAACCAGCCGAGCAGGTAGCAGCTCAAGCCCCGCGCGACTGCAAATTGAGGTGACTCCATCCTCTCCCGTTGCTACAGAAATCAACTTCTTTTAATTTCATTTTATTTTCCAATGTCTCTTGCTAGCATTGTTTCCTCTTTACTGTTTGAAGTGCTTGGAAGTCTATGTTTGTTTTCATTCACTAGCTACCCAATCTGCCTTGCCATGGATGAGACCTTGCAGATCACAAATTGGTTAACATTAATTTAGATCTGAGTCACATGTTAATCATTAATTACATGTTCTCCTTAAATAAGCCTTGCATCCGGCTTGAATATGAGTTAGCTACCTTAAGGTCATTTAATTTGGTGCGTGCACGCTGGCCCTTAATTACTTTGGCTGTCCATTACAAGACTCGGCTATTCCGATGAGAGTAATGTGTCACGGATTACTTGTTTATGTAGGACGTCCTCTGGAGCCATGGCGGCCATCCTAGATGCTATGGCACCCTACGTGAGGAAGCTGATAGCAGACATGGCCACAGAAGAGGTGGCCATATTGCTGGGTGTGTCGGGCGAGATTGACAAGCTCAAAGATAACATGGAGACCATCAACTGCTTCCTTGCCGATGCTGAGAGGAGGCGCATCACTGAACAGATCGTGCAGCGATGGGTGAGGAAGCTCAAGGACGCCATGTACGATGCCACTGACATTCTTGACCTTTGTCAACTTCAAGCTGACAAGCACAAGGAATCTAAATGTGGCAGCATGGAGGAGAAGGCTTCGGGTTGCTTGCAGCCATTGCTCTTCTGCTTGCGAAATCCCTTGTTTGCACACAAGATAGGCTGCCGCATCAAGAAGCTCAACCAGCAGCTAGAAGGCATCTACAAGGAAGCGGACAACTACAAGTTCAATATCAGCATCGGTTCCAATCCAGAGCCGCGGAGGCTAACTGCTGCTGAGTTATCCATCTACAAGACAAGTTCACACTTCGACGAGTCTTCCATAGTTGGGGAACAAATAGAGAGGGACACAAAGGAGCTCGTCCAGGTTCTAACCAGAGATGACAAGAATCATGACATCAAAGTTGTCTCTATTATTGGCATGGGTGGTATGGGAAAGACCACCCTCGCCCAGAAGATTTTCAATGAGGCAACCATCCAAGTGCACTTCAAAACGAAGATATGGTTAAACATCAACAAGCAGTTCCATGAGGCTGAGCTACTAAGGACAGCAATCCAGCATGCTGGGGGAAACCATGGTGGGGAGCAAGACAAGCGCACTCTCACAGACACCCTCATCAACACCCTATCTAATAACGGCAGGTTTCTCATGGTGATGGATGATGTGTGGAGCCAGAGAGCATGGAACGACGTGCTTAGTGTCGCAGTTAGAATTGCCAGCAAGAAACAACCAGGAAGTCAGATCCTAGTCACCACAAGATTTGTACACCTACCACAGCAGATGCGAGCCGCGCTGCACCAACACCGTGTCAGGCCTCTAGGCAATGATGATGCCTGGTCCTTGCTCAAGAAACAGCTGCAGCCTGATCAGGTTAGTCTAACCGTCTTATCCAAAAAAAAAGGCTAGTCTATCCATACTCTATACACTAGGACACCTGCTTTACTCATAGAAAGCCTATGAAGTCTCGTAGTACAATCTAAGCATTCTTGCTCAGAACAGCAGCTTTGGAGAGTAGCAAAAAGACACCAGGAAAACTATGATCTAGCAAACATAATAATCAAATTTAATAACAAAATGACACTATAGGGTCAGGTTAGCTATTAATTACTCTCTCCATCGAGAAACTCAGTGCACATCCATTTCAATGCGAAGTTTACCAATCTCCAATTTGACCTTATTTTTAGTATATCAACAAAAAGTAACAATATTTATCATATCAACTTTAGTATCATTAGATTTAACTTATGGAGAAATGAATTTACGATATATATATATATATATATATATATTTCAATTCATAGATGTTAATAATTTACTCTATAATTTAGTAAAACCTAAGATAGTTTGACTTAATAAAGCAGTCCACTTTTGGAATGTATGGAGTACATAATTAGATACTTTATTTAATGCCTCCACAATGATGCTCATAAGACGTGTTGGAGAAAGAAGTAAATCAATAGTTCCACTAGCGCCCAATGAGAGGCAGTTGCATCACCCGCCCTTCACTAGCATAGTAAGCATTACTACAGGCGGTCTAAACGATTTTGGGAGGCAGGCAAGCTATCCGCCACCAAACCAATGTCTGTGTTAATCACGATTAACAGAGGCGGTGCTCGGTGCCCGCATCTGTTAATTGATTTAAAATAAAACAAATAAAATATCCCAAGCCCAACGTCAAACCCATGTACAGCCCGCCGCTTCTGTGTCCGTGCCACCGCATTCTGAGCCCACCATCGTCACGTTCGTACCATGCAAGAGAAGGGGCCACGCGCTCTGCTCGGATCTGTCACTGCAGCGGGAGCTGGTGGTCGCGCTCCGCCACTGGAGGAGGGCCTCGCCCTGCGTGGATCCACCACCGCTGCTTGAGGTGGTAGCCATGCCCCACGGCTACTGGAGGTGGTGGTCGTGCCCCACCGCCGCTAGCAGTGGTGGCCGCACCGCCACGCCACTGGAGGAGGGCCTCGACCCACACGTGCCCCAAGAGGAGGGGTCGCGCACCCCGCGCGGATCTGTCACCGCTGCCGGAAGAGGGCCACGTCCCAAGCGCCGCCGGAGGAGGGGCAGCGAATCACCTATAGATCCGCCTGACGAGATCCTAACAGACATGTATGTTAAGCCTCGGGTCCAATGGTTCCCGAACAAAGAAGACCCCCGACCGACCCCTTCAGGATCGCCCGGGGGCTTGTGGGCTATGCCCATCGGGCACGCTCGCGCGCACCCACTGGCGAAGAGAACCAACTGAGCCTCACTCAACCGCAGCCTCTGCCTAGGGCTCGGGGGCTTCCCCGAGCCGTGGGCTATCGATCTACGGCACGGCCAAGCCCGGTCCTTGGCTCCTGCCCAGCTCACGATGCCAGCCAAGGCCCGGGCACAAGAAGACAAGCCCCGAGCTACCGATGCTCGGGGGCTCCTCAGCCACTACTAATTTTTGACCCTATCGCATCGCTTTGCCTTGCATCAAATGCAAATCTGATGCAATAGGTGGCTGCTGTTGCATCAATTTTGCAAATCTGATGCAATAGGTGGTCATTATTGCATTGACAGGGAGTTGGATGCGATAGTACTTCATCTCGATGCAATAGGTATGATCTATCGCACCGATTTTGTACACTAGATGCAATAGGTAGAAATTATTACATCGGAAAAATTTTGCTGCGTTAGTATTGATTTTTTATGCAATATGTAGGTGGTACTGTTGCAACAGATTGATAGTGCTAAACTGTGATGCAATATATGATTTTTATTGCATCAGTTCAGGATTGTTTTGATGCGGTACATTGTCATTATTGGACCACAAGTGCCTTGGTCCAGGAAAAGGTCAACGCAGGGCATACCTATTGCTCGCTGAGCCGCGCGCCTCGTCACACAAACAGATGAGGGCTTCGTTGCGCCCTCCCTCATGTGGCCACGCCATTGCCTTCGTCACGCCCTCCCCCCACGGCGCACGCATCACGCCCTTCCCCCCACCCTCCCCCACGCCGCCAAGGGCCACTGCACGGCACTGTGCATCTCACCAAGTACGTATTGCCACGGTTGGTATATTGGAATATATTTCATTGCAAATAATTGTTGTATTGCCACACTTTTATTCATGGCCCTTGTATAGTCCTACGCATGGTCTAAAGAAAAAAAAGGATAAGGCCACAACCGAGCCGCCCACCAAGTAGGCATGACACCAACACACTGCCCCACCAAACACACGTCACCCTGACTAACTGATGCCACCGTTGATGCCCTTTACACACCAGGAGCAATTAATATATATTTTTAAAATTTTGTCCTCATCATGATGGGTACCAATACCACATGGTTGACTGAATTTTACATATCATAATATATTTTTCCTCATTTCTTATTAAAAAGCAAGAAAAAAGCACCCTGGGTGCTCAAACCCACAACTAGCTCTCAAAAAAGCACAAAAAAACAATAAAACATACACCTTTGGGTGCTTCTCCACAACCAAGTATTGGAGCACAGAGTTACCACAAAAAAACAATAAAACATACACCTTTGCGTTGCCGAAAAATGATAGTCAGGTGCATTTTGGTCACTTTTAACTTCTCTCTCCAAAGCAGTCCTTAGAAATATTATTTTAATAGCTACATTGTCTAAGAACCAATTACCAGCATTGAAAAGTACTTTGTAGCCAAGACAACAGTGAGCAGTGTCCCTTAGCAAAGACCACCATTGAAGAGTGCCCTACCGCAAATCTTTACAATATGGCACACTTTTAATATGTTGGCCAATCTAAGTGTCCTTGTCATATAGAAGAACCATGGTCAAATTACACTTGAGCGGGTGGAGCCTCCTTGAGTGGGCGGAGCTCGCTATAGCGGTCAGCGACGTAGGCCAGGCTCCCAAAGTTGAGGACCTGGCCCGGAGCGAAGGTGCTGGCCGTGATGGAGAACTCTCCGGGGAAGCGGACGCCACCGTCTGGGGCGGCGCCGCTTGATCCATAGACAAGGCGGGTGGCTCCGGCCACTATAGAGCAGTAATCACACTTGACGTGCTCCCCTACCTAGAGGGCCAGCTGTCACAGGATCAGAACCGCAGCAAGCATTGCTGTTCGTATTATTGTCAGAGTACATGTCTCCAGTGTCTTGGGTGGACTCAAGAACACGAGAATCAATAGAGGGGACGCAATGCTTTATCCTGGTTCGGGCTCTCAGGTCCCTACATCCAGTAGCTGATGATCCTTATACTCAAGAGCACCCAAAATCTGGGGGTTACAACAGAGTGTAAGAGAGAGAGATTTGTAGGGGATCTCTCGGTGCTGATCCTAGGGAAGCCTCGCCGCTGGTGGAGCCTTCCCCCTCGCTGAAGAGGAGGAAGATGATCGGAGGAAGGGGAAGGAGCTCTCGGTGCCCCTCTCTGGGTGGATTTGCTCTTGGTGCAGAGCATGAACTGGTTTGCTGAGGAGTCCAATGATCCGTCTCTGGCTCGTCTGGAATTGTGTTCTGGAATCGTCGACTAGAATCGTCCTCTCTCGTCTTAGGATCCAACCTCCCCTTACATATCAAGGTAGGTCGGGTACATGACGGTTTGTGAGAGTTTAGCCAATGGTCTACATGCGCCAGAGTCCAGGAGGGTGTTGCCATGGCATCAAGTGGACCGTGGCGATGTCATGGAGCTGAAGAAGCCTTGGGCATCGTCCGGTTACTCTGTTATGACACGCTGAATGTCAGGCTATGTCGGTTTGGACCGGTCTTCACCAGGTGCGCCTTCTGGAGGCTTCTTGGTGGCAAAGACAGCCAGCTTGGGGGCTAACGCGCGAGCCCGGAAGCCCTGGAGCCCCCGAGGCTAGCGGAGGAGTTTGGCTTCTTGCATCACGCCTAGTGCGTGACCCTTTCGGAGGAGCGGTTGATAGTGCCACGTCCGCGGGGCAGTGTCGGGGAGCCCCCAAGCCTTGGTGGCTCTAGGGGTTTGCCTCGAGCCTAGGCCTTCGCTAGAACCGAAGGCTGGGAAGGAGCTAAGGATCGGGTCCATGCTCCCTTCGATCGGGAGCCTGGGGCTCGGGCGAGCCCCGGAGTCCCAAGCAGAGGCGCCGGGCATGTTCGGGCTCGGCCCAATGCCTTAGCCAGAGGGTGCACGCGAGCGCACCCGATGGGTGTAGCCCCCGAGCTATCCGGGAGGGGTTGGTCGTGGGATCTCTCGGTCGGGAACCCTTGATCCCGAGGCTTAATATATCTCTATGTTTGGATTTCATCAATAAGTAACCTATAAATATAATGTTTGTCTAAATTATCCACCTATGCCATTACAAACCATAATGTAAAGTAGTCCAAAATTTACAACTAAATTACTCAGTCTACCATTTCTAATAAACCAAAACGAAGACCCTAAGTTTGCATATAAATGAATATTTTAATGCATCAAGTGCGTCCTAGTAGATAATGCCCAGATTTCGACTTTCGACTATCCTAGTCGTTCTATAGCTAATAATACCATGTAGCTGCCACACAACAAATTTAAAACGCAAAGAGACCATTTAAAGTCCGATTCCTGTAGCCACAAGAAAACTTTTTTTTGCAAGGAAAGCCACTACAAAACTTTCTGTAGTATAGTCCTGTTTCCCAAATGAGAACATTTAAAGCCCAATTGCAATGCACGGATTCCATATATTAGTCTTATGGGATTTTGCGGATTCCATTTCAAATCGGCCCTTTCCAAGCATAGTCTTGTGCTTATTTTCGAATAAAGGACGGTACACTTCCAATATGTTGGCCAACCTACGCTTCATTGTTTTACAGAAGAAGCTTATTTGCTTAGAGAAGTACATAAGCAACCTGATAGTTGTTAGAAATAATTAAGAAGCTTTAAATTAAATGTTGGCAGGTAGATGGAATTGATCAACTGAAAACTATTGGGATGGAAATTCTTGAAAACTGTGATGGCTTACCACTTGCAATTAAAGTGATTGGAGGTCTCTTGAGCACAAGATACCCAAGTGAGCATGAGTGGAAATCTGTTTTGAACAAGCCAGCTTGGTCACTGACCGGACTGCCTCCAGAACTGGACAACCGACTATACTTGAGCTACGAGGATTTGTCACCCCAGATAAAGCAATGCTTTCTGTACTGCTCACTATTTCCTAAAGGTAAAGAAATCATTGGAGATGTAGTAACTCGAATGTGGATTAGTGAAGGATTTATCCAACCTTTGGATGGTAGTAGTATTATTTCACATGAGTATGGGTTCGAAGAGATGGCAATTGAGTACTACCGAGAGTTAATAAAGAGGAATCTTATACAACCTACAAAAGGATATGGTCTCACTGGAAACCGGTGCACCATGCACGATGTGGTCCGCACCTTTGCTGAATACATGGCAAGAGAAGAATCACTAGTGGTGGTGGTTGGTAGAGAACAGGCTGCTACTGGTATGCATGTCCGTCGCCTCTCCATAGAACAGACCGTATCAGTACTGGATTGGGGCATTTTGCAAAGGCGAGAGTCACTTAGGACATTAATTATAAATTCTAGAGTAAGCTTTCATCTTCCTGGTGACTCGCTGAGTAGTTTCTCTAGCCTGCGGGTACTGTACATATGGTCTGCTGATTCTAATAGATTGGTTCCCTCTCTATCTATGTTGAAGCACTTAAGATACCTTCACTTGAAGGAAACTGATATATCTTGGCTACCAGATGATATCCAGAAGATGAAATTTCTACTGTACATTTCACTTGGTAACTGTAAGAAGCTATGCTATCTTCCTGGCAGCATCATAAAACTTGTGCATCTAAGATCTCTTGACATCGATGGATCAAATGTTAGTGTCATTCCTAAGGGGTTTGGTGAGTTAACAAATCTGAGGTCACTTTATGGCTTCCCAGTACATGTGGACATGGATGCAAGCAATAGCTGGTGCAGTTTGCAAGAGCTGGAGCCTCTCTCTCTGCTTAGAAAGCTTACACTATATGGCCTAGAGAAGGTGCATGACAGCTGGATGGTTGAAAAGGCCATGATTAGCAGCAAGTGCCACCTTGGGTATCTAGAACTGAACTACAGTGCAAGTGGACATACTATAGGGACAGGCGGTGGTGAGGCAGAGCAACAACAGCAACAGAGCGTGACCAAGGAAGTCTTGGAAAAGCTCTGCCCTCCAACCTGCCTGGAGAGTTTTATTTTGAAAGGGGGATACGTTGGTCGCCAGCTACCATACTGGATGTGTGCTCCAGCGTCGGCGGACCTTAAGAGCCTAAGGTATTTGTGGCTGGAGAACCTGCCTTGCTGCACCCAGCTCCCTGATGGTCTATGCTGCCTCCCAAGTTTGGAATTGCTGACCATCATAGACGCGCCAGCCATCAAGCATATTGGCCCCCAGTTCCAAGCGTCATCCTCCTTGGCAGCTAGAGGTTCCGATGCTAGTACATCTGCACCGTTTCCAAAACTGAGAAATCTGCAATTGGTTGGGCTATGTGAGTGGGAAGAGTGGGAATGGAACGACTGTGAGGAGCATATGGATGTGGAAACTGCCATAGCCATGCCTTGTCTGGGGACAGTCCAAATCAAAAACTGCAAGCTGAGCTGTCTTCCACCAGGCCTCGCCAGCAGCAAGAGGCATGCTCTGAGAGAACTAAACCTGTACAAGCTCACCAACCTGACACATGTGGAGAACATCCCTTCAGTTGTGGAACTTGACGTGTTTGACTGCCCTGAGCTGAAGAGGATCAGCGGACTCCCCATGTTGCAGAAGATTAGGATTGTTCGCTGCACAAAGCTGGAGGTTCTAGAAGGTGTCGCAGCACTCGACAGCCTTGGACTGCACAACACCACCATGGACACGCTTCCAGAATACATGCGAGCTGTAAACCCAAGGTATCTCGAGTTGGTTTGCAACAAGAAGCTATACGAATCCTCCTCATCTCCAGGTAGCTCCGAATGGGACAAGATCAGCCACATTGGAAAGCACAAGATTGCCTGCCTCGAAGATTGAGATGCAGACCAAGACTGGTAACTGCATAGCTGCATTGGAGATGGCTCGTGTGTTCAGGTAAATTTCATTCTTTCACTAGGCCGGAAGTGAGTTTTCATATTTATTAATTATTGCTTGTACTCTGATTCGTTGCAGGAAAAGCTTTCATTGGACCATACATAGAACAACAGGGCATCAAAATATATGGTGATTAAACAAAGTGTTGCTACAGCCTGCCCGTCCGACGATAGGACATCTACAATTGTTAACAATCAATTGTCTTGGAACAAAAGAAAAACACAGTGCTTGTGTTCACCTTTTCCCTGTTCAAGTCTGGCCAAAGTATGTGTATTATCATCTCTTATATTTGTAATTATATTTTTTCTCTCAAATTATTACGTATTTTCAAGTGTCATTATGCACTGACAGTGTAACTAATGTATGCAGGCATCCAGGATCCTTATGGCAGACACATGATGTTAGCTTGCACTGGCAAGTGGGACTGAGATCTGCTTGGTAGAAGCTCGTCTCCAGCATGCAGTACACATACTCTCGACATACTGCCAAATCATGGTTACGGATACCGTCTCCTGCACTCTTGTAGTCTTGACCATGTATATTTGTACACTCCATATATATTTTTTGAAGTAATAGACCTATATATATTTGCACAAGTAATGGGCCTGAAGTCGTGGATCTTGTAATGGACCGAATGTGTGGTGATGAAAGCAGACATGCAGTAAGAACATTGTATTCTGAACTGATTGATGATAATGAAATCAGGCATCCCAATCATTATTGTTGGTCAATCTTACTGAGCCTCCTCAATGTAATGGCGATTATGGAGTTTTCCTCTCCTCTAATCTCGTGGCAACACCATATGTGTCCTCTGCTTCTGTCGCCTGCACTGCACCAATATATGAAGGCCCTCTGCTTTCTGAGGGAGACAGACGAGCCTTCACTTTGAGCTGTGACTGAGGAATATAATGGTTCATTCATAATTCTTTGGAAGCACGGGACAGCATGCAGTTCAGTCAACAGAGTAAGGATGAAGTATAACAGAGCAGAAACAAGCCAGAGCAGAGCACAGCCACCCTGTCGTCGGTTGGTTTTCGGGCCTTGCACCAGAACACCTCTTGGGCTCTCAACCTGTACGAGGAGGTTATACCAACCTGATATATATGTGCAGAACTTCCCTTCAGTTGTCGAGCTTGACATGTCCCTATGCCCCAAGCCCAAGAGGACCACTGGCCTCAGCAGATCGAAGAAGATTAGTATCCTCCGCTGTCTAAATCTGCAGGTGCTTCAAGGTGTCCCCGCACTCAACATATGCAATCGATTGTCCCATGCTCAAAAGGATCAGCAACCTCTCTAGGTTACAGAAAATCAGGATCATCGGTTGCCCAAATGAGCAGGTGCTAAAAGGAGTCCCGTCACTAGACAGCATGGAGATTATTGTTCTTGGTAGGAGGCAGCTCATCTGAGAACGACAAGATCGGCCATATCAAGTGAGTCGATTGCATTCCTGGAGATGAAAACTTTGATGTCGCTTGGTTTTTGCAGCGCCTGATCCGAAATAAAGCAAGTGCATATTTAGCCAGGGCCAGGTAGTTAATAATTTTCTCTCGCAACACATTGCTCGTCTTAGTATGTATTTTTTATGCAACCAACTTTATGTATGCAGGGATGGGATCCTGTACATTCCTTTCTGCCATTGGAGCGCGCGGGGCCAGGGATCATCATCTCTACCTGGCAGATTTAATTTCAGTTTTCTACACTGTCACACAGAGGACAGTTGCCAAGACACGTTCGACCACCTAGTGCCAAATCATGAGAAGCCTAGAAGCCGGCGTGGCCGAGGTGTGTGCTGGAAAGGAAAGGGTGCCGGCCTCGACAAATATCAGCTGGCCTTTGGGCTGGACGACGCCAATTTTTCAATTGCAGATCTCAAGGAGGGAGCAAAACTTTTTGTTTTCCCCGGCCACAGAGGGACTGTCAGGTATAATATTACTATATGATATTATATGGTGAATTAGCAGAGTGTTGAAATACCGAGCTAGAGAGGTGAGACTGCAGCACTAGTTGTATCCTTGCCTGCGCACGTATATATTTCGTTTCTATGAGTTGTACAACTAATGGAGATGTTAGGACTTGCACACGTACAGTACGTACTAGTGTTGTGTGCATGCTTTCAACTTATTTACAGGTTTTACTATAGAATCTGTATGTTCCCATCCCTCCCTTGTTAATTAATGTAGACTATTGACTGAGAACAAGTACATTATACACATCATATCCATATGGTAAAAAACTATGCACCCACAAGGTAAGCACACCCCACCTTAAATTTACTCCAGCTCGGCCTCTACATCCGCGGTCGTGAAAATCCTTACCAGCAAGGTGAGTGGCACCAGCTGTGGCCTAGACCTCAAAGGTACGCTCCTCGATGAGAACAAAAAAAATTTGGGTGGGGTCGGTCCCCACGAAGTAACCTTGGGCACCCAGCACGGATTTGTGGCACGTGTCCATGCACATGCATCCATTGTATAAGAGATATGTAGTTTCCCCCCATTATTCCTCCTAAATTTAAGCAATAGTTTCTTTTAGATGGACACGTGTACCAAACTCATCGCGGGTGCCCATAGTTACTCCATTTTTTCCCGATAGGAGAGATATCAACAGTTTTGCCTCCAATGCAAGGTCCAATATAAAAACATTCTTTTGTCAAAGGCCATAAGCAACATCAGCAGCAGTCGGCTCATAGATGCGCATAACATTTGGACCAGCGATTACCCCAGCATCCTTGGTGGCCTGCCTCTGGGAGTCATTGAAGTAGGCCAGGCGGGAACAGCGACAACAGTGTCAATGAACCGAGTGTGTGGTGATGAAATCTCTTGTGGCACAGTAACAAACAGCAAGCAGACATGCAGCACCAACATTGTACGCTGATCCCAGATCCATGATGTCGGGCCACGACACTACCATACAAATCTCTTGACGTATGATTTTCCATTCACCGTGGCTGTAATTATCTTTTGTAGTAGAACCTTGATTGGAAAAGCAGAGGAAAACCGCATAATCTCACGAACACGGTGGTCACACCATATCCTCTGCTTTGTCGCTTGCACTGCACCAATATATGCAAGGCTACCCTATTCAGTCAGCAGAGGAAGGGGGAGCTACAACAGGGGAGAAAAAAAGCAGAGCAGATCCTGATCGATGACCATGAAATCAGGCAACTCATTCTTACTCGACGTCGAAGCCGAAACACCATACCATGGCTGTGATTCTATTTTGCCTTGTCCGTTGTCCTAACCTTATATGTATGTATGTATGCATGCATGGAACACGATCTTTGGAGCGGTGCATGGAATCTGCACGTGCCCCTGGCGTCTGTGTCACGCTGCTGTGCTCAAGCGTAGGGAGAGCTGGAGTGGCCTCAGGACTAGATCCGGTTCTGAACACGTGGACAGCAGCCAAGACGAGGCAGCCCAGATCTGCCGTCCTTGTGTGGCGAGCGGCCTCACGGCGCAGCGGCGTGGACGGCGCGCGGCAGCGGCTGGCGGCTCGGCTGGCGACTGGTGATTGTGGCGACTAGTTTCTCAAGCTTCGATCCGGTGATTTGGTTATGCGGCTCCTATCCTGGGCTAGTGGAGTTCAGATCCAACCCCTCCGGACTCGATCCAATGCTTCCTGGCTGTTTGCATGTTGTGACGGGCGGATCCGCGCAGGGTGGTGGGTTTGGGCGCGATGCGTCCAGCTTGAGGGCTGCGTGCTTCGGCGGTATTCGGGCGTGGCGACGTATGGTTGCAGCGGCCAGCAGGAGATCGTCGGCGCTAAGGCGCAAGAGTGGGGCTGCACTCCAGGCTTGGGACTGTTGCCGCTGCGCTCCTCCCCCTATTGTGGGCAAGTCCGGGAACGACTCCGCGAGGTGCGGTGGCGGCCGGCACCCCCCTCCATTCAGGTGTAGACGCCTGCTCGTGTGCGCCTCCCACCGTTGCGGGCAAGCCGACAGTGGCACCGTGCGGTGTAGCTGCGACCGGAATCCCCCTCCATCCAAGGGTGGACGCTTAGCGGTGTGCACCTACAACCGTTGTGGGCAAGTCTGGGAATGGCTCCGCGAGGTCGCGGCGACCAACAAGCTCCTCTCTCCAGGCGCGGATGCTTACCGGTGCGCGCCTCCCATCGTCGTGGGTCAGTCCGGATACAGCTCTGTGAGGTGTGGCGGCAGCCGGCACCTTCCCCCGTCCAGGCGTGGATGACTGTCGGTGCGCGCCCCTCCCACCGTCGCGGGTGAGTCCAACAGCGACTGCGTGCAGTGTGGCGGCGACCGGCACCCTCCTCCTTTGTCCAGGCGCTGACAGTTGGCTGTGCGTGCCTCCCACCATCGCGGACGAGTCCAGGAACAGCTCCGTGAGGTGTGGCGGTGGTTGGCACCCCCATTCGTCAAGGCACAAACGCTTGCTGGTACGTGCCTCCCACCGTCGTGGGTGAGTCCGACAACGCCTCCGTGCGGTGTGGCGACGACCAGCACACCCCTCCGTCCAGGTGTGGACGCTCGCCGGTGCGTGCCTCCCTCCATCGCGGGTGGGTCAACGGGAGCACTGACAAAGGTTCTGGGCGAAAGCTCTGCTCAGATTAGTCTAGGCTAGTGACGAGGATGTCCTTGTTGAACGCGTCACTGAAGAACTTGCTGGTCCGTCTCCATGGTCGGCCCATTAAACCCCTCGGCACAAGGCTCGTGCAAAAGCCTTGCCAAGCTCCTGCGACGTCTCCTCTTGCTGTCATATACCTCACTGACACTACTACATAATCGATTTTTAGTGGCGGCTCGTAACCCTTTGTAGGGGCGGTTGGGCCAGCCGCCCCAACCGAACTGTCTCTACAAATCATGCATTTGTAGGGGCGGTTCCCAGGCCTCCCCTACAAATCGATTTATAGGGGCGGCTGTAGTACCAGCCGCCCCTACAAATATCCATTTGTAGGGGCGGTTCAATCTAGAACCGCCCCTACAGTTCAAAATCGCATTGGCGAACGCCCCGCGACCCCGACTACAAGCACAAGAGTATTATATAAACTATAATTACAAGTCCAATTCACAAGAATATATACATTCCATCATTAAATATACAAATTTCATACACATTGTTATCAACATCCTAGAGCTAGCCTTTCAGTCTCACGAAGGTGTTGGTACTGAGGATTTGTACCTAACTCAGACTCTCGGTCATGGTAGGCGCCTTTGACGTGTACAATCTAGTCCAATATGAAGTTGCAAAGGACGCCGACGAGCTCTAAGAGTTGGTCATCCTTAGATGGGTCTCTTTTCATTCCTTTCTCTTCTCTCCACTACAAGAGAACAAGTTTCGATTTAGTATTTCATATCATGTACGAAGTTTTTATACTACGGGTGAAGAGGTTCAAACTTACCCTTAAGGGGTGTCTCCTGTAGGCACCGGTGTTACCCATCATAGAACATATATAGTATCCACAATGTACACTCCTAGGCTTCTGCTTGGGGCACGGTGTGTTTTGCATATGAAAATGTTAAGTAATGCTTTTGACAGCCATGTAATGGAGTACTGAAGAAGTTACACTTACCGCACATAGTATTTTTATAGCCAGCTTTTCCTTCCTTGCTGGATCACACTAGTACAGAAACAAGCTATACTCCCGGTTGGGAAACCCCTTCAGTCCTGGTTTCCCAACCGGGAGCACGAATCCGGGACTAAAGGGCCCCTCCTTTAGTCCCGGTTTCTCGCCCACCTTTAGTCCCGGTTGGTAATATGAACCGGGGCTAAAGAGGCCTCCCGGCCTGACCACGTGGGCCGACCCTTTAGTCCCGGTTGGTATTACCAACCGGGACTAAAGGTTTTCTTTTTTTTCTTTTTTTGTTTCTATTTTCAATTGATGATTCGTTTTGATTTTCGAATAGGTTTTCGAATATGCATTCTACGCTGCTAATAATATACATATTCTACATGCTTATAATGTTCGAACATTTTGTACAAACTAAAGTATGAAACTAACATATATATTACATGCATATACATATATTGTACGTTATTTTATGTACATATAATATGTATATATATATATTAGAAATAAAGCTTGCATTGTATATTCTATCATATCCTTGAGATAACAAATTCACTCCATCGAGTTTGGCTTCCATGTTTCGTTCATGTCATTGTAGAACTCGCCGGCGGAGTTTAAGACCTGGTCATTAAAAAATCCTGCTATGGTCTCTTGAATTGCTTTCAGTTGGTCACGCCGTATGACTTTTTCCTTCAACCATAGATTCTTCAATAAAAGTTAAAGGAAAAGTATTAATATATATATATATATATATATGTGTGTTGGTCACGTGATTACTTATATATATGAGCAATAAAAGAAATTGTGAATATATGAATATATTTATATAACATACTTTGAGGATCTCTTCAGGAGTTCTTTTTTAGTACGTCATGATGAACTCGCAAATATAGTATCCGCAGTAGTTGGTCCCCTGTTCTTGCCTCAGAACCCACTTTTACGAGAAAAAAGATTCGGTGAATTGAAAGCATGCATGGTGTTAATTGAATTATATATATAAAAATGTAGCTAGTACTTACTTTGTGTGCGATTACATCCAGTGGCGTTTTTGCAATGTTTCATGTGGTGTTCCTCAATGAAACTTTTCCAAACACTGTGCCCAATAAAATAAAAAATTAATTTGGCCTTTAATAATTGTTGCAGTTAAGAGATCGGGGTATATATAGTTGCTAGAGAGACCAAATTACCCTTGGATAATATCTATCATGTCTTGGTACTCTGTTTGCTCTTTTCTTAACGAGTCTAAGATGCTCAACCGACTATTGGCCATATCGATGACCATCAATATCCAGTGATTGCTGCATATGTTTTTATACACAAATATGATCGACATTAACTAGAGTCAACATATATATATATATGGGAGATAGCTTAGCTAGTAAGCAAATAATTGAACAAATAACCATATGATCAACATTAATTATTTAACACTCACTTGAAGTTGTAGGGGAAGAGTATGTCCTTATTTTGTTGGTTCACTAAGAACCTCATGAGATTTTTCTCGAGTTCAGCTTTCTATTCAGGCGGGGGATTAGGGTGTTTGAATAAGACATTTGGATCAACGAAACCAACATCATTATCCTTTCTCTTTCTGACATCTGTCATCTCATATCTGTATATATAAAAATATAGTGTGAGTATATATAATTTATATATATATACATGTAGCTTTATATATATACACTTTAATAGTAGAAAATAATCACACTTACAGACAATAGCAGCTAATGAGACTTTTGTCGAGAGAGTCCAGGTGTCATAGTTGGTGTAATTCTAAAAACTCAACATATATAACGTCATCGCCACGGAAGTAATGTTGGTTTCTAACTCTGATAGAAACAAAGGTCTCTCCCCGTTCACATGCCGTCATGTACCACTTGTTTAGCAGGTACATTTGCGTACCCAGTTCACCTAAGGCCTCAGGGTTGTATAGACTCTTTTCATGTTCAAATTTCTTCCAAGGATCCACTTTCAGAGCAGATGGTCCTTCAGCGAGCACTTGGGCAAGGTCCAAACCAGTATCCTCGTAAAACCGAACTAGGTCCTCAAAATCAACGTCCAGTAAGTCTAAGTTTGAACCATATTCATTATGAATGACAAGAGGGGGGACTGATTGTTGCGATTGTTGTCCGAGTTGTGCAACACCTTTCCCTGCTCTAGTCTTTTTCTGCGCCGCCTCAAATGACTTGGTGAGAGAGCGGTCGTAGTCTGATTTTGGCAGGGTCTTTTGAGATTCCCACTTTTTCTGGTCCACCTTCTTTCTTAGAAGATCTGGAGGTAGGTAGAAGTACAATTTCTCCGGGTTCTTCCTCGCTTCTCGTTGCTTTCTTACTTTTTCGAAGAAACTGTTCACATCTTTTCGTACTGCAGCATTTAATTCTTTTTCACTTTTCTCGTAAGATAGTTTTTGGGAAATAACTGGATTAGAGGAGGCTTTGTTCTTTGCCGGCTGGTGGGCCAATGGCTTCATTTGCGGGGTGGACCTCTTAGGAGCTGGCTGCTTCTTGGTCATCAAGGGAGGCGGGGCAGCCATTGGAGACCTTCTTGGAGGCGTTGGAGACCACCTTGGAGGTGGCGGCGGTGGTGGCATTGCATAATCATTGCTCGGAGCACTATAATGATCTGGAGATTCAATAATTGGACTTAGGTTGGCGGAGGCCCTGCTGTGTGAGTAAAAAAAGAATAATTATGTATAAGAAATTGTTATTATTAATCATGCATGTCAATAGAAAATTAGTGAAAAATTGTTTCATTCACTTTTGTCCGCATCTATTGTCTGGCAGTTGAGGAAGCGACGATGGACTAGATACCCCGAGAATAATGATGTAGCGCTTGTGCCATAGTATGAATGTCTTCTCTGCTTCTCCTAGAGTCTTCTTCCTATCACCTCCTGAAATGTCAAGAGCCAGATCACTAAAACATTTGTTAACTCTATCCACTGAGACGCTAACATATCCAGGTGGTATTATTGCTCCACGGATTCTTGGTGTCTTGGTAGGATCTGGAGGAGAAAAAACACCGAGAGCCACCATGATTGTGGCATTCCCTTTTGGAATATGTAGCTCACATGATGTAAACGGTGCAGTGATGTCATCCACGGGGAAACGTAGCATTGCGTCATCTTGATTTGGCAACTCCGTGGAAGCGCAGCTGCTTTTCAACTGATCAGGGGGCTAATATTAATGTTGATTCCTGGATCTGATGCCTGCCTTTGAGCACTCATTGCTATTTGCACTTGCTTTATGATTTCGTCATGCATTCTAGCTTGCATGTCTTTTTAGCGCTCATGTGCTTGAAGCAACGCCTCCCGTAACTCACGAATATATTCCTCCAACCTGCTGATCCGCGCTGCTTCCTCATCCTTCCTTCTCTGCCGGCTTCTATAGGTATCTCTGTCGTTAGGGAAACCATGCTCCCAAGAAATATTCTGTCCTAAACCTCTCGTTCGGCCACTGTGTTCAGCAGTCCTGATGGCTTACGTCAGTTCATCCTTCTCTCTATTGGGCCTGAACGCACCAATAGCTTTAGCTTGTAGAGCATAATAAAATCTTTGTGTTGCTCTTTTGAGTTTTGGGCCATGAACTAACTTCCCGGTCTCTAGGTCCAGTCTTCTCCCATGAGCGAAAAACCAATTCTTCACGCGTTTGGGCCAATTGAGTGATTCTGGTGTGATACCCTTGGCAAGAATGTCCGCTTCCATTTTTCCCACTTGGGAATGACAGTCGCGTAGTCACCTGATCCCATGCCATGGTGGTATACCTTCTGTCGGGCATTCTCTTGGTTCCTTCTCACCCGTTCCTCACCCTCTTCCGATGTCGTGTATTGTATAAAATCATTCCAGTAGGGCCTCAACTTCGCGAGCGGGCCCCTAGTATTGAAATTGGACGTTAGGTTCTTCTTGACGTATTTCGTGTATAGGGATTTCTTCCAAGTCTGGAATTGTGTGGCCATCTTCTTCATAGCCCACTTTCGAACTAGCTCCTTCAATTCATCATCGTTGATATCATCATAATCATCCGCTTGCAACATGAAATGTTGAAGGATATCATCCCAAATTAAATTCTTATCAAGATCAGAGACAAAACTAACATGAGGCTCGTTGATCTTTTGCTTCCATTCATGGGCACTGATCGGAAGTCTGTCCCTTACAAGGTACCCACAGTGTTGCACAAATTTCCTTGCATGTGGACCAAGTGGTTCGCCTGTCTCGATATTGAATTCCGATATTATGTAGCGCCCCTCCAATGGCTTTTTCAGGCCTCAAATATTTTTGCTTTTCGCCGTTGTGGTCGTCGATCCAGAGGGCTACGTATAAAAAAAGAATAAATAAATATCATGTGTACACATAATAGATGATAGATATTCAAATATATATATATAATATTCAAATATATATATAAATATATATACCTCGCCAGTATTTTCTTGCACAATATTTTCAAGAGCCAGGTATTGACTCCCGTCATCTACATCCTGCTGGTCACCATATAGCTTTTACACCACTAGATATATCCATCATTTCTTCATCCATGTTGTCTCTCGGGATAGCCATATAGCTTTTACACCACTAGATATATCTATAAAAAATAAAAACCATATATCTATAAAATGGATCGAGTCATGTGCTTAAAATTAATTAAATAACTACACTCGAAATTCAAGTCTCCAAAGCATAACTTTGATTTCTTATTTTCTAGAAATATTTATTGGCAAGTGATATATATAACAATATAAATTTAAAACTCTTTAATATGTATAACAAATATATATATAACAATACAAATTTATAACTCTCTAATACGTATGTATAACAAATTTATATATATATATATAAATATAAATTTATAACTCTAATATATATGTATAACAAATTTAGCTATATAACAATATAAATTTATAACTCTCTAATATAGATGTATAACAAATTTATATATATAAAAATACAAATTTATAACAATCTAATCTATATATATATAACAATGTTTGACTACTGACATGTGGTACTCGCCGGTGAATGGGGCCGCGTCGCCCTGGAGTCGGGGATTGGACGGGGCCGCGCCGTGCCGGAGAGGGAGGGGTCTATTCCTAATCGGCGGCTTGCTTGTAATTAACGAGCGCCGTCTTCAAATGCCCACGGCGTTTCAAGCTCGTATATACCACCGCCTCGCATTGCCACAAGAAAACAAAGAAAGTAGTTTGCTTGCCGACCCAAAACACAATTCGTGATATAGGAAATTGAATCGGCGGCTTGCGGTCCATCCAAAGATGCCCATAGTGTTGATCACATTGTCGATGCCGACGCCGAGCCCCGGTGCCGGAACGTCAGCGTCGGCGGCCGCGGCGCTGAGGGAGAGCCTGCTGCAGCGCCCGTCGTCGTCCGCCAGGCCGACGCCGTGCCGTGAGGCCATCCAGCGGCTGTGGGAGCGCGTGGATGCACTGCGGCGGGAGCTAGACACGGTTGTGGATGGCATGGAGGCAGCCGAGGTGGAGGCCAAGCTCCACGCCGCCGCGAGGACCGGCGAGACGCAGTGCGCCAATCTACGGGAGCTGGAGGAGGAGCTCAGGGACAAGGACGGGCGCATCAAGATCCTCTGCTCATCGGAGAGGGAGGGGTCGCCACCAGGGAAGCTTCTCGCCGGAGAGGGAGAGGGGCAACCGCCGGAGATCGAGAGGGAGGAGCGGCGCGCCGCCCAGATGCGGGTCCGACGGTGACGAGGGCGGCGGCGGCAGTAGTGACGATGGGCGACGAAGACGAAGAGTGAGGAGGAAGAAGAAACGACCGCCTTATATAGGGGAGGGACATTTAGTCCCGGCTCCTGTAAATGCCCAGGACGAAAAGACCTTTAGTCCCGGCTGGTATTACGAGCCGGGACTAAAGGTGTATTTTGGTGGGCCGCAAAAAATGCAGCCCACCTTTAGCCCCGGGTGGTAGATCTACCCGGGACAAAAGTTGGGCTGTAGTTTCACTTCCCGCCCGTTTCAAGCTCCATTTGTTTTTTTATATATTTCTTTCTATAAAATGTTAAAGTCTTGTTAATTGCACAGTAAATTAAATACAAGACATAAAATTGTTTTAAAAGAATATGGATTTACTTTTGCTTTATTGCACACAGGAAAATTGTGTGACCTAAAGTTTTTTGTTTTTTCTTATAAATATTGAAACATAATGTAATTAATAATTACTATTTTGTTAATGCAAAAATGTAGTGTTTAATTTAAATCATTAAAAACTTCTGTTTTCGATTGAAAATTTGTCTTCACATCATTTTAACGTAAATCTTCACTTTTTCATCACTCATTGTCCAAAAGCGACATGGAAATCCCACCATCAAACACAAATTTAATCTGAACATAGAAAAAAAAAGGAAACACCTAATAAACATCTCTGAATTCACAATTATTACATAATACCTCTAATACACACTATTAAAGATCACTATATATATCAAGTGGGCACAGTAGTGAACTTCTTCTTAACGTATATCCCTTGGTTATGATCGCGCCGTAACCATAGAGTGTCCTCATCATTTAGCTAGATGTTTGGGTCTTTGTTCACTGTGAAGGGTGGAATTCGGTCATCCTTTTTATAATCTTCTGATATATCTGACTTGTCTTCAATTTCGACGATGTTTCTTTTCCCTGAAAGAACTATGTGGCTCATTGATTGGGTCGTTGTTGTTTTTCCCTCTCTTCGGTTTTGTAGACATGTTCTTGACATAGAACACCTGATTCACATCCTTGGCAAGGACGAACGGTTCGTCTTTGTACCCAATATTGTTGAGGTCCACGGTTGTCATTCCATACTGGTTGTCGACTGCTACCCCGCCTCCAGTCGCCTTTACCCATTGGCACTTGAACAAAGGTACCTTAAAAGTAGGTGCATAGTTTAGTTCCCATATCTCCTCTATGCGGCCATAATATGTGTGCTTATTTCCATTACGGTTGGTGGCATCTATGCGGACTACTGCTCTGCTCCCCGAAAGGATTCATACCATCCGTACTTAAAGCAAACCTTAAGTTTTTTGCGTCATTTGCAAACTTTGGGAATTCTCTATCGATTGCTCTCCACTAGGACCCATCAGCATGGTGTCTCAACATATTGTCTACCTTACGGTCTTCTTTGTGCCATCGCAACAACTTTGCATGGTCTTTGTTTCTGAACAGACGTTTCAAGCGTGGTATTATAGGAGCATACCACATAATATTGGCAGTGATTTTTTCGTGGGACGTTCGCCCGCAACATCACCAGGGTCATCTCGCCTGATCTTATTCCGCGATGCATGACATACCGGGCATGCATCTAACTTCTCGTACTCCTCGCCATGGTAGAGGATGCTGTCATTAGGACATGCATGTATCTTCTGGATTTCTAATCCCAAAGGGTAGACTACCTGTTTTGCTTCCTATGTAGTGGCGGGCAATTCGTTATCCTTCGGAAGCATCTTCTTTTGGATTTTAGTAACTCCCCAAATCCCTTGTCAGATACACCATTCTTTGCCTTCCGTTGCAGCAATTCCAGTGTGGTACCCAACTTTTTCTGCCCCGCATCACAAGTTGGGTATAGCAATTTCTTATGATCCTCTAGCATGCGCTCAAACTTGATCTTCTCCTTTTCACTTTTGTATTCTCTTTGTGCGTCACGAATGGCCTGACAAAGATCATCAACGGGCTCATCTTCTGCCCCTACCACTTCTTCAGCTTCCCCCATTACAGTATCATTGAAGGCACCATATTTAGCAATAATGCCATCATCGTCTCATTGTTCTTCTTCACCTTCTTCCATTACAACCCCGGTTTCTCCGTGCTTCGTCCAACAAATATAGTTTGGCATGAAACCCGACTTCAACAAGTGTGAATGAAGACTCCTTGAGCTAGCATATTCCTTCAAATTCTTACATATGGCACATGGGCAGCACATGAAACCATCGCGTTTGTTTGCCTCGGCCACACGTAAGAAAGAATGCACGCCCTCAATGAACTCTTGGGAGCGGCGATCATCACTTACATCTAATGCCGGCTCATCTGCATTACATGACATACATACCATATTAAAACCTAGAACATAATTAGTTAATTATACGGCATGCATGCCACCACACAAGGTATTAATTTATAAAAGTCTCGCTACAATGTAGACAATCCCAACTACCACTAAAAAAACTAAAGCTAAAATGCACTTCAGCAGCATAAAGATTTCGTGACCAATCCCAACTAAAACAGACAGATCATGCGTTTGTTCAACATCTATGGGCTTCTTCCGCAGGATCACTGCCTCATCAGCCACCTTAGCTGCCTATGCAAGAGAGTTTTGCACGTGTTCAACATACTCTTCCTCCCAGTACCAGCCTGAACATCCAGTGCCATCCCACTGAAATTAAAACAAAAAATTAAAACTTTAATCACAATCATCATGAAAATAAGTATAAATTAACCATAATCATCAAATGCGACAAAATAACTCACATTGCGATCCGGACACTTGTAGAAGATACGGCCCTTGTTGGGACACTCTTTCCTCATCCGGTACTCCATCACAATCTTCTCCTCGCACTTGCCTCATGCAATGAGAGGGAGGTCCGGCCTCAGTCGCTTTGGAACCCGATGAGAGGCCGAGGACCCGGAAGCAGTTGCCATCTACTCTCTATACTCATTTTTAATAAAATATAAATTTATCATTTTATAAACAAATAAAATTAAAAAAACTCTAAAATTCTCTATATCTCTAAACCATGAAGTGTGCTATGCATGCTTGAAATGAAAGCTGAATACTAGTTTTGAATAACTACTTTAACCTTCCTTCATCCAAATATGCAAACTTTAAAGTGATTTTGAGCTTAAATGGCTTACAAATAAAAAAATCCATCATAAAAAACCACATATATCTAGTCCACAAAATGAGATATGCTACTGATGGAACATGAGAGTATAAAGTTAGTAACCTTTAGAACCGAAGAATCGATGGAGGAATCGAAGAAATCTTGTGATTACTAGCGATGAGGAAGAAGAGAGGCTGGCGATGAAGCAAGAACACTGAGCTTGAAGTTGCTCGGGCTCGGGTAGGAAGAAGGGGTATATAGGAGGGGACCTTTAGTCCCGGTTGGAGACAGCAACCAGGACTAAAGTTCCCTTTCTAGTCCCAGACGGAGCCTCTAGCCGGGAGTAGACTTTTACTCCCGGTTGGAGGAACCAACCGGGCGTAAAAGTTATGCTTTAGTCCCGGTTGGTAGCTCCAACCGGGACTAAAGGTCCCCTACAGCAAAAGCCTACCGCAGTAGCCGTTGGGCAGGGACCTTTAGTCCCAGTTGAAGCTACCAACCGGGACTAAAGGTTTCTCTAGTCCCGGGCGCGAAAAATACCAGGACTAAAGCCAAATTTTGAAGTGGATCAAAAGTCGTTTCTCTACTAGTGTCATGCCTTCCGTGATGATTAGTGACATAGAACCTAAATTCCCTGTTCGAATTATTTTAGCAAATACAACTTGTTAGAATCCAAAAGTGAACGTTGCAAGTACGTATAAAAACATATAAGCTAGTGAGGATTGTCGATATGTATACGTCTTGAGAATCGATATGAAGTCTTTGTATGTCACCGGGTCCCTATCTATTGAATCAAAGACCCATGCCATGCTCCTCCCGACATCGACGGCTAAACAAATCCAGTGGTTGCTGCATGGATTTAATCATAGAACTAGATAAGCTCTTTTGCATTGAATAAAATATATCAAAGAAAGCTTTAAGTATAGAGTTACTCAAAGTTGTATGATAGCCATATAGTAGAGTGTTGTTGGAGATTTTTGAAAGCCAGGGCAATATATGCCGCAACCATAAGGGATTCTTCCCTTAGTTTCGCCGTACGGATGCGCTCTTTCTCCCGAAAAGTCTTTGCAGTAGCTAGCTCTTTGGCATCCAGTGTCCACTGTTTAGGATAATTAAAATTTGTTTGGGCTATAGCTTGAGGATCTAGATACCCGGCTTTCACACTTGGCATTTGTTTGACAATGTCCACTTGCATTCTACAAATCACGGCGTGGGTTAGTTACAACAAAATTCAAAAATTACATTCATATCATATCGGGAGGACAAGGACTTACATGCACCACGTGCGAATTAGATTCATCTCCATTTCTCCCAGGTGCAAGCATGTGTGCATGTCATTGAAGTCAAAGACAATTTTTCCGGCTGGGCTTCCAAATGTGCCGGTGGGGAAGTATGCTTGTACGAGATCTATGCTCGTTGGGAGAACACGTAAGTACCAATCATGGAACCTTCTCATTCCAAGTGGTAGGCGCTGGATGTTCCGGTTTGGTAGGAAGGGCTTGACTCTTTCATATGTTTTCGGGCAACCTTTTGACTATTTGATGGCATCAACATTTGGATACTGCTTTGCAATTTGGTGGAGTTTGCTAGTGACGGCCTCCTTAGAACCCCATGATGGGACTTTTTTAACTTGGTTCTCAGGCTTGAACTGGTCATGGGAAAACCACTTGGACAATGACGAGACATCTTTCATCTAAACATAAACTAGCCTTATGGTGATTGGATGCTTCTTTCGAAGTTCCCATTCAGGCACGTCCTCATCTTCTTGTGCATCACCTTCTTTAGGAGGCACTCGTTGTTCATGTATCGGCTGTGCTTGTTGAGAAGTCTATGGCATCTCATCATGCACTTGCTCGGTATGAGCTGGAGAAGGTTGTGGCATCTCATCAGGCACATGCTCGCTAGGAGGCGGGGAAGAATGTTGTAACAGAACCACCCAATTTATACAAGATCAAGTACAGCTGTCCCCGCTAACACGTTGACACACACATACTTTCACTCATATAAACCCGGTAGTCCGCCGAGTGTCCCAAAAGACCTCGGTAAATCAACATCACAACCAAGATCGCGTGATTAAGCAAATACACATCACATACGCAGGGTTGCAATGAAAATAATATTACAAATGAATTCAAAAATAATAGTACAAGTTTGGGTTTCAAAACCGATTAGTGAAAAACAACATAGCTTTCAAAAGATTACATTAATATATGTTCCAAATACATTGCTAGCATAAGTGACATCATCCGACAAAAGCATATAGATGAGAAGTAACTATAGAATTACCGAGCCCATCGGCGGTTAGCCACCATCTTCACAAAGCCAAGAACTTCACCGCAACATGGTGGGATAAACCACGAGTACTCGAATGTACTCAAGCCCAGACTTACCCGGTCGGAAACCAAAACAAGTGACACCAAGGGTCATGCAAGGCTTATGAGGTGGGCTAGCTTGACACTTTTGCATAAAAGAGCTTATGAGCATAGTAACCAATTTAAACTTAGCATCAAGCTTATCATCATTTACCTATCCACTTGATTAGCACTGCATACTAGAGCACTCACTTATTAGGAGCAAACAATATTAACCATAGCAGGTATAATAAGGCTGTCATCATCATATCATCATTTCCGAACCATTAGGTTATTTAGTGTATCTACATTGGAGATAAGCCCGTCAAGTTCTCACTAACCGGGAGAGACGGCGATTCAATCGAATTACAACTCACCGAGGGGTATTCCTAACTCTCACCTGGCATACTTTGCAAGGGTAGCCGGGTCACCTTTGGAACATCTCAGAACCAAATTGCGGGTTCGATCAGCGCCAAGACACTCGTGGATTACCCTTCCGCCAGACGATCAGGGACTTTTAAATCACCCGCCTTGGACTCACGCCCACGGCTCCCTTCCGAGGCGCACTTTATACTTATCGACTCCCGGCCTGAGGTGAGCTACTCGGCTTCGTGGTCGGTCTCCAGACCCGGCCAACTAAGAGAGAGGCATGCGTTCAACATGAACAGGAAAGGCTCCAAGATTCAGTCCTTAATCGACACAGACGGAGTCACTGCAAACCGGCAAGCCTCCGTCCGGTCTTCATTTCAAATTAAGACTGGTTCTTTTCCACAATAGCAAATATAGCCAACCGTGCCATATGTATCTTCCTATCTCTCGCAGGTGACAGGAAATCACCCGACTTCTACCGCGTTTGAGCAGGGCTAAGCACTACACGAGCCTGAGCTACATAGGATTCAGGGTATCAATATCTGGGCAAGGATTGGATAACCAATGCAGCAAGTGTTTGCATCCAACACCTAAACTTAATGCAACAATATATATATGTAACAATAATACTGTAACTGCATTTCGGAAATTAGGAGGCTTAATATGCTCCGGGGCTTGCCTGGGATCCGACACAAGTCAGTGTTAGGTAGACGACACTCGCTAAGTGAGCATCTCCCGTTCTAGCACTTGTCCAGTCCTTCCACCTTCGGGATAGGTCCACCATACACCATCGTCTGTCTCCACATCATGCGCTCCACGTCCACGTGCTGTACCTAGCGTACCTAGGATGAGATGCATAGATGCAGATGCATGAACATAAAGAATACACATGAAGGAATGCAACAAGCATACTAAACAAGCATATGTTACACTATACACACATAAGCATGTCATACAACCAGCTAGCTATACATGATCAAGTACTTCACAATTTAGCAAAACATTTTAGGCATGCTACCTTAACTCTAGGTGTCCAAGATAACCATTTGCAATCATACAAACAAGAGCAAGTAGAAGCAAACAATTCTAGATACAAGCAGATTTGGACAGCAGCAAATAGTCACTTGTTTCAAACATAACTTAAGCTACAAACATCCCACAAGGATGATCTAAGACTTTATGAAAATCCATAGAAATTGTATACAAGATTGATGTTTACATAAAAGCTAATTACAAAGTTAAACAGGTCAAACATGTAGATGTTTCAGACCTGTCCAGACATGGACATAAAACTGATTGCAACTTCAGAGAAGCATAACTGTAGTTACACAAATCCAAATGACTTGCAAGAAGACATTTTGGAAAGCTTATGAAATTATCTACATTTCATCTGTAACCATCATAGCATGATTCACAAGTTAAGTAGGTCGAAATTATACCTTTACAGAAACTGGTTCATACAAAACAGAGAGCAACAAATCCTGTACTCTAACTTTAAACAGTTGTAACTCTTAAACTACTTGGCCAAATGACACCAAATTTTAACAGTAGCTAGATACATGAATTATCTACAACTTTTGTATAAACAAGTTTCACAACAAAGCACATTATCATGAAGAACTTTGCTAAGTTCTCAGATCTGTCCATAAACCACATCGCCATAAATAATTATTAACTTATGTTGCAAACACATAATTGGGCAAAACCAACTTTACCAACATGTCACACATGACTAAAGAACACCAGAAAACCTAGGGTCCATGACCAAATAAATTCTTTTAATGCATTTCTTAATTTATTTTAGATAACAAGGTGACTTAATGAACATATACCAAAAGTATACAATAAATTCTACAAAAATTACAGTGGCTCACATATCCTCTCAATAGTCTACTGTCCAAATTTCACTCCATTTGAATATGGTTAGCAACCTCTATGAAAAGACAAGTTGCTAAAGCAAGAAATCATGTGAGAGCAAGATAAACCAATAACTCACTCATACTTCATCCAATACTCATGAAATTTTTACCACACATCAACTATCACATGATTAGCATGCCACAAAAATTTCACTTCATTTGGAGCCCTAGATCTACAGTTATGAAAAAGACAAATACCACTAGCATTACAAACCTAGCTGCATAAATATATTTTTACAGCTAAAACTTTAAAGTAAAACATGTAATATTATATATCTATTGCATAGAGAATTTCACAAGGATTCCAAAAAGTCCTCATTTGCTATTTTACGAATTTCCTATGAATTACTATGAATTTCCAAAGATTCAGCAAATTTACTGCAAATAAGTCCTTATCGGCACTATTCCTTTGAGTCACTGACTTTGCAGAAGGAACCCTCCCTTTTCTCGAATTCGAGCACGAAGTCCTCCACGGGAATCAAAACAGAGGAGGCCGTCGGAGTTCGCGGCTCCGGCCATTGGGGGCCATGCCGGCGTCGGGGAAGTGGCGGTGGAGCACCAGGGAAGTCGTGCGCACCCAGGGGACCACTTGGCTCGGCGGGCGGCCCGAGTCGGCCCCGCCACGCGAGCCCGCTGGCTCGGGGCAGTGAGCGGCACGCGATAGCAAGCGGCGGCGGTGAAGCTCCCGAGGGCGGCAAGGCAGGGGACGAGGCACCCTTGTGCACCGTGGGTGCCCGCGACTCGGATGGTGGGATGGCTGGAGCCAAGAATAGCGCGGTCTGCTGTGGAGGTGTAGTAGCGGCGCCGGAGAGCGGCTCACCGGCCGATCAAGACGAGGGCGAGAAGTCTTGAGACCTGGCCGGCCGGTTTGCGACGGAGAGCCGTGGCCGCCGCTGGGCCCTTGGCTTGGGCAGCAGTCGTCAAGATGGCTTGGCGCGACCTCTACAAGCAGCAGCGGGAGCTCGAACCTCGCTCGGCGGCAATGGCAGCCATGGCCATGGCGCCCACGGCAGCAGAGCAGAGGAGGGCGAAGGCGTGCGCGAGGGAGGAGGAGTGGGGAGGCTCGGACGTCCGCTTTGGAGGGCAGGGGCGCGACAGAGCGGCAGACCACGCGGCAGCAGCGCTCGGCAATGGTGGGGCGTGAGCGCGCGCATGGCCACCACGAGCAGGCCACGCGGCGTCCTTTGAGGCGTTTCCGCGAACACTTGGCGGCGACGGAGTGGCCGGCGTGGAGCGCGAGTTTGGGCTAGCTACGGGCCGATTTGGTTCATGGGCCCAAAACAAAGTATGTTCACCTCGACATGCTCTACGTTTCTTATTTAAGGTGCCCGGCCATTTGAGCTTTGTAACAGCGGATAATTAAGTTCCAAGATGATAGTGTCAATATGTTAACAGCGATCACGGAAACTCGCTTTCGGAGGTCGAAACTCGATCAAACTTAGTGCAACTTTTTGCATTCTCTTCTCCATAACATAACCTTGAACTTTTATTTTTGGACCAACTCAAGTTGCTTAGCAAAATTTGGAGAACGCGGAATGTCAACGTCGATGTCGGTGAAATCCGGACTGCAAACACTCGTCAAGTTGATTTCAGCTTTTTCTCTTATACTTTGAGCACTGTTTTGATCTATTTCGAAGCTAAATCATGACTTGGTCCTTTAACAAAGTTTGTTATACTCAAACTTTTCTTCAACTTTCATTTTTGGTCAAACCTCATATCTGGTCCAGAAGTCAACTTTATTTCTTGGTCAACGCAAAGTCCTTTCTGCTACAAAATATAGGGTTTCCATTATTTTCGGACATTTTCTCCACCTTCGCTCAACACGAACCCTTCATAACTTTTGTTGTAGAGTTCAATTAGAGTTGTTTGAGCAAGGTTACAAGGTTTGGTTGACTTCATATGTTTCCAGTCACTTGATAAAGCAATTCATGCAAAGATATGACTTATCATTTCATGTGACTTTTTGATTCCAAACTTCATGAAACTTTTCCACGGGTCTAGATGGATGCATGTGGATGTAATGTACATGGAAGAAGCATGTTTAACATTACTCTTGCATAATCTTAACAAGGGTCCATATGTAAGCAATTGTGCGTGGCCCAAGTTTAAGTTGGAGCTCCATCATGTAGATTTGATCTTGACACCTTCATTACCACTCAACATGTCATGGTTGAGCTTAAACCCATCGCTTAATCGGTGACAAACACTGGGTGTTACAGCCCTCCCCCTTAAAGGAATCGCGTCCGAGATTCGGTGCGAAAACTTTTATGGGAAGAGAAACTTGTCATCCAGGTTTTTCTAACATCGATGATAGCATTAGGCTACTTAACTTTGGAGTATCAGAGAGACTAATTTGGTCACGACACTTTCTGATACTTGCTCTTTGTCATAAGTTATTGTCCAAAGAATTTCTTTCGTTGGCGTCCATAAAGCATTGTTACATTGGAAGGAATCCAAGATAGCATCTCGTCCTCACGATTCGCCGTCCTCGATGTACGAAGAGTGATACAAGCGTAGATTAAATACTTGTAACATCTACTTCCTTAGTGGATAAAGCGCAGAACTTATGGACTTTGCACTAGCCCACAGTCTATTGACAGATATTCCTTGCAACGATGCTATATTTGTTCCCAAGGTTTGAAAAGCAGTTTTCTACTAAAGTGGCTTGAGCACAACTTCTCGTAACGGATGTGATCATAGACGGGGTAAACATCTTTTGAGGGTATGAGAAGCTAGTTAACCAATATCCAAACTGGTTGTAGCGATGCAATCACTCATATGTCAACTAATGGAAAAACTACATAATGTTCCATGTGTGTAGTGCTCTTTCTCTGATAACAACGCTGTATTATCTGAGTTTGTTGAGTGAGTGGTAAACGTAATAGCTGACTCAGTCGGCTCAACGTTCTCGATGATCATTCCTTAGGGAATTCTCGTATCCAACGGCAACAGTTATCTGAGTTGTATCTGAGGCAACCCCTTGGGTAAAACACATGGAAGACACCTTAGGCATGTCAGCATTGGAGAACCATTGATGCAGAAGGGTGTTAGCGAGGCTTGGAGGGTAATAGAAGTTGCAAGTAATCACAAAACTAGGGACTAGTTCAATACCAAGCATGTTAAGTACAATTTGCCTTCATGGTGCAGTTGCACAGCAAGTTGGGTTGACTTGAATCGTAGCAAAACCCGCTTTCTTAAACTATATTTGACGTCGAGGCTTCCATTCTTAGGTCCATCAATATCTCAAAAACCATAATCCAAAAATCTATGGTTTGACACCTTTCTAATTACTTTCGAATTGCAAGGGCACAATTTGACTTCTAGAACACCTGGACTGCTCACGCATTGCTGATCTGGGAGGGCAAAAGCAAGGCACATAGGGGTGCAATTAGTCTTCTCAAGGGTATGGAGGGTTGTCTAACAGCAATACACCTAAAAGTTGTAATTTCTTGGCATGAATTACAAACACAACCGTCTAATGCAAAGGATGATCGCAGTCACAGCGAAATTGCAGATTCTATACCCTTTTGTTTTCTATTCATATTTCACAAACTACTGCTTCAATATGCACAAATTTTGGTGGGCATGTAGATCCATGGGTCTTCTAACTACTCACCAAAATTCAACTCAACCGGACTCCGTTTGACCATCCAAACAATTCATCTACCAAAACTGCTCTGTTCTGAAATGGCAGCAAACCGAGCCGACAAGATATCTCTCAAATCCGATGTTTTACTCAACCAATACTCAAACCAACTTAAGACATTTAAGGGTCCTAAGCAAGGAATGAGATCACCAAGTTCGAGTCAATCCAACTTCGTTTGAGTCACTAATCGCCGGCTTGAAGATAACGGTTTCGTGCCACAAAATCTGGACAGATTTCGTGTTTCTCCCTTTTCTTTGTTTCACACGTTGAGGTGTGTGTTTTGCACTCTATAATCTTTCTCATAGAAGCAGCAGCCTTTCCTTAGCTGAGGATGGAGGCTAGAGTTTTCCGACATGTTTCTTAGGTAACAATTTCCGCCCGTTGATCTCGATCATGCGATCAGCATGCACATAATAATCAAGACTTGGATAGCAGGTCATAATCATAATGTGACGTTCGATTCTTAGCTGACTAACAACTTGTCCAATCATTAATTGTTGTGTGCCTTTCTCGATCCAACAAAGTGATGACATAAGTTGTTCACTAGGTGACGGACGTCAATCTTTGGGACAACCAAGTAGAGTCACTTGTCTACCACCTCTTGTAGTCGGTTAATATTTATGTCGATGACCAGTTCTTCAAAGGTTATCCCTTTTGTGACTTCAACAGGAAGCTCTACTACTCTCGGTCTGATATAGCGATCTTCGATAAGATATGGAGAGATAACCAAGGAAGAGCTCACGTGAAAATAACACATTGGCGCAGTTCTGCAATGGATCATGACTAGAAACCTCGATACTGCTACGCACCCAATAGCACAACCATGTGCCGGCCGCCACAAGGAGGCCCTAGGTTCCGTCAGCGGCATCAGAGATCGCTAATCATGGCACCATTATTGGACATACACCCAAAGTGAAATTTCCAATGGCACCAATTAGATTGTAAGAACAAGCATTGTGCAAAAGAGGGATAGCAAACAAGGATAGTCACAAGGTTAGGAATTAACAAGGAGGCGATCGGAAGATCAAAACACAACGCAAAAAGAACATAGCCTAATTGTCGAAGGCAACCAAGCAGAGACTCTTGCTAATTTCATATACGTCTTGTGTCCACCCAAGTGATTACCAGATAAAGATTAACATGAGATTTGGTCTTGTCGAGTAGCATCATAAGATCAAGACCGATAAACATCCAGAGACTTGAAAGGGTTGGAGGCAAAATAAATGAGATTCGAGAGATGAAGAGCCATTGCAAAGTGACTAGAGATTCAGCTTGATAAAGCAACGACATGATCTCATGCGAGTAGAAGGTTCCAAAGCTGTAGGCGGATAGCGATTATCGTTGCACCAGATTATCGAGAGGGAGAAGGAGCAATAAGATCTAACAAGGATTTTTGCAAGAGGGTCCTCCCACATAGGAGCAGGACAACCATGAAATATGCAAGCATTTAAGGGAACTAAGCTTGGGCCTAATGTCGAGCAAAAGCATGGATAAAGGTCTTCATAGCTTAACGTTCAAGGCTAGCAACCACATGTACAAAGGCTTAGGTTCCTAAGAGAGAACTTAATTGGAGACGACAAGCAATGCGACACGTAACTTGAGCGTTGTTTTAGGATAAAGCTATTTGACACTGTGATGCTTACCGAGGACAAAAGGGTGACAACTACGGCACTACCTAGATAACGAGCATCCACGCCTACATCATGGTCTTAAGCGAGCATTTCGAAACACTCAATCCAATTAGCTTAAATGGCTATTACGAAGCACAAAGCTCGTACATAACAAGCAATCACCTACAACAACACCACTACACATATCATGCAAAACATGGTGGTAAGGCATCGTTATCTTTTGTTTCCTTTTCTTGAGTAGGTGGATATCTCTACAAAACAAGTTTTACTTACATTTAGCAATTTAGTTTTCAAAGGTGAACTTTTTGTTAACTATTAACTCGTCATCTATTTCCTTTGGAAGCCAACATACGAGGCAAAAGCTAATCACACACTAACTTCCAAAGATAGCTATTCAAGCAAAGACATGGGACAAGGCATTTTGGCTAGCTTCATATGTGGGGAAAATAGTGACATCACATTGATCACAAGCTACTTAGCATTAGAACAAGGTGAGGGAAGCATATTTATGCACAAGCACAATCATGATGCATGCTCGTCCTATTCGTCCTCACGAAATTGCCAAACCTAAGGTGGCAATCCCATTCTATGTCGGTGGCATAACACGTACTCTCTCGATATATAGCTAGTCGTCACTATATTCAATCTACGATTCGTGGTTAGCGCGTACACTGCAGCAGCAAATTCATTGCAACCCATCCCCACAAGAGATAAATAAGCACACAATGAAAGCGAAAGAACTAAGATACTCTCCATATATACATCCCAGATGTATATACTTCGATATCCATAGCTACCCGATAAATATACCCACAATTAAGTACCTTTATATATACATGTGTGTGACATGTAAATATTCCAAGAACTACAGCCTAACTCTTCCCTAGACCGATAGTTGGACGGTCATGCTCTCACAACTCACACTTACCTGGGCGTAGAGACAATTGATCCATACATTACCATTCAAACGAATGGCATCCATACAATAGCACGCCGTATGGACGACGAAAGTAAAAACCCCGATGTTAGTACTTAGATAGCCACCTAATAGTCCTTAACTGGGCATAAAGGAGGATGTCGCTAGCATAGTTTTGCAATTTAGTTTTTGACAAATTTGCCTGTAGCTAAAGTTTTAGTTAAAATAGGCTTTTTAAAACCAAACTTTGTTTTTAAAACAATGTACATGACAGTATTATGCTTAATCTTGCTCTGATGCCAGCTGTAACAGAATCGCCCAATTTATACAAGATCAAGTATGGCTGTCCCCGCTAACACGTTGACACACACATACTTTCACTCATATAAACCCGGTAGTCCGCCGAGTGTCCCAAAAGACCTCGGTAAATCAACATCACAACCAAGATCGCGTGATTAAGCAAATACACATCACATACGCAGGGTTGCAGCGGAAAATAATATTACAAATGAATTCAAAAATAATAGTACAAGTTTGGGTTTCAAAACCGATTAGTGAAAACAACATAGCTTTCAAAAGATTACATTAATATATGTTCCAAATACATTGCTAGCATAAGTGACATCATCCGACAAAAGCATATAGATGAGAAGTAACTATAGAATCACTGAGCCCATCGGCGGTTAGCCACCATCTTCACAGGCCAAGAACTTCACCTGCAACATGGTGGGATAAACCCTGAGTACTCGAATGTACTCAGCCAGACTTACCCGTCGGAAACCAAAACAAGTGACACCAAGGGTCATGCAAGGCTTATGAGGTGGGCTAGCTTGACACTTTTGCATAAAAGAGCTTATGAGCATAGTAACCAATTTAAACTTAGCATCAAGCTTATCATCATTTACCTATCCACTTGATTAGCACCTGTACTAGAGCACTCACTTATTAGGAGCAAACAATATTAACCATAGCGGTATAATAAATTTGTCATCATCATATCATCATTTCCGAACCATTAGGTTATTTAGTGTATCTACATTGGAGATAAGCCCGTCAAGTTCTCACTAACCGGAGAGACGGCGATTCGAATCGAATTACAACTCAGCCGAGGGGTATTCCTAACTCTCACCCCGCATACTTTGCAAGGGTAGCCGTGGGTCACCTTTGGAACATCTCGGGAACCAAATTCGTGGGTTCGATCGGCGCAAGACACTCTCGTGGATTACCCTTCCGCCGGGACGATCGGGACTTTTAAATCACACCGCCCTTGGACTCACGCCCCACGGCTCCCTTCCGAGGCGCACTTTATACTTATCGACTCCGCCCCGAGGTGAGCTACTCGGCTTCGTGGTCGGTCTCCAGACCCGGCCAACTAAGAGAGAGGCATGCGTTCAACATGAACAGGAAAGGCTCCAAGATTCAGTCCTTAATCGACACAGACGGAGTCACTGCAAACCGGCAAGCCTCCGTCCGGTCTTCATTTCAAATTAAGACTGGTTCTTTTCCACAATAGCAAATATAGCCAACCGTGCCATATGTATCTTCCTATCTCTCGCAGGTGACAGGAAATCACCCGATTTCTACCGCGTTTGAGCAGGGCTAAGCACTACACGAGCCTGAGCTACATAGGATTCAGGGTATCAATATCTGGGCAAGGATTGGATAACCAATGCAGCAAGTGTTTGCATCCAACACCTAAACTTAATGCAACAATATATATATGTAACAATAATACTGTAACTTCATTTCGGAAATTAGGAGGCTTAATATGCTCCGGGGCTTGCCTGGGATCCGACACAAGCCAGTGTTAGGTAGACGACACTCGCTAAGTGAGCATCTCCCGTTCTAGCACTTGTCCAGTCCTTCCACCTTCGGGATAGGTCCACCATACACCATCGTCTGTCTCCACATCATGCGCTCCACGTCCACGTGCTGTACCTAGCGTACCTAGGATGAGATGCATAGATGCAGATGCATGAACATAAAGAATACACATGAAGGAATGCAACAAGCATACTAAACAAGCATATGTTACACTATACACACATAAGCATGTCATACAACCAGCTAGCTATACATGATCAAGTACTTCACAATTTAGCAAAACATTTTAGGCATGCTACCTTAACTCTAGGTGTCCAAGATAACCATTTGCAATCATACAAACAAGAGCAAGTAGAAGCAAACAATTCTAGATACAAGCAGATTTGGACAGCAGCAAATAGTCACTTGTTTCAAACATAACTTAAGCTACAAACATCCCACAAGGATGATCTAAGACTTTATGAAAATCCATAGAAATTGTATACAAGATTGATGTTTACATAAAAAGCTAATTACAAAGTTAAACAGGTCAAACATGTAGATGTTTCAGACCTGTCCAGACATGGACATAAAACTGATTGCAACTTCAGAGAAGCATAACTGTAGTTACACAAATCCAAATGACTTGCAAGAAGACATTTTGGAAAGCTTATGAAATTATCTACATTTCATCTGTAACCATCATAGCATGATTCACAAGTTAAGTAGGTCGAAATTATACCTTTACAGAAACTGGTTCATACAAAACAGAGAGCAACAAATCCTGTACTCTAACTTTAAACAGTTGTAACTCTTAAACTACTTGGCCAAATGACACCAAATTTTAACAGTAGCTAGATACATGAATTATCTACAACTTTTGTATAAACAAGTTTCACAACAAAGCACATTATCATGAAGAACTTTGCTAAGTTCTCAGATCTGTCCATAAACCACATCGGCCATAAATAATTATTAACTTATGTTGCAAACACATAATTGGGCAAAACCAACTTTACCAACATGTCACACATGACTAAAGAACACCAGAAAACCTAGGGTCCATGACCAAATAAATTCTTTTAATGCATTTCTTAATTTATTTTAGATAACAAGGTGACTTAATGAACATATACCAAAAGTATACAATAAATTCTACAAAAATTACAGTGGCTCACATATCCTCTCAATAGTCTACTGTCCAAATTTCACTCCATTTGAATATGGTTAGCAACCTCTATGAAAAAGACAAGTTGCTAAAGCAAGAAATCATGTGAGAGCAAGATAAACCAATAACTCACTCATACTTCATCCAATACTCATGAAATTTTTACCACACATCAACTATCACATGATTAGCATGCCACAAAAATTTCACTTCATTTGGAGCCCTAGATCTACAGTTATGAAAAAGACAAATACCACTAGCATTACAAACCTAGCTGCATAAATATATTTTTACAGCTAAAACTTTAAAGTAAAACATGTAATATTATATATCTATTGCATAGAGAATTTCACAAGGATTCCAAAAAGTCCTCATTTGCTATTTTACGAATTTCCTATGAATTACTATGAATTTCCAAAGATTCAGCAAATTTACTGCAAATAAGTCCTTATCGGCACTATTCCTTTGAGTCACTGACTTTGCAGAAGGAACCCTCCCTTTTCTCGAATTCGAGCGCGAAGTCCTCCACGGGAATCAAAACAGAGGAGGCCGTCGGAGTTCGCGGCTCCGGCCATTGGGGGCCATGCCGGCGTCGGGGAAGTGGCGGTGGAGCACCAGGGAAGTCGTGCGCACCCAGGGGACCACTTGGCTCGGCCCGGGGCGGCCCGAGTCGGCCCGGCCACGCGAGCCCGCGGCTCGGCGGCGGAGCGGCACGGCAGTAGCAGCGGGCGGCGGTGAAGCTCCCGGAGGCGGCGGGCAGGGGACGAGGCACCCCTTGTGCACCCGTGGGTGCCCGCGACTCGGCCTGGGATGGCCTGGCTGGAGCCAGCAGCGGCGTGGCTGCTGTGGCAGCGGGTAGCGGCGCCGGGAGAGCGGCTCACCGGCGACCGAAGACGAGGGCGAGAGTGCTGAGACCTGGCCGGCCGGTTGCGACGGAGAGCCGTGGCCGCGCCGGGGCCCTGGCTTGGCCAGCAGCGGTCAGTAGCGGCTTGGCCGCAGCCTACGCAAGCAGCAGCGGGAGCTCGAACCTCGCTCGGCGGCAATGGCAGCCATGGCCATGGCGCCCACGGCAGCAGAGCAGAGGAGGGCGAAGGCGTGCGCGAGGGAGGAGGAGTGGGGAGGCTCGGGCGTCCGCTTTGGAGGGCAGGGGCGCGACAGAGCGGCAGACCACGCGGCAGCAGCGCTCGGCAATGGTGGGGCGTGAGCGCGCGCATGGCCACCACGAGCAGGCCACGCGGCGTCCTTTGAGGCGTTTCCGCGAACACTTGGCGGGCGACGGAGTGGCCGGCGTGGAGCGCGAGTTTGGGCTAGCTACGGGCCGATTTGGTTCATGGGCCCAAAACAAAGTATGTTCACCTCGACATGCTCTACGTTTCTTATTTAAGGTGCCCGGCCATTTGAGCTTTGTAACAGCGGATAATTAAGTTCCAAGATGATAGTGTCAATATGTTAACAGCGATCACGGAAACTCGCTTTCGGAGGTCGAAACTCGATCAAACTTAGTGCAACTTTTTGCATTCTCTTCTCCATAACATAACCTTGAACTTTTATTTTTGGACCAACTCAAGTTGCTTAGCAAAATTTGGATAACGCGGAATGTCAACGTCGATGTCGGTGAAATCCGGACTGCAAACACGGTCGGGTTGATTTCAGCTTTTTCTCTTATACTTTGAGCACTGTTTTGATCTATTTCGAAGCTAAATCATGACTTGGTCCTTTAACAAAGTTTGTTATACTCAAACTTTTCTTCAACTTTCATTTTTGGTCAAACCTCATATCTGGTCCAGAAGTCAACTTTATTTCTTGGTCAACATAAAGTCCTTTTCTCGCTACAAAATATAGGGTTTCCATTATTTTGGACATTTTCTCCACCTTTCGCTCAACACGAACCCTTCATAACTTTTGTTGTAGAGTTCAATTAGAGTTGTTTGAGCAAGGTTACAAGGTTTGGTTGACTTCATATGTTTCCAGTCACTTGATAAAGCAATTCATGCAAAGATATGACTTATCATTTCATGTGACTTTTTGATTCCAAACTTCATGAAACTTTTCCACGGGTCTAGATGGATGCATGTGGATGTAATGTACATGGAAGAAGCATGTTTAACATTACTCTTGCATAATCTTAACAAGGGTCCATATGTAAGCAATTGTGCGTGGCCCAAGTTTAAGTTGGAGCTCCATCATGTAGATTTGATCTTGACACATTCATTACCACTCAACATGTCATGGTTGAGCTTAAACCCACTGCTTAACTGGTGACAAACACCTGGGGTGTTACAAATGTGACATCTCAGGAATGTGGTGGTCATGAGATGGTGAAAATATCTCCCCGACCTCAACAACTCGCTCCAAATTTGGGAGAGGGGGAGGCGGTGAAGAAGCAGTCAATATAATGTCCCGTTTGTGCCAGAGGATGAACTGCCCCATAACGTCTTCGAGTAACACTAGCCCCTCAGGAGTTGCGTAGTCTATCCTCCACTGCATGAACTCAGGCTTCACTGTATGCACCTCGACCCTAGTGTAGTCTGATAGTATCTTATTATTGTGGTGTAAGCCACCGGGAGGATGTGCCACACCCGTTGCCACCTCCATCACAGTGTTCTGCTGGATGCTGAGAAACTCCAAGGTGCAACTAGTTGGTTCCCGTATGCGATCGACGGGGGTTGTGGATGCAGTGGAACCTTGACTGCTAGGAACTTTCGGAGGGCTGCCAACTAATGCTTGTTCTCTCGACGGCGTCACTAATCTCCATAGCTCCATAGATAGTCCTTGCTCCTCCAGCGCCTTCGCAACTAGAGCCTTCACTTGGAGCTCAAGACTAGTCTCCCGGTCTCTACCATGTTTCTTGTACATGTGCCTATCCTCTTCGAATACTTACTTCCAGGTCGTCCTTTTCCTTAGCCACCTGGTGTGTCCTATGTGCTCCTTGTTTCCCAAGCCAAGGCTAAGCTCGTCCCTCTCTCTGGAAGGATTGAATGAGCCCTTCTCTTTGTCTTCAGCATATTTTAGTATCCTTGATACTGCCTCTTAGGTCTTCGGCTTATCAAACTTAAGATTACCGCCGGATGATTCTGTACTTCTCGCATATATCCAATTCCTTGAGCGTACCTTCAAATTCATCACATCGATATTCCCAATAGCTGCGGCCTCTTCGTCCATCTTCCTAAACTGCTCTTCCTTGGCATAGTAGGCACCGGGGCCTAGATGATGGTGGTGTTTGTTCCTCTTCGCCAGCTCAGTGTCCTTCTTCTTAAACATAAAAGTTGTATAACTCATCAATATGTAGACCTTTTATTTTGGTCATCTTGTCATGTGACTTTGTTTTAACGATTCAAATTTTGAAATTCAAACAATTTCAACTTGAAACAATATTTTGAAAGAGTAAATGATTTCAGATGAAAAACTCATGAATACCAAAGTTGTAGAACTCATCAATATGTACAACTTTTAATTTGATCATATTTTCATTTGACCAAATTTGAATAGTTGAAATTTTAAATTTCACTAACTGGCAACTTCAAACAAGATTTTGAAACCTTAAATGATTTCAACAATAAAAGTCGTGAACATAAAAGTTGTTGAACTCCTCACTATCTACAACTTTTATGTTGGTCACTTCTTCATGTGACAAAGTATTAGTAAACATTGTTCATAAATTCACATATGACTCATAATTTCATGAACTATACGAGAAACATGTTGATTTGTGAATAATGTTTACTATCACTTTGTCAGATGAAGAAATGATCAAAATAAAAGTTGTAGATCTTGATGAGTTATACAACTTTGGTATTAATCACTTTTTCAGCTGAAATCATTTAATGGTTGAAAATTTCATTCGAACTTGTCATTTTTTAAATTTGAAAATTTGAAGTGCTCAAACTTTGTCAAATGAAAAGAATGACCAAATCAACACACTAACTTGATAGGGCAAGATTTTAGAAAATTTTAGGAAAAAAATCATCATATTTGGAGTTAGTATGAGGGAGAAAGACTAGTTACAAATTTTACCTAGAGATTAAAAAGAAAAATCACAATTGTTCATGATGATCAATGATGAACAAGTGTGATTTCTCTTTTTAATCTGTGGCTGAAACTTGTAACTAGTTTTTCTCACTCATAGTAACTCCAAATGTGATGGTTTTTTCCCTAAAATTTTCTAAAATCATGCTCTATCATTTTAGTCTAGTTATCTATCTTTGTCACTAATTTTGTACAATTCAAATTTTAAATTTCAGAAAATGACAGCTTCAAACCTGATTTTCAAACACTAAATGATTTCAGCTGTAAAGGTGATGAATATAAAAGTTGTATAACTCGTCAAGATCTCCTACTTTTATTTTGATCATTTCTTCATTTCATAAAGTGTTAAGTGATTTCATAAAGTTTTAGTAGTAATAGAGTGGATGTTCAAATAGAGTCATCTGGATATTGCAAAGGGTAGTCTCACACACATGCATAAATGTAGTCTCACACATACAAAAATATGTAGTCTTACACACGTACATAAATATGTAATCTCACACGCATGCATAAATAAAGTCTTACAAACACACACTTACACAAACACTCCACGTTCAACAACTAGCGAGCCCGCTGTAACGACTTTCCCCTTGACACCTTTTCGTTCCCATGGCAATATGTCTTTGGGGAGGTTCTTTTCCACAACACTGATCTTCTTAAGAAAGTCTATGAATAGCAGCATCTCATCATAGTTATTGTAAGCTTCAACATCGTCCACGCCATCAACTCCAATAATGTGTTGTTTTCCGGAGGCAACCACGTGCTTTGTCTTCTTCTTCGGGGGGGGGGTTCTTTGTGGGACAGACATATAGAAAACTTGTGCGACACGTGAAGCGTGCACCCAAGGGTCATCTTGATAGCCTAGATTCTCGAGGTCTAGGACTCTCAATCCGATCTCGTTCAGTTGGTGTTGTTTGATCCAGCGGCATTGAAATAGGGTTACCGTTATATCCATTCCATAGTCAAGTTCCCATATCACTTCAATGATGCCAAAGTATTGGATCTTTCGCCCCAATCCATCGAGAGCCTCTATTTGAACGCCGTTGTTTTGGTTCACATATTTACTATCATTTGCGTGGATATAGTACGTATACCCATTGATGTCATAAGCATTCCAAGATGTCACTTGTCTCGATGGCCCCTCCGCCAAGCTACTGATGGTAATAGAGTCTATGGTTTCTCCAGGTAGTATGTTTTGGTCCTTCAACCATGTAGTTAGTCGTTGCTTGTGTTGTTTGATGACCCAATCATCCGAACGGCCATTTCTCTCCGCCATAATGATAGCCAAGTGTTCATCAATGTACGGTTACATCAGTTGTGTACTCTGCAAGACACCGTAATGCGCCCGACTCACCTCTTTGTAATCATGGTCGATGAACATTTTTCTACCACTGGTGCCCTTCCTAGCCAGCCTACCCTTGTGACGAGAATTGGGTTTACCAATCCCTTTCTATACTTTTAGGTACTCTTGACAGCACTTGACGACTTCTTCAGTATTGTAACCCTCTATCATGGAGCCCTCTGGGTATGCTTGATTATGCACGTATCGACTTAGAACTGACATGAACCGCTCATAGGACCACATTTCATGCAAGTAGCAAGGGCCCAGCGCCTGTATCTGATGAACCACGTGAATCATGAGATGTAGCATTATATCAAAAAAAAGCAGGAGGTAAACACATCTCCAGTTGGTTTTGTGTCTCCACCATAAATTCATGTAGGTCACTCAGCTCTTGCTTGCCAATCATCTTCTATGAGATCTTTGAAAAGAAGTAGCACATGCGGGTGATGGCCATTTTTAAGAACTCTGGCTTTATAGCCCTGATTGCAATAGGTAGAAACACTGTCAGCATCACATGGCAATTGTGAGCCTTGCAGTGTGTTATTGACAAGTCCTTCATCGACACTAGCTTCTTCACATTTGCTGAAAACTCAGTCGGGACTTTGATCCCCCTTAGGAAAGTACATATAGCTCTCTTCTTGTCTGGTGTTAGGTTGAAGCATGCCGCGGGCAGAGTGTATTTTCCATTAGCCTCAGGTACCGGGTGAAGCTGTGGCATCACGTTTAGCTGCACCATGTCTTTCCGTGCTTTTAGACCATCCTTTGACTTGCCAGTGTTTATCAAGGTAGCAATGAGACTCTCAAAGACATTCTTCTGCACGTGCATAGCATCAATGGCATGGGGGACCTCCAAGTCTGGCCAATAAGGCAGATACTGAAACAAGATCAATTGTTTCTTGAAAGGTATGCCTTCGACAGGAGGTGTGCTTCTATCTCTGTTCGTCCTATCCGGATTCTTCTTTCCATAGACGACGCGTATGTTTTTCACCATTCTGTACACGTGTTCTCCGTTATGACGTCTCTCCGGAGGGGGTTCAATCTCTGGGGCGTTGTCATAAAATCTAAAGAATAATTTGCTGTGGTACTTGTGACTTATCTTTAAGAAGCGTCGGTTCCTTAGGTAAACTATCTTCTTGGATGCATCCAGGTACACCCATGTACTTTCCTTTGATTTGTCCAGACAAAGCAAACAGTGCGGGGTAATCATTGGCAGTAACAAATATTATTGCTCTACATATGAAGTCCTCCTTTCAGAACGCATCGTACATCTGCTCCCCATGCCTCCATAGCCTCTCCATTTCTTGCATCAAAGGCTCGAGGAACACGTCTATATCAATGCCTGGTTGTTTACGGCCAGAAACAAGAATAGTGAGGAGAAAGTACTTTCTCTTTTGACACAACCATGTTGGGATGTTGTACATGGTCAAGATCACTGGCCATGTGCTGTGGTCGCTCATCCTCTCATTGAAGGGATTCATTCCATCGGTGCTCAAGCCAAACTGTACATTCCTTGGGTCATCGCTGAATTCTTTGTGCTTCTCATCAAACCTTTGCCACTGACTACAATCAGCCTGGTGTGCAATCTTATCATCATCCACCTTGCGCTCATCATCCCACCATGTCATGAGTGCGGCTTCTTTAGGGTTTACGAAGATACGTCTCAAGCGGTTGGTCACTGGCAGGTACCACATTACCAAGGCAGGAATTCTTCTCTGCTTTGCATCGTTGCCTAATGGAGTGTCCTCTGGGGGCTGAGATTCTTGTACCACCTTTTTTGTACCCATCTTATTCCTCTTTTTCCCCATGGAGGCTTCGTTCCCACCGTAAAGGTCATTGTTCTTGTACCGGCTAGCCCCACACCGGGGACATTTATCCAGTGACTTCAATGTTTCACCACGAAAAAGTATACAGTGGTTGGGGCATGCATGGATTTTTTCAACCCCCATTGTCAATGGACTTATGGCCTTCTTCGCTTGGTATGTGTTGGCGGGAACTGAGTTTGGTTGTGGCAGCACCCATGACAGGAGATGCAATAGATCATTGAAACTACAGTCTAACCAGTCGTGCTTAGCCTTTAGGATGAGCAGCTCAAGCACAAAATGTAGCAATATCCAATGTGTCGGATAACCCTTTTCAACACCATACATAGTCTCCTTAGATGCTTTTGTCACCCTTTCCAAATTTTCTAGACCTTTCGGGCTATTTAGTAAAATCTCTGGTCCAAGGGCTCGAATCATGTCCTCCAAATCATCTTCATCCCCGGTACATGCTCCACCATCATTATTGGCACCACCTTCGTCGTTACCATCCCAACCACCAGCATCACCACCTTGTTCATTGCCAAACTCGAAATCCATTCGTGCATCAAGCTCTGCTGAATATTGGGACAGGGATTCTATGGTTTCGTCGTCGTATTCCTCCTCATCCTCATCGTTAACAATAACCGTTTCACCATGATGAATCCACATTGTGTAGTCCTCAACAAATCCTCGCATAATCAAATGTGATCTGATGATAGTCACATCTGTCCATGCCATACGGTTCTTGCAATCTTTACAGGGGCAAATAATTGTATCCTTATTCTCTTTTAATGTCGTTGCATGCTTCTTTGCGGCTTCAATAAATTTATCCACCTCTTCACAGAAACCTGCCTTGAACCTTAACGAACCATACATCCAAGAGTTCCTGTACTCCATCTTTTACAATAACAACAAAACAAACATTAAAGGACTACTTATTCAGATATATATAAAAATGAATCAAATTAATAATTACTTGAGAATAATTGTATATACTTTAGATATATATGAATATAAATCTAATATAATTACATGAAGCATACAAACACACCATGGTAGAGGAAAATTAATTAATAGCCCATTTATCCATAAATAATTAAAATACATATTTATTGATTACAATAAATAATTTCAAAGACAACAATTACCAACAATTATACTTTACCCAATATCTTTCATACAAACCCTAGTCCAATTTCATCAAACATAAATTTACAAAAACAAAATTAATAAAAAAACCAAACCCTAGATCTAGATCCACATGCACATGAAACATCCATAAAACTAACTAATTGTTCACTAAAATCAAGAAACATGGACCAAATAAGGGTATGATCTTGTTCCCCTCCCTAATTTACCCTAGTACATTTAAAACTTGGATCTAATTTGCTTCATAAGTAGCTCAAGCACCATAGAAGAGAGAGAAAAAAAACTCTAATTACTCACTAACCAACCATTAAAACTTCAAAAAAAAGTGTGGAATAGCATTTGCTTACCTTCTACAACCTCACCACCAAAGGATTTGAGACCAAAACCTTCTCCCCTTAGTAGAGCAATTTTTGGGAGGTGCCCAAGACCTCCCCGCCTTTCTTTCACGGGTTGGAGTGAGTGACCCGAGGAGGAAGAAGATGCTGCAGTTGTTTTATGTGTGGGTCATTTGTAGGGGCGGCTGGTGATTGAGCCGCCCCTACAAATTGGAGCTATTTATACGGGGGCATTTGTAGGGGCGGCTCAATCACCAGCCACCCCTAGAAATAGCAACGTCGGGGGCAGCTGGTGAGTGAGTCGCCCCTACAAATCAGACCTCATTTGTAGGGGCGGCTCGTATCACCAGCCGTCCCTGCTGTTCCATTTGTAGGAGCGGCTGGTGTCTGGGAACCCGAGCACGTCACTGTAGGGGCGGCTCAATCACCAGCCGCCCCTACAAAAAATTCGAACCGTTGCTAAAAATCATTTTTACGTAGTGTGAAGGCATCGTCGAAGAGTTCCTTTGTCTTGGTGTTGAGATTTTTGTTCTCCTTTCTTTTTGGTATATTTGTGGATATGCCACGTTCTAGCCCTTGTGCCGGGGCTGTTATATTGGTTTTGGTGTGGTTTTCCAAAATAATCGGATGATAGGGTTTTCTGCTCATTCCCTAAAAACAATGTTGTTGATGATACATAAATACTATCCAGGAGGGAATCTCTCCACTCCCTAGTTTTCTATAAAAAATACTTGCAAGCACGGGAAAAGCAGCACATCCTATCTCTATATAGTATATGTGAACAGAGCAAAGAGTCAGTGGATCCGAGCAGCTGCAATGCCGAGGCACCTGTTAGTAGAAGCGTAGGCTAGAAGAGCACGATAGGAGTGCTTAACAAATTCAGTTATGGTTTACAATTTTCATAATCCTCTGTCCACTCTCTTCTCCCTTTAAGTACCTGGTAATGCGGGGAAGCGACCGTCCGTCCACCGGACACTCCATTGGTGGGCCGCGCAGCCAGCTCAAGACCCCCCGCTCCTCCATTTCTAAATAAAAAAATTCGGCCGTCCACGTACTCATTTCTCTCCGCTCACTTGCTCCTCTCCACTCGCCTGCCGCCTCCGGTGCTCGGCCGCTAGCCCAGCCAGGGCAGCGAGCGATCGCCTCTGAGGTGCAGCGCTCGGCTGCTGGCCCTGCCAGGCGCGGCACACAGTCGTCTCCAAGTCGTGTGGTTGCCTCTCCTAGTCGTGCGGCCGCTGCCTCCCCACCATGTCGTGCGGCCGATGCCTCCCTTCTACGTCGTGCAGCCGCCGCATACAAGCGTCGCCATGCCGCTGGCTCCGGTGAACTCCACACACCGATGAGCCTCCATTCTTCCAAGCAGCAAGGAGATGTTGCGTTGAAAGCGCATGCTGCAAGCGTACATTTCTGGTGTTTCAGAGGTATGTTGCAAGTATTTCATATGAATGTTGCAATAGTAGATCGGGACGTTGCACGTGTTGCAGTAGTTGTACACATATGTTGCAAGCATCTGTTCAAAATGTTCCATCTGTTATTTCAGACGTACGTTGCATGTGTGTTTCTTTGCATGTTGCATATGTTTCACGCATATGTTGCAAGTTTTTATGTGGATGTTGCATATGTTTTGCAATGGCTTTTTCAAGTGTTTTCATGTATTTTTTCAAGTGTTTCATTTTATCTTCAATCGCATGTTGCAAATGTTTCATTTCGATGTTTCAAAAGTAGATCGGGTGATGCTGCTGCGGACTCACCTGCCGCAGCTGCCGAGTGGGCGCAAACATCCAGGCGGGGAAGCGGAGGGGGCACGAGCGATCCCCTCATGGGGTCGGCCAACGCAGATGACGTTGAGCTGTGCGGGCATGCGAAACGGAGTGTAGGCGCAACTGCCCGGACGCTAGCATTGCCGCTACGTACTACTCTCTCCTTACTAATGAATCCAGGATGGGCCAGTCACGAACGTGTTCGGCCTTCTCTTCCTGACCGCTCTGGGCTTTGGCCTTCCTGTCGCAGCTTCCTCTCTTCCTTCATCTCCTGACTCCTATTGCCGGTTCAGGTACAGTAGTAGCAGAGTTGGTAACAGTACCCTATCGCTTGGGCTATTTTGTACGATCTGCTTGCTCTTGCTTTGGCCAAATTTCATTTCTAGTGAGAGACACACAGGACTCTGTACAACAGATTTCCTTGGGCCTGAAATTGTATAGAGTGCTGAATGTAGCCCAACCCTTGTGTTCAAAGTTTGGCATCAGTGTACATATTCATATTATTTTGCTCCTATATTTCTAGCACTAGTAGACATGGGGACATGTATTATTTATTTTTAATGAGGGAAATGCTGTGTAACAAAAACCCCACCGCAAGCAGACATGCATGGAACACAAACAGGGAAAAGCGAGGCTGTCCTTCCTGTGCTTTCCCGATCCCTGCAAACACTCTATCCTCTGCTTTGTGTGGTTTGCTTTGAACCTGACAGGTTACCAGAACACTTATTGAGACGTGTGCATCCACTGCATGGGAAATCTTTATTTCATCGTGTGTCATCCAAGCCCAAAGCAATATAATGTGTGGTGTGGGCATCCAGCCTCCAGCAGCGACACAGCGTGGCAGATCAGTGCGATTGACAAAGATGAAGCAGCAGAGACAAAGCCAAATTCTTTCCGTGATCTGTCTGTCTAACAAACCAACTCACAAGCAACAGATAACAAGCTGACCGGCCTTTACGCAAGCGTAGATGCTAGCTATCACAGATTAAATTATTATTAGAAACCTTGCAATTGATTTGTTACTCTGGTCATCAAGCAAAGCGTAGCTTGCGGTGTATAACCCCTAATACCTTTCCATTCAATTCGGAATTCGATCCAGCTGCCGGCTGCCGGCATGGTATATACGCCAATGCGTAAAACTGAGAAATTCCAGAAAGCCATGGAGTACATCGACTACTGATTCCACAAGCAAGGAATTGTGAGTGAGATAGAACAAGTCTCTAAAGGAGTATTCCGGTTCCATCAATCTATGCTTCCTTGCCAAGTTTGGCACTCTCTTGATCCTTGGCGTGCATGTACCTACGAAGCATTATATCGTCGTCTCCCTTTTTCCCTTTTTCTTTTCAGGTCCACCTACCTATATATTATTCATAAGGGCCGTACTTGTCACCTTGCCTGTGTCACCAATAATCACATTCTCAAGAGCAGTTAGCCGGCCAAGACTCAAGCACCACCACCGGCAAATTGAGGTGACTCCATCCTCCCTCCAGCAACTATATATACTTCAGCAATACTACTACTTTTAATTTCACTTACATTTCTCTAATGTCTCTTGCTTTGCTTGCAACGTTTCTTCTTTCCTGTTTGAATTGTAAGTCTATTGTCTGTTTGGTTCAACTATTAGAGGTGGAAAAGCTACTGTGAGAGCTGTTGTGAGCTGTGAGTTGTGAAAAAACTATAAACTACACTACTACAGAAAAGATTAACCGAGGCGGGCATCGCAACCGCCTCGGTGGAAAGATCACGGTAAATGAATCTTTCCCGAGGCGGTTGAAACGTCTGCCTCGGTTAATCAAATAAAAAACAAAAAAAGAAAAATCCATGGACAGGCCCAACAAGGCCATCCATGGGCCCGCCGAGCCCATCCATGCACCGCAGCCGTAGCTTGCCGGAACCGGCTTTCCCGCGCCGCCGCTGCCTCGCCTGCTCTCGGATCCGGCCTCCCCGCCACCGGATTCGGCCTCCCAGCAGCCGGATCCGGGCTCCTCCTCGCCCACGCCGCCGGATCTGGGATCTGGGAGGGGCCTGAGAGAGAGAGAGAGAGAGAGAGAGAGAGAGAGAGATGGGAGAGGGGCGCCGAGCTGGAGGGGAGGAGGGGCGCTGTCGCTGCTGCCTGCTCGGTGGAGGGGTGCCACCGGCGCCGCTACTAGGTGGAGGGGCGTCGCCGCCGCTGCCTTCTCGATGAGGGGTGCTGCCGCCGCTGCTGCTCGGTGGAGGGGCGCCGCAGCTGCTGCTCGGTGGAGGGGTGGAGGGCCGCCGCCACCACCGCCGGAGGGAGAGGGAGCCCGCCGCCTGCGCGAGGCCACGCCTCCACCACCGCACGCCGCCCGTAGGACAGAGGGAGGGACCGCCGGGAGAGAGGGAGGGAGGGAGTGTCGGGCAGAGAGAGGGAGGGAGGGAGTGCCGAGCGCCACGCGCGTTACAGAGTGAGGGAGCGCCGGGAGGGAGAGGGTGCGGCTGGGAGGGAGGAAGTGGAGTGAGCAAGGAACCCTAAGTCTTGGTTATATATATATGAGCCCAATAGAATAATGAGTATGGGCTTTGCCTGGGCGGAAGCTGGGCCCACTATTTACCGAGGCGGGCCTTATAATGTGACCGCATTGGTTAATGTATTAACCGAGGTGGTTGCGTTAGGAAAACTGCCTCGGTTAATAAATATTAACCGAGGCGGTCGCGTTAGGCTGCCAGCCTCGGTAAATTGATTTTGAGAGGTGGTTGACTGTGACCACCACGGTTAATAAAAAATGACCGCCTCGGTTAATACCAGGCATTAACTGCGGCGGTTTAAAAGCGCGCCCGCCTCCGAGCCCAATTTCAAAACGCCTCGTAAAATCTTTTGTGTAGTAGTTCTATTAGGTTAAAACAAGTATGAAATGTATCCCATCTATCTTTCTACCTTAAAACAGCTGTGAAACATTTTCCTATTGGCACCCATTTGAAAAAGCAGAATGCTGAAAGCCAAAAGCAGAGTCCATGGTGCTACGAAAAATGCACTACACGAAAGCAGCTCCTTCTGGAAAAGCAGATTTTGGTTCCACTCGTTTGGTTCGTTAGGTTGCTTGTGAACTATGTTTGGTCTGTGTGACACAAGTTTTGCAGGGATCATGTTGGTTTTCGGAAGCATTGGCTTACTAAGACCATATGTTGTAACTCTTCTTTCCTCTTAATGAAAAATGTACTTACTAAGATCGAGTCACATCTTAATCATTAATTGTACTCCTTAAAATAAGCCTTGCATCCAGTTTGAATATGAGTTAGCTTAAGGTGATTTGGTGCATGCACGCTGGCCCTTTTTTACTTTGGCTGCTGATTACAAGTAATGTAACAAACGAAAGACTACATGAGCCTGCAGCTATTCAGAAGAGACTAATAATGTGTGGCGAATTACTTGTTTCTGTGTAGGACGTCCTCTGGAGCCATGGCTGCCATCCTGGATGCTATGGCACCCTACATGACACAGCTGATAGCAGACATGGCGAGCGAGGAGGTGGACATGTTGCTGGGTGTGTCCCACGACATTGAGAAGCTCAAAGATAACATGGAGAGCATCAAATGCTTCCTTGCTGATGCTGAGAGGAGGCGTATAACTGAACAGATTGTGCAGAGATGGGTGAGGAAGCTCAAGGACGCCATGTATGATGTCACCGACATCCTTGACATATGTCAACTTGAAGCAGACAAGCACAAGGAATCTAAATGTGGTAGCATGGAGAGAAGGCTTCGGGATGCTTGCAACCATTGCTCTTCTGCCTGCGGAATCCTCTGTTTGCGCACAAGATAGGAAGCCGCATCAAGGAGGCGGACAAGTACAAGTTCAATATTGGCCTTGGTTCCAACCCAGAACCAAGAAATCTAACTGCTGCTGAGTTATCCAGCTCTAGGACAAGTTCACAGTTCGACGAGTCAGCCACAGTTGGAGAATAGATAGAGAGGGACACAAGAGAACTTGTTCAGGTACTAACCACAGATGATGATAACGATCATAGCATCAAAGTTGTGTCTATCGTTGGTGCATGCGGCATGGGTAAGACCACCCTCGCCCAGAAGATCTTCAACGATGCAACCATCCAAGAGCACTTCAAAAAAAAGATATGGCTAAGCATAACCCAACAATTTGATGTTGTTGAGCTACTGAGGACAACAATCGAAAATGTTGGGGGAGACCAGGGTGGGAGGCACGACAAAAGCACTCTGACGGAGACCCTCATCAACCACCTATTAACTGGCAGGTTTCTACTGGTGATGGATGACGTGTGGAGCCAGAAAGTATCGAACGCCGTGCTTAGTGTCCCAGTCAGAAATGCTAACAAGAAACAACCTAGAAGCAGGATCCTTGTCACCACAAGATCTGCACACCTACCCCAACAGATGCAAGCCCCCCTGCACCAACACCATGTTAGGCCTCTAGAGAATGATGATGCTTGGTCATTACTCAAGAAGCAGCTGCAGCCTAACCAGGTTAGTCATTTCTCCACACTTTATACAACTACTATGATTTGTGCACATATCCTTGTGGTTGTGTTGTTCGGGCTACCTTACTATATCATAGTAGATGCATGTTAGATTGGTGTCTGAGCCCCACTCTTGCTCATTGATCACCGCCTTATCGGGTGCTCTCTAGTATTAAGGTATAGTGTAGATGTGGTGTTTATACTATACTTTCGCCTGTGATTGCTGCTTGTCGCATGGATTGTTTGGGGTAACTTGATTTAGTGGAAAGCGCATAGAGTTCTGTTAAATTTAAGCATTTGTGCTAGGAACACAAGCTTATGAGATTAGCAAAATGAGACCAGTAAAACTATGATCTAGAAGACAATCAAATTTAATAACAAAGCGCTAGGATCAAGTTAGCTATTACTCACTGCATCCAAAAGCTTAGTGCATGGCTAGCTCTGTATGAAGTCTAACTATTTGAAATTTGATCATATTTAATATCAACAAATTAAAAATTGTCAACTTTTATGGCATCAATTTAATATCATTAGATTTTTTTATAAAGCAATGTATTTGCAGCGTACCTAGTTTAATTTATGAATGTTTGTAATTTTCACTATGTATAATTTAGTCAAATCTAAAATACTTTCACTTAGAATAAATCCGCCGTCTTTGTTGGACATAGGGAGCACTAATAGTAAGATACTTCATTTTGTGTCCCACAATAATGCTCATAGGACATGTTGAAAAAGAGCTAAATCTTAGAACTTCTTATAATACAGCAGAAATACAAGGTCGACAATTTGGTAGGCTCTAAATAAAAATATTCGCCGGATCTAGTTAATATGTTTTGTAAAAACATAACCACTAGAAAAAAACAATTAGGAGACTAGCTACCCTAGTAACAAAGGTGGGCACACCTAGCGACTACCTCCATCAATGGTCTGAGGGTCTCCAGTGTCTCCAAAAATCATTTATACAGGCGGGCCTTCTAAGGTGATGGCCTTGGAAAATCATCGGTTAACGGAGGCAGTCACCTTAGGTTGCCCACCTCCGTAAATGATTTTTGGAGGCGGGCATCTAAGATGTCCATCTCTGAACATCGTTATTAATAGAGGCGGCCATTCGTATGTCTCCAAAAATAGATTTATAGAGGCGACCTCCTAAGATGCCTGTCTTTATAAATCGCTGCATCCAAAAATAATTCATAACTTTTCATAAGAACTTGTATGAATATAAACTATATATAAAAATTTTAGCTCTTGACAAGATCTATAACTTTGTAGTTGAGAAGTTTTTTATTTAAACTATTTAGTGTCCCCAATAATGTTTTAAGTTTACGGATTTTGAAATTTAACATCTATTAAAACAACCGCAGATATTGACATAATCTATACCAAAGCTATAGTTCTAAGTACATCTATAATTTTGTAGATGATTTTTTGTTATCTAAAATCATTTAGAGTTCAGATATGTGTCCTAAGTTCATAGAATTTACGATTCAAGTTTTTGGTTTCTAAAGGACCTTGAATGTTCACATAGTTACAACAAAGTTGTCAAGGGCCTTGACATTCTAATATGTGATTTAAAGGATCTACATATTTTCTGTTGTAAGTTTTTTATTTGATGTTATTTAGTATCTCAAATATTTGTTTTAAATTCCCATACTCTGAGATTGAAATTTTAGAATTTTTCAAACAATCACGGATGGGGATACATCATATACCAAAGTTCTAGTACATGATTATCTTAAATTGATTAAGTTGTGTAGTGGTAAGGTGACGTAAGTGTTGAGTTGTACGCCATGGGTTTGAATCTTGGGAAGGAAATGTTTTGGTGTTTTTTTTTATGGGAACCATTAACAAAGGCTCGTCTCCATTAATCGATTTTTAGATGTGTCTGTTAATTGATTTTTAGAGACGGATAGTCCAACTGCCTCTGTAAATGATGATTTTTAGAGGCGTCCATTTTAATTTTCAGAGGACATTCCGACCTCTGCAAATGGCGATTAACAGTGACATTTTGTAAGAGGAAGACAACCTACCCGACTCTATGAATCAAAAACACCTACCTCTGAAAATATTTTTGGTATTAATATTCTCGTATATAAAATAGTCTAGAGTAGCACCTTGAATCTACAACTCACCTCTATGGTTATAAAAAAACTAAGTAAGCCAAAATGTTGATCTAGACTAGACGATACCTATACTATTATAAACAATAATCTAAGTAGCACTTAAATTTGCATCTAAATTACTTAATATTTACATAACCTTCATTGTTTCACAAAAGAAGCTTGCTCAAATCCTATTTGCATGGAAAATAATGTAATGTATAAGCAACGTGATCGTTGTTAGAAATAACTAAGAAACATTAAATAAAATGTTGGCAGGTAGTCGGAATTGATCAACCGAAAACTATTGCTATGGAAATTCTTGAAAATTGTGATGGCTTACCTCTTGCAATTAAAGTCATTGGAGGTCTCTTGAGCACAAGATACCCAAGTGAGCATGAGTGGAAGTCTGTTTTGAACAAGTCAGCTTGGTCACTGACCGGACTGCCTCACTTGAGCTACAAGGACTTGTCTCCCCAGATAAAGCAATGCTTTCTGTACTGCTCACTATTTCCTAATGGTGAAGAAATCATTAGAGATGTAGTAACTCAAATGTGGATTAGTGAAGGATTTATCCACGCTTTGGATGGTAGTAGTACTATTTCACAAGAGTATGAGTTCGAAGAGATGGCAACTGAGTACTACCGAGAGTTAATAAAGAGGTACCTTATACAACCTACAAAAGAATATTCTCACCGCATACGGGTGCACCATGCATGATGTGGTCCGCACCTTTCCTGAATATGTGGCAAGAGAAGAACCACTAGTGGTGATTGGTAGAGAACAGGCTGCTACCGGTGGTGTTGGTGGCGGTGGGATTCATGTCCGTCGCCTCTCTGTAGAACAGACCGTATCAGTAGTGGAATGGGGCATTTTGCAAAGGCGAGAATCACTTAGGACATTAATTATAAATTCTAGAGTAAACTTTCATCTTCCTGGTGATTTGCTAGGTAGTTTCTCTTGTCTGTGGGTACTGTACATATGGTCTGTTAACTCAGATACCTTGGTTCCCTCTGTATCAAAGCTGAAGCACTTAAGATACCTTCACCTAGAGGATACTGATATATCTATACTACCAGATGACATCCACAAGATGAAGTTTCTACTTTACATTCATCTACATGGCTGTAAGAAATTGGGCCACCTTCCTAGCAAAAACATTATACTTGTGCATCTGAGATCTCTTGACACCAGTAGTTCAAATATCAGTGCAGTGCCCAAGGGTTTTGGTGGGTTAACAAATCTAAGGTTACTTTATGGGTTCCCAGTGCAAATGCACATGCATGCTAGTGGTAGTAGCTGGTGCAGTTTGCAAGAGCTGGCACCTCTTTCTCAGCTTAGAAAGCTTACACTATATGGCCTAGAGACGGTGCATGAGAGCTGGATGGCTGGAAATGCCATGATTAGCAGCAAGTGCCACCTTGGGTATATAGAATTGAACTACAGTGCAAGTAGACATACTCTTGGTGGACATACTATAGGGACAGGTGGTGCTGAGGCAGAGCAGCAGCAACAACAAAGTGTGACCGAGGAAGTCTTGGAAAAGCTCTGCCCTCCAACCTGCCTAGAGACTCTAGTTGTTCAAGGGGGATACATTGGTCGCCAGCTACCGAACTGGCTGTGTGCTCCAGCGTCGGCAGACTTTAAGAGCCTAAGGTATTTGAGGATGGAGAACCTGCCTTGCTGCACCCAGCTCCCTGATGGTCTGTGCTGCCTCCCAAGTCTAGAAGGACTGATCATCATAGACGCGCCAGCCATCAATCGTATTGGCCCCCAATTCCAAGCGTGTCATCCTCCGTGGCAACTAGAGGTTCCGATGCTAGTACATCTGAACCGTTTCCGAAACTGAGAAGACTGAATATGGTTGGGCTACGTGAGTGGGAAGAGTGGGAATGGAACGACTGTGAGGAGCATAGGGATGTGGAAACTACCATATCCATGCCTTGTTTTGAGAAACTCCAAATCGACAACTGCAAGCCGAGCTGTCTTCCACCAGGCCTCGCCAGCACCAAGAGGCATACTCTTAGAGAACTATACCTGTACGAGCTCTCCAACCTGACACATGTGGAGAACTTCCCTTCAGTTGTGGATCTTGATGTGTTTGACTGCCCTGAGCTGAAGAGGATCAGCGGACTCCCCATGTTGCAGAAGATTAGGATCGTTCACTGCACGAAGCTGGAGGTTCTAGAAGGTGTACCAGCACTCGACAGCCTTGAACTGGAGGACCCCACCATGGACACGCTTCCGGAATAGCTGCGAGATGTAAGCCCAAAGTATCTCGAGTTGATTTGCAACAAGAAGCTACGTGCATCCTCCTTATGACCTGGTAGCTCTGAATGGAACAAGATCAGCCACATTAGAAAACACAACATTGTCTGCATCAGAGATTGAAATATGCAAGTTCAGATTAATATTGATCGAGGTGAAGACTGAGGACTGCGCAATACAAGCTGCATCGAAGGTAGCTCATGCATAGAAGTAATAATTTGCATTAATTTCACTGGGCTCGTAGCTGTTGCTTGTACTCCAGTTCGTTACATGCATTACAGAGTAGTCTAACCTCCATGCATAAATCACTGATACGATCAAATACTTGTGTGAATAGCATGAGGAAAAGCTTTGATTCCACCACAGACACGCACAGCCAGGCATCGTTCGATATGGCGATTAAACTGAGTATTGATACAACCTGACGAGAGGACATCCACAATTGTCAACAATCAGTTGTTGTCCTAGAAAAAAAAAAGTGTTTTTGAACACATTTTCCTTCTTGGAATCTCGCATATGTATGTTTATTGTCTCCTATATTTGTAAACTAATTTGGCTGAGTTGCACATAGTTTGATTTCTTCAAGATAATTCGGATGTAAATCTAAGATTCAGTATCTTAAGTGTTAGTTGCTAAACAATATATGTTGAGGTGGCATGATCCTCGCTGAAGAATTGTTTTGGAGTTGTCAATACTTTCAATGCAGTATATGAATAAAATAGTAAAATTCAACAGCGACAAAAAAAACAGCACTACTACAGAAACGATTTTGCGAGACACCCCAAAAACTTAACTGAGGCGGACGCCTATTTTAGCCCGCCACGGTAAATCCCACGATTTACCGAGGCAGGTGTTTTTTATTTACCGTGGTGGGCACTTTTGCCCGCCTCGAAAAATCGATTTACCGAGGCGGGCATTTTAAGGTGCCCGCCTCGGTAAATTGATTTTCCGAGGCGGGCGCGTTATAAGGCCCGCCATGGAAAATGGCCCGGCCCAACCGGCCCAAGACGAAGCCCGATAGCCACTCCAGGTATAAATAGGCACACTTAGGGTTTCCCAGCCACAGCCGAACTCCCTCCCTCCGCCTCCGTGAGCACCCGATCCCCTTCATCGCGATTATCGGCTCCCTCTCACTCTCAGATCCACACGGCGCCCCTGCTCCCTCTCCTCCAACTCTCACTCGTGCCCCTCTCCCTCACACCGTCTCGGCGCGCCGCCCCTCTTCTCCGGCCAGCCTCCATCTCCCTCTCCACCCCATGACGCCGGTGATGGCACTGCAAGGCGGGCATACCCGGTGGTGCGCGCCGTGGCCGGCGGCAAGGACCGCCACAGCAAGGTGGCGGCGGCGTCCACCACGGCGTCCCCGACGGATCTGGCCTCACCACGGCGCGGATCCACGACGGCGGCCTTCCCCCTCCCTCCTCGGGGCGGCAGTGGCTGGGGCGTCCACGACGACGACGGTGACTGGGGCCAAATCCACGACGGCTGGGGCCAGATCCATGGCGGCGGCACCTGCTCCGGCGGGGATCCACGGCGGCGCGGCGCGTGGGGCGTGGGACGGCGCGCGGCGCGTGGAGGTAGGTACAGCACTTGCCTCCCTCTCCCTCTTCCTTCATCTCCCTCTCCCTCTTCCTTTGCATATGACGACGATGAGATTCGGCCACCATGGCCCAGATCCAGCCCCCACGGCGCTAACATGGTCTCTCTTCGTCTCCCTCGCTCTTCTCTCTTCGTCTCCCTCACTGTGCCCTCTCCCCTTTCCTAGATCTAGAGCCGGCACGGACGTCGGAGCTGCGGTGGCGGCGCACGCGGATGCGCGGCTGCTCGGCGCCCTCCTCCTTTCCGGCCTCATCTTCGGCAGCGGCGCTGCAGAGGCGGCTGCAGCTGGATCCAGGGACGACGATGGCGGCGCTAGGGTTTCGGTTTGGGATTGGGCTCGCCGGTGGGCTCAGTCAATGGGCTCGCCGGTGGGCTTTGGGTTTTTTTTTTGGTTTTTTCCAAACGATTAACCAATGCTGTCGGTGTAACGTGCCCGCCGTGGTAAAAGTATATTTACCGCGGCCGGCACGTTACACTGCCCGCCGCGGTAAATCGGTTAACCACGGCGGGCAAGGCCGCCCGCCGCGGTTAAGACACGATTTACCGTGGCCTCTAGGCCGCGGCGGACGGCTTTGTCCGCCGCGTAAAACCAAAAACGCCCGCCTCCAGTAAAGTTTTTGTAGTAGTGCAGGTTTCCACCAAGATGGGCTCGCACTGAACCATTACCATTAGTCCATTACCAAAGCTGTTAAGGCTACAAGAAATGCATACAAGATTACATCATAGCTCATGAACTTTACACCAGATAACAATGCTGATGAAACCTTGCGAATGACAGGGTCAAACCATGAAACTTGACTACAATTAGAGAAAGGAACACAGGCAGTGCCTGGTGGTCAAATCTGGCATAAGCACAGAATTGTGTGCATGAATCAAAGAAGCAAAACTCTGACAAATAATTATCTCAATAGTCCATCATATTGATTCAGACAGTATATTTAACAAATCAGCACGCAATGGAGCAATGGAGTAACTGTAGAAGAAATAGATATGCGATCACATACTGTGAAGCACACAATCACGATGTTCAATGAACTAGTAGACGTAGATTTTTGGCTTCAGAAGAAAACACAGGAATTGCACCATCTTTGTAGAGAATGCATTCCCCTGCTGGATAATTGTGCTAATAAGCACACAGAAGAAGGAGTTTAACATTGTGATGGAGAAAAATGACAAAACAGACACAAGAAGGGCATTAACCTGGTTAGAATTCACTCAGTGAAATAGCAGGCAACACAAAATGACGAAGCCATTCAAAACCAGGGAAATCACACAGGAATGAATAAGAATGTAATAAGATGAAATAAGCATGCAGTGAAGTTACAATTAACTAGCCCATCATATCAATTTAGACAGGATATGTCCTAGACATCCGCAACAGATTTAGCTTAAAGCCATCAAAGACAAAGCTATAATAAGGGTAGCACTACAATCCAAGAATTAACCACTAGCATAACAAATGACATCCAAGAATGAACCACTAGCATAACAAAAGACATAATGCAGGCTACCTGAAAACACCAACAATTGTTCTTCACACTTAGTCCACCTCCTCAGTCATCGGGCCAGCCCCACTACCTCTAGATGGTGCATGCTCGTCCAAGCCACAGGCCATGTCAACACCAGCACCCTGGTACATCTTGGCAATGATATGGTTGCAGATGCCCTCGAGCTCCTTCATCTTGTCCTCAAACTCGTCATCCTCAGCAAGCTGGTTGCCATCAAGCCACTGGATGGTGCCATCAACTGCGTCCTCAATCTTCTTCTTGTCAGTTGCGTCGAGCTTGGAGGAGATCTTCTAATCCTTAATGGTGTTGCACATGTTGTAAGCATAGACGCATAGTTCTCCAGAGCGTTCTTGGACTCTACCTTCTTCTTGTGCTCAACTTCAGACTTGCACTTCTCAGCATCATGGACCATCATTTCAATCTCCTTGCTTAGCCTGCCCTTGTCGTTTGTGATAGTGATCTTGTTCTTCTGGCCAGTCTTCTTGTCCTCAGCAGAGACGTTCAAGATACAATCGCATCAATGTCAAAACAAACTGTGATCTGAGGAACACCCCTGGCTGGGTGCGGGAGGGATGCCAGAGAGCTCAAACTTGCCGAGCAAGTTGTGGTCCTGGGTGCTGTCCTCTCACCGTCATACACCTGGAGAAGGACACCAGGTTGTTTGTCTGAATAGGTGGAGAATACCTGCTCCTTCTTGCAGGCGATGGTAGTGTACCTCGGGATCAGAAAGGTCATGACACCTCCAGCCGTGTCCAGACCAAGAGAAAGTGGAGTAACATTCAACAGCAGGAAGTCCAGAACCTTCTCATACACTATGGGATACAGTAGTTTTGCCGAGTGCCCGCAAAGGCCCAAAAACACTCGGCAACTGCTTTGCCGAGGGTAACACTCGGCATACAACACACGGCATCTGTGTGTCGGCAAACAGTAGTTTGCCGAGTGTTTTTTATCGCGCACTCGGCAAATAGTTTGCCGAGTGTCAATAAACACTCGGAAAAAATAAACTCTCGGCAAAAAAATGTTAACGGGATGGCACGGGAACGGCGATTTTGCCGAGTGCACGATGGAAAAACACTCGGCAAAGTTTCTCAAGTTTGCCGAGTGTCAAGCCCAAAACACTCGACAAAGTTTGTAAACTTTGCCCAGTGTCAATTTAAAACACTCGGTAACATTTATAAAGTTTGCCAAGTGTCAAGCCCAAAACACTCGGTAACGTTTCTAAAGTTTGCCGAGTGTCAAGACCAAAGCACTCGGCAAAGTTTACACACTTTGTTGAGTGTCACGCCCAATACACTCGGCAAATAAGCGCGCAACGGGCAGATTTCATGGTCAGTTTGCCGAGTGTCCATTAGAATACACTCGGCAAAGACAAAACACTCGGCAAAAAAGGTTCCCAGAATAACAGAAATTGGTCTCTTTGCCGAGTGTTTTGGCTTACACTCGTAACGCCTCGCAAAGCGATCAATATCCCCTTTTTTACTAATCTGTCCCGTATGACGGACCCCTCTCAATTCATAATAAACCATCACAATTCACAATAAAGCATCATCACATGCATAATTGTATGTCACAGGCATAATAAACCATCATCACAATTCACAATAAACCATCATCACAATTCATAATAAACCATCATCACAAGTCACAACTAAGTCACAATAAGCCACAAATGCAAATGCAATCACTGAGGAGGCCCTTGGAACCACTGCGACAAATCCGGGTCTTGAGACTGATTATTTGATGCCGCCAATTGATTCTGCACAAAAGAGAAGATATTGCATGTGTAAGCTGCAGATATAAAAAACTCACTACAATCAGAAAGTATAAGTAGTGTCTTGAAAAAATACTTGCACCTAAGTATATATATTACTAATAAAAAACTCACTGCAAGACTCATCCAGTTATCAGGCCAAAAAAAGACAAGTAACTCAATAATGGTTCATCGACGTCTCAGTTAGCAGGCCTCTTACGCCTCGCCATCACTTGGGCCGTGTGCTGCAGCCTGCAGCTGCTGCGGAGTATTCGTTCCAGGAGCTTGAATCGCATTCGTGTGCATACATGTGCTGCAGCAACGTAGAGCCAATCACGCTGACCTACTCACCTACAGCAGCGACTTTGGCCGCCGCAGATCCGGTGCAGTCACTGCTGCTAACTGCAAGATAGATATGGAACGGCTTGGATGAGAGCCTCTTTTTTTTCTTTACTTTATTCTATGAGCATCTCTCTTTCTTGGAGGGAAACGGCAGCAGGAGAGAAGAGTTTGGCGCTATTTTCTTGCTGGGAAGAGCAAAGCAACTGGACTGGTCATTTGTCTGATGGCCGGAGAACGAAAATAGTTTAGCCCTGTTGCATTAAGTTTCAGAAAAGGGGAAGCATAGTCTGCTCCAAAATTGGTTCACGTGCCTGATGAGCAGAGATGTTCAGTCATGACACTTACAGTTCGTGGACTTGATTTCGTTAAGCAATACAAACTCTTTAGTGAGTTTTTATTTAGTGCAAAAGCAAGTTAACTGAGAGTTGGGAGCTATCAAAAATCTGTAATGTTAATTAGTATTATCAGTACGACGAATGTAAAGTAGAAAATCAGGGCCATGTTCAAAGATTTGTATTAATATTTTATTTGGACTTCAAAGTTTATGTGAACACCGATTGGGGTGATAGATCATGTAGTTTCTCTAAATATTTAATGTCCAACAAAGGCAGCATATTACGAGCTTTGAGAGTAGCGGATGAATACAAAATGATACAAAAAAAAGAAAAAACAGGGAAAATAAGAGCTCTCATCCAAGCCGTTCCTTCTATGATTACTGACCATACCAACTAGCACCGGCGAAACCAAAGTGAATTCGTCAAGTCGCTGTCCCACTTCGGGAGGCCACCCCATGATTTATTCTAGATCGAGCATATATGATATTATAATATATATATATAGTGTATTTTATACTACAGTATGCATGAGTATGTATGTATGTAGTAAAAATCATCAACTTGCAAGGTAACCATCCATCTAATATGTTGGCATAAAAAATAATAATAAATAGATGTAACATAAGGTGTAAAGTGACTCATAGGAGTAGTTGTGGGTGGCTGAGGTCGAGGGAATAGCACCGGTGGCGGTGGCAAAGCTTGACACATACTCGATGCAAAATTCTGCATGTATTGGAACATTTGGTCCATCCTCAACCAATTTTCTTCCTCTATCCTCTGCATCGTCCGCCGTTGTTCTTCCTCCATGTTCTGCCGCTCGGCCACCACCCACTGTTGAATTATCTCCTCCATCCTCACCTCCATCTCCTCCTGTTGCTTCGTTTCTGCTTCCACCCAGGCCTATAACATTTCATCCCAATGTTACAATGCAAAGCTAAAGTACGTAACAATCAACGAACGATGAATAAAACAGAAATAACCTGGAGAGCCTCCATCTGGAACTGTGTAGCGGTTGGCCGTGGGCGTATCGCTGGGCTCACGCTCGTGCTCCTTCCCCAGATCTGGGAGAGAGTGGGAGTAGAGGTCGTGTCGATTGTACTGTCGCCAATCCAGTACCGGCCATGCTTCTTGTCTCCTCCCACCCTCATCATGATTTCTCCATCAAGGTCCTAGGTGCTCGGATTGAACTGCGGCACATGAACCAACCTTGCCATTGCTGTGTACTCACTAACGCGGCTATGGGTGCTGGGATCGTTGTATGCCTCAGACAGGTCCTCTGGGTTGAAGTCGATGTTTGTCGTCGCCTTGCCCTTTTTGGACAGAACCCATGCCTTGAACCGGGAGCAAGGCTGGCCATCATGTGACGACGGCTGTGGCAAAAATGCAAAATAATTAGAAATTATGCAGAATTGAGTGTTAGAATAAAGAAATGAATTTGCGTACCCATTTTTCCCTGTATTCGTTGAGGCTCAGGCTGCCTTGATGGTGTGATGCACGTGGCATCAGCAAACGTTGGTCCCGGCAAGCGTTGTGCGTCTCCACCCACCCGAGCTCCAACCACTTGTCCACCATGTATTCCCAGCACTGGGTATGCTGGGCGCACCAGTACGGAGGCACCTACGTCATCAAGTGTATGACATATGACAAAATGAAATTAAGCGTAATGAATTGTTGATGTTTGTCGAACGAAGAATACTTGCCACCCTTCGTCAACCAAATGAACATCAGAGAAGCCTTGCATACCGGGTATGGGAACCTCCCGTGAACACACCAGCAGCAGAAAATCTCATATGCTGGCAAGTCATGCAGGGAGTACTGGTACCAAACATCCATTTTGAAGTTTGTCTTTGTAGCTCGGTCATATGTCCATACCCCTTCCTCCCAAGCACGGACCAAATCGTCAATCAGAGGCTCCATGTACACACTCATATTATTCCCCGGGTGTTCTGGAATTATCAACGACAAGAATATGTTCTGTCGTTGAAAGAGGACGCCAGGGGGGAGATTGAGGGGGATAACAAACATGGGCCAACAGGTGTACAAGGCAGCCGCCATTCCATAAGGATTGAACCCATCCGTTGCCAGCGCAACACGTACATTATGAGCCTCTAGAGCTTTCTCACAATGAATCACATCAAACCTTGTCCAGGCTTCACCATCGGATGGGTGTACCATCTTCTCAGGATTGTATCGACGTCCGTTTTTGTGCCATGTCATCTGTTTCGTGGATTCCTCAGTCATATAAAGTCGTTGGATCCTCGGTATGAAAGGAAGGTACCGTAGGATCTTCACGGGGATTGCGAGCTGCCTCTTCTGACCATCACCAGAGTCTACCTCTAGGAACCTAGATGATTCACACTTCACACAGTAGTTTTCTTCCGCATAATCTTTCCTAAATAAGATGCATCCCTTCGGACAAGCATGTATCTGCTCGTATGGCATCTTAAGTGCACGAAGGAGTTTCTGTGCCTCATACATGCTTTTTGGCAAGATGTGACCATCCACGAGCAGGCTACCAACAACTATTATGCTCACGTATCTTTTTCGAATTGTCCACATTTTTTGGACAACGGGGAGGTGCTGCCGAAATACACGTTGTTCTCCAAATACACGTCCTGGAAGGGAAATTGTCTATCCGGAGAACAACAGGGAGATGCTGCCAAAACTCTATCACAGATCGGAGTAGAGCATGTAACTAACCGCATCTACACATCCTCGGGCTGTCCAAAAAACGTGGACAATTCGAAACAGATACGGTTATAGATCTGCATATTTCCAACCGTATCTCTTTCGAACGGGAGACGCCTAGCTAGGTTACGTGATATACGAACATGATATGGAAAGAAGGGTCTTTTATGCCTCACCTTGCTGTCCTACAAAGTGATGAGTCGAGGACGTTGCAATAGTCTCTCCTGCAATAAAAGGAACATAATAGTGTCAAATCTAAATTTCGGCAGCACCTCTCCTGTAAGGGGAGGTTTCCAAAACCTGCAACAAAAAACAGCACAATGGCCGACAACCACATACACTCGGCAACAAACAGCACTATGGCCGACAACCACATACACATTTTATACCTTGCAAAACGACGGCAAGTTGTGGGGGGGGGGCAGGAGGGCAAGGCGGAACCAGGCGGCAGGGCGGGGCAGGGAGCGGCAGCAAAAACCTGCAAGTTGATATGTGGTTGTAAGATTCAAGCAAGAAATGTTTAGAAAAACCCTAGAGTTTTATTATCAACTTTGTGTGGGACTCATATGATAAGGAGTGTAATCAAATTGAGCATCAACATAAGAAGCCAAGCATGGATAACCAAGACCAATTGGCTAATCTATTGTTGGAAACCTTTTTTCTGTACAGTTGTTTTGCATGATTTTAGACTTCATCCTTTGCTTGTGTTTCATTTTCCTAAGTCATGGATTTGCATTGCTATTGTGCAAAGAAATGTTGTTATCTAAAGTTTGATTGTCTACCACATCAACATCATCAGGTAAAATAAAACAAAATCTGAAGGTCACATTAGATTAGCCAATTGGTCTTGGTTATCCATGACAAGCGAACAGGCTGAAAGGTTAAGACAATAATAAAAAAAGAAATGGGTGCGAGAAAAAAAACTGCCGTCTCTTGCCCCGCTTTTTACAGAAAGCCTAACAGATAGCAGCACAAGGGTCCTTTCTGACAAAAACAATTTTCAGTTTTTTCACAGAGGCAGCAGGAGGCAGGCAATAAGCTACCGGCATTACTTGAATGTCAAATTCTCTCTCGGCACCATAGGATAAGATCCAGTCAACAAACTAAATACACATCTTAATACAACCACGACAACATGGATATGAATAAAGCATTTCCACCTTGTGCAAAAACATCTACATAGACCAAGGGTCTGCACTCTGCTCCAGTCTCCAGTGCACACAAACTCTGTATCATTTGCTTTGACTTTACAAACCTTCTGCACTTTATAAGGAAAAACTAGGGTGCCCTTAACATCTGAAAATACTACTATGCACTAGTCAGCAAGAAATTGTCTTTTCCTAAACAATGTCAGTGTATTTGCTAGCAAACTGGTGAACACAACACATATAGAGTAGCATGTCGAACTGCAGGAATCAAATTGTCAACAGTTCACACTGATCCTTTGAATCATGTGTGTCAATAAATTCACTGATAATTCATTCCAATTATTTGCTCAACAGGGGCAAATTGCAAGGCACAGTGATTTTTACTGGGAATGCAACTACCCCTAAGTACATTTCTTTCCCTTCACTTCACCTTACCAACTCCTTTAATCCTTTTTAACTAACTACACATCCTAAACAGAGTAAAACAATTCAATTCCTCAACTGCCCATGTTTACAAGGAAAAAAGCTCGATCTAGGGAGATCTGGGGAGGACAAGGAGGAGAGAGGAAGGGCTCACCGGTAGCTGGGAGGCAGGGGCGTCGGGTGGCCGGGCCACCGTGCGGCGGCGGGAGGGGCGTCGCGCCGGGGGGCCGGGAGTCGCGCCGGCACGCCAGGAAGGCGGGGGCCGGTGGCGGCGGCACGGGAAGGCAGGGGCCCAGCAGCAGGGGGCGACCGTCCGGCTGCGGAGGGTGGCGGCCCGGCGGCCGAGGGCTGTCTGGCGGCGCGGGGTGGTGGGTGGCGCTCCGGCGGCACGGAGGGCGGTCCGGTGTGCGTGTGTGTGCGGCTGAGTGTGTGAGTGTGTGTGAGTAAGTGTGTGGCCGGATCGGGTAAAAACCAAAGGGCTTTGCCGAGTGCCCGCGATTTGGCACTCGGCAAAGTAAAGGTATGCCAAGTGCCAGATTCAAAACACTCGACATTGTTTTTTTCAATTTCCTAACTGATACGGTACTGGTAAGTGGGGCTGGCTTGGGTATGTTGCCGAGTGTCGTATAGTTAACACTCGGCAAAATAAATTGATATTTCATGCCCAACCATCCTCCTTCGTCATAACATGTTTTACTAAATTTGTTACGATATAATTTAAAAATACCTTGTCAAATTCACTCAACAATGCATATTTTATTTTTCTACGAATATTAATCCATTATTTCATGCAGTTATAGCTCAAATTCAATATATATCAATTAAAATTCTATTATTGCAGTTAATAAATTACAATTATAAAATGGATCCGAAAAATTACCAAAATTTGACGTGAATCAATCTATGTTGTCTATTGCCTATACAAAAAGTTTTGAAGTCAAACCCCAATTCGACCGTCACTTTGACTCCAAATCTTACCGGATCCTTCTCAACGCTACGATTCTTCTTCGGAGATGCTTCGGTTTGTAAAGGTCGTACGTGACAAATTGTGCGAAACCTTCTCAATTTTTTCCACGGTCTCCACGTTCATCATGAGATTTTGACAAATCTCGTCATTTTCATACTTGGTTTGCTTTTTTTAGAATTTAAGAACCATTCGGTTCCTGAACAAAATGTTCAAAAATTATTTTCATTTCCCGAGTAAGGCCCCAAAATGGACTCAATAACATGAATATGATTTCTCCACTCAATTTATTCCATTATTTGAATCACTTGCAGTTCAAAGTTGACTTAAACCAAAAAATTCCTCTAAATGCAATAAATTAATTAAATATAGCAAGCAGATCGAGAAATATGCCAAATTTTAACATGTAGTACCACATGTTGTATGTGGAGTGCAGAAAAAGTTTGGAAGGCAGGAGAGGAAAAATCATGATTTTGTCGAGTGCCAATAAAAAACACTCGGCAACAACATCATTTTGCCGAGTGTCAAAAAAACACTCGGCAAAAATATCAGTGTGCCGAGTGTCAATAAAAAACACTCGGCAAACCTTGTCTTTGCCGAGTGTCTCTAACGGACACTCGGTAAAGCTATAACGGCAGGACGGCGCACCCAACGGCTGTCACATGGCCGCCGCACGCCCAGCGCACGTGCCTCTACTTTGACGAGTGTCCGTGTTTGCGGAGTGTTTCGTTGTAGTTTGCCGAGTGTTTTTTATTAGACACTCGGCAAAGTTGGGTTTTGCCGAGTGCTATATGTTTGCCGAGTGTTGAATTAAAAACACTCGGTAAATAGGATGTTTGCCGAGTGCCCGATGAAATGCACTCGGCAAACCCTCAGGCACTCGGCAATTCTACTGTTTCCGGTAGTGATAGCCCTCACCACTCAAGATGGCAGCCTGGACAGCAGCATCATAGGCAACAGGATATAGCTCACCACCAAGGTGAGTGTCACCAGCTGTGGCCTTGACCTCAAAGATACCCTCCTCAATGGTGAGAAGAGAGACATGAAAAGTACCGCCTCCAAGGTCAAATATAATAACATTCTTCTCACCAACGCTGGTAGCCTTCTTGTCAAGACCATATGCAATAGCAGCAGCGGTCAGCTCATTAATAAAATGCATAACATTTATATCAGCAATTACCCCAGCATCCTTGGTGGCGTCATGGCGTGCCTCTGGGAGTCATTGAAGTAGCAGGAACGGTGACAACTGCGTTCTTGATAGTGTCAGCAATGTAAGCTTCAGCAATCTCCCTCATCTTGATGAGAAGTTGAGAACCATAGAGGAGATATCTCTTCAGCAGCGAACTGCTTCTCCTCGCCCTTGTACTTAACAACAATCGTGGGTTTGTCACCAGGCCCCTAAATAACCTTGAAGACCCAGAGCTTAAAGTCGCTCTGTACGTAGTCTGTACAGAAGCATCCGTAAATCTCCTACCATCGAGATGCTTGGCATCTGTAGAAAGGATATTATGTGTCAGTAATTGCAGTATAATTTTTGTACACATAAATGATATGTTTCTAATCTAATAAAGAAAATCACCAATACAAATCAGTATAGGCTTCCTACAGGGAAGTAAAATCACATATAACGCTAATACAAGGACTAGTAACTGTCTATTAAAAGTATAATACATTCAGAAGTGGATAACTATTCTACAAATGGTTGTGGGTAAAATTCATTTAAATCATGTGGACTACAAACTTGTCATTCAAGAACTAATGATAATGTTAAGCTCACAACTAAAGGCAATAGCTTGAACGACACACGCTTGAATGAGCATACAGCAGGCCAATGATTAGATCAACTGCAGATAGCTGATGTATGGTTATTCTAGTCTAGAACCAACAAAATAAAGCACCAGGATAGGTTTACACAAACCTAAAAGGATAATGTTGGCATGTAAACTGCTATAGTAACTGGAGGCTAATTAAGGAGCAACCAATGTCACAAGATCCGTTCCTCCAAGCTATTTGCCATATTTCATGCCGCATATAGCTAAAAAAAAGCCATGTGTCAGATACCAAGGGCATTGCAAGAATCCCTAATGCTTCTTCATGTATTAAAACAATGCATTAAGTAAAAGCACGCAACCTCAGCAAAAAGATGGTCATTGTGTTTTGAATTGAATAATAATAATCACTAATTCTCAGCGAATTGGTACATTTACATCACAGGTTGCACAATAAACACCGCAAGGAAACAAACTCTCAAAAGGGGAAAGTCATTTAAATTCAGTTAACTGTTGAATAGCTTCATCTCCGTTTGATGAAAAAAAGAAAACATAGAAAAAGGAGATTTTTTTTTTTGTTAAGGAAGATCACATGGTAGTGCATGATGTACTTGGATCATCATCCGAGATGGAGACGCATGTTATGGATATAGTATCCTCAATTCCCCCCTTCAATAAAAAAAAGTTTTTTTTTTCTGGCTCACACACAACAGCCTAATGACAGGGCACATGCAGGCAAATTATGTGGCAATCGAAGTATAATAAAACAATAATATTCTTTATGTTACCAATTAAGTTGACACATAAGAGAAACAAGAGTCAACCTGAAGTCAACCATCCCAACAGCAGTCAACTGAACTAAGCAGGTGCGTAGATCCAGTAGCTCTGAGCGAAATAACTAGCAACCAGCAACAGATGCGTCAAAGGTACTCAAACTGATAAACGACATCGCAAGGATCCCTTGAGAAGTCAAGAACTTTGCACTGGCATACGGCAAAAATCAATACTGGCTGTGCTAGAACGGGAGCCAAAATCACCAGATCTAATCTAGCCCAACAAGCAGTAGAGCAGGGACCATCAGGAGTTCAGTACAACGAAGGCGGCCGGACTGCCGGAGAGGGGGTCTGGGTCAGCTCACCGAAGACGGTTCTCAATGCTACCAGAGTTGATGGGGTTCATGGCGACTTGGTTCTTGACGCCATCACCGATGCGGCGCGCGGAGTCGGTGAAGGCAGCGTAGGACGGGGTGGTGTGGTTGCCCTGGTGGTTGGCTATGATCTCGACGCGGTCGTGCTGCCAGAGGCCGAAACACAAGTTGGTGGTGCCGAGGTCGATCCCGATAATAGCCGGGTCCTCGACCTTACCGGTCATCCCTGCTTGCTACCTGACGGGAGGACAGCGAGACAGAGGGGCGGCGGCGGGTAGGGATTTGGTGAGGAGCGGCGGATGGAAAACAGGGGAGAGGAAGGAGGTTGCGAGTGGCGGATGGAAAAGCCGGTCAAACCAATATCTCAAAAGAGGAGACTTTTGTATTTTTATTAATTGATGTTTGAATTGGTGAAAAAATCATCTATGTAAGGACTTTTAAAGAAAAGCTTCATATTTGTCCTGTAAGTACTATAATCAAGGTTGTCCTCTGATTTTCCGATGCCTGCAAGAAGTGTATGTTAATCCTATGCTTTGTACCCTGCACCAATATATATATGCACCGTATACACACATCCTCTGCTTTGAAAGGAAGGAAAACGTAACAGAGCATAGCAGAAACGCAACACCTGCAACTCTGCTACTTTTGGGCCCTAATGGTGTTCTCCTCCGTCCAGAGTTTGTCCTTCCGCTTTTCCGACCCCTGCAAGCACCATATCCCCTTGCTACTTTGCCTTCTTTGCATGCTAACGAAAATGTAACGAAAAAAATCCGGGCCATCATGCTCGGGTTCTTTTGCTTATGGGCCTAGGCTCCTTTGTATATATATGGTGGCCTACCTTGGAAGACAGCAGCTCACAGAAACTGTTTGCTCAAAGGAATCAAGTCCTCCTAGGTAGAGAGTGGCAGAGGCAAGTTGCTCCACTTGGTCAACCCTTGCTAGGCGGTAGATACTCCTTTGGTTGTTGAACGATGTTGTATGATGTGTTCAGGAGTGCTCCACGTACTGGACAGCAGCATCAGGATTCAGGAAGTAATTAACAGAGTAACCGTGTGATGCTGTTACTCCTTCGTTTGTGGAATGATGTTGTATCATGTGTTCAGGAATGCTTCACTCGACAGCAGCATCAGGATGTAACGGAGTAACCGTATGATCATTCGGCGCCAAAATTAGTTTGCAGGATAAGAAACTCGCTCTTGCGTGGCAAGGCCATATTATCAGAAATAAATGACGTTTGATATTGAGGTAATTAGTATTACTTTTGGCTCACCTACATGTTCAGTGCACCTACATGTGCAGTCGTACTGCTTTACGTAGTACCCCTTACTATGCACTCTAGTATTTTCAAGTATCTTTATTTTTGCATTGATAGTGTAATAATTAGTTGTTGCATGAAGGGATCCTTGCTTATGGCAGAGCCGCATGGTGCTAGCTTGCAGTGGCCAGTAGGAGTCAGAGCCGCATGGTGCTATCGATCATTCCTGGTGACATGCAGGCTGTTGATGAAAGCCTCCCGATGACATACTGCCAAATCTTGTTAACCGGAGACCAAGGTGCTGGAAAGCCTGGCGATGCTCTTGTAGTCTTGGGCATGTGTATATTTCTTCACTGCATAACAATTTTTTTTATGTAATGGGCCTATGTATATTTGTTCAAGTAATGGACCTGAGGTCCTGGATTTTATAATGAACTGAACATGTGGTGATGAAATCTTTTGTAGTACAACAATAACTGAAAGCGAGCAGACATGGTAGGCTCATCCTGATCGACGTTCCTGAAATCAGGCAAATCATTCTTGATGTCGATGCCCAAAACACGATATCATGTCGATTATTATGGGGTTGTCCTCTGCTTTTCCTATCTCCGCAGCTGCACCATATACTGTGCCGTTTCGTACGCACAACACCAATATCTACATACAAGCCCTCTGCTTTCTGGGATGGAATGAAAACGGAAGACAACCTGCCTGCTTAATAATACTTTGAAGCATGGGAAAAGCTGTGCATCCTGTATATATGAATAGATCAAAGAGGATGTAGATCAGAGCAGAAACAAAGCAGAGCAATAGTCATGCTGTGCCAAGGCACCCTATCGCTTGGGCTCTCGGTGGCCCTGGACTCAGGCTGACACAGGAAAAAAAGAAATCTCATGCGCAACGTATACCTCTCTTGAGCTCTCTGTGGCCTTGGACTCAGGTCGACAAACGAAATAAGAAATCTCAAGCGCAACGTATACCTCCTGGCATCATCGGTATGGATAAACAAGCCCAATCAGTTTTGCAACGCACTCCGCCTGTAAACTAGTCCTACTAATCTATCATCAACTCGGTCAGTTGTGGCAATATATATGCAAAAGCTCCTATCAGCAAGAGCCGGCGGCCTGAGGCGCAATTAAATTTCTTGGTAACACTTTTTTACTGATCAAGTTTGCTCTGATTGCACCATGCTGTCAATGGGTACAACGATGGTGCACTGCCACCAACTCTACTTTGGAGTTATTTATTTATATCACCAGCTTTGCTTTAAATGACAAGACAATTTTCTCCACCTGCTACACCCAGACAATACGGCAAGAGCTTCACCAGTACAATAACAAACGTCTTCTTCTGTTGGTTTGCCTTATAATTGACCTACATATACTTAGTCTTAAACTGGACGAGATGACCAAACAATAATGCACTTCTAAAAGGCACAAAGAAATCAAATGCTGTGTCGGATTGGTGTGACCTCTTTGGAGTTTAGCACTAGTATGTATCTATTATACTGGTGATTAAAGAAATCAGTTGAGTTTTAAAGTAGATTAGGTTTGTGCATTAATTGTTGTTTGATTTTGTACTATATATATGACAATGAAAGGGCAGCAAGTTGGTCGTAACAAAATGCTGTTGAGTAGTCGGATTGCCATGACGTCCTTTTTTCAGATAACATTTTGAATAAGCTCGTTAGTTCAAAAAATGGACTAAATTAGTGTGTCCTCAACATATTCTTAATTACCAACATCTTATATTACCAAAAAAAATATATGACAACGAAAGGGCTGCAAGTTGGTCAAAACAAATGCTCCTGAGCAGCCCGATTGGTATGACCTTGGAGTTTAGTACTGGCTACCTTTGGTGCGTACACTAAGAACAATGATAATGGCCGCAACTTCGACCTATCATGTGCTTAGTATGATTCGTTGTGTGACCTACTAGGAGGTTTACTCCCTTCATTTTTTAAAATTAATATTTGAAATAAGCTAATAAGTAAAAAAAACAAATTGTTGTTTGATTTCCATTAATATAAAAATGATTTAGGAGATAGTCCTTTTGATTTAGGGATTGTGCAATAGCTCTATAAATAAGAGTATGACTGCTCCTAATCTGCACATCTTTCCTATTGTCATTCTCTAGGTTTCCTCAGTATGTAGTTGTCTAGTTCTAATGTTATTGAGATCCATAGTGTGAGAGGTTAATACAGTATCTGTGTTTGAGTTTTCCGCAAGTTGTCCTTTGTAAGATCCAGACCTGGTAGATCTCGGAAATAAAGCAATCATGTCCTCTGAGATCTGAGTCTTTGTTCTAATATGATTTGGCTTTCCCCTACTCTCTGCCCCCCTCTTCACCGTTTTGCTCAATCTTAAGTTCCTAAGGTTTCAAGGTTGTTTTGTTGGGTTGAATTTGTGCAAGGACATTAAATGAACATCCCTGCCAAATGAATCAGGTAGATTCACCACAAGCACAATTTTTCACCCTTGGGAGGATTTCCTGAGAAAACCCACTTCCCTTGATGGATATTCAGATCTGTTTCATTTCCGGAGTTTGTGGGGTTTGATTCTTTGGGGATATCATCTAATACGCCTAAGAATCATCTCTGTAAATTGTGGGAATTTTTAGAGGCCGTTTGATCCAACTTTGGATTTTTTGGAAGAATTTCGGGTACCTAAGCCGAGCAGACCGGCCAGGCCGGTTCTTCACTGTCCAGCCAGCCTCCCAAGTGCTCCAGCCGGCCAGGATGTCCGAGCGCCGGGCAGGCGGGTCACCCAACCGGGCAGGCTGGTTTGCCAGGTCCTTTCTTTTGTGTTGTCCATTTTCACGAGATTTTGAGCTCCGGTTGCCCGTTTTGTGTTCTGTCTGTTCCGTAAGCTTTTGTAAGTTGTGCATCGTATATACGTGAACAGAGCAAAGAGGAAGTAGATCACAGCAAAAACAAAGCAGAGCAGAGCATGAGCAGATGCAGTGCCAAGGCACCCTATCGCTTGGGCTCTGTGTGGCCTTGGACTCAGGTCGACACAGGAAAAAAGAAATCTCATGCGCACCGTAAGCCTCTTGGCATCATGGGGTATGGACAAGCAAGCTCAATCAGTTTTGCCATGCATTCCACCTATAAACAAGTACTACTAATCCATCATCACCTTGCCCAGTTGTGGTGATATATATACAAAAGCCCCTATGAGCGAGAGCAGTCTCAGGCGCAATTAAGTTTCACTAGTACAGAGACGGCCTTTACTTCCGGTGGGGAACCCCCTCTAGTCCCGGTTCCCCACCCGGGAGTAAGCATCCGGGACTAAAGGGGGTCCTTTAGTCCCGGGTCAGGAACCGGGACTAAAGGGGGACCTTTAGTCCTGGTGGGTAACACCAACCGGGACTAAAGGTGCCTCTTGACATGCCACGAGGCCGGCACCCTTTAGTCCCGGTTGGTAATACGAACCGGGACTAAAGGTTTTTTTTTCTTTTCTTTTCATTTTTTTGTTTTCTTTTCAAAATAGGTTTTCGAAGTCGTATTGTACGCTGCTAATAATACATTTATACATGCGTATAGTATGTTTCGGTTCAAGCACAATGAACGTATTAAATGACACAATTCAAGCATAGAAATATATATATATACATATATATATATGCATGCATCATATATATATTTACATGCATGCATGCATATGTATTTTACATTATATTATATTTCATGTGCATATATTACAAAAGATTGCATTACAGTTGTTGTGATATAACAAGTTTCCTCTCATCCTCTAGCTTGGCTTCCATGGCAGTGTTGGGTCGAAGTAGAACTCGCCCTTGGAATCGATGACCTGGTCATTAAAAATTCCCGGCTATAGACTCTTGAATTGCTTTGATTTGGTCTTGCCGTATGATCTTTTCCTCCAACCATCGAGCCTACAGGTTTGAATTAAAGGAAAATAAATTAATATATGTACATACATATATATATATATAAAGACATAGTAACACAATCAATAATAATAATTAAATGAATATATAGTGTATTTTTAACGTACTTTGAGTCTCTCTGTAGGAGTTCTTTGGGAGACCTCCTTGATAAACTTGCAAACATAGTAACCACAGTAGTTGTTCCCCTGTTCCTGCCTCAGACACCACTTTACGAGAAAAAGATTTGTCATCCAATCTGGTGATCCGGTGAAAGCTATATGTTTAATTAATAAAGATGATGCGATTTAGGGGACTTACTTTCAAAGGGATTACATTCAGTGGCGCTTTGCATTTTCCCATGTGTTGCTTCTCAATAAAGGTTTTCCAAACACTGCCTAATAAAAAATTTGCCACGTCATCGGATATAGTTAATCATCATGTTTGTGTGTATATATAGTTGCTAGAGATACCGAAATTACCTCTGGATAATATCTATCATATCTTGGTAGTCTTGTTGTGGTTTTCTCATCGAGTCATAGATTATCAAGTGACTTTTCACCAGATCGATGTCCATCAATATCCAGTGACTGCTGCATGTGTTTATAGGATATAACGCATAATACTCATTAATTAACTAGAATCAATATATGAGCCATTAAGGATGATCGACATTATTAACACTCACTTGAAGTTGTAGGGAAAGAGTATATCCTTCTTGTGGCGTTGGTTCACTAAGAAGTTCATGAGGTTACTCTCTAACTCAAACTTCCAATTAGGCTTTGGAGTAACTGGGTCTTTGAATACTATATGGGGATCAACAAAACCAATTTCATTGCAGCCTTCCTTTTCTGTGCTCTGTCATTGTAAATCTACATATATATAGTACTTGTTAGGATAATTTATATGCATATACACACATATGATGAGTTTAATAATAGATCGAAAGAATTATTACTTACAGGCAATAGCAGCTAATGATAACTTTGTCCATAGAGGTCAGGTGGCATAGTTGATGAAATTCTGCAAAGTCAACATACATAACATCATCGCTACGGAACCAATGTTCGTCTCTAATTCTGACACCAACGCAGAAGTCTCCACCGGTAGACGTCTGCATGTACCATTTGTTTAGCAGGTACATTTGCGTCTCCAGATCACATAAGGAGGGTTGTATATACTCTGGCCTAGTATAAATTTTTTCTTCCAAATATCAACCTCCGCCGCACTCTCAATGTTTCCATCACCAAACATCTGGTAAAGGTCGAGACCAGTCTCTTCAATAAATTCACCAAGGTGATCCAAATCGACATCCGGAGGTATGTTTGCCTGATGCATTAATCCTAAATTCGAACCATATTCATTACCAACAACTAGCGGGGGGACTGATTGGTGCGATTGTTGTCCGAGTTGTGCAACTCCTTTCCCTGCCCGCTTCTTTTTCTGTGCCGCCTCAATTGACTTGGTGAGAGTGCGGTCATAGTCCGTTAACGTTGCTTTGGACGGCTTACGAGATTCCCGCTGTTGTTGCTGGTAAGAAGCCACCTTTTTCTTAGAATATCTGGAGCTACGAAGAAGTACGGTTTCTCTGGGTTTCTCCTTGCTTCTTGATCCTTTTTAAGTTTGTCATAGAATCTGGACATATCTTTTTTATATGCATCAGTTACTTTTTCCTTCTCTTTAGATATTATTTTGGGAATAGCCCTTGGTTTCACGGTGGCTTTCTTTGCCGGCGGGGACTGGTTCTTTGTTTGCCGGGCTGGCCTCTTGCTAGTACTTGGCTTCTTGGTAGGCGGGGGCGGGGGAGGCGTTGGAGACCTCCTTGGAGGTGGTGGCAGCGGCGTTGGAGACCTCCTTGGAGGTGGCGGCTGCGGCATTGGAGACCTCCTTGGAGATGGTGTGGATGCAGCCTCGCCTTCCAACACATTGTCATCGTACAGAGCACTATGATGATCTGGCGATTGAACAATTGGATTTAGGTTGGGGAGGATTTGTTACAAAAAAAAAGAATGACATATTATTATGAGCAGATTGTTAATTATTTAAGCCAATATAATTTAATGATGTAGTGTTTTCATCCGCACCTATGGTGAGGTAGTTTAGGAGGAGGTGGAGGCGACATCTCGGGAATGATGATGTAGCGCTTGCGCCATAGAATGAATGTCTTCTCTGCTTCTCCTAGAGTCTTCTCGCCATCACCTCCAGGAATGTCAAGAGGCAAATCACTAAAACATTTTTTAGCTTTATCTACCGAGATGGTAGCATATCCTTCTTGGATTATATTCCCATGAATCCTTGGGGTATTGGTTCGGTCGATAGGATTAACAAGACCGATAGCCACCTTGATTGTGGAATTTCTTCGGAATGTGTAGCTCACACGATGTACAAGGTTGATGGCGTCATCCACGAGGAAGCGCGATCCTGTGTCCCCTTGATTTGGTATCTCCGGAAGCGCTTGTTGCTTTTCAAGCTGAGCAGATTGGCTAATGTTGATTCCTGGCTCGATGCACGCTTGCTTGCACTCACCGCTATTTGCACTTGCCTTCCGATTTCTCCTCGCATTCTTGCTTCAAGTTTTTTCCCGCTCTGTGCTTCACGCACCGCTTCCTCCAACCTCTGGAGCCATTGTGCCTCTTCTTCCTTCTTTCTCTGGCGGCTTGTGTAGGAAGGTGCATCTGAGGGAATCCATGCTCCCACGAGACACTTCCTTTGCCTCTAGTTCGCCACCGTGTTCAATAGTCCCGATGGCGTATGTCGGTTCATCCTTCTCTCTGTTGGGCTGAACGCACCACCAGCAAAGAGTAGCTCTCTGAGCATAAAACAATCTTTCTTTGCTTCTTGTAGTCTTGCGCCATAAACACACTTCCACATCTCTGGTCCAAAGTGTTCCCCAATGAGCGCGAAAAACCAATTCTTTTGCACGCTCTCCCCACTCGAGTGATTCTGGTGTGATACCCTTAGCAAGAAGGTCTGCTTCCATTTTGTTCCACTTCTTAATGGCAGTCGGGTAGCCACCTGATCCCAAGTTATGGTGGTATGTCTTCTGTTGGGCATTATGTTGGTTCTTTATCACCCGACTCACACCCTCTTCCGACGTCTTGTACTGCATAAACTCATCCCAACAGGGCCTCTGCTTTGAGATCGGGCTTGGGACAGTGAAATCTGGTGCTATGTTCTTCTTGACATACGTCGTGTATAGGTGTTTCTTCCAAGTCTGAAACTGGGTGGCCATCTTCTTCATTTCCGAATCCCTAACTCGCTCCTTCAATTCATCACCATCTATTATATCATCATAACCATCTGTTTGGAGCGTGAAATGTACCAAGACATCTTTCCAAATTAACGTCTTGTCACGATCGGAGGCAAAACTGATATGAGGAGCATTGGTCTTCTTCTTCCATTCGTGGGTACTGATTGGGAGCCGGTCCCGTACAAGGTAACCACAGTGGTGCACGAATTTCATTTTATTTGCCCCCCTCCCCCGGTTCACCTGTATCCACATTGAACTCCGAGATGATGAAGCGGCCCTCCAATGGCTTTTTGGGACCTCGAACATTTTTACTCTTCATTGTAGTTGTTGATGTCGATCCAGAGGGCTACAAAATATAAACATTATTTTTAATGTCATGAGCACACATAAGACATATGATAATATATATAGCTAATAATAAAAAATATATACTTGGCCAATATGTTGTTGCTCATTTTGTTCAAGAGCTAAGTACTAACTCCCGTCATCTGCATCCTCTTGCACGTTATTTTTAGCACCATCATCGCCGGCAACTTGAGTGCTAGTGTTGATCAAATTCATCATCAACTCCTCCTCATCCATGTTTCTCAGGTCGGTCATCTAGCTTCAAAAAACAAAACTAATATATAGTACGTCAAATCTTTGCTTACATGCATAAAATCTACGAACAATATGCATTATTAAATCTTGCCCCTCGGTCACGGACGTAATTCGCCACACTAGGGCGAACAACGTCGGTACTAGGGCGAATTAGGGCTATACATAAGCGGGTAGAGGCGAATGCGTCGGTGACTAGGGCGAACCACGTCGGTGACATCAACAACTCGGTTCGCCCTAGTCACCGACGCAATTCGCCCTAGTGTGATTGTTTAGCGTTAACGATAACGATAATACGAATGTTGATCGACTAGGCCGCGAGAGAGGGCGGTGTGACGAGAGTGGCGGTGCTCCACTCCGCCGTATATATGTTTGTACACATGGGTGAACGAGGGCGGCGGTGCTCCGCCATATAAACCCTAAACCCTAGGGCGAACGAGGGCGGCGGTGCTCCACCGTATAAACCCTAAACCCTAGGGCGAACGAGGGCGGCGGTGCTCCGCCGTATAAACCCTAAACCCTAGGGCGAACGAGGGCGGCGGTGCTCCGCCATATACATAGAAACGCATGGGCGAACGAGGCCGGCGGTGCTCCGCGATGTATATATACATGCATATGAATACAAATGATGAAAACATATGGATCGCGATCGAGGACAAGGACGCACGGCAAGACGCAGCGCGGCGTGGTCTCGGCGTCGGCGCAGAGTGGGGCGGGCGGTGGTCGGCGAGCAGAGCGGGCGGGCCGTGTCGGTGTGTGATGGCCGGCGATGTCTTGGCGACGACGACGACGACGACGTGACGGCGGGCGGGCAGCGTCGCGACGGCGATGGCGTGAGGCGGGCGGGCGGTGTCGGTCGGTGGTGGGCGTCGTCGGCGTGGAGGCGGCCGGCCGGGGCTACGGTCAATCTTGTTGGAGGGTGTGGTGGCGCAGCGTCGGGCCGGGCTATGATCAAAAGGAGTATATTATATATCATGCATGCATGTCCACATTTTTTTTTTTTTGCAAAACACAAGTACAAGCGTCAATATATAGCATTGCAAACTCTACTTTGAAAAGCAATTCAATTGCCTTGATTTACTATTTGAGAACATGTTATGAACAACCGCAAAAAAAAAAAAAAATTTGCACAACATCACCGTCAATCCTCTACTCGTTTTTCCTCTGCTCTCCTTCACCAAGACGCCACCGCAAGATCGGCCATCCCCCATTCCGGCCATGAAACTCCATAGCCACAAGCAAGCCACGGCACCGCGCCATCATCCTCGCCACGGCCATGCGACCCCGCCATGCCCATACTGCGACTGGCCACTGAATGGTGAACCCCTAGGCACTAGGAGAGAGAAAGCCAAGAGAACTCACCTCATGAATGCGGAGGCAGATCGATGGGGTCGCGCGGGCACGCGTGGTGGAGGGCTGCACGAGGTCGTCGGTGCGAGGTCGTCGTCGGCCGCACGAGGCGAGCCGTGGGCTCCGGTGTCACGGCGGCGGGCTGATGGGTAGGGGAAGATGAATCGGCGGTGGCGCGAGGAAGAAGAGAGAAAGGGCAGCGGTGTTCGACGAGGAAGAAGAGGAGGGGATCGATCTGCGCCAGGCACTGGCGCTTATATACCAGGGAGATTTACTCCCGGTGCCAGCCACCAGCCGGGAGTAAAGGTCCTTTACTCCCGGTGCGTGTTACCAACTGGGAGTAAATGTACTCCCGGTTGATAACACGCACCGGGAGCAAAGGTTTTTTTTGGCGGGTCACGAAACTGCAGCCCACCTTTACTCCCGGGTGGGCTTCCCACCCAGGAGTAAAGGTGGGCAGCAGTTTCGTTTCCCACGTGTTTTTGAGCAAAATTTTTTAATAGAAATGCAATAGTCTTGTTAAATACATAGTAAATTAAATAAATGGCATAAAATTATTTTGTTAAAAATATGGATTTTCTTTTTCTTTATTGCACATAGGAAAAATCTATAACCTAACTTTTTTTATTTTTTGTTATAATTATAAAACATAATGTAACTAATATTTATTATTTCGTTAATGCAAAAATGTAGTGTTTAATTAAAATTATTAAAACTATTGGTTTTGGACAGGAAATTTGTTTTCACATCATTTTAACGTTAATATTTTAATTTTTCATCACTCAATATCCTAATTTAACTTTTCGAGAGAGAAATCCCACCAAATCAAACATTGATTTAATTTGAAACATGACATAATAAACATCTGAATTCACAATTATTACATAATATCTCAAACACACACTACATTAAATCACTATATCATCAAGTGGGCACAGCAGTGAACTTCTTCTTTACGTATGTCCCTTGGTTATGATCGCGTCGTAACCATGGAGTGTCCTCATCATTTACCAAGATGTTAGGGTCTTTGTTCACTTTGAAGGGCGAAATTCGGTCATCCTTTTTATAATCTTCTGATATGTCCGACTTGTCCTCAATTCCCACGATGACTCTTTTCCCTGAAAGAACTATGTGGCGCTTTGGCTCTTTGGTTGAGTCATTATCATTTTTCCCTCCTTTTGGTTTGGTAGGCATATCATTGACATAGAACACCTGATTCACATCCTTGGCATGGACGAATGGTTCGTCTTTGTATCCAATATTTCTAAGGTCTACTGTTGTCATTCCATACTCATTGTCTACTGTTACCCCGCCTCCGGTCACCTTGACCCATTGGCACTTGAACAATGGGATCTTCAAAGTTGGTGCATATTCTAGTTCTCATATTTCATCTATGCGACCATAATATGTCTGCTTATTCCCATTCGGGTCTGTGGCATCTATGCGGACACCACTGTTTTGGTTGGTACTCCTTTTATCTTGGGCTACTGTGTAGAATATGTTCCCATTTATCTCGTACCCTTTGTATGTGACGATATGCCATGATGGTTGCATAGCCAATAAATATAGTTGCTCATGGATGCTCTCATCACCTTGACATTTTTTTTGCAACCAACCGCCGAAAGTTTCCATATGCTTACACGTAATCCAAGCTTCAGTCTTCCCTAGAAACTCGGATCGTAAGAGATCCTTGTGTGTCTCAATATACGGATCTACCAAAGAGGAGTTCTGTAGAATTGTGTAGTACGCTTTATTGAAATAATCATCCTCCGTACCAATATATGTTTTCCTCCCTAGTGTCCCCTTTCTGCTTAGTCTCCCCTCATGTCTCGATTTAGGAACACCAATCGAGTCAAGGTCAGGAATAAAGTCAACACAGAACTCAATGACCTCTTCTATTCCATAGCCCTTGGCGATGCTTCCTTCTGGGCGAGCACGGTTGTGAACATATTTCTTCAGGACTCCCATGAATCTCTCTAAGGGGAACATGTTGTGTAGGAACATAGGACTGAGAATGAAAATCTCCTTGACTAGGTGAACTAGGAGGTGTGTCATGATATCAAAGAAGGAAGGAGGGAACACCAACTCAAAGCTGACGAGACATTGAACCACATCATTTTGTAGTTTAGCTAGATCAGTTGGATCAATTGCCTTCTGAGAAATTGCATTGAGGAATGCACATAGCTTCACGGTGGCTAGACGTACATTTGGAGGTAGAATTCCTCTTAATGCAACTGGAAGTAATTGCGTCATGAGAACGTGACAGTCATGGGACTTTAAGTTACAGAATTTCTTCTCTGGCACATTTATAATACCCTTTATATTCGAGGAGAATCCAGATGGTACCTTGATGTTGTTTAGGCATTCAAACATGATTTTCTTCTCCTCTTTGCTTAGAGTGTAGCTGGCAGGACGTAAGTAATGGCGTCCATCATCTGTCTTCTCTGGATGCAAGTTGTCTCTTTCTCTCAAACAACGCAGGTCCTGTCGTGCTTCAAATGTGTCCTTAGGCTTTCCGTACACACCCATGAAGCCTAGCAGGTTCACACAAAGATTCTTCGTCAGGTGCATCACGTCGATCGAGCTGCGAACCTCTAGGACTTGCCAATAGGGTAGCTCCCAAAATATGGACTTCTTCTTCCACATGAGTGCGTGACTGTTAGCATCGTTCAGAACAGGTTGGCTGCCATGTCCTTTTCCAAAGACAACTTTCACATCATTGACCATATCGAGTACATCCTCACCGGTTCGGTTGCGAGGCTTGGTCAGGTGGTCTGCCTTCCCTTTAAAATGCTTGCCTTTCTTTCTTACGGGGTGATTTGCAGGAAGAAATCGACGATGGCCAAGGTACACGACCTTTCGACATTTTTTCAAGAATACACCTCTAATATCACTGAAGCAGTGTGTGCATGCATTATATCCCTTGTTTGACTGTCCTGAAAGATTACTTAGAGCAGGCCAATCATTGATTGTTACGAACAACAATGTTCGCAGATCAAAGTGTTCCTGTTTGTACTCATCCCACACACGTACACCTTCTTTATTCCACAAAATGAGAAGTTCATCAATAAGTGATCTCAGGTACACATCGATGTCATTGCCAGGTTGCTTCGGGCCTTAGATAAGCACAGGCATCATAATGAACTTCCGCTTCATGCATAACCAAGGAGGAAGGTTGTAGATACTTAGAGTAACAGGCCAAGTGCTATGACTACTGTTCTGGTCTCCAAAAGGATTGATACCATCTGTACTTAAAGCAAACCTTAAGTTTTTTGTGTCATTTGCAAACTCCGGGAATTCTCTGTCGATTGCACTCCACTGGGACCCATCAGCAGGGTGTCTCAACATATTGTCTTCCTTACGGTCTTCTTTGTTCCATCGCAACAATTTTGCATGTTCTTTGTTTCTGAATAGACGTTTCAAGCGTGGTATTATAGGAGCATACCACATAACCTTGGCAGGGATTTTCTTCCGTGGACGTTCGCCCTCAACATCACTAGGGTCATCTCGCCTGATCTTATATCGCGATGCATGGCATACCGGGCATGCATCCAATTTCTCGTACTTTTTGCCACGGTAGAGGATGCAGTCATTAGGACATGCATGTATCTTCTCGATTTCTAGCCCCATAGGACAGACAACTTGTTTTGCTTCGTAGGTAGTGGCGCGCAATTCATTGTCCTTCGAAAGCATCTTCTTTTGGATTTTTAGTAACTCTCCAAATCCCTTGTTAGATACACTATTCTTTGCCTTCCATTGCAGCAATTCTAGTGTGGTTCCCAACTTTTTCTGCCCGGCATCACAAGTTGGGTACAGCAATTTCTTGTGATCTTCTAGCATCCGCTCGAACTTGATCTTCTCCTTTTCACTTTCACATTCTCTTTGTGCGTCACGAATGACCTGACAAAGATCATCAGCAGACTCATCTTCTGCGGCTACCTCTTCTTCAGCTTCTCCCATTGCAGTATCATTGAAGCACGCACCATCGGGAATAATATCATTGTCGTCCCATTGTTCTTCTTCACCTTCTTCCATTACAACGCCGGTTTCTCCGTTCTTCGTCCAACAAATATAGTTTGGCATGAAACCCGACTTGAACAAGTGTGAATGAAGAGTCCTTGAGCAAGGATATTCCACCGTATTCTTACATATGGCACATGGGCAGCACATGAAACCATCGCGTTTGTTTGCCTTGGCCGCGCGTAACAAAGAATGCACGCTGTCCATGAACTCTTGGGAGCGACGATCAGCATTGTACATCCAATGCCGACTCATCTCCATTACATGACATAAATACCATATTACAACCTAGAACATAATTAGTTAATTATACAACATGCATACCACCACAAAAGCTATAAATTTAAGAAATCCTCGCTACAATGTAGACAATCCCAACTACCACTAAAAACACTAAAGCTAAAATGCACTTCAGCAGTACAAGGATTTCGCGACCAATCCCAACTAAAACAGACAGATCCCCCGTTTGTTCAACATCTTTGGGCTTCTTCGGCTGGATCACTGCCTCATTAGCCACCATATCTGCCTGTTGTGCAAGATATTTTTACACGAGTTCAATATACTCTTCCTCCTAGTAGAAGCCTGAACATCCAGTGCCATCCCACTGAAATTAAAACAAAAAATTAGAACTTTAATCACAACCATCATGAAAATAGGTATAAACTAACCATAGTCATTAAATACGATAAAATAACTCATATTGCGATCCGGACACTTGTAGAAAATGTGACCCTCGTTGGGACCCTCCTTCTACACTCGGTACTCTATCACAATCTTCGTCTCATCACAACACTTGTCGCAAGCCTAAGTCACTTTGGAAACCCATGAGAGGCCGAGGACCCGGAAGCAGTTGCCATTTACTCTCTATACTCATTTTTTAATACACTATAAATTTCTCATTTTATAAACAAATAAAATTAAAAAAACTCTAAAATTCTCTATATCTCTAAACAATGAAGTGTGCTATGCATGCTACAAATGAACGGTGAATACTAGTTTTTAATAGCTACTTTAACCTTCCTTCATGAAAATATGCAAGCTTGAAGTTTAAAGGTTTCCAAAGCGTTTAACACTACTCTGCTTGCCGAGAAAGTTGCTAGTGTTGTGTCGTTGGCATTTTTCATGGCCGTGGCCATGGTCATTGTGTTCTCGTCTTTTACTGCGGCAGGTAAGTAATTCACATGATATTTTCGCAAATTAACAGAAGAATGGGAGTGTACACACATAACAATCGATTATCGTTTATATTTATATATATACTACGTTTGGGTACGGTGACTGACAGACTACTGTGACGATATCGGGACGTGTGAATAAATAACCATCCGTACTAGTTGATCTTGCTTACGTGATCATCTCGGCGAGCATTTCTCCACCGGACGGCACCGTACTTGGCCACGGAAGAGCTTCGATTCTACGAGGAAGGGAACACGGTCTTCCACGACCGTTGCCGCTCTCCCTCGTAGAATCAAAGCTCCTCCTTGACGTCCGTTACCGCTCGGCAGAGAACATGCTCGCCGAGATGAACACGGTCCGCAAGGTCAACTAGCTACTTTAACCTTCTTTCATGTAAATATGCAAGCTTAAAGTGATTTTGAGCTCAAATTGCTTACAAATGAAAAAAACCACAATAAAGAACCATATATATATAGTGAACAAAATGAGATAAGACAATGGTGAAACATGAGAGTATGAAATTGGTAACCTTTAGAACCGAAGAATCGACGGAGGAATCGAAGAAATCGACGGAGGAATCGAAGAAATCGACGGAGGAATCGAAGAATGGATGGAGAAAGAGCAAGAACTATAAGTTATTTTGAGCTCAAATTGTTTACAAATAAAAAAAACACCATAAAACAATATATATATAGTGAACAATATGAGATAAGCCAATGATGAAAAATGAGAGTATGAGATTGGTAACCTTTACAACTGAAGAATCGACGGAGGAATCGAAGAAATCGACGGAGGAATCGAAGAATGGATGGAGGAACAATGGAGGGAGGAAGCAAGAACACTAGTGCAGTGAGCTTCAAAATGTGCTGAGCTCGGGCTCGGGGAGGAAGAATGAGACAGCCGGGATATAAGGGGGGACCTTTAGTCCCGGTTGGTGGCTCCAACCGGGACTAAAGGTAACTTTCCAACCCCCGGCGCAGCCACGGCCCGGAAGTAGACCTTTACTCCCGGTTGGAGCCACAGCCACGGTCCCTGCCACCTCTATCTGGCCCAGTAGCCGTTGGGCAGGGACCTTTAGTCCCGGTTGGATCCACCAACCGGGACTAAAGGTATCTCTAGTCCTGGGCGCAAAAAATGCCGGGACTAGAGCCCATTTTGGCCAAAGATCAAAGGTCTGTTCTCTACTGGTGTTTCTTCATAACATTTGTCGCAGATCAAATTTGCTCTGATTGGACCATGCGGTCAATGGGTATACCGCATATGTACAATGATGTGCACCACCACCAACTCTTCTTTAGAGTTATTTATTTATCACCGGCTTTGCTTTCAAGGACAAGACAATTTTCTCCACCTGCTACACCCAAACAATACGGCAAGAGCTAGCTTCACCGATACAATAACGAACGTCTTCTTCTGTTGACTTGCCTTATAATTGACCTACATATACTTAGTCTTAAACTGGATGAGATGACCAAACAATAATGCACTTCTAAAAGACAAACAAACTAAATGTTGTGTTGGATTGGTGTGATCTCTTTGGAGTTTAGCACTAGTATATATCTCTATTGTACAGGTGATAAAGAAACCGGTTGGGTTTTTAAGTAGATTAGGTTTGTACAATACTTGTTGTTTGATTTTGTAGTATGGTAGAAGCATACCCCACGCATTGCCGCGGCATTTTCTTAAAAATAAATCTGTATATTGTGTGTGTGTGTATATATATATATATATGAATTTGACTTCCATGTTATTTTATTGTATCGGATCTGGTAAAAAATCAGTAAGCTAATATGAGAGAAACCAATAGAATATTTGATCATATTATAGAAGAATAGGTGATGAAACAAATAGCATATGTAAATGAATTTATGTTAATAGATTAGAGATTAAAAGTAATGCACATAATAGGGATTGTGTGGACATTTTTTGTAATTAATAATGGATGACATGGCTAATAGAAGAAAAACTAATATAATATTTGATCACATTATAGAAGAATAGTGAGGAAACAACTAGCATTTGTAAATGACTTTACGTTAATAGATTAGAGAATAAAAGTATTGCACATAATAGAGATAATGTTGACATTTTTTGTAATTAATAAGGTATGACATGGATAACTTGCATGAAAGGATTGCAAGTTAGTGGGACACTTAATGGGGAATGATGTGGACATCTTGCATGAAGAGAGAAAATCTCTAGTGAGGTTTAGCTTTATAAGAGTATATAGATATAGATATAGATATAGAAATAGATATATGTATAGATGTAGATAGATGACAGTGGAAGAGCTGCAAGTTGGTCGTAACAAATGTGGTTGAGCAGTCGGATTGGTCTGACCATGGAGTAGTACTAGCTACCTTTAATTTGGTGCGTACTGTAGGAACAAAGATAATGTCAGCATCTTCGCCCTACCATGTGCTTAGCATGATTCGTTGTGTGACTTACTAGGAGGTTGACTCCCTTCATTTTTAAAAATAATATTTTAAATAAGATAATATGTTCAAAAAAAACAAATTGTTGTTTCATTTCCATTAATAGAAAACTAGTCCATCAACCCGTGCTCTGGCACGGGATAAAATCTTTGGAGTAAATACTTGTATTAATCTTTACTCTTAAGTATCGTGATGAAATAGGCAATCATTTTAAGCCTACGCTACATTACTTAAGATTAGTAATAGAGCTTGATGTGAGATCTACGATGGGTAGCATGGCTTGATGATATCAATATTTAAGCCTTATTATAATTGTTTATTACCTGAAAATAATTTCGAAGAGCTGGAAGACGTAGGCACCTATGTTCTCTTGATGAATGCATTTTTTTAGAAATAAAGGGTACATGTGTGACTTTTGTATTCTTTCTTAAGTCATCTTACAATCTCTTGAATCCACTGTGTTATGGGGCTGAGGGAGTTTTTTTTTTGGGTTAGTGACAGTATTTTTTAGAGATTTTTGTGAGACGCTCGTTCAAGTTTATTAATTCCAATGTCCCCACGATGAATACTTTGATATTTTAAGATCCGATTGGCAGCAGGTTCCACTGTGTTATCATAATATCTACTTCTAGTTATTCAGAAAATAGTATAGATTTTAGGCAACACTCTTAGCTACTACGATGGCATAAAAATCATTATAGATTGGATAGCCACGATCAAGATGTTAAATTTATTGTACGAAATAAATTAAATACTTTATAGTACTACTATTTTATAAACATAGAACGCTTAAAATCAGATTATTAGTATTGATATGACATAATGTTTTAATCGATATATAATATAATTATTTAAATAATAATGGTTATTCGCTTAATTGCCGTAATAATTTATAATATTATTTACACATAGATTTAGTGTTATTGTTATTTATTTTTAAAATAGATTACTATATGGCATATATTTTAGTCAACATATAATAAACTTATCTAATGTGAAAATGGTTACTAATTTACTTGCCAAAATAAATTATATTAATATTTCCCATATACTTAGGGATATTTTTAATTATTTTGTAATAGTGAAGGTGGATAATTTAGATAATTCAAAAGTTTTACTTTATATTGCCTTTGTTGGTGATTTATGTGGGTAATTTGGATACAAATTTATGAGCTATTTAGAATTATAGTTCATAAATTACACAGGTGCGTATTTTAGATGTAAATTTAGAGAGTTAATTTCAGTTTACATGTGGTTGATAAAAATTTCCTCCTCTTTATTTGTATATATATATAATATAAAACGGTCCAATAGCACATATGAATCTTGTTTGTTTGCCTCTCATAATCTATTACCTTATTAACATTCTATCAAATTTTTTATTAATAGATTAACTAACTGTGGATGTGATGGATACTGCAGATATGATAATTTATTCACACATTACCCAGTGAGCTTGATTAGTAGGACTCATGACAATTTGTTAGCTAATTGTGAACATCGGTAATGTGATATTTTATTAATATATATATTTTGTTTTATTCATACAAATATTTTATTAATCGTTACTACTATAGATATGATATTTGAATAATGCATTACCAAGTAACGTGATTAATAGGATTTAACTCAGATAATTTATCAACTATGTGAATGTTGGAAACATGATATTTTATTAATACATATATTTTTTATTAATACAAATATTTTATTAACTAACTACTAACATTGTTACTGTATATAATAATATTTTGATGATGCATCACCATGTGACGCCATTAATAGGACTCGTCTTTATTTTATTAATAATAACTAACCGTGAACTTTAGACTCTGTGGGTAATACCGATCAAGATTCTCTCGGCCAAAGTTTGTTTTCTCCTGAAAATATGATTTTAATCTAGAATGGCAGATTTGGGTAATTTCTCAGGAAATAAAATAGATCCAACAGGTTAGAGTATTTGATTTGATGGGCGGATGTTTCTGATTAATGTGAGAATTTCTAGCATTTATCTTTTTTTCTAGCGCATCTGGAGAGGATTAACGTGGAGGCTCTGTTGAGTCCTCTAATTAGTAATAGTAAGATTGATTTAGGAGATAGTCTTTTTGCTTAAGGGGTTGGGTAATATCTCTATACATAAGAGGATGACTGCTCCTAACCAGCCCATATCTCGGAAAAAAATTGGGTGCAGACCCCTGCACCCAACCACCGTGTAGACCCACCTTGGATGGAAACCACGTGTCCCAAAAGGCCCATCACACAGTCAGGGCAGGTTGGCTTAGGCTTAAACTTCGGTGGGTCAACTTTCGTGGGCCTTTTGCCAACCACCCCTGACCGTGTGATGGGCATTTTGGGACACGTGGCTTATATCCAAGATGGGTCTACACGGAGGTTGGGTGCAGGGGTCTGCACCCAATTTTTTCCCATATCTCTGGCCCTCATTTCTAGGTTTTCCCAGTATTTAGTTGAGTTCTACTGCTGTTGAGATCCACTATGTGGGAGGTTAATACTATGTCTAGGTTTAAGTTTTCTGTAAGTTATCCTCTGTAGATCATGGAAATAAAGCAATCATGCTCTCTGAGACCTGAGCCTTTGATCTAAGATGATTTGTATTTGGTTTTTCCCTTCTTTCTTCCCCCTATTCACCATTTTGCTCGATCTTGAGTTCGTGAGGTTTTGGGATTGTTGTATTGGGTTTAATTCGTGAAAGGACATCAGATGAACACCCTGCGAAGTGAATCAGGCAGATTCATCATGAGCATGATTTTTCACCCTAGGGAGAATTTCTTGAGAAAACCCCACTTCCCTACATGGATATTCAGATCTGCATCATTTCCAGAGTTTCTGGGTTTTGTTTCTTTGGGGATATCATCTAATACATCTAAGAATCATCTCAACAGAGTTTGGGAATTTTTGGAGGCGATCCAACTTCGGATTTTTTAGAAGAATTTCAGGGACCTGAGCTGATCGAGGAAACCGTCCAGGCCGCCTGAGCCAACCGGCCAGACCGGTTCTTCGCTGTCCAGCCGGCCACCCAGACGGCCACCGTATATGTATGCTTAATAATAGTTCAATTCATGTGAACAGAGCAAAGTGGATGAAGATCAGATCAGAAACAAAGCAGAGCAGATGTAGTGCCAAGGCAGCCTGTAGCTTGGGCTCTCTGTGGCTTTGGACTCAGGTTGACACAGGAAAAAAGTAGTCTCATGCGCAACGTATACCTCTTGGCATCATTGCTAGTGATAAGCAAGCCCAATCAGTTTTACCACGCACTCCGTCTGTAAACTAGTACTACCACTAATCCATCATCAATTCAGCCAGTCGTGGGTGATACATATGCAAAAGCCCATATCAGCGAGAGCCCCTATTAATTTCTTCCTGTGGCAAGGGCATCATCGGTGGGCTGGACGCGCGCCTAGCAGGTTGGCGTGTTATGGCAGGGTGCTCTCTTTTCTTTTTTGTTTCTCAAAATGCACGTAGTTCAATGACTAGCCGTGGTCTTTTCTTCTTGGCCCATGACTAGCTTTAGAGCAAAAGACAGCGCAAATCATGTGGTCTCTACCCATGTACCCCAGCTTGCTTGTCTTTGTCTCTGTTAATTATTGGGTGAGTGTTGGCTCGCACAATCAAGAAGATGTATTGGTAACAATATTCTAACACGCCCATTTGGCAGAGCAAAGCTTCTTGGTTAAATAGGTGCGCATTTTGGTGTAGACTTGGGAGGTCAAGATCATGGCGAGTAATTTTTTATTTTTATTGTATAAAAATAAAAATTAGGTGCGCATTAGGTGTAGACTTGCGAGGCCATGATCGGTGAGTAATTTTTTTATTCTTATTTTAAACAAAAGCAGCACTCAAGATGCTCGGAACGTTAAAAAGGACAGCCCCCATTTCGGGTTACATTACATGGTCAATTCTGAAAGAAAAAGAAAGCAGACAACGATATAGGAAAAAATAAGAGTGGGCTTGGGCAGCCAAAAAATTTAGTCTGCTCGTGCTCCTAGATAGGGCTGACACTACCAATTTCGTGGGATTCAAAAAAAAACTACCCATTTTGGGTGCCAATGAGTATTAGTAGCTCTGGGCATTATTGGACGGAGGGGTGGTTTGACGCGACGTGACTAGCTAATTTGGCATCTGCTGCCTGGGTTGAAGGTTGTCAATTATTTTGGTTGTACGATACTGATAGTATAATTTACAAATTAAAAGTGTTTTTAGAAGCAACGGCAGCAGTTGAGCCGACTGTGTTTGTATGTAGGTACACTGCCTTGTGAAAGTACTACGACAATTGTGTAACATCATAATCTTCATCTAACGTGCCGCTTAGATGTATGAAAAGTTACACAGTCGGTACGTATGAAAAGTTGAGTCGTCGACTCGACGACTGACATCAACTATGTACCAAACTATATGTATTATGATGATGTGACTCGTGTTTCCAAGCACTAGTAGCTAATATTTTTTTTTCTAAGCACGCAACCATACTCGCTACTAGCTCCAGATCTACAACCATGTGGAAAGACTGTAGGACAGCGGTTCACCATGCACAAAAAGCACTGGCAGCTTATATTATTATTATACTGTGTAGTACATCGACGTACGCATGGAACAAGTTTATCGTTCTAATCTCATTATTTGTCGTTTGTTTCTAGTTATATATATACAAGTCTGACGTGCTGGCAACGGTGTACATACCATGGTTTGTATAATTTGTTGCACAGAGCTTGTACCAAAAATGGGCTTTGCCGTAACGTAAATTCGCTCCGAGGCCAAGCCAAGATACGAGTGGTGTGGCATTAACAAATGTTTTGCAACTCCAGACTCGAAGTTAGAAGGATGAGACTGAAATACTAGATCTATCGAGTGAGAGATGAACAGGTGAGACAAATAGTGGGGGACGACAGGACCGAGTGATGAAAGAGGAGTAAGTGCCTAATGAACCGACAGTGAAGGAGAGAGTGGGAGATTAAATAAAAAATTTCATGCTGCAAGTAAAGTTTATTTTTATTCCATATGCTCACATGCATGCATGTAGCAAATCGAGAGATGACATGCCACTAAGTAGAAACAATAGGAGCAGATCACTGTCCACACGAGACACGACACGCTAAGCGCTGGATGAAGACAAATACTACTTGCGCGTGCATGCATGTGACCCCAGAAGGCCAGCTTTATTATTTTGCGGTTGTTCCGGCTCGGCCTGTGCGATTACTGAAAAGTTTTTTCTTTTGTGAATAGATTAGTCAAAAGTTAAGTGGGCATGCATGTGATTCCAATTCTTTAACGGCGATGAACGAGAAATATACTAATAAAGACTTGTGTCAGTCAAGTTGCTACTCCTCTACTCCATTTCCTATACAAGGGGAGTCGCTTCCTGCTGGGATCATCGCCTCACGCATTCTGCCGCACTCTCTTTCGTTCCGCATTCTGCCCCGCAATAAGTTGAGGTGAGCATTATATAGTTAATTTCCTTCCGCGATGTTTTCTCCATGGACGACCGAGTAGCATTATATAGTTAATTTTGATATCAAGTTATGCTCTCTGGGGATTATGAGACAAATCTGTGCTTATATATGTATGATTTACTACTAGCAGGTAGATAGGCTTGAGCCATGGCGGCTGCCCTGGATGCTTTAGCACCCTACGTGAAGAAGCTTATCGCAGACATGGCACAAGAAGAGGTGTCCATGCTGCTTGGCGTCTCCAGCGAGATCACCAAGCTGGAGGACAACATGGAAGGCCTCAAAGCCTTCCTCAAAGATGCTGAGAGGAGGCGCATCACCGACACGAGCGTGCAAAGGTGGTCGACAAAGCTCAACAACGCCATGTATGATGCCACTGACATCCTCAACCGGTGCCAGCTCGAGGCAGACAAACGGAGGGAGTCTAGAGGCGGTGGCAATGTGGAGCATAAGTCACCCGGCTGTTTCCAGCCATTTCTTTTCTGCCTGCGGAATCCCGTGTTCGCACACAAGATAGGAAGCCGCATCAAGGAGCTCAACCAGCGGCTGGAAGTCATCCACACAAGGAGGCGGATCAGTACAAGTTCAATATTGGCCTCGGTTCCAACCCGGAGCCAAGGAAGCTAACTGCTGCTGAGTTATCCAGCTATAGGACAAGTTCACTTGTCGATGAGTCAGCCATAGTTGGGGAACAGATAGAGAGGGATACAAGGGAGCTCGTTCAGGTGCTAACCTCAAGTGATAATAATCACAACATCAAAGTTGTGTCTATAATTGGTGTTGGTGGCATGGGAAAGACTACTCTTGCTCAGAAGATCTTCAATGATGCAACCATCCGAGAGCACTTCAAGACCAAGACGATATGGCTAAGCATCACTCAACAGTTTGACGAGGTTGAGCTACTGAGGACAGCAATCAAGCATGTTGGAGGCGACCATGGTGCTGAGAAGGACAAAAACACTCTGACGGAGACCCTATTCCACACCCTGTCCAGAGGAAGGTTTCTGCTGGTGATGGATGACGTGTGGAGCCAGAAAGTGTGGAACGACGTGCTTAGTGTCCCAGTCAGAAATGCTAGCAAGAAACAACCTGGAAGCAAGGTCCTTGTCACCACAAGATCTGCACACCTACCCCAACAGATGCAAGCCCCCCTGCACCAACACCGTGTCAAGCCTCTAGAGAATGATGATGCTTGGTCTTTGCTCAAGAAGCAGCTACAGCCTGATCAGGTTAGTTGTCTATCCATACTTTATACAACTAGGCTATATACTTGATTTTGATAGAAAGCATATCGATCGGAGTTCCGTTAAATCTAAGCATTCGTGCTACGAACACCAGCTTATGAGAGTAGCAAAAGGAGACCAGTAAAACTATGATCTAGAAGAAATAATCAAATGTAACAACAAAACACTAGGATCAAGTTAGCTATTATTCACTCCAATGAAAGATTTAGTGCATGGCTAGCTCCGTATGAAATCTAGCTATTTGAAATTTGATGGTATTTGAAATGTAACATCAATTATAGTGGAATTTAATAGTGACCAAAATACCCCTAACTATTATAATGCAACAATTAATAGTTATCTAAAAAATTCATAACTTTTGCATATGAAGTCGTATGAACATAAACTTTAAATATAATCAAAATTGTAGAGCTCAATAATATCTATAGCTTTGTAATTGACAAATTCTTTGTTTCAAACTATTTAGGTTGCCAAAACTTCCTTTGAAATTGTCAAATTTTGACAAAATCTATAAATATAAATGATCTCAGATATTGACATGGTATATACAAAATTTGTAGTTATCAGTAGGATCTAAACTTTGTAGATAATAATTTTTTATCTAAAGTAATATAGAGTCTCTTCTTAAATTTTGAAATCCAAAATTTAGGAATTTCAAATTACTTCGAACATTGGAACAGACGTTTTAAAAATGTTAAATTTCAAATTTAAAAATATAAAATAATAAAAGGAATATTCAGCATTCTAAATGACTTAAGATATTCTAACTTTGAATTTAATATTTCGGAATTTGATTTCATACTATAAATAATTTTCAATCCAAAACTTGTCAACAACAAAATTATAGATCTCACTAAGCACTACAATTTTGATATAAAGTTCGTCTTCATCCAACTTTATATGCAATTATGAATTTTTGGATAACTATTAATGGTTTGTATTATAATAGTCAGGTGCATTTTGGTCACTTTTAACTTCTCTCTCCAAAGTAGTCCTTAGAAATATAATTTTAATAGCTACATTCTCTAAGAACCAATTACCAGCATTGAAAAGTACTTTGTAGCCAAGACAACAGTGAGCAGTGTCCCTTAGCAAAGATCACCATTGAAGAGTGCCCTACCGCAAATCTTTACAATATGGCACACTTTTAATATGTTGGCCAATCTAAGTGTCCTGGTCACATAGAAGAACCATGGTCAAATTACACTTGAGCGTGCGGAGCCTCCTTGAGTGGGTGGAGCTTGCTATAGCGGACAGCGATGTAGGCTAGGCTCCTGAAGTTGAGGACCTGGCCCGGAGCGAAGGTGCTGGCCGTGATGGAGAACTCGTCGGGGAAGCGGACGACACCGTCTGGGGCATGTGTCTGCCACTATAGAAAAAGAAAGCTGTGCCTTTTCCAGGAGATGTCTCAGTTTGTTTTCATATATCAGAATAATATATGTTTGATATTATCTTGTCCCCGCTTTCGGCCCCTCAATCTCGACACCTTCTCATTGAGATTGGGGAAGGTTTTAGGTAGTGATAGGTGATCAAATAAAGAGAAGTGTAAAGGTTGTTGTTAGAAAACAAGCTTTCAGGGTATTGCGGTTCTAGACTGCCAAGCTTTTAGAAAAGAAGATGCTTAATTATTGCTTATATATTATATAATATACATGACTGACGACTCACGGTCACGGATCGATGATCATCGTCACGAGGGAGGTTATTAGCTCTCTCTCTGAGCAGGAGTCGAGCACAAGGGAGCAGCAGCCTTCCTTCTGCCAAGCCTGTCATCTTCTGCTCCGTCTCTGAGCTCCTAGTCTCCATCCCACAACCGCCGTCCCTGAACTCAACTCCGTATTCACCGACAAGATCCACTCCAGAAGCCGTTGCACCCGACCTCCCTTCCATCTTCAACGCCGAGATTTCAAGGTAGCTCCTTTCTGATATGATTCGTTCTCAGAGACCTAGCAAAACAGACTCGATCTGCAGTCCTTGCTAGCTGCTCTTTTTTTTTTTTTTTTTTTTTTGAGAAAACTGGAGGGGCCGAAGCCCCTGCTAGCTGCTCTTCTCGATGTAATTAACCACTAAAGGTTTCAGATCATGAACATGAACCCACTCATCGGTATGACATGTTAACTAATCCTTGTTTTGCTTAACGAAGATATCAATCTATAAGGTCATCCTGGCTTTAACAGAGTCCTTACAGTCCAAAATATAGATGACGTACGTTTAAGCTGACGAAGAAATCAATCTACAATACTGCACCTTGGCACTTAGTTACCTTGACTACTGATTTGTTACAGCTGACTAACAGGGCTGGTAGATATTCCGGATCTATCTAATGGTTCAGGATTTTTTGCTTGCTCATGTAGGAACTGTGCTTGAGAGTTGAGACATGGCAGCCGTCCTGGATGCCTTGGCACCCTACGTCAAGAAGCTAATAACAGACATGGCACAAGACGAGGTTTCCATGTTGCTGGGCATCTCCGCCGAGATCACCAAGCTGGAGGACAACACGGAAGGCCTCAAAGCCTTCATGGCAGATGCCGAGAGGAGGCACATCACTGACACGAGCGTGCAAAGATGGTCAACAAAGCTCAACAACGCCATGTATGACGCCACTGACATCCTCGACCTGTGCCAGCTCGAGGCCAACAAGCGCAGGGAGTCCAGAGGTGGCGATGGCATAGAACAGAAGTTGCCCAGCTGCTTCCAGCCATTGCTCTTCTGCCTGCGGAATCCCGTGTTCGCACACAAGATAGGCAGCCGCATCAAGGAGCTCAACCAGAGGCTGGAAAGCATCCACAAGGAGGCGGACAAGTACAAGTTCAATATTGGCCTCGGTTCCAACCCGGAGCCAAGGAAGCTAACTACTGCTGAGCCATCCAGCTATAGGACAAGTTCACTTGTCGATGAGTCAGCCATAGTTGGGGAACAGATAGAGAGGGATACAAGGGAGCTCATTCACTTGCTAACCTCAAGTGATGATAATCACAACATCAAAGTTGTGTCTATAATTGGTGTTGGTGGCATGGGAAAGACTACTCTTGCCCAGAAGATCTTCAATGATGCAACCATCCAAGAGCACTTCAAGACAAAGACGATATGGCTAAGCATCACTCAACAGTTTGACGAGGTTGAGCTACTGAGGACAGCAATCAAGCATGCTGGAGGCGACCATGGTGCTGAGAAGGACAAAACACTCTGACGGAGACCCTATTCCACACCCTGTCCAGTGGAAGGTTTCTGCTGGTGATGGATGACGTGTGGAGCCAGAAAGTGTGGAACTATGTGCTTAGTGTCCCAGTCAGAAATGCTAGCAAGAAACAACCTGGAAGCAGGGTCCTTGTCACCACAAGATCTGCACACCTACCCCAACAGATGCAAGCCCCCCTTCACCAACACCGTGTCAAGCCTCTAGAAAATGATGATGCTTGGTCTTTGCTCAAGAAGCAGCTGCAGCCTGATCAGGTTAGTTGTCTATCCATACTTTATACAACTAGGCTATATACTTGATTTTGATAGAAAGCATATGGATCGGAGTTCCGTTAAATCTAAGCATTCGTGCTAGGAACACCAGCTTACAAGAGTAGCAAAAGGAGACCAGTAAAACTATGATCTAGAAGAAATAATCAAATGTAACAACAAAACACTAGGATCAAGCTAGCTATTATTCACTCCAATGAAAGATTTAGTGCATGGCTAGCTCCGTATGAAATCTAGCTATTTGAAATTTGATTCTATTTGAAATGTAATATCAATTATAGTGGAAGTTAATAGTTACCAATATACCCCTGACTATTATAGTGCAACAATTAATAGTTATCTAAAAAATTCATAACTTTTGCATATGAAGTCGTATGAACATAAACTTTAAATATAATCAAAATTGTAGAGCTCAATAATATCTATAACTTTGTAATTGACAAATTCTTTGTTTCAAACTATTTAGGTTGCCAAAACTTCCTCTGAAATTATCAAATTTTGACAAAATCTATAAATATAAATGATCTCAGATATTGACATGGTATATACAAAATTTGTAGTTATCAGTAGGATCTAAACTTTGTAGATAATAATTTTTTATCTGAAGTAATATAGAGCCGCCTCTTAAATTTTGAAATCCAAAATTTAGGAATTTCAAATTACTTCGAACATTGGAACCGACGTTTTAAAAATGTTAAATTTCAAATTTAAAAATATAAAATAATAAAATAAATATTCAGCATTCTAAACTACTTAAGATATTCTAACTTTGAATTTAATATTTGTGAATTTGATTTCATACTATAAATAATTTTCAATCCAAAACTTGTCAACAACAAAATTATAGATCTCACTAAGCACTACAATTTTGATATAAAGTTCGTCTTCATCCAACTTTATATGCAATTATGAATTTTTGGATAACTATTAAAGGTTTGTATTATAATAGTCAGGTGTGCATTTTGGTCACTTTTAACTTCTCTCTCCAAAGTAGTCCTTAGAAATATTATTTTATTAGCAACATTGTCTAAGAACCAATTACCAGCATTGAAAAGTACTTTGTAGCAAAGACAACAGTGAGCAGTGTCCCTTTGCAAAGACCACCATTGAAGAGTGCCCTACCGCAAATCTTTACAATATGGCACACTTTTAATATGTTGGTCAATCTAAGTGTCCTGGTCATATAGAAGAACCATAGTCAAATTACACTTGAGCAGGCGTAGCCTCCTTGAGCGACGTAGGCCAGGCTCCCGAAGTTGAGGACCTGGCCCGGAGCGAAGGTGTTGGCTGTGACGGAGAACTCACCGGGGAAGCGGACGCCACCGTCTGGGGCGGCGCCACTTGCTCTGGCGACGAGGTGGGTGGCTCCGGCCACTATAGAGCAGGAATCACACTTGACGTGCTCCCCTACCTAGAGCGCCAGCTGTCACGGGATCAGAACCCCGGCAAGCATTGTTGTTCGTATTAGTGTCAGAGTACATGTCTCCAGTGTCTTGGGTGGACTCAAGAACACGAGAATCAACAGAGGGGATGCAACGGTTTATCCTGGTTCGGGCTTTTGGGTCCCTACGTCCAGCAGCGGATGATCCTTATACTCAAGAGCACCCAAAATCTAGGGGTTACAACAGAGTGCAAGAGAGAGATTTGTAGGGGATCGCTCGGTGCTGATCCTAGGGAAGCCTCGCCGCCGGTGGAGCCTTCCCCCTCGTCGAAGAGGAGGAAGACGATCGGAGAAAGGGGAAGGAGCTCTCTGTGCCTCTCTCTGGGTGGATTTGCTCTTGGTGCAGAGCACGAATTGGTTTGCTGAGGAGTCCAACGATCCGTCTCTGGATCGTCTGGAATTCTGTTCTGGAATCGTCCATTGGAATCGTCCTCTCCCGTCTTAGGATCCGACCTCCCGTTACATATCAAGGTAGGTCAGGTACATGACGGTTTGTGAGAGTTTATCCTATGGTCTACATGCGCCGGAGTCCAGCAGGGTCTTGCCATGGTGTCATGTGGACCATGGCGATGTCATGGAGCCGAAGAAGCCCTGGGCATCGTCCGGCCACTCTGTTCTGACACGTTGAATGTCAGACTGTGTCGGCTTGGACCGGTCTTCACCACGTGCGCCTTCTAGAGGCTTCTTGTTGGCGAAGACAGCCGGCTTGGGGGGCTGACACGCGAGCCCAGAAGCCTTGGAGCCCCCAAGGCTAGCGGAGGAGTTTGGCTTCTTGCGTCACGCCCACTGCGTGACCCTTTTGGAGGAGCGGTTGATAGCGCCGCGCCTGTGGGGCAGTGCCGGGGAGCCCTCGAGCCTTGGTGGCTCTGGGGGTTTGCCTCGTGCCTGGGCCTTTGCTAAAACTGAAGGCCGGGAAGGAGCTAAGGATCGGGTCCATGCTCCCTTTGATTGGGAGCCTGGGGCTCGGGCGAGCCCCCGAGTCCCAAGCAGAGGCGCCGGGCATGCTCGAGCTCAGCCCAATGCCTTAGCCGGAGGGTGTGCGCGAGCGCACCCAATGGGTGTAGCCCCCGAGAGATCCGGGAGGGGTCGGTCATGGGATCTCTCGGTTGGGAACCCTCGATCCTGAGGCTTAACATATCTCCATGTTTGGATTTGATCAATAAGTAACCTCTAAATATAACGTTTGTCTAAATTATCCACCTATGCCATTACAAACCATAATGTAAAGTAGTCCAAAATTTACAACTAAATTACTCAGTCTACCATTTCTTATAAACCAAAACGAAGACCCTAAGTTTGCATATAAATGAATATTTTAATGCATCAAGTGCGTCCTAGTAGATAATGCCCAGATTTTGACTTTCGACTATCCTAGTCGTCCTATAGCTAATAATAACTGCCACACAACAAATTTAAAACGCAAAGAGACCATTAAAGTCCGATTCCTGTAGCCACAAGAAAACTTTTTTTTGCAAGGAAAGCCACTGCAAAACTTTCTGTAGTATAGTCCTGTTTCCCGAATGAGAACATTTAAAGCCCAATTGCAATGCATGGATTCCGTATATTAGACTTATGGGATTTTGCGCCCATTCATGCGGATTCCATTTGAAATCGGCCCTTTCCAAGCATAGTCTTGTGCTTATTTTCGAATAAAGGACGGTACACTTCCAATACGTTGGCCAACCTACGCTTCATTGTTTTACAGAAGCAGCTTATTTGCTTAGAGAAGTACATAAGCAACCTGATAGTTGTTAGAAATAATTAAGAAGCTTTAAATTAAATGTTGGCAAGTAGATGGAATTGATCAACTGAAAACTATTGGGATGGAAATTCTTGAAAACTGTGATGGCTTACCACTTGCAATTAAAGTGATTGGAGGTCTCTTGAGCACAAGATACCCAAGTGAGCATGAGTGGAAATCTGTTTTGAACAAGCCAGCTTGGTCACTGACCGGACTGCCTCCAGAACTCGACAACCGACTATACTTGAGCTACGAGGACTTGTCCCCCCAGTTAAAGCAATGCTTTCTGTACTGCTCACTATTTCCTAAAGGTGAAGAACTCGTACATGGTTTAGTAACTCAAATGTGGATTGGTGAAGGATTTATCCAACCTCCGGGTGGTAGTACTAATAGTTTACAAGAGTATGAGTTCGAAGAGATGGCAACTGAGTACTACCAAGAGTTAATAAAGAGGAACCTTATAGAACCTACAAAAGAATATTCTCTCACTGGATACCGGTGCACCATGCACGATGTGGTCTGCACCTTTGCTGAACACATGGCAAGAGAAGAATCACTAGTGGTGGTGGTTGGCAGAGAACAGGCTGCTACTGGTATGCATGTCCGTCGCCTCTGCATAGAACAGACCGTATCAGTACTGGATTGGGGCATTTTGCAAAGGCGAGAGTCGCTTAGGACATTAATTATAAATTCTAGAGTAAACTTTCATCTTCCTGATGACTCGCTGAGTAGTTTCTCTAGCCTGCGGGTACTGTACATATTGTCTGCTGATTCTAATAGATTGGTTCCCTCTCTATCTATGTTGAAGCACTTAAGATACCTTCACTGGGAGGATACTGATATATCTAGGCTACCAGATGATATCCAAAAGATGAAATTTCTACTGTACATTTCACTTGTTAACTATAAGAAGCTATGCTATCTTCCTGGCAGCATCATAAAACTTGTGCATCTAAGATCTCTTAACATCAGAGGATCAAATGTTAGTGTCATGCCTAAGGGGTTCAGTGTGTTAACAAATCTGAGGTCACTTTATGGCTTCCCAGTACACGTGGACATGGATGCAAGCAATAGCTGGTGCAGTTTGCAAGAGCTGGAGCCTCTCTCTCAGCTTAGGGATCTTACATTATATGGCCTAGAGAAGGTGCATGACAGCCGGATGGCTGAAAAGGCCATGATTAGCAGCAAGCGCCACCTTGGGTATCTAGAGTTGAACTACAGTGCAAGTGGACATGCTATAGGGACAGGTGGTGCTGAGGCAGAGCAGCAACAACAACAGAGTGTGACCGAGGAAGTCTTGGAAAAGCTCTGCCCTCCAACCTGCCTAGAGAATCTAGGTGTGATAGGAGGATACATTGGTTGCCGGCTACCAGACTGGATGTGTGCTCCAGGATCGGCAGAGTTTAAGAGCATAAGGTATTTGGAACTGGAGAACCTGCCTTGCTGCACCCAGCTCCCTGATGGTCTATGCTGCCTCCCAAGTTTGGAATTGCTGGACGTCACGGATGCGCCAGCCATCAAGCGTATTGGCCCCCAATTCCAAGCGTCATCCTCCGTGGCAGCTGGAGGTTCCGCTGCTTGTACATCTGCACCGTTTCCTTAACTGAGAGAGCTGTATTTGGATGGACTACGTGAGTGGGAGGAGTGGGAATGGAATGACTGCGAGGAGCATAATGAAGTGAAAACTGCCATAGCCATGCCTTGTCTGGAGACACTCCAAATCAACAACTGCAAGCTGAGCTGTCTTCCACCAGGCCTCGCCAGCAGCAAGAGGCATAATCTTAGAAAACTAAACCTGTACGAGCTCTCCAACCTGACACATGTGGAGAACATCCCTTCAGTTGTGAAACTTGATGTGTTTGACTGCCCTGAGCTCAAGAGGATCAGCGGCCTCGCCATGCTGCAGAAGATTAGGATCACTTGCTGCCCAAATCTGGAGGTTCTTGAAGGTGTCCCAGCACTCGACAGCCTTCGACTGGAGGACGCCACCATGGACACGCTTCCAGAATACCTGCGAGCTGTACACCCAAGGTATCTCGAGTTGTATTGCAACAAGAAGCTACACGAATCCTCCTTATCACCACGTAGCTCTGAATGGAAGAAGATCAGCCATATTGGAAAACGCGACATCAACTGCATCGAAGATTCAGATACAAGTTCGGATGGATATTCAGAGGAAGACTGAGGACAGCACAGCTCCATTGATGATCGCTCATGCACTCAGGTAATAGTAAATCGCATTCTTTCACTATGCCGAAAGTTGCTTTCCAGATTATTAATTAGTTGTTGCTTGTACTCCAATTCTGGCATAAGTATGTTTATTATCATCTCTTGTATTTGTAGCTATAATTTTTCTCTCACTTAGTACGTATTTTCAAGTGTCATTATGCAGTGACCGTGTAACTAATGTATGCAGGGATCCAGGATCCTTACGCAGAGCCACATGATGTTAGCTTGCAGTGGCAATTGGGAGTGAGATGTGCTTGGTAGAAGCTCGTCTCCAGCACGCACTCATGCAGTACACATACTCTGTTCACATGCAGACTGCTGACATACTGCCAAATCATGGTTACCGGCGGCGTCTCCTGCACTCTTGTAGTCTTGACCATGTATCTTTGTACACTCCATATATATATATATATATATATATATATATATATATATATATATATATATATATATATATATATATATATATATATATATATATATATATATATTTGAGTAAAATGCATCCGAAGTCCATTAACTTTCGTTGAGGTGTCATCTAGGTCCATCAACTTTGAAACTGTATTTTTGGATCCATCACTACCGGAAACGTCAAATTTGCCGAGGGTTTTTATGTTTGCCGAGTGTATTCTCTCGGGCACTCGGCAAACAAGTGATTTGCCGAGTGCTTCCCTAAAAACACTCGTTAAAGAGTAGGTTTGACGAGTGTCAAAAAAAAACACTCGGTAAAGAGGGGGTTTGCCGAGTGTTTTTTTTTTTTTTGACACTCGGCAACGAAATAAAATCTTTTTTCATGGGAAAGAAGGAGCAGAAAAAAAATTAAAAAAAAAACTTTGCCGAGTGCCCAAATCTAGGACACTCGGCAAAGGAAAAAAAATCTTTTTTTCTGTGAACGAAGGAGAAGAAAAAAATGAAAAAAACTTTGCCGAGTGTCCATATCTAGGACACTCAGCAAAGGAATAAAATATATTTTTTTTAGAAAAAAAGAACAAAAAAATGAAAAAAAAAGTTTGCCGAGTGCTTGGATCCAGAACACTCGGCAAACAAAATTTAATATAAATATGCCGCACCCCGCGCCTCCTCTCTCCAAATCCGCCGCCCGCCCTCTCGTGAAATCCGCGCGCGCCTCCTCTCTCCAAATCCGCGGCGGCGCCCTCCCCCCTCCCGGCGCGGCGTGGCCCTCCTCTCCCCCGGCACGGTGTGGCCCTCCTCTCCCCCGGCGCAGCCCTCCTCTCCCAGGCGGATCCGACGCCTTCCTTCCCAATGGCGTGGCGGCGCGGATCCGGCGCGACCCTCCTCTCCCCCGGCGCGGCCCTCCTCTCCCCCGGCGCGGATCCGGCGCCCTCTCCTTCCCCGGCGGCGTGGCGGCGCGGATCCGGCGCGGATGCTCTACCTTCTTCCCCGGCGTGGTGGTGGCGGCATGGATGGTGGTGGCGGTGCTGGTGGTGCGGCAGTGGTGTCGGCGTCCCTTTTTTATTTTTTTTGAAAAAAAAGTTTGCCGAGTGTTTTTTTTTTGCACTCGGCAACTTATTTGCCGAGTGCCCGACAGAAAACACTCGGCAAACTAGCGTTTGCCGATAAAAATTCGCCGAGTGTCGTTTACCGAGTGTAACACTCGGCAAACCATTTGCCGAGTGTTTTTGGGACTTCGCCGAGTGCCCCTGGCACTCGGCAAATGTTCTGTATCCGGTAGTGCATTAACTTTCGTTGGGGTGTCATCTAGGTCCATCAATTTTATAACTGCATTTTTTTGTCCATAAACTTTTAAAATGGTTCACTACAGATCCATACAATTTATTTAACCTTAAATCCAACGCATACATGCATGCACGTCGGCTTCGGCCTCCGGTCGTTGCGTCGGTGGAGACTAGCCAGGGCCAGCGTCCGTGTGGCTGCCCTGTGCTGTGCCCGCCCGCCCACGTGAGCCCACGCCGCAAGGCTCAGTGGCTCACCGGCACGCGGCGGCGTGTGCTTACTGCAACGAGGTAGTAGTGCTTACTGCAACGAGTGGCGAGCCTTTGCCGTTGCACAATCAGAGCAAGATGACTGACTTTCCAAGTACAATTTGTGCGCTGCTAATACGCAATTCAATGATCTCAGTGAAAAAGGACACAATGCCGCGCAGGGAAAACTCTGAAAGAATCAAGAGAACAGAACAATGAACTCAAAGCTAGGATGTGCAATGGCTAAGAACTCAGGGGCTCTGCTCAATGCGTGGCCGGCGAGTCCGTGCCACCACCGTCCGCTGCTGCGACTGGCAGACCTGCGCCGGGAATTTGCACCCGAACCGCTTCGTCACTATCGCGCCCCACCTCCCATCCGCCGGCACGGACGGCGCTCCCCTATCCACCGGTGCCCCGCCTCGCCGGTCCATCTTGTCGATGGCTTTCCTCATGCTCGTGCACTCACGCTCGAGCTCCTGCACGCGGTTCCGCATGCTGTCCATATCGAGCCGCAGCATCTGGTTGCCCCGTGCCGCCACGCGCCATGTCCCGCCACCGTCGCTCTCATCGCCTTCCTCCCCTGACCCGGCTGCGCCGCCTTCGTTCGCCGTGATGGTACGCGCGATGGCCCGGCGTAGCTGGAGCTGCTCGAAGAAGAGCACCTGCACGACCGTCCGAAGCGGTAGCCGTTCGTTCTGCGCCGCGTGCGTGCAGGCCTCCAGTGTCAGCTTGCGCCCGTCCACCACGCCGCTCACCTTCTCCTTCTCCTTCTCTTCTTCACTGAGACCCGGATGAGCCTGCAGACAGATCAGCCAAAACAAGCATTCATCACTCATCAACACTGGCATTGTTTCACAAGCTTGCAAACAAGAAGATGACGAGAACGCGCTGCTCCCTCACCTTGAGGTAGATGTCGACAGCTCGGTAAAGGCCATCGTCGTACACGCGGGCGCCGTCCGGCAACGCCCAGGCGAGGTCGCAGAATTTGTCCGGCTTCAGGTAGGCATCTGTCGCGATCTCCCCCAAGTAGGCATCCACCAACCTCCCCACGGCCAGCATGGCTCGTCGGCTAGCTTCTCTGCCTGGGGTCTCCGCTTCACTGCCCTCCTCTTCATTGCCCTCGTCAGCGACGTCGCGGCCTTCCAGGAAATACGGCACGATGCGCTCGACGCAGTCCACGTCGTAGAGCGTCCCCACGAGGTACGAGTAGCTCGGGATGAGAAGGTCGTCGACGGCCGCGTCGGGCAGCCGCGCGGCGGTGCGCCGCTCAAGCATGTCCCGTGACGCCTCTGACGCGTGGAGAATGTTCACCATACGCAGGAGACCGAAGAGGATGCGCGCCGTGGTGGCGCCCACGGCCGTGCCGGTGTGGGCACTGCTCTTGATGGTTTCCTCGGGGAGGTTGGCAATGACGGTCTCGAGAAGCGCCTTCTGCTCCCCATCGGACGAAGGCGGCGCAGCGACGGCGCCCCCACCCCCGCCGACATGCCTGCCAGTGCGCGACAGCCCTGGTATGGACCGCTTGGCGTACGCAATGAGCGCCCCCTCGATGACCTCAGGGCCGACGCCGTGCTCCTTCATGGCGGCAATGACACGGGTGAACGTGGCCAAGGACAGGCCAGCGAGGTCGTCGAACCAGGTGGCCCCGGCGGCGGCGCCGGCGGTCGCCGTCCCTGGCGTCGTCGGCGATGGGCCAGCCGAAGAGCGCCGTGGGCGTGGACGCGGCGGCCTTGGCGGCGATGGCGTCCACGCAGCGTGACAGGAGGCCGAGGTCGTCGGCGAGGGGGAGGAGGCCCTCGCAGGACTTGAGGGCGCGGATGGCGTCCCTGGGGTTCCTCAGGACGGTCTGCGATATGAACCGGTCGGCGGGCATCATGGTTACCGGCGGCATCTCCTGCACTCTTGTAGTCTTGACCATGTATCTTTGTACACTCCATATATATATTTTTTGAAGTAATGGACCTATATATATTTGCACAAGTAATAGGTCTGAAGCCGTGGATCTTGTAATGAACCGAATGTGTGGTCATGAAAGCAGACATGCAGCACGAACATTGTATGGTGACCTGATCGCTGATCATGAAATCAGGCATCCCAATCATTGTTGTTGATCGATCTTACTCAGCCTCCTCGATATCATGGCCATTATGGAGTTCTCCACTCCGATCTCCATGGCAACACCATGTCCACATCTGCTTTGTCGCCTGCACTGCACCAATATATGCAAGGCCCTCTGCTTTGTGAGGGAGGCAGAGCAAATGGTTCATTCATACTACTTCGCTGTGAGCTGTGACTGAGGAATATAATGGTTCATTCATACTACTTTGGGAATATACGTCACCTGGCACCAGTGAATCCAAGGTATCTCTAGTTGGATTGCAACAACTGGCCGCATAAGCCCGCAATAATATAATGTTGGCGACACGCGCAGACGGGTTGAGGGACAGCAGCAACCTGCCCCAGCGCCCGGCCTGCAATTCTACTAGCGAATGCACTTGCTTGTTGTAAAAGCAGAAAGTAAACGACGGACCTGCTTGGTGCGTGCAGGCTGAAGCTTCGACTTTGATTGAAGCTGTGTTCAATTCAATCCAAAGTGTGTCGGTCAGTAACTCAGTATCCAGCAGCAGGTCCATGTGCTTCCGAGTCGCTTGTCGTGTAGGGGAGGGGGTCGCCGGTGGGTGCGGCCATGCGGGCAAAAGAGGTGCAAGGTAGCTGTACACTGTGGTAATCATTGTCGTCGCTGGTGCTAGAGTGGGGCGGATCGAGGGAGCACCGTTGGCGGGAAAAGGAGCGGCGGCGGTGGCAGCTTCAGAAACCCGATAATAATAAAAACGAGCCCCTGTGGGGGTGGGCCTAGTGTTACAAACAACTGAAGGAAAATTACTATTATATCACTGATAGCAAAAATTAAATTTATAAAAATTCTTTTTAAAGAATTGGTCACAAAATAGAAAATATGAAGGTAGCTGCAAGTACCAATGGTACTTTTCCAACGAATTGTAAAAGATATGCAAGGTTCTCTACTGTGTGACCGAGGCAGGCAAATGTCAAAAGAGTTATTTTATGTACAAAAGCTGGTTGGGTTTATTTTAGAATACCATTTAGAAAAGACATAAAATCTTACTATTATTAATTAGAGGCCCTAAGAGAGCCTCCACATTAATTCTCATCAGATGCGTTAGAAAAAAAAAAGGAAACTGCTAGAAAATCTAACATTAACCAGACACATCTGGCTATCAAATCAAAAGTCTTGAGCCATTCATAACCATTAGATCTATTTTATTTGTAGAAATTTACCCACGTATGACATTATACTAAATAAAATCTTTTTAATGAAAACAAAAAATGGCCGTACGTATGTTTCATAGTTAGTTAATACAAAATAGCAGATTGGTCTATCTATCATGTTCACTTTTAGTTAATATATTTATATCAATATTAAATATCAGGACCCATCACGTTTATGGATCTATCAATAAACTTACTTTTTTTATAAAGAAAAAGAGAACGTTCAATCATACAGAAAAAACTTGAACCGCCTTACAAATGTTCGCTCACAGATGGTTAATATAAAATATTAGATTAGCCTACGAATCATGTTCACTTGGTTAATACATTAATACGCATATAAAATATCATATCCGAGATCCTAACATATGCGTATGTTAAGCCTCGGGATCTATGGTTCCTGACCAAAGAGAACCCCCCCCCCCCTCGATCCCTACAGGATCGCCCTGGGGCTCGGGGGGCATATCTATCGGGTTCGCTTGCGCGCACCCTCAGACTAAGGAACTTGCCCGAGCCTAAGCACGCCAAGGCATCTGCTCAGGGCTCGGAGACTAACCCGATCCTCAGGCTCCCGATCGGCTAGGAACATGAGCCTGATCCTTGGCTCCTGCCCGGCCTACGATGCCAGCCAAGGCCCGGACACAAGAAGACATGTCCTGAGCCATCGAGGCTCGGGGGCTCCTCAATGCAGCACATTGGGCGTGGCCTTGCCAGCCGCTCCCCCGACAAGGTCACGCACGGGACGTGACACAAGAAGACAAGCTCTCCTCGACCTCAGGGGGCTTGGGGGCTTCTGGGCCCGCGTGTTAGCCCCTCGAGCCGACCTCCCTCACCACCAAGAAGATTTCAGAAGGTGCGCGTGGGGGAGGCCGGTCCAAGCCGACACAGTCTGACACTCAGCGTGTCAGAACAGGACAGCCAGATGATGCCCAAGGCTTCTTTAGCTCCACGACATTGCCATGGTCCATAGAGCGTCGTTGCAAGACCCTCCTAGACTCCAGCGCAATTAAACCATAGGCTCAACCCCAAAAACCGCAATGTACCCGACCTATCTCGATATATAAGGGATAAGGTCGAATCCTAGAGGGGGGAAGGCGATCCCAGACAGATTATTCCATTCTTCATCGATCCGCTCCTGCTTAGCACCGAGAGCAGAGCAATCCAGAGAGGGGCACCGAGAGCTCCTCCACCGCACCCGTCGTCTTCCTCCTCTCAGATGTGGGGAAGGCTCTAACGACGGTGAGACAACCTCAGGATTAGCACTAAGCTAACCCCCTACCAAATCTCTCTTCCTCCTATACCCTCTGTCGGAACCCCCCAATTCTGGGTGCTCTTGAGTATAAGGATTATCAGTTGCTGGACGTAGGGCACCGATCAGCCGGAACCAGGATAAACCATTGCGTCCTCTCTGTGATTCTTGTATTCTTGAGTCCACCCAAGCCAGCAGAGACATGTACTCTAACACCGACTCGAACAACAATGCTTGCCACGGTTCCGACCCTACGACCGCAGGCGCGCCAGTTAGGGGCAACATCAACTGCGATTCAGGCTCTATGGTGGCCGGAGCCACCCGCCTCGTCGCCGAAGCAAGTGGCACCGCCCTAGACGGTGGTGTCCGCTTCCCTGGTGAGTTCTTCATCATAGCCGGTGCCTTCGCTCTGGGCTAGGTCCTCAACTTTGGGAGCCTGGCCTATGTTGCCGACTGCTACGGCAAGCTTCGTCTGCTCAACGGGGCCGCACCGGCAGGCAACGTGCTCTCGGCGCCGCCCCCTCTACCGGGCCTCCTGGGAGCAGATCTCAAGGTCCTGTCCCGGCAGATCTGACGCGGTCTAGGTCCACACCCCACCGTGTCGGGCCATCGCAAGATGTTCTACATGCTGGCCAACGTCCAACACCAGATCGCCACCACCGTGGTGCTCCCGCCGCCTGACCGCTTCTGGTACTACGTCCGGACCTGCCTTTCAGGATCTAGAATACGGTGTCCTTCCAGCTGGAGTTGGAGCACCTCATCAACCGTGAGGCACCACGAAGTGCCATCCTCTCCGGCGCCATGGGGGCTGACGTCCCCTTGTTGTACATGTTCCTCGAGATCCTCTCGGGGAACGGCCCAGAGTATGACTCCGACGACATCGACTGCTACGCTCTGCCGCGCATGTGCTACCACATCGACGGCGAGGTAGCTGCCGATGAGGCGCTCGAGCTCACGCCGCCAGACTTGAGTCCCCGCAGACACGCAAAGTACCTTCAGGAGAAGGTGGATCGCTTGCGAACTCGGCAGGTGGACTTGGGGGCCGCCGAGGCAGAGCTCGAGCGCCAAAGGCAGGACTTTGCGTAGCAGCAAGCCGCGCAGCTTCTCACCAACAATGATGATGCCCGCACGGGGAGCCCAACACCCTGCGCTTTCCCTGTGCGGCGTACAACATGGTGGACGCCGCTTGTCGGCTTGAGGGCATCTTTGACACGCCGGACCTGAAGACAAATGAGCGGCTGCACGAGGCAAGGCGGCTTGTCCACGTCGCCCTTGAGCAGCAGGCCGAGAGTTCCACCTCCCGGCGTCGCGCTGTGTTCTCCAGGCCGTCCCAGCCGACGACCACCGTCATCGGGGACCGCTCCGACGCACGCGCCCTACCAATGGGTGGAAGCGACGGTGACTCCTCCGGCAGCAGCTCTGGCCGTCCATGGACCAGGGGCGCCAAGCCCCGACAGGAGTGAAGGTGCGAGCCTTCTCTCCTGCGTCCCCCCACGCACCACTGGGTCGGCGATGACCGTGACGTCCACGACACCATCGAGGCTAGGTATCATGCTCAGGCACAGTCCCGCACTCCCGAGCGGAGGGGCAGGGGCTCCGCCTCGGATCACTTCGGCCCCCTGGCGTTTGGGGCAGCGATCCAGGCCACACCCTACCCCAGGCGATTCCGGCCGCTGACGCACATCTCCAAGTACGAAGGCGAGGCCAACCTGGACCATTGGCTCGAGGACTACCGCCTCGCCATGAGGGCCGGGGGGTCGGATGATGACTTCGCCGTCTAGTACCTTCCCCTGTTCCCGACTATCTGACTAGAGCGTGGCTCGAGCAGCTCGAGCCTGGCAGCATCCACTGGGGGGCTGACCTCCGTTCCGTCTTCGTCGGCCACTTCCAGGGTACGTACACATGGCCCGGGAACTCATGGGACCTCCACAACTGCAGGCAGAGGGCCGACGAGACCCTCCGGAAGTACATCCAGCGCTTCTCTAAGAAGCGCAATGAGCTCCCCAACATCACCGACGCTGACGTGATCAACACCATATTTACACAAGTATTGTGCCTGTAGTCCCGGGTATTATAATGAACTGAAAGTGTGGTGATCAAATCCTTTGTAGTACAGCAATAAACAGCAAGCGGACATGCAGCACGAACATTGTATGATGATCCCTGACCATTCTTGATCGACCTTACTCGTCCTCCACAATGTTGGGGGATGCAACACCATATATATCATGGTGATTATGGGATTCTCCTCTGCTTTTTTCGATCACCGCGGCAGCACCGTATCCACTTCTTTGTCGCCTGCACTGCACCAATATATGCAAGGCCCTCTGCTTTCCGAGGGAGGCAGAGCAAATGGCCAGGACGAGCCTGCACTGTGAGCTGTGACTGAGGAATATAATGGTTCATTCATACTACTTTGGAACCACGGGACATGTCAGTGAACAGAGGAAGGAGGACGTATAACAGAGCAGAAACAGAGCAGAGCTGAGCACAACCACCATCTAGTCGCTTGGTTTTTGGGCCAGAACACCTCTATCGCTTGGCCTCTCAACCTGTGCGAGGATACCAACCTGATATCTGTGCACAGCTTCCAATCAGTCGTGTCACTTGACGTGTCCCACTGCCCCAAGCTCAAGAGTATCAGTGATCTCTGGACTGCAGCACAAGATTGCCCCATGCTCAAAAGGATCAACAACCTCTCTAGGTTGTAGAAAATCAGGATCATCGGTTGCCCAAATGTGGAGGTACTAAAAGGAGTCCCGTCACTAGACAGCATGAGATGAGACTATTGATGCCACCATGGAGACACTTATGGAATTCCAAACAGCATTAATATTATGAGAGAATTCTCTAATTGCCACTCAAACATATAACAATCCCTTCATTGCCATAAAAAGTTATAGGCTTCCTTCACTGCCATCTGTTTAGAGTTTTTGATCCCCTCATTGCCATTACCGTTGTATGAACATGCCTTATTTGTTGCAAGAAAGAACAAGCCTCATTTCCTTAATTGCCATCCATATAGATAATTTGTTCCCTTAAATGCCATTGAGAGGACAAAACACCATTACAAGGTGTTTGTTACACAGGAGACGGGACTAACTCCATGAGCGCCGTTGATAACCAAATTTGAACAATTTTTATAGTCTGAGTTTGATAGTATGCTTAGGCATTTTATTTCACTGGATTAATGAAATTTAAGTTTAATTCAGTACTATCTCTACGTAGATATTTTTTATTTTTTTATCTCTAATATCTACTTTAAGAAAAGACAAATCAGCATCCTCCATTGTTCAAAGTCCAAAAAAGCAATACATCCTTCCATATCAAGCATGATGCATCTCCAAGTACTTCATAAGAAAATCTCCCTCCATGATGCAGACTCTTCCTAATCTGATATATCTTGTGAACATTATTATTCAAACATTATTATTTAGCATAATGGAATCAGAAAAAGCTACGAATTTCATGGTCAAACAATAATGTTGGCAGCGATGGCGTCACCTCACTTGAAGCGGATGAAGATGGCACCAGCGGAGGTTCGCAGTGATGGCGCACTAGGGCCGGCGGCGACTTGATGACTTCCACTCGCCGAATCTAGCCGTTTCAGGTGGATGCCGGGAAGCAGGGATGTGCTGAGGTTGTAGTTTGTTCCTTTTTTTGGTCGTGTGCTCTCCTCTTTACTGAGGTGTAAGTCTATGTGCTCTTGTATCCTTTTGGCTGTGTATATCCTTCGTGTATATAGAGGGGCCGGATTAATGAATCCATTATCTAAAAATTTGTTCAAACTCCCGAGACAATGGAGTATTTGTTCAGTCCCGCTTTTTTTATGATGACCGATTTTAATACGTATTCGGTAACACCCCCTGCATCTCGTATGTGACCTGGACCCTAAACCTGCACTCATACAAGATAGAACAAGTCACGTCTACCAATGGCACGGAATTCAATTTTAATACGTATTGGATTCCGTTGCTAGTTTATTAAAAAGGGTGAAACTAGCTCCCTGATGCCCGTGCCTGCTCCGCGCCCGCGCCCGCGCGTATGCAGGACAGGAGGGGACCGCCTACACTGCTCTGCTCCCCGTGCGAATGCATGTGGGGACCACCCTCTCCCGCTCCATATCGTGCATGCGGGGACTGCCTGCGCCTGCACCTGCTCCCCGCGCCTAGTCATGAAACACTTGCAACATGAAGCACTTGTTGCAACATACGTCTAAAACGGATGAAATATTTGGAACATACGCTTGCAACATATGTGTATAGCTAGTGCAACATATGCAACATCCAGATAAAACATTTGCAACATACATCTGAAGTAGATGAAACATTTTGAATAGACACTTGCAACATACGTCTATAGCCATTGCAACACATGCAACATCCAGATCTACTTTTGCAACATCCATATGAAACACTTGCAATACACCTCTGAAACACTTAAAACACTTGAAACATACACGTTTGCAACACACACTTTCAGCGCAACATGGGCGGGCGGCGCGGCGAACTGGTGCCGTGGAGGTGGCCCTGTGGAACGAGTCTGGGCAGGTAGGTGGTGTGGTGGAGGCGTCCACGGCTGCGGTGAGATGGCCGCAGTGGGCGGGGTGCGTGACGGGTGGGAGCAAGCGTGCGGGTGGAAGCGAGCGGCGTAGGCGGGGCGCACGACGGACGGGAGCGGGCTGGGTGCTGATTGGTGTGATCACATTTGGAGTTTAGAGCTAGTTTTGCTCAACTATCCTTTCTTTCGTAATAAATGGCTAAAGTTTTGTTGAAGGAGACAAACTCTCTGGGAGCTGGCAGAGTAAATCAGAAGGAAGCAGGCCAGAGATTGGCGTGATGCGTCCTGCTCGACTAGGCCACAACCGTCTAAAACCGCCCTACCTGCAACTCCAAGGTGGCCGGAATAATAGTTTTTCTTTTCTTTTCTGGCCAAGCAGAACAGAGCAGAGCAGTGGGCCAGAGGCTGGGCGGCAAAACATATGAAAGAACTAGCACAAGTTGAACAAACAAAGCCTAAATGGCATCGACAAATTGATAAAAAATCTGGCCGGTCGGTGTTCCCTTCCTCAACTCCATCGGCAAATTAAGGAAACAGAATACAATTAAGTATATATAGCTGCCTCCTTGGCGTGATCCGCGTTGCCCCGGCCGCCCGTCCAGCAGCCATTTACGTTGTGGCCTTGCCTACTGGCTACTGCTGGTTACTAGGAATGAAAACAGATCGGATACGAACGTATATCATTAATATTACATTTGTTTTCATATTTCTATCTGGATTCAGATTCGAATACGGATAGTATCAACCATGCCGGATAGGATACGATTGAATATCGACATCATAAATATGTGATTTGAGTATTCGGATACGGATATAATATCGGATGTTGAATATCCGGATTCGGATACAGACAGATTTAAACCCCTCTAAACGAATTCGGTCTCGAATACGGTCGGAAAATATCCGTACCATTTTCCCCATACTGGTTACTCATCCCCATCTGCCGATCGGCTGACGCGCGCACTCCGGTGAGTCGTGTCTAGCTACTTGATTACGGCGTATTACTTTTCTATGATCGGAGTACTAGTTAATACGAGCTACATAAATTAGTTAAGCACATGGTTTACTAATCTGCAGTTGCTATCTTGTGGGTGATTTTTACTACAAGCTGGCTACCAGCAGCTGGTATACGACACGCTTAATTCAACCATGGCGGCTGTCCTTGATGCTTTCGCACCCTACCTCAAGAAACTAATCGCAGACATGGCGCAATAAGAGGTGTCCATGATGTTGGGCGTGTCCGCTGAGATCACCAAGCTGTTGGACAACATGGAAGGCCTCAAAGCCTTCCTCACAGATGCTGAGAGGAGACGCATCACTGACACAAGCGTCCAGAGATGGGCAACAAAGCTCAAGAATGCCATGTATGACGCCGCTGACATCCTAGACCAATGTCAACTCAAGGCGAACAAGAGGAGGGAGTCCAGAGGTGGTGGCAGCATGGAACAACAAATGGCGCCTGGCTGCTTTCAGCCGTTGCTCTTCTGCCTACGGAATCAAGTGTTCGCACACAAGATAGGCAGCCGCATCAAGGAGCTGAACCAGAGGCTGGACAACATATACAAAGAGGCTCACAAGTTCAACTTCGTCATCAATCTAGGCTCCCACCCGGAGCGGAGGATGTCCACTAGCGAGAAGATGACATCTGAGTTTGTTGAGTCAGCTATTGTTGGTGAAAATTGAGAGGGAGACACTACTAGAGAACAGACTTTAGAACGATGTCCTAATTTGGCATTAGCCTCGGCATTTTTTGCCGCCGGGACTAAAGGACCCTTTAGTCCCGGTTCGTAATACCAACCGGGACTAAAGGTCCCTGCCCAACGGTCGTCCGAGTGGCAGGGATCTTTAGTCCCGGCTGGTATTACCAACCAGGACTAAAGGTAAACCTTTAGTCCCGGCTGATAATACCAGCCGGGACTAAAGGTTTTAGTCCCGGTTTGGGTGATATCCCGGGAATAAATATTAATCTTTAGTCCCGGTTTGGCCACCTAACCGGGACTAATTATGCGGGCCTATACAACGGCTCATTTCTTCCTCTCCGAGCCCGAGCCATTCCATTCAAACTCACTGCCTCTGTTCTTCAGCTTGCTGTTGTTCTTGCTCTCTCCCCCTCCATTGGTGTTGCTCTTCGATTTTGGAGGTAACAAACTTAGTCCTCTTATGTTTTATCAGTAGCTTATCTTATTTTGCGATGTAGATGCATGTGTAACTTTATATGTTGGACTTTATTATGATTTTATATGTCATTTTTAGCTTAAAATCACATGATGATTTGCATATATGTTTGGATAAACAAAAGTTAAATTAGTTCATCAAAATCACGCCTCGCTCGTCCTCGCTGGAGCACGCGCCATCCTCGTCCCCGGCGGCTTACGCGATCTTAGAATTAATTTTTCCATGAAATGAAAAACTTAGAAAATAGTTAGAAAATTGTAGAAAATCCGAACTATTTGAACTTGCGGACCGTGATCATCTCGGCGAGCATTTTCTCTGCCGAGCGGTAACGGACATCAAGGAGGAGCTTTGATTCTACGAGGGAGAGCGGCAACGGTCGTGGAAGACCGTGTTCCCTTCCTCGTAGAATCGGAGCTCTTCCTTGGCCAAGTATGGTGCCGTCCGGTGGAGAAATGCTCGCCGAGATGATCACGTAAGCAAGGTCAACTAGTACGGATGGTTATTTATTGAAACATGTTTTTGAGCTATGTGATTTCTATGTCATTTTTACCTCAAAATCACATGATGATTTACAATAGTAAAATCACTTGATAGTTTGGTGTTTTACTATTATACATAGTACATATTTCGCGGTTTAGTTAGATAAATAAATAATTTTAGTTTTGTTTAAATATATTATTTTAGAAAATGTGAAATTTACAGTAGTTTACAAAAATAAGTATAGAAAGTAAATGACAACTGGTACCGGATCCTCGGCCTCTCGTTCGGTTGCGAAACGACTGAGGCCAGAACTCCCTCTCATTATCTGCGGCAAGTGTAAGCAGAAGATTGTGATGGAGTACCGAGTCAAGAGATAGGGACCCAACAAGGGTTGTGTTTTCTACAAGTGCCCGGATCGCGATGTGAGTTTCTTACGCATTTGATTATTATGGCTAATTGACCTGCTTTTCTTGAATATTTTTGACTAAATATTTTTTGGCTTTAATTTTAGTGGGAGGGCAATGGATGCGATGGTTGGTACTAGGAGGAAGATTATGCTACATACGCAGAAGTAATTCGGTCTTGCCGATGAGGCGGTGAGCCGCCAGGAGAAGCTTATTGATATTCAATGTAAGAATGATTTATGCTGTTTTTAGTTACGCACGATCATGAAATAATTATGTTCTTTCAAGTGCATTGTAGTTTTAGTTTGTTTAGTGATAGTTGGGATTGCTTACGTTGTAGCCAGGCTTAGTTAATTAATCAACCATGTGTGTGTCATCTATGTTGTGTAATAAAATACTTAATTATGTTCAAGGTTTTCATAATTTGTCGTGAAATACAGATTATGTCACGCCATTGGATGTACAATGCCGATCGCCGCTCCCAAGACTTTATTGAGGGCTTGCACTATTTCTTAGGTGTGGCCGAGGCAAATAAGCGGATGGTTTCATGTCTTTTGTCCATGTGCCCTATGTAAGAATTTAAAGGAATATTCAAGCTCAATGAGTCTTCATTCACATTTGCTTAAGTCAGGTTTCATGTCAAACTATATATGTTGGAGTAAGCATGGAGAAAGCGGGGTCATGATGGAAGAAGGTGAAGGAGAAGATTTGGACATTGATGACATTATTGCTCAATATGGTGCCTTTGATGATACTACAATGGGGGGAGATGAAGAAGAGGTAGCGGTAGAAGATGATCTCGGTGATGCTCTTGGCGATGCCATTCGTGATGCACAACAAGAATGCGAAAGTGAAAAAGAGAAAGTTAAGTTCGAGCGCATGCTTGAGGATCATAGGAAGTTGCTATACCCGACGGCCGAAGAGGGGCAAAAAAAACTGGGTACAACACTGGAATTGCTACAGTGGAAGGCAAAGAATGGTGTATCCGACAAGGCATTTGGGAATTTATTGAACCTCATAAAGAAGATGCTTCCGAAGCCAAATGAATTGCCCACCACTACGTACGAAGCAAAAAAGGTTGTCTGCCCTTTGGGATTAAAAATCTAGAAGATACATGCATGTCCTAATGACTGCATCCTCTACCATGGCAATGAATACGAGAATTTGGATGAATGCCCGGTATGTAAAGCATCGCGGTATAAGATCAGGCGCGATGATCCTGGTGACGTCGAGGGTGAACAACGTCCTAGAAAGAAAATCCCTGCCAAGGTTATGTGGTATGCTCCTATAATACCACGCTTAAAACGTTTGTTCAGAAATAAAGACCATGCAAAGTTGTTGCGGTGGTATAAAGAAGACCGTAAGATAGACAATATGCTGAGACACCCAGCTGATGGGTCCCAGTGGAGAGCGATAGACAGGGAATTTCCAGAGTTTGCAAATGAGGCTAGAAACTTAAGGTTCGCCTTAAGTACAGATGGTATGAATCCTTTTGGAGAGCAGAGCACTAGTCATAGCACTTGGCCAGTTACTCTATGTATCTACAACCTTCCTCCATGGTTATGCATGAAGCGAAGTTCATTATGATGCCGATCCTCATCCAAGGTCCGAGGCAACCCGGCAACGATATTGATGTCTATCTGAAGCCATTAGTTGAAGAACTTCTAGTTTTATGGAATAAATCGTGTGTACGATGTGCAGGATGAGTACAAACAAGAACACTTTGACCTATGAGCAATGTTGTTCAGAATAATCAATGATTGGCCTGCTTTAAGTAATCTTTCGTGTCGACAAACAAAGGATATAATGCATGCACACATTGTTTTGATGACCTTGACAAGATATATTTGAAAAGATGTCGAAAGGTCGTGTACCTTGGCCATCGTCGATTCCTTCCTTTGAATCACCAAGTAAGAAAGAAAGGGAAGCATTTTAAAGGTAAGCGCACCACTAGGAAGAAGCCTCATAACCGAACCGGGAAGATGTACTGCAATGGTCAAGGATGTGAAAGTAGTATTTGGAAAGGGACAAGGCAGTGAATCCGTTCCCAAAGATGCTAAGGGACACACACTCATGTGGAAGAAGAAGTCCATCTTTTAGGAGCTACCCTATTGGCAAGTCCTAGAGGTCCGCAACGCAATCGATGTGATGCACCTGACAAAGAATATTTGTGTGAACTGTTAGGATTCATGTGTGTACGGAAGCCAAAGGATTCACTTGAAGCACGCCAGACTTGCGTGGCATGAAAGAATGAGACAACCTTCATCCAGAGAAGAGCAGATGATGGACGTCATTACTTAAGTCCCGCTAGCTACACGCTTAGCAAAGAAGAGAGGGATGCATGTTCGAATGTCTAAGCAAAGATCAAGGTCCCATCGGGATTCTCCTCCAATATAAAGGGTATAATAAATGTGCTAGATAAGAAATTCCTAAACTTAAAGTCCCACGACTGCCACGTGCTTATGACGCAATTGCTTCTAGTTGCTTTAAGAGGAATTCTACCTCCACATGTACGTCTAGCCACCGTGAAGCTATGTGCATTCCTCAATGCAATTTCTCAGACGGCAATCAATCTAGTGGAACTAGCTACTCTACAGAATGATGTGGTTCAATGTCTTGTCAGCTTTGAGTTGGTGTTCCCTCCATCCTTCTTTAATATCATGACACACATCCTAGTTCATTTGGTGAAGGAGATTAGTATTCTTGGACCTGTGTTCTTACATAACATGTTTCCCTTCGAGAGGTTTATGGGAGTCTTGAAGAAATATGTGAAAGTCCGTTCTAAGCCTGAAGGAAGCATCGCCCAGGGCTATGGAACAGAGGAGGTCATTGAGTTCTGTGTTGACTTTATTCCTGACCTTGCCCCGATTGGCGTTCCTAAATCACGACACGAGGGGAGACTCAGTGGTAAAGGAACTTTAGGAAAGAAAACATATATCGGCATGGAAGACGATTATTTCAATAAAGCACACTATACAGTTCTTTAGAACTCGTCTTTGGTGCATCCGTACATCGAGATACACAAGGAGTTCTTACGATCCAAGTTTCCAGGGAAGACTGAAGCTTGGATTAGGCGTCAGCACATGGAAAGTTTCAGTGGTTGGTTGCGAAAAGAATGTCAAGGCGATGACAATATTGATGAGCAACTATATTTGTTGGCTAGGCAGCCATCATGGCATATCCTCACGTACCAAGGGTACGAGATAAATAGGAATACATTTTACACAGTTGCCCAAGATAAAAGGAGCACCAATCAAAATAGTGGTGTTCGCATAGATGGCACAGATCCAAATGGGAATATACAAACATATTATGGCCGCATAGAAGAGATATGGGAACTAGACTACGCACCTAATTTCAAAGTCCCTTTGTTCCGGTGCCAATGGGTGAAGCTGACCGGAGGAGGGGTAACAGTCGACAAAGAGTATGGAATGACAACAGTGGACCTCAACAATATTGGGTACAAAGAGGAACCATTCGTCCTTGCTGCCGATGTGAGTCAGGTGTTCTATGTGAAAGACATGTCTACAAAATCAAAGAGAGGAAAAAACGAAGACATCAACTCAATGATCAATGAGCCAAAGCGCCACATAATTCTTTCTGGGAAAATAAATATAGTGGGAATTGAAGACAAGTCGAACATGTCAGAAGATTATGAAAGAAATGTCCGAATTCCACCCTTCATAGTGAAGAAAGATCCAAGCATCATGTTAAATGATGAAGACACTCCATGGTTACGACAAGATCATAACCAAGGGTCATACGTCAAGAAGAAATTCACTGTTGTGCCCACATGATACAACGTTGCATGTTTAATATATTATATTTTAGAGACGGATATTATGTAATATGTTATGACTTCACAATTGTAGATCTTGCTGATATGATCAAACTTGGTATTCAGAGTTTTATCATCTGAGGTCATTTAGTGTCTCATTTGAGCATGTTTGACCAAGTCAAATTTGGTCAAATGAAAAAACAACACTTTAACTCTAGTATTATGAACTCTAAATGACTTCAAATTGAAAAGTTTTGAATACCAAGTTTGTTAAACTCAAAAAGATCTACAATTGTTGTTTTGGTCAACTTTCCATATGAGAAAGTTTGGACGGTTCAAATTTATGATTTGTAAATTTCGACGCCTACAAACTAGTTTTCGGAACCCTAGATTGTCTCAAATTGAAAAGTTTTGAATACCAAGTTTGTTCATCTCATCAATATATACAATCCTTATATAGAACATTTTTTCATTTGAGAAAGCTTGAACAAAATGTAGTTCAAATTTCACAAGTGTGTGACATAGTTTTAGAAAGTATATATGAGATTCAAGAAGTTGTGACTAGTGTTTGATAAAAAATTCTCAAATGGGAAAATGAGCTATGTAACAATTGTAGATCTTGCTGATATGATCAAACTTGGTATTCAGAGTTTTATCATCGGAGGTCATTTAGTGTCTCATTTGAGCAAGTTTGACCAAGTCAAATTTGGTCAAATGAAAAAACAATACTTTGACTCTAGTATTATTAACTCTAAATGACTTCAAATTGAAAAGTTTTGAATACCAAGTTTGTTAAACTCAAAAAGATATACAATTGTTGTTTTGGTCAACTTTCCATATGAGAAAGTTTGGACGGTTCAAATTTGTGATTTTTAAATTTCGACGCCTACAAACTAGTTTTCGGAACCCTAGATTGTCTCAAATTGAAAAGTTTTGAATACCAAGTTTGTTCAGCTCATCAATATCTAATATCCTTATATAGGCAATTTTTTCATTTGAGAAAGCTTGAACAAAATATAGTTCAAATTTCACAAGTATGTGACATAGTTTTAGAAAGTATATATGAGATTCAAGAAGTTGTGACTAGTGTTTGATAAAAATTTCTCAAATGGGAAAATGAGCTATGTAACAATTGTAGATCTTGCTGATATGATCAAACTTGGTATTCAGAGTTTTATCATCTGAGGTCATTTAGTGTCTCATTTGAGCAAGTTTGACCAAGTCAAATTTGGTCAAATGAAAAAACAACACTTTGACTCTAGTATTATGAACTCTAAATGACTTCAAATTGAAAAGTTTTGAATACCAAGTTTGTTAAACTCAAAAAGATCTACAATTGTTGTTTTGGTCAACTTTCCATATGAGAAAGTTTGGACGGTTCAAATTTATGATTTGTAAATTTCGACGCCTACAAACTAGTTTTCGGAACCCTAGATTGTCTCAAATTGAAAAGTTTTGAATACCAAGTTTGTTCAGCTCATCAATATCTACAATCCTTATATAGGCCATTTTTTTCATTTGAGAAAGTTGTAGAACAAAAAATACTACATTTTCTTTATTTTTATAGGTTCAACAAAAATTTTCTATCAATTTTGGTCAAAAACCGAGAAAAAAATTGAAACATTGACGTTACAATAATGTGATAATAAATTTCCTATCGAATAATATTAGTTTTATTAATTTTAAATTACAAATATATTTTTGCATTAACAAAATACTTAGTATTAGTAACATTTATATTCTATATTCATAAAAGAAATTAAAAACTTTAGGTTACAAAACTTTCCTATTTACAATAAATAATTAGTTAATCAATAGTATTTTTTAAAATAAATATTGCAAAGTATTGAAGTTGCTATGGAATTAATTGATTAACCTAGTATTAAACAAAATCAAAATCCGAGGCCTTTCCAATTAGGGTCATGGTGGCCAAAATTTTCAGCCTTCAGTCCCCGGCCAAGCCAAGAACCGGACTAAAGGGTGGGCGGCAATTCGGTGTTCCCCAAAAATACCTTTTTAGTCCCATTGGTAACACCAACCGGGACTAAAAACCTTAGTCCCGGCTTATAAAGTAGCGGGACTAAAGGGTTGGACCTTTAGTCCCGGTTGAGATTACCGGTCCGGGGATTAATGGCTTTTAGTCCCATTGGTGTTACCACCGGGACTAAAGGGTACCGCCTACCTATATATCGACTTGTTCTGTTTCATCTTCGATCTCGCGCTGCCTCTCCGATCCCGTCTCCGCCCGCGCCAAGACCCGAGCTCGTCCTCGTCATCACCGAGCCCCGCCTCGTCGTCGATCCCGCCTCGTCTGCCGCTGTCGCCGAGCCCGCCGCGGCGGGCCGCCGAGCTTCGCTCAAGACGCCTGACCTCGTCTGCTCGTGTCGCCGAGCCCGCCTCGCCTCGTGATCTCAAATTTGCTCAGAGCCCGAGCCTTGCTTTGGCCTCGCTTGCCACATCGTCGATTATAATGTTGGATTTTTAATTGTTTTTAGATAATACTAATAAATAATATTTAGTAGTTTAGTTAGTTTTTTAGATAGTTTTTTATATATGTTAGTTAGATTTTTTAGTTAGTTAGATTTATTAGATAATTGATATATGTTACTTAGATTTTTTAGTTAGTTAGATTTATTAGATAATTGATATATGTTAGTTAGATTGTTAGTTGATATATGTTAGTTTTTTAGATAATTTTTTAGTTAGTTAGAATTTTTAAAATGTATTATCTATTACTAGGTTATCTAATTTCATGTTAGATTTATTTAATTGGATTTAGTAATTATATATTCTATCTCTCTCTCTATATATATATCTAGAGGGAGATTCTATATGTGTATACATATGTACTTAATTATTTCTGTATGTATATATACATGTACTTATTTCCATAAGTTGAGAGAGAGAGAAAATTGTATCTAGAGAGACAATCTATGTGTTATCACATGCATATCTAGAGATATAGACATATGCACTTATTTCTATGTGTTGAGAGAGAGAGAAAATATATTGTATCATTCTATGTGTATATATGTACATGTACTTATTTCCATGTTTTAGGATCGAAAGTGTTTTTGATTCGATTCCAAAGCCTATACCTTATTATTGTTTATCCTTATGAAATATTATGTGTTATTATATTTAATTGGATTTAGTAATTCTATATGTGTTATCACATGTACTTATGTTATGTACCATAGTAATTCTATCTATATGTTATCTTGAAGATACAAATGGCTGCTCCGGATGATAACTTGAGTGATGACATAATGGCGGATATTATCAACGCCGACACCAATATGGATGTAGATGACACGAGTCAGTACTTTCCTGATTATGAGGATATCCTAAATATGCCGGTGGTTGAAGATCAACAAATTGTCGCGCAAGAAAATACTGGCGAGGTATATTCGATTATCTATCATCTCTTATGGATGCATGCGTACGTATATTTGTTGTTAATCGTTGTGTTTCTACTCATGTAGCCGGTCTCTAGATCTACATCAACCACCGACAAAAGTAGGAAAGTCCGAGGGCCAAAAAAGCCATTAGAGGGCCATTTCATAATATCAGAATTCGACACCGACACCGGCAAACCATTGGGACCACATGCTCAAACATATGTCAATCAATGTGGGTTCATTGTAAGGGATAGGATCCCAGTTAGTGCTTGTGAATGGAAGCAGAAGATATCCGCTCCTAATGTTAGTTTTGTATCTGATCATGACAAGAACCTAGCTTGGAGAGATATCACTCAGCATTTCACATTACAAGCAGATGATGCTTTGAAGGAGCTAGTGAGGGATTGGACAATGAAGAAGATGGCAACATTGTTCCAGAGTTGGAAGAAGACATTGTATAAAAAGTTTATCTTGAAGAATGCTACGCCGGATTTCAATGCTAAGGCGTTTGTCAAGTTGGAGTCCCATTGGGATGCCTTCGTAGAATACAAGACATCTCAAGAGAGTGAGGAACATGTGATGAGGAATCAGCAGAATGCCCGACAAAAGCAATACCATCATCGCATGGGATCAGGTGGTTATAGGAGTGCTATTCCCAAGTGGCAGAACCTAGAAGTAGATTACCGCCAAGGAATCATACCGAAACAATAGAGAAGAACTGGCCTCAACGCAGCGAAGAATTGGTTCTACGCTCATGGGGAAGCCTAGACCCGCATTAATCGGCAAGCTAATTTTGGCCAAAAAATTGAGAGAGCAAACAGAGACTAGCTCGTGCTAGGGAAGAAGGCGATAGTGGTGTTTTCAAGCCCAACAGAGAGAAGGATGAATTGACATATGCCCTAGAGAATCCCGAACACGGTGGTCGAACAAGAGGCTATGGGGCGGTTCTGTGGCTACACGCATTCCCGTAAGACAAGGATACCCTGTAAGCCGCCAGAGAAAGAAGGATGAGGAGGCGAAGCTAATCCGTGCATTAGAGCAATTTGCTGATGAGTCACGACAAGCATTGCTTGAATCACGTGAACGAGAAAAATCTCTTGAGGCAAGAATGCAGGAGGAGATCAAGAGGCAAGTGCAACTAGCAATGAGTCAAATGCAATCGCAATCAACACCGGAAGTCACCATTAGCCCCGTTGGTCAGATGAAAAGCAGTTGTGCTTCTACGGAGCTGCCAGTTATTCAAGACGACGCTGGGTTGCGCTTCCCTGTTGATGACATTACCGAGCCTCTAACAACATGTGAGCTGCACATTCCAGATGGTAATAATGCATCAATCATGGTGGCTGTCGGGGTTGTATCTCCAATAGACTGAACGAAGACACCAAGAATCCATGGGTCAGTTATTCAACCTGGATATGCTAGCATCTTGGTCGATAGAGTGCTCAAAGGTTACAGCAATGTTCCTCTTGACATTGAAGGCGGTGATGGGGAGAAGACACTAAGAGAAGCGGAGAAGACATTTATTCAATGGCGCAAACGCTTCATCATCATTCCTGGGGCGCCACCGCTTCCCCTACCTCACCCTAGGTACGAATGAAAGTGAATGAAATATTATTTTTCATTAATTTTCTATTGGCTTCAAAAATAATTGACACACAACTTGTTTTTGTAGTAGGGTCTCCCCCCAGCCTAGCCTAATCATTCATTCCCCATCTCATCACAGCGTCGCGGGGGGCGAGACAACTTCATCCCCACGGCGATCGCTAACTCCTACACCGGCCCCATCGCCTCCACAACGATCTCCAACTCCTACACCGGCCCCACCGCCTCCACAACGATCTCCAACGCCTCCATGCCGGTCTCCACCAACACCGGCCTCATCGCCTCCACGCCGGTCTCCAACACCGCCCCCACCCCCTCCACAGTGACGCACTACAAAGACGTCTAAGGTCCCGGCGGCAAAGAAGACCTCGAGAAAAAGAGTTATTTCTCAAGAAATACTTCCTGAAAAGACTGATGAGCAAATAGCAGTTGAAGAAGACAAAAAAGTGAAAGATTTTTTTATAGATATCAAAAACAAGAGTCAAGCGAAGCTTAAGGAGAAGCCATACTTTTACATACCACGAGATGTGTTGAGGCAGAAGGTCGATGCTCACAAGAAAAGATGATTGAACTTCGTGAAGCCTTCGCCACTATCGACTATGACCGCTCCCTCGTGAAGTCACATGATGCGAGATAAGAAAAGGAAATAAGCATCGGGAAGGATGTCCCATACTCGGACAATGAAGCAACCAATGCAAAATCTTGTTGTTGCTAATGAATATGGTTCCAACATAGAAGAATATCGACCGCACAACTCGAGAAGTGTCGGTTCAAGCCCTTAATGCTTTTTTTTTTTGAAGATACTTTGGTTTAACCTTGGATCAATTGACGGGCAAAGCTCCAATCCGTAACACGGAAGTTGATACCGGAAGACTTATCAATATGGCAAAAGTCTGTACAACCCCGCTGGCTCTCGAATGAATTGGGTACGCAAATGTACTTGCTCAACAAGTGGTACATGCGGCGTGTGGGGGTGAGCAAAGGATCTTTGTCGATTTAGAGACCATCATTACTTTCGTGGTGATGACATCTTACATATTAGTTTGAAGAATTGCATCAACTATACCACTTGGACGCCCGGACAAATCAATCATTAGCTCCTTTTGTTTGTAAGTGATTCTTACTTTTATTTAATAAACTCACTTCCATGCGCACGTGTATATAATTATCCTCACATGTAACTTATATTTATATACAGATTCCAGATGTCAGAGCTCCAAAGAATACAAGACACCAGTGTTGGCTTCATTGATCCTTATATCGTATTCAAAACCGGTATTATTTTCAAGGAGCGGTGGGTATCTGAAGCACAGGAGAAAATCATGATGTTCTTCGTGAAGCAAAGACGACAAGACAACAATACTTTTCCTGCACAACTTTGAGTAAGTGTTAATAATAATGTAGTCTACACATTTTATGTAATATCAATACAACTTATATGCATGTATCGCGTGTGTGTATAAACCAATGCAGTTTTCATTGGATACTCATTGTCATTGAGTTAAACTCAAGTCGGTTAGTAATCTTTGACTCGTTGAGAAAAGAGCGGGCACTATACCAAGATATGATAGACATTATCCAGGGGTAATTTCGATCTCTCGCGCACAACTATTATTGAATAGACTTTGCCATAATTTATTAACGATCATACATTATTGGTCGCATTGGGTTTGGAAAGAGTTTATTCGGCAACATCGCAAGGATTGCAAGGCACCACTTAATGTAGTTGAAATATCAGTAAGTTGTACTATATACAGTTCCCCACGTGTTTAATTACTATATCGTACTTCAATTTACGTGTGAGATGATGAGAATAATCTTCTTCTCAAATGCAAAGTGGTGTTTTGGCGTACCACCGTGTAATAACTTGTGTGGATACTACGTTTGTGAATTTATCACTGCGCACATAAGAAGAACTCCTAAAGATGTCCTCAGAGTACGTATATATCAATTTTTTATTTATTTTTAAATGAATATATATATATATATATATTAATACTTTTCCTTTTATTTCAAATGCAAGACTGAATGGTTGAAACGAAGGGTCATGCAAAAAGACCATCTGAAAGCAGTTCAAGAGTCAATAGCAGGATTTCTTCTAGAAAAAGTGCTAAATCCCAACGGCGAGTTCTACTTTGATCCTAAGGAATAAATGATATAAATTAAATGTTTATTGATATCGTTATTTTCGAGAACAAGATTATAAAAGTGTTGTATATATACATATATATATATATCTATAATATATATAGGTTCATACTTTATTCGAATATAATAATGCTCGAGATGAGAATTAGATGTAATTATATGCGTGCGTGTATTTATATTAGCAGCGTAGAATACATACATAAAAACATATTATATATTAAACAAATACGTGTAACTGAACTGAAAACAAATTAAACAAAAAAAAAGAAAAAGAAAAGGAACCTTTAGTCCCGGTTGGGGACCAACCGGGACTAAAGGGTGCTTGCCACGCTTGTTTCGGTGAAGGGCCTTTAGTCCCGTTGGTAACACCAACCGGGACTAAAGGTCCCTCTTTAGCCCCGGCTCGATGACCCGGGACTAAAGGTGGCACCTTTGGTCCCGGGATTGTTGTCCCGGTGCGGTAACCGGGATTAAAGGCCGTTACCGCCCGGGACAACAAGTCCATTCTGTAGTAGTGAGACAAGGCAGCTTGCTCATATGCTAACCATCAATGGACACCACGACATCAAAGTGGTGGCCATTGTGGGCACAGGTGGCATGGGCAAAACCACCTTGGCCCAGAAGATCTTCAGTGAGACCACCGTCCAAGGACACTTCAAAGTGAAGATATGGCTAAGCATCACCCAACACTTTGATGAGGTTGAGCTTCTTAGGACAGCAATTGAGCATGATGGGGGAGTCCATGGTGGGGTGCAAGACAAGACCCTCCTCTCATGGAGGCTCACCAACACCTTGTCCATGGGTAGGTTTCTCCTGGTCCTAGATGATGTGTGGAGTAATGTAGCATTGAGCAATGTGCTTAGTGTTGCAGTCAGAAATGCAAGTAAAAATCAACAGGGCAATTGGGTGCTAATCACTACAAGATTAGAAGACCTAGCTCTACGGACCGGAGCCTCCTTCTACCAACATCATGTCAGCCCACTCAATGAAGATGATGCTTGGTCCTTGCTCAACAAACAGTTGCCGCCAACACCTGGTCAAGTTAGTGAACACATATACCATTTATTTTGAAGTTTAATGCACATTATTCCATTAACTCTATCTATTCAGGGCCTATTTTGACATAGTAGGTTTAGAAAAATATGTTATTACAAACTAGTTACAATATACAACTCCTAGTAAAGCCATAAGTACGCATCCAAATTATCGAGCTTTGTTGTTGAATCTAAAGTGACTCATGAATATGCATCTAAATTATCCACACTAATCCATTACGTGTCCACCTATACAGGTTTGAACCTTTGAGATATAAGTCTTAGAAGTTTGTGGAAATGTTTAGTACCTATATCTAATCAAATTGCTTGTCTTTGTGCCCTTTGTCTCTCTTTTATTCTTTGTACATAATATACATATAGATACACTGTTACCTCTACAGAAGTGTGATAATTTGACCAAGTAATCTATATGTTTTTCATCAATATTCACTATTTCTTCCATTTTGTATCACAAAACTGTGTGTCCGCAATGGTTATAGTCCATGATGAGCTACGGTGTCATGGACTGGATCTTTTATCCTATTACTAGTCATTGTAATTTTCTATGTATATATCTTAAGTTGAAACTCTAGTTGTAATGGGGATGGGGATCCCGATCTTCCGTCAGGTAGAGGCAACTATCGTTGTGGCGGAGAATGACACACAGATCCGGTTTCAGATCCAAAGATCGAACCCTGCAATCTTAGCACCACAGCTCCTCTGGTTATCAACCAAGTCACGGACCAGGTTGACCTCGCCAAGAAGGCTAATCCCTGCCTGTGCAACGAAGAACACAAGCAAGAACAAGAAAGAAAGCAACCAATTTGCAGATGAGTGATTAATCTCACAAAGTTGGGGTCTCACAAACCGATGAACGGCGAAACTGTTCTTGATAGAATAATCTAAGAAAAACCCAAACCCTAATGAAGGAGCGGCGGCTGTTTATGAAGACTCTTGGGTTGTGCAAGACCCCTGGACGCGCCCCTAATGGGCCCAAACATGATACATGGTCCAACGGACCAAAAGACGGTGTTGCAGTACCCTGGCAGATTCTAGATGCTGTCTTATGACCACAATTTCTGTTGATTCCAAATAGCTTTTGACATGATACCACTTGTATTGGCTTCCTTATCAAATTAGCTTTCCATCCATATGTGGATCGTTGAAAACGGAGTCCGGATGTGTCATGGGTGACCAGTTTAAGGCAGACTGGTCCTGGAGGCCAAGATAGACTCAAAATCATGTTGGACTGGGCCTCCGGTTTGTGTTGGACGTCCTTGCTGGTCATCATCACCTCCTCTACGTCCTCTTAGTCCCTATTGACCCTCTCCAATGTTCCTAAGCAAGATAACATCATTAGGTAGTAGTCTATTCTCAAAAGTATGAAATGGATCGCTTAAGAACGAGCTCACCTCTAAATTGAGTTGACGCATTCGAGCCCGGGTCATTGGACCTTGCATGATGGTTGGAGGATCAGCTGGTACAACCGAAGGAGTGATGTCCTCATCATCCTCCCCCTCTTGAATTGGAGTCGTCCTCAACTCAAGCTCATCTTCTTCTCCCAAATAAGGTTTCAAATCTGCAATGTTAAATGTGGGACTAACCCCGAACTTGGGTGGCAACTCAAGTTTGTATGCATTATCATTTATTTTCTCAATAATCTTATAAGGACCAGCTGCTCTTGGCATTAATTTAGACTTACGTAGCTCAGGAAATCTATCTTTTCTCAAATGTAACCAAACCAAATCACCCGGTTCAAGTTTAATCTCTTTTCTACCTTTACTACCAGCAATTCTATACTTTTCATTCATTCTTTCAATATTTACTTTAGTTGTTTCATGCAACTTACGAATAAAATCAGCACGCTCTCTAGCATCATTATGTATTCTCTCAGTGGTAGGTAAAGGCAAAAGATCAATAGGAGCATGGGGGTTAAAACCATACACTACCTGAAAAGGACTTACCTTGGTGGTAGAATGTTCCGCCCTGTTATATGCAAACTCCACATGCGTCAAACACTCTTCCCACATCTTCAAATTGCTCTCAACATGGTAGACAATGTTCTATTCACAACTTCAGTTTGCCCATCAGTTTGGGGATGACATGTTGTAGAAAATAGCAGCTTGGTCCCCAACTTATTCCACAACGTGCGCCAAAAATGACTCAAGAATTTTGCATCGCGATCTGAAACAATAGTAGAAGGCATACCATGCAAGCGAATGATTTCTTGAAAAAAAGGTAAGCAATATGAACAGCATCGTCGCTCTTATGACAAGGAATAAAATGTGCCATCTTAGAAAAACGATTAACCACCACAAAAATGCTATCCCTCCCCCTCTTAGTCCTTGGTAAACCCAACACAAAATCCATAGATATATCAGCCCAAGGAGTAGAAGGAACAGGAAGAGGCATATACAAAACATGTGGGTTCAACCGTGACTTAGCTTTTTGACATGTGGCACACCGAGCCATGTACCGCTCTACATCTCGCCTCATCCTTGGCCAAAAGAAGTGTGTGGACAGCACCTCCTCCGTCTTCTTGGCACCAAAATGTCCCATCAATCCGCCTCCATGTGCCTCCTGCAACAACAAAAGACGAACGGAACCAACTAGAATGCATAGGCGGTTAGCTCTAAACAAAAACACATCATTGATCATAAACTTATTCCATGTAGGTCCCTCTCTACAATTAAGCAACACATCCTTAAAATCAGGATCAAGCGCATATTGTTCTTTAATGGATTGAAGACCAAAAATCCGACAATCAAGTTGGGACAGCAATGTATATCTTCTAGACAAAGCATCAGCAATCACATTATCCTTCCCTTTCTTGTGTTTGATAATATAAGGAAAAGATTCAATAAATTCAACCCATTTAGCATACCTACGATTCAGATTATTTTGAGAGCGAATATACTTAAGCAATTCCTGATCAGAATGAATAACAAATTCTTTAGGCCACAAATAATGACGCCACGTCTCTAAAGAACGAACAAGTGCATACAATTCTTTATCATACGTGGAATAATTAAGAACAGGACCATACAATTTTTCACTAAAGTAAGCAACAGGTTTACCATCTTGCATCAAAACACCACCAATGCCAACTCCACTAGCATCACATTCTAGCTCAAAAGTCTTACCAAAATTTGGAAGTTGCAGCAATGGTGCGTGTGTGAGCTTGTCCTTCAAAGTGTCAAAGGACTCCTCTTGTGCCTCTCCCCAATGAAACACCACCCCTTTCTTCGTCAACTCATGCAATGGGGCAGCAATGGTGCTGAAATCTTTGACAAAACGGCGGTAGAATCCTGCAAGACCAAAAAAACTCCTCGCCTGTGTGACGGTTTGGGGAACCAGCCAGCTCTTTATGGCTTCAATTTTCATCTCGTCCACCTCAATTCCCTATGGAGTTACAACATAGCCAAGAAAAGAAACTCGATCCGTGCAAAAGATGCACTTCTCAAGGTTACCAAATAGACGTGCATCACGTAAAGCTTTAAAAACAGCACGTAAGTGATCCATATGTTCATCAAAAGACTTGCTGTAAATCAATATATCATCAAAGTAAACTACCACAAAATGTCCAATAAAAGCTCTTAAAACTCATTCATTAAGCGCATGAAAGTGCTAGGTGCATTTGTCAAACCAAAAGGCATTACTAACCACTCATACAACCCGAATTTGGTTTTAAACGCAGTTTTCCATTCATCTCCAAGTTTCATTCTAATTTGGTGGTAGCCACTTCGCAAGTCAATCTTAGTGAAAATTATAGAACCACACAACTCATCTAGCATGACATCTAGCCTAGGAATAGGATGCCGATACCGAATAGTAATATTATTGATGGCTCTACAATCAACACACATACGCCACGTACCATCTTTCTTAGGAACCAAAAGTACAGGAATGGCACAAGGACTAAGGCTTTCACGTACATACCCACGATCCAAAAGGTCTTGGACTTGATGCTGAATTTCCTTAGTCTCCTCGGGATTGGTTCGATAGGTAGCACGGTTGGGCAAGGTTGCTCCCGGAATCAAATTGATTTGATGCTCTATCCCTCACATAGGTGGCAGCCCTAGGGGTATCTCAGCTGGAAAAATATCCTCATACTCCTGCAAAAGGTTAGTGACAGCAGGAGGCACCGAGCTAACAATATCATCAAGTGAAAACATAGCTCGTTTGCATACCAAAGCATAGCAAATATCATCATCAGAAATTTCAGCAAAGTCACATTTTGTTGCAAGCATAACACCACCCTTCAATTTAATCCCCTTAGCCTTAGAAATAGATGTAGATTTATCCTTTTTAGGTGGGAAAATAGATTTAGCAACTTGTTGATTTTAAGATTGGACATCATTCAAACTAGCAGCGCGTTCTCTATCAGCTTGTACAATTTGAGCAGGGGTCAAAGGTACCAAAGTAATTTTCTTTCCTTTATGCACAAAAGTGTATTTATTACTTCTACCATGGTGTGTAGCATCATTATCATGTTCCCAAGGATGACCTAATAAGAGTGAACAAGCTTGCATAGGTACCACATCACAATCAACAGAATCAGCATAAGAACCAATAGAAAATGATACTCTGCAAGTTTGTGTTACCTTTGCTTTACCAGAATCATTTAGCCACTGAATATGGTATGGACGTGGGTGCGGGCGTGTGGTCAAGCCAAGCTTCTTGACCAAATCAGAACTCACCAAATTGTTGCAGCTACCTCCATCAATAATGACACGTGCTCGACGGTCGCTGATGATGAAGAAAATCTGGAATAAGTTATGGCATTGTAGCTTCTCAGGTTGCTGGACTTGTGAGTTGAGCACCCGTTGTACAATGATGCTCCTATAGGACGCCATGGCCTCGTCACCAAGGACTTCGCT